>OU342740.1:334637487-335237487 GCA_910589775.1 Avena eriantha | reverse complement strand
CTGTTGTTCTAGGTTTCTTCACTATGTTTCCACCCCGGTGCAAAATGTCCAAGACTGAAGCCCATTTCTGAAAATTTCAGATATATCCTTGATTCCCCTCACATATCTTTTCCAATCAAAACATTTTTGTTGAATTTGATATCAACACGTATCAGAAGGCATTGTAGAATCTGTTCCTTACTTATACAAATAAATTTGAACAGTCTATTTTAAATGACTTGCCCATTATGTTAACTTGCAACATTAATGACATTTGAAAATGAATAGAAATGCTTGAACTTTCATAATAAAATTGTCTTGTTGTTTTGAATATCCTAATCAAATGAACAATTAACATTTGTCTATTTCAATGTTAAAACATCAACATTAATATCCTTTAATCCGTAATTCCAAATTCGCTAATAATATGTCTAAATTGATCAGCATGACGAGTCCGTTCTAATTATGCATTCCATGTTATGAATTGAAGCATGCATCATATAAATATTAAGTATACAACAATGTTTTTGGGAGCAAAACATGACTAAAAACTTAATAAAATGCTTTGTTGTTGTACCCCACACCTCACCCAGGTCATGCTATGCTATGCCATGTAAATTGTGCATCATTCCATCATGGCATACTTGTTTGCTTGTTACATATTATTTATATGATTGTGCAATGTATTTATTTTGGCCCTTGTGTGTATGCTTTTTATCCGGATAGACACGGACCAAGGAGAATACCAGGAGCCTCAGGAGTATTACCCGGATACTTCCTATTCGGAAACAGAACTGCCAGGCAAGCAATTTCCCATCCTTGCATACATATAGTACCTATGCTTCTATCTCACTCTTGCATCTTTGAGTCGCGATTGCATTAAATTGAATCCCAAGCACTGCATAGCCTTTACTTTTAAACCCCACCGAAGCTTGTATCTCAATCCTATGAGCCATTACTACAGGAGTTGTTTGAGCCATGCGAGTCGTAGAATTGCATGTGTAGGGTTTGTGCGAGTCCTTGGATAATGAGGTACCTAAACAACTTAATATGAGTAGAGAACTAATGAAAGAGGCATCGGTGAGCAGTCTCTGCTATTTGGTTCTTTAAGCTCACTTGTGTCCCGTAGGACCCCGAGTACTTGATTCCTGTTCCTTGACTATTCGCACTATCCACATACGGGAGACCCTATAAATTCCCCTTTGCCTGAGCTTGATTCGCACTTTATTTCTTGGGGCCACAAACAAATTTGGGGCTTTATTACTATCTTGTACTTATGCCATGCTTTACTGCTTTATTTATGATTGTGCGTGGAGCACCTGTACTGTTTAGGATTGCGGAGTGTTTTCGCGGTATCGACAAACTTAGTCACACTTTCGGGTTCCCAGTAGTTTACAGCCATTGATGCAAACCTTGGGTCTGTCTCAGAGTTGGCCAACTTCGTTGTGGGTAGCTTAATGGGGTGGCCCCCTGAAATAATTTATGAATCCTATGAATGCATTGTCGTGAGGCCTCATTGCGTTTTATTTGGTTCTTCCCGAGGTTGATCATGTGTGTGTTGCTATTTGTGCACCCCTGCAGGGTAAATCTTTCTGAAAGCCGTGTCCGTGGTTATGGACGACTTGGAGCATAGTTTCTCGATCATAGAAGCATAACTAAAGTACCGCCTTTAATCTGACTAAGACATAACTAGTAATTAGTACAACACTCATGGAATGGTTAATAAAATTGCCAACGGATGGGTTGTTCTTCCGCTTTCTCGTCGGTAAGCGAGAAGGAGGATGAGCGAGGTTATTTAAGTTGCTTATATAACTGTTCCTATTAATTAACGGGTGTCCGTCCATCTCTGGTTGGGTGGATGTGTAGCGAGTCTCTAGAGCTCTTTGTAGATATTATCTTTCGCTGCAATTGCGTCACCTCTAGGTTGTTCCCTTTAGATGCATTAAGACTTGCTGAGTACCCCTAGTGTCTCACACGATAAATATTTGGTTTAGGTGGACAGGTATACTCTCAGGAAGGCTACTGGGTTGAGGAGACCGAAGATGGTGGCAACGACTATCAGGTGTAGAGATTCCGGGGATGGAGATCCATGAGATCTGTGGGCAGGATGTGTGCTTATTTCTGAGGCATCTTATGCCAATTTGCTTCTTAATCCATACTTGGATCTTGTTTTCCGCTTTCGCTTGATACTCTGGTGTGTGATGTATGAGGAGGTATCCTAAACTATTATATCTATCTACAATATTTGGATCTTGCCGTATGGCATTGCAATATTTCTATTTCTTTTAGATGGTGTGACTCTGATGTCTATTGTAAGCCGCAGACATACATGCTCATTTGTGTATGTCGTGGTCACATTGCCTGTCGCTTATGTCACTCGCTCTTGCCCCCATGTTCTTGAAAGTGGATAAGGGGTAGGTCGGTATCGTGCTCTGCTTCGCTTTGAGGGAGCTACACGTGGGTGGCCTTGGGCCTCCGCAGTAGGATCCCTTGTCCACTTTTGGTTCGTCCAGGTTTGAATTTAGAGCGTAATGTCCAAGGTATTATAATTGGTATCAGAGCCATTCTGCCCTTTAGGGTCTCAGCCAAGATGGTCGTTGTCAGTCTAGAAAATATTTTGGTAGCTATGTATACTAGGGAAAAACTAAATGTGAGAGGACTGCTTTCATTTTTCTTCTTACCCACCCACCCACCCTTTCTGGTAAGGAAGTGTAACGTTTATCTATTCTCTTCTAAAAATTCAAACTAGGATTCACGTGTTTGGGGTTTCCATAGTACCATAGGATGCGTGTGTTAATTCCTTTTCTATCTGTTGCATCCAACCTTGTTGTCGCAATCTGCCTTTGGTTATCAACTATTGGTACATTCCATACCGACAAGATTATGTGTAAACCGACGCGATCTGTCTTACTCTTTTTTACCGACGCAATCTTGTTAAGGGTGTTCTTCCTTCCTGCATGCTTTCACAGAATGTGGAGTTGCTAATCTCTATCTGTTAAGTGGTTTTGCGCATCTAGTTGGTATTTTAATGCTGAAAAATGCAGAATTTTTTTCTTTGATACATCTGTGTTTCCACACTCCTTTTCAGTCATGTGAGATACACTATTCACCTTTTTTTGTCGGCATGTCCATGCTAACTTTATCTTTTGTTACCGGCGCATAATCTTGAAGTTTTACTTCATCTTCAATTCTTTTGTAGCTAAATACATAACGTGTGTTGATCCGATGCTTGTGATTGTAATTTGGTTCGCGGTATAGCTATATGACACTTATCATGAGTGGGATCTGGTTAACGCTATCAATCTAATTCTCTAAATGATGGCGGTTATCTCTTGTGATTTTGAGTTATACCATGATCATATCTATATCATATCTATATCATATTCAAGTATCTTTGGCAATTTGAAGATTTCTGAAGGCACTATGATGGGTTATTATCTGATTGTTGTGCTTCTTATCTTTTTGAACTCCATATCTGCAAGGTTCTCTTGATACATGAGAATCTCATCATTTCATCTCCGATAGCTTTACTTAATGTATGAGTTATCATCACTTCTTTATCCAAGATCTCTTTATCTTTGCAACCAGTGATTCGATCACTATGTGAATAGTGGACATCTCTTCTCTCTTCCGAAGGGCCAGATAATCTATTCTTCCAATGCATCTTTTCCAACACAAATTCTTGCTCGTAATGTTGATCTTTCAAAAAGCGTTGAGCTTAGAAAGTTCTTGAGCATCTGTTCGTTTCTTTCGCCTCATGAACTTGGTATTTTTGGGAATATCTTGTTAAATTCGTGGTGGTATATCTTGATGATATGTTTGCCTATTCTATATCAATGGGAGAACATGGAAGATCATCTGTGTCTCATCCTCTCAAGCTTCATGAACATCGCCTGTGCAAAAAGTTCTCAAAGTGTAAGTCTAGCTTCTTGAAGTTGCCGATCTCGGCCATGTTCTTCTGCTAAAGACAACACTACAATTCTGGAATCATCAATTCAATTGTTAATTCCATCCTCCACCTTCAACCAACTTCGGAGCTGGTATGTGGTTTGACAAGTAATTCTCGATGCGTCATTGAAGACTTCCTCAAGACGGCTAAATCTCTCTCAAATATTCTTAAGAAGGACAAGAAATTATTTTGGTCTTTTGCTCCTCAAGAAACCTTTTGAAACCCTCGCTCTATCTTCTATGCTCAATTCGACGGCTGCCATGAAGACTTTTCAGATCTTTGTAATCCTTCTATTCAAGTTGGTGCTACCTTTTCTCTGTCTGTTGAATCTTGCAGCTGTTCTTCGTGATCTTCATTCATATATTTCCAATGGATTAGGACTTCCAACATGATGACAACACCATCATCGTTATCTACTTTGGATCTAACGAAGTGTTTGCATCATCTCCTTGTTTTCTTACGGATATTCATGAATTCTGCTTATCAAGATCTTTAGTCTGAAATTTAAGAGTTGGGTTGCATAATTTTCCTATTCATGTGCGGAGTAATGCTTTGGGTGTGGAATGGAGTCATGACCATACCACTACTCTTATCATTCGCTCTTGTACAGTGAATTGGTGGATTTAATGTGATTTTTACTCATTCCACGGAAGTTAGAAGTGGCCTCTATCTCTTGATACTTTTACTTCCATCCTTGTTTCGGAGTGTTCTCTCAAGAACATAATCAGTTATCTCTTGTTGGTGGTCTCGTCTATTTCAAGATGGAGCAAATCTACAACAATCTACTGGAACATAAATGCAAAATATTTCCCTGATATTCTTCTTTCTACCGGAGCTCAACCTCGTCAAACGAGATGGATGGAAGATATCTTGACTTCAATTTGTCAAATCCTTTTCTCTTAGTAAAGCCAATTATGGTCGATGCCATCAATTGCAAAATCTATTGCAATAACCTTATGGTTAAGGAAAGCAATAAGCATCTCTACAATAACCTCCAGATATTCAATATTCCACTTCTTCTCAAGGTTCCACCATAAACTCGTGCCACCTTGTTATCTTGAAGATAAATCTAAGCACCTCAATTGTGTGATCCTTGGTCCTTACCGGCGCAAGAAGAAGCTCATCTGAGAAGTCCTTTATGCTAATCTTTCCGTTGATATCAAGGAACCCTATTGTTTGAAGACAATATGGTTTTCTCCAAACTTCATTTCTCAAATCTAAGGGAAGAAACAATGCTATTTTCATAGTGGTTGATAACTTCTACAAAGCCATTCTTTTCTTCCGGTGAGAGCAAGAATCATCCTCACTTGTAGTTTTTGATCTTGAATCCTTACGATGTGTCTTTTCTTCCTCTCCTTGATACATTGTCCTTCCATAATTCTTTAAAGAAGTGGTTCTATTCTTTTTTTCGTGTTTCTCGAGAACACTAGAGCTATGCTCATCCTATCTTTCTCATCTCACAACAATCCTACAGGTTCTTCAATTCTTTTGTTGCTAACCAGCAAAACGCAAGACTCGCAACAAGTCTAGCAAGTTTTGCAAGGTGTAATGGTCACACCATTCCGTTCTTCATCAACTTGGGAACGTGAGGATCAATTCGTTCTGAACACCTGCCTCTCCTTGTGCCTTTCTTTTTTCCTAGGAATCTCGGGGCGAGATTCTTGTTTAGTGGGGGAGAGTTCTAGCATCCCAATTGTCTAACAATTGTTTTGCTACTTGCCTAGTCTATATATTGGTACTTCCTACATATAATTAATTGCATCATCATTATATCATGCTCATGTCACCATGCCACATTGCATTTGAGCACCATATAAAACCCCTTTTAATTTGGTTTTTCTCTCATATGCATTTGTATTCTTATTAATTGTATTTGCCTCTTGATACATTGTAGTTGGTTCTTGATATATTGTTTAGTGCCCAAGTTGAGTTGGGGGCATATCTCTTTCCACTCCACCACCTTTCTTTGTTACCACCTTATAATTCCACCATCCAACTATATGTGAGCCTTTGCCTTTCTATTGTTATTTACAACTAGCTCATGTGTGTTGGGATGGATCCACTTCTAATTCTACATGCTCCCATATATGTTCTCTTATTGTTTTCACAATAATAAATATGGAGAGCACATGGCCACCTTTGAATGCTCCTTGTCAAGCTTCCATATGGTTTGAATTGGAATGAATGACCATGTTTGAATATATTGTGGCTATATGGTTATTAGTGGATCACACACACACAAGCTTGGCCACCTTATATTCATATATGTTCTTTTATTTAGTCCATATAGGAAAGTAAGAATCCTCTTCCTTTGTGAGGACTTTGTTCAAACTTGGATGCATGTTGGAATATATGCTCTATGCAATTATAGTTATTGTCACAACTAGATGGGACATCTGATACACATGCATGGCCATGCCAAGTTAGTGCCATCTCCTCCTATTTTTTTGAGTTGATTTGAATTTGGGGGAAGCTTGCTATGGTTTTAAATTCGTGCAAGGGATCAAATTCAAATTAAACCATAATAGATCATCTTCGTGCCTCAACCTCTGGGTTTGTTCTGGTCTTTTTGCAAATTTTTGCAAACAGCAGCTTGTTTGGAATTCTGGAAAACAATCCAAAACTCAAAACAGAAAAAGAGAAAATAAACAACAAATAAAAACATACCTGATCCTAGACGCAGCAGCCCAGCAGTAGCCAAGCAACTAAACTGCTCTGTTACTATTCCTCCTCCTCCTCCTCCCTGCTTTCCTCTGTAAGCGAGACGGAGCCAGGCAGGTGGCTGTCTGCGCCGTCTACCGCCTCACGTCAAGCTTGCCCTCCCTTCTTAAGCCGCAGCGCTACAGCCCACAAACCCTAGCAGCTCACCGCTCCACGTTCCCCTTCGTTTCTCCGCCTCTCATCGCCATGGCTGCTGCTGTGGGCCGGTTCCCGCTGCCACCCTTGTCACCGCCGGTATGAGTCGAGGGGTGGAGGAGCACCATCTACATCGTCCATGTCAAGCACACAACCACAGGGGAGCCAGAGCTGCCAGGAACTTCCTCCCCTTCTTACCGTCGAGGCCGAGAAGAATCACCGCAGCCGCCATCGCTCCACCTCCCCGACCAAACCAAGTGCTGGAGTCGGTCGAGGTGAGCACCACCTCCCTTTTCCCCTTCCTCCTCGTATCCTATCCATCCCCGATTCGCTGGCGCCGGAGCCAGATAGTGCCACCGTGCACCCTCTATACCTACAGGTTCAGTATGTTTTCCTTTAGTTGTCGCCAGGCACCTTGTTACCCGGCCTTGATTAATTTAAATCGGAGCCTACACTTGTACGTAAACCTTTTCTAGATGTTTTAGTTGATCTGACTGTGTGCTCGAGGAGAACCTTGAATTCCAATTCTACCAGTCGTGATCTTTCTTCTCTGAACCACTGACAAAGGAAAACCTTGCATCCCTGGCTATCTTCAGTTTTGACAGTTATGATTTCCGGCTTTAATCCTTTTATCAAAACAAGTCCACCGTGTGTACACCAAAATCAGCTAGCTCCTTTGCTCTAAACCTTATGTTTCAAATGCCTGCCTGCCTGCCTACTTGCAGGGATCGATTGAGTCAAAGCCTGTCTAAAACGTCTCGGTTGATCTGTGCACACTTCACACACACGCGCACTACAAGCTCGCTACAGGTTTTTGTTTTTGTTTTTGCACCGGCTGCACTACACATCCACGATCAAGCTAGACAACTTTGTTTCAAGTTTTGATTCAGCAGTGTGTGCGTCTGTTTGCTGGGCAGTTAACACATCGGTCAATTAGAGGTGTTTCATTCAGTCTTATACAAGAAAACATATCAGGTGCAGTGGCTGGGATCTGGCGCCTCTACCTAGGAGACCCTATTTTAACTTTCCAAATAAAATTGTCTTTTTGTTTTGAATATCCTAATCAAATGAACAATTAACATTTGTCTATTTCAATGTTAAAACTTCAACATTAATATCTTTTAATCCGCAATTCCAAATTCGACAAATAATATGTCTAAATTAATCAGTGCGACGAGTTCGTTCTAACTATGCATTCCATGTTATGAATTGAAGCATGCATCATATAAATATTAAGTATACAACAATGTTTCTGGGAGTAAAACATGACTAAAAACTTAATAAAATGCTTTGTTGTTGTACCCCACACCTCACCCATGCCATGATATGCTATGCCATATAAATTGTGCATCATTCCATCATGGTATACCTGTTTGCTTGTTGCATATTATTTATATGATTGTGCAATGTATTTATTTTGACCCTTGTGTGTTTGGTTTTTATCCCGGATAGACACTGAGCAAGGAGAATACCAGGAGCCTCAGGAGTATTAACCGAATCCTTCCTATTCGGCAATAGAACTGACAGGCAAGCAATTCCCCATGCTTGCATACATATAGTAGTTATGCTTCTATCTTGCTCTTGCATCATTCAGTCGCGATTGCATTAAATTGAATTCCAAGCACTGCATAGCCTTTACTTTTAAACCCCATAGAAGCTTGTATCTCAATCTTATGAGCCATTACTGTAGGAGTTGTTTGAGCCATGCGAGTCGCAGAATTGCATGTGTAGGGTATGTGCGAGTCCTTGGATAATGCGGTACCTAAACAACTTAATATGAGTAGAGAACTAATGAAAGAGGCATCGGTGAGCAGTATATGTTATTTGGTTCTTTAAGCTCACTTGTGTGTCGTAGGACCCCGGGTACTTGATTCCTGTTCCTTGACTATTCGCACTGTCCACATACGGGAGACCCTATGAATCCCCGTTTGTCTGAACTTGATTTGCACTTTATTTCTTTGGGCCACAAACTAGTTTAGGGCTTTATTACTATCCTGTACTTATGCCATGCTTTACTTCTTTATTTACAATTGTGCGTGGAGCACCTGTACTATTTAGGATTGCGGAGTGTTTTCTCGGAATCGACAAGCCCAGTCACACTTTCGGGTTCCCCATCGTTTATAGCCATTGATGTAAACCTTGGGTCCGTCTCGGAGTCGGCCAACTTCGTTTCGGGTAGCTTAATGGGGTGGCCCCCTGAAATAATTTATGAATCCTGTGAATGCATTATCGTGAGGCCTCATTGCGTTTTATTTGATTCTTCCCGAGGTTGATTGTGTGTGTTGCTATTTGTGCACCCCTGCATGGGTAAATCTTTCTGAAAGCCGTGTCCGCAGTTATGGACGACTTGGAGAACAATTTCTTGATCATAGACAAGCATAACTAAAGTACCGCCTTTAATATGACTAAGACATGACTAGTAATTAGTACAACACTCATGGAATGGTTAATAAAATTGCCAACAGATGGGTTATTCTTCTGCCTTCTCGTCGGTAAGCGAGAAGGAGGACGAGCGAGGTTATTTAAGTTGCTTATATAACTGTTGCTAGTAATTAACAGGCGTCCGTCCATCTCTATCTGGGCAGATGTATAGCGAGTATCTATAGCTCTTTGTAGATATTATCTTTCGCTGCAATTGCGTCACCCCCAGGTTGTTCCCTTTAGATGCATTAAGACTTACTGAGTACCCGTAGGGTCTCACACGATAAATATTTGGTTTAGATGGACATGTATACTCTTAGGAAGGCTACTGGGTCGAGGAGACCGAAGATGGTGGCAACGACTATCAGGTGTAGAGATTCTAGGGATGGAGATCCATGAGATCTATGGGCGGGATGTGCTTATTTCCGAGGCATCTTATGCCAATTTGCTTCTTAATCCGTACTTGGATCTTGTTTTCCGCTTTCACTTGATACTCTAGTGTGTGATGTATGAGGAGGTATCCTAAACTATTATATCTATCTAGGATATTTGGATCTTGCCATATGGCATTGCAATATTTCTATTTCTTTTAGATCGTGTGTGACTCTAATGTCTATTGTAATTCGCAGACATACATGCTCATTTGTGTATGTCGTGGTCGTGCTACCTGTCGCTTACGTCGCTCGCTCTTGCCCCGATGTTCTTGAAAGTGGATAAGGGGTAGGCCGGTACCGTGCCGTGCTCTGCTTTGACGGAGCTACACGTGGGTGGCCTTGGGCCTCCGCAGTAGGATCCCTTGTCCACTTTTGGTTCGTCCAGGCTTGAACTTAGACCGTAATGTCCGAGGTATTACAAACCTCACCTCCGGAAGGCATCTGGAGGGGGAACTAGTCCACCGGGGATCCATCTTCACCCTGCACAAATCCGGGAGGCTAAGGCATAGGTCTTCATCATCAACCGATGCATCACCACAATCTCCATCCATACCATCTACATCTTGTCTAGATCTTGTTGTAATTTCCGTACTCGTTGTAGATTTATACAAGTACTATTCATCTATGATAGATTCCATTGTTATTGCCATGATTTTGATTGCCTCCATGTCTGAGTAGATCATTAGTTCTTGGGGAGATGGAGAAACCCTAGTATGAGATTGAAATAAGATAAAGTTTATTATGATATTCATCGCTGTGACCATGTGTTAGATTGTCTTCATCTTGAGGTTGAGAGAAGTTGATCTCTCAATATTTGCCTCTCATGGGGACTTGATGGAGGGAACTACTTGTTGGTAGATGGAGGTGTGCTAGCACTTATAGTGACTATAAAGTTGTTGGCACCCCTTACATATCAACTTGGGAACCGAGGAAACTCACGAAACACTATCCATGCCAATACGTCCTATGGGATTACGTCCCTTAATAGCATAGTAATTCGATTGATGTTGATTGCTGACTGTTGTGGTTATGAGGATGATGTGAGCTGTGCTTGCTGCGTATTTGTCCAAATACGGAGTTCCTCCCACACATACATAGTTGAGAATGTTCATGATAATAATCTTTACCTTAGCTCCTTATAATGCTAGTGGTGTATCCGCCACTCCCTGAGAACGCTTTTTCCCTGGGGATTTCTATTTTCGTGCCCTCGGTTCGTTAGTTGTACTCAGTTTTCCCCAGCCGCTTAGTTTTTTCTCACTTTTGCTCATCTCCTTGTACGAAACTCTCACATGGTCTGAAACTCGCCGTCTGTCAGCCTTGACGTTACATGCTGACAAGTGGGGTCATGTTCAGTCGGATCCTGTAGTGGACCCTCGCCGTTACGTGCTGATGAGTAGGACCGCGTTCAGTCAGGTCCCGTAGTGTACCCTTGTCGTTACATGCTGACAAGTGGGGCCGTGTTCAGTCGATTCCCGTAGTGGACACCTCTCTCAACTTATCCAGATCAACATCGGACCCATAGCTTATCCACGTGAGCGCTAGACCCACAGCTTACCCAGGTTGGCGTTGCAAGATGGGACCCCGAGCTAGCCCAGCGCCCGCGCCCGTGCCGTTGCTTCATTTAAATATAGTGAAATGTAATGCATATATGGAAATTATATGAAAGTTATACACCTTTGAACTCTTTTAAATCGCACTTAGGATATGATAATGTTGTGCTAATAAAATCTTGATCATTTATCATTTCCATGGAGTGAAAATATAATGCATAAACTTGTGTATACAAAAATTATACACCTTTGAACTCTTTGAAACCGCACTTAATACGTGATAATGTCGTGCTAAGAAAATCTTGAGAGATTATTATTTTCTCCCCCATTTTCATAGAGTGGAATGTAATGCATAAACTTGCATATACAAAGTTTATACACCTTTGAACTCTTTGAAATCGCACTTAATACATGATAATGTTGTGCTAAGAAAATCTTGAGAGAATACCATTTCCACGGAGTAAAATATAATGCATAAACTTGTGTATATGAAGTTTATACACCTTTGAACTCTTTGAAATCGTACTTAATACGTGATAATGTTATGCTAAAAAAATCTTGAGAGATTATCATTTCCATGGAGTGAAATATAATGCATAAACTTGCGTATACAAAAGTTATACAACTTTGAACTCTTTGAAATCGCACTTGGGTCGTGATAATGTTGTGCTAAGAAAATCTTGAGAGATTACCATTTCCATGGAGTGAAATATAATGCATAAACTTGCGTACACAAAAATTATACACCTTTGAACTCTTTGAAATCGCACTTAGGTCGTGATAATGTTGTGCTAAGAAAATCATGATCATTTATTATTTCCAAGGAGTGAAATATAATGCATAAACTTGCATATACAAAAATTATACACCTTTGAACTCTTTTAAATCGCACTTAGGTCGTGATAATGTTGTGCTAAGAAATCCTGATCATTTATCATTTCCATGGAGTGAAATATAATGCATAAACTTGCGTATACAAAAATTATACACCTTTGAACTCTTTGAAATCGCACTTAGGTCGTGATAATGTTGTTCTAAGAAAATCCTGATCATTTATCATTTCCATGGAGTGAAATAAAATGCATAAACTTGCGTATACAAAAATTATACACCTTTGAACTCTTTGAAATCGCACTTAATACGTGATAATGTTGTGGTAAGAAAATCTTGAGACATTACCATTTCCATGGAGTGAAATATAATGCATAAATTATACACATTCGAACATGTTCCTTTCAAATTATATTCAAGTTCATTTGTTTATGGAGTTAAAGTACCGGTGGCATACTCGTTATTTTACACGGATAGAGGGGTGCCCCCCGACAGATATAGGGGTTATCCTATACGCTAGATCATAGAGGATCAACGGTTGGTGGGCACGATCCGTGTGACAGCTGTCTCAACCAATCAGAGCGTAGCAGCGAAGATGAGCACAAGTGCGAGAGATGGATACAAAGAGAGGGGAAAACTGAGTAGCACTTAAGAACCAAGGGCAAAACTAAGTAGAACTTAAAAACCAAGGGCAAGACTGACAAAGGGATTCAAATAGAAAATAGAAAAATATTTAAAAAATGGAAAATGCATCTTTTATACAATAAAATACATCTTGGCATACATCAAACTATTTGCAATTCAAATATGCACCAGTTTGACAATTATTGCCTCATTCAGATAAACTATGTTTTGGGAAGAGGCTTGAGTAGAAAGCCATGAACCTTCATAGATAGTAGGTGATTTGAGAAGTGGTGATTTAGGTTAAAACTTGGTTTATATACATTTCTTATGGTGGCAGGTCATATAATAAGACTCCCTGGATAGATGTCACTATGTTTTGCTCTTTTTGAATTTGTTGTGCATAAAATGACTCAATTATCTAGCTAAAATCTATTCGTTGACTCTATGTTGACTAGCCACCGGAGGGTAAAACTGAGTATATTACACACGGCAGTGTTAGTACTGGAGGGTAAAACTGAGTAGAACCAAACTGCTAGTGTTGCACTCGAGGGCAAAACTGAGTACAACTGAGTCGCCAGGGTTAGACACGAGGGAAAAAATGCGACTCACGGTATGCATGTGCAGTGCACGGGGTGGTGGCGGACACATGTGGCCATGCACGGTGCAGTAGCGTACACGGTTACGTGATGCACGGTAGTGCAACGAAACGTCGCTTCCCTTCTCCTTTAATAGAGGCCTCCCTACTTCTCATCACTTACTCGATCACTCAACCGTCTCCACTGTCCCATCACCTTCTACAAACCCCCAAGAAAACCCCAACCATGCCAGCGATGGAGAAGAACGGCGTGGTGGGCATGGTGGCCATCGGCGCCTCCAAGGCCGCCAGCGAGGAGGCCCCCATCCCCGTACAGGCCCCCATACCCGTCCCTGCATCCGCCATAGCCGCCGGCGAGGAGGCCCGCGCCGATCTCGAGCAGATCCCGCTCGGCTGGGACCCCTACGAGGAGGTTGTTTACATAAGGCCGGAGAACCCCTACGACACCTGCATCGCCGACCCATGGTCGGAGATAACCAGGGTTTTCTCCCCTTCCCTTGTTCTTCCCCCGTTCGCATCGTTGGATGCTAGATCGTATGTTATTAGGGACCTGTTGTTCGTATTTTTATAGTAGCTATTCATCTTGTGTTAGATCTCGTATTTCGATGAATCCCCCTTTTCGATGAATCACCCTGTTCGTAGTTGGGATCAGTATTCGATTTGGTTTGAGATTTGGGAATAATCAGGAGATCTCAATCGGTTAATTTATGCAACTAATCAATCCCGATAATCAAATTATCTCAATCATGTCCTTATTGCACTCTACATGAGGATAGAAGCGACGTCTGCAGCGACGACGAGTCCAAGGATACCAAGACTCGTCATGTGCTGAGGAGGCTGAAGTTCGGCCAGTACAACAACTTCTTCGCCGACGACGTGTACAGGTGCCCCTTTTGCCCTACCAGGAGGCTCCGCACCATGGACTTCAACTCCCTCATGAAGCATGCCGAGGACGTGAGGACCTGCGGCGAGTCCGTGAACATCCACGACTTCATAGCCAAGCACCAGGTGCTCGGTCTTCACCTCCGCAACCTCCAGAAGGTGGCTATCGAGGAGGGTCGCATGCCCCCGATCAAGCCCAAGGCGCCCAAGGTCAAGGGACTAGGCAGCAAGAAGTGGAGGAGGCTTCAGAGGGAGGAGGCGGAGGCCCTCCTGGCAGAGGCCATGAGGCGCCACTGATCTGCTGCTGCTACTGTAAATCAGATTATTTTGTCGTGTATGTGTTGAACTTGTCCGCTGCTGCTGAGCAGCCTAATTGTCGAACAGCGTTAAGTACCGTACTATATAACCTATATTAGCTGCTTTATCTACATCTTCTCTGTTTACTGAATTTATTTATGGTGCTGGTTAGTTTTGCTGCTCTAGATTTGCTACCAGATTAGGGGAAAATGAGGGCAAAAGGAACAATAAATGAAGAGAGAAGCTGCTCTAGATTCGCTACCTTTTTGGGCAAAAAAAAACACAACTATTAGCAAGAGAGAGGGGGAAAGGCACTCTTAAAAAGGCCAATCATAAAAATAACAAAAAAGAAAACTTCCAATTTAGGCGATAGGACGCACATAACCACCAAACGCGCCCCACATGGTCCCACACCACGTCCCCCATAATCAGCGAGAGATGGAAGTCTGGTCCACTGTGTATCCTAGTCCCACCTATCAGCATGTAACGGTCGAGGCGACGTAACGTAACGCTCAACGCACGGCCCGCCCCAACGCGGTCCCACCGGTCAGCATCTAACGGTTAAGCCTTTGACCTGATGACATCCCCTCGCCGGAGCGCATGTAAGGGTTTTAGAGCGGAGGGAGGGAAAAAGTGAAGAAAAACTAAGCGGCTGGGGAAAACTGAGTACAACTAACGAACCAGGGGCACGAAAATAGAAATCACTTTTCCCTATTGCAGTTCCGATCTCTCTTACATACACGATACTTACTTTATGTGTTCAATTGTTTTACTTTACTTATTGTTGCTCTTATACCAAAAACCCCAAAACACCTTTTTACATAATACTCAAATTTTATCTTGTCACTTAGAAATTTATTTAATATTTCTATTGTAGTATCTATTTCAAGAGTTATTATACTTCAGACTCCTTCTCCCTGTGGGATCGATATCTTTATTTCGAAACTAGATACAAACGATCTGTGCACTTGTAGTCATCAGGTAGCTTTTGCCGGTTTGGATCGAGCCCACCCCAAATTGCGTCGGATGCCGGGATCAACGACGACTTGAGCCAGGGACTTCTTTGCCTTGTGCTTCAGCAGCAACTGCTTGTACTTAGCCTCCATTTCTCTTGCTTCCTTGATCAATTGTTGTGCCTTGTCCATATCCCTTTCCAGCTAGGCATCCTGTTGTGCGATGCACCTGGCCTCCGCGAGGATCTCCTGGCACTTCTCATCAAGATCCATAATGCTCCCGATATGGTCTACCATTAGCGGTTTGACGAGGAGCTGGCCATACATCACCTTGTCAATGGGAGTGACCAAGGGGTTTCCAACTACTGATGTGGATGGCGGGGCGGTAGGTTTGTTTGGTTTGCAGCACTGGGTCTGGTAGTGAGTTCATGTGGCTGCTGCAGGGGGATAGAAGAGGGGGCATGGCCTTAGCCGGACCCGGAGGATCGATGACTTCATTACCATTGGCCACCGTAGCCCTAGCATCGGCCACTGCTATCAAAGCTTTTCTAGCTCCTTGGTTCTGCTGATCTTCTTCTATCACATTCCCGATGGCCACTAGTACTTGGCAGGAAGTGACGGATTTCTCAGCATGCTCCTCCCTCTCGAACTCCTTCTTGATCTCCCTCATGGCAGCATTGTATTCCTTCGAGTTGGTCTCTGAACCACTGCCATCCATGTTGATGTCGGCGTAAAGTGCGTCGAGCACTGAGTTGGAGTTGGCCTCGGTGTTTTTGATGGCAGAGTTAGAGGTAGAGGGTGCGGGGCCAGTAGTCTTGGCTTTTCCTATTGCGGTGGCAATCTCGGCTGATGGGTCCAAAAATAGCCATCTTCCACCGCATTTAAACAATGTTTTTAGTCAAGAAATTGACAAGAAACTCTCTATCCTTGCCACTACTGACTAATAATGGCAAAGATATGGAAACCATTGCTTTGATTTGTGTTTTGCAGGAAATCACGCTTTTGGTGCGAAATCTGGAGTCATAATGAAGGTTTTTGACAAAGTCCACACAACCAAGTAATTGTGGAGCAAATACCAAGCAACAACAGCCGTAACTACAACTAGTACGGGCAGGGCCCACCAGTACCATGTGGCGGTGGCTCCGTCTTGTCAAACCTACAACTTTTATGAAGACGCCTATATATTTTGAGGTCTCAGCCGCCGCACAGAAAGCCGCCATTCTCAGATTGCATCACAACAACACCAAAGGACATCCACATCATTGTTCATCGCTTCCATCTACCATCCCCTCCATTATCCATAGACATTACTTTGTACTTGAGATCTCCTTGTGATTCGGCGACCATTGTAAGAATATTTGATTTCAATCTAAGTATTTTGCACAATATTTTATATCCTTGATCTTATTGTTATGAGTGAGTAGTCCTCACAGGCTGCGGATTGGGGAGAAACCTCACAGCTATTATGTGCATCTAATCCATGGGAGCATTGTGTATTGTTTGAAATAGAGATTTGTATATTTTGTTTCTTTGTCTCTTATTCTCGATCTTTGGACTTGTAGGTACACAAGACCCCCGAGATTGATAAAGGCTTGAGGTGAGATACTTGGCTAGCGGTAATCTCATAGGAACCCTAGTGACTGAAAGGGTAGTACGGTCTTTGCTTAGCGACCGATTCGAGATCACAACAACATCACCACTTAATGCTTTGATCTGTACTTTACACTTAATAATCGTTTGTAGCCCATTGCTTCGTGGTGCACTCGGTTGGTTTAAAAGACTATTGCTATGCCTACTGCATCACAGGGGCTCTAGTACATTAGGATGTGTTTCCCACAAGAGATTACCCCTTTTAAAACATTACACGTGACTATACTTATTATTATCTTTTATCCCATATGATGTAAAGCTGCGGGCGGATCTTCAACCCTGGACTATCTCCATCCATTGAATCAAACCACTACAAAAGTAAACAAGATTGGTCCGGTAAAAAAAGTTAAAACAAAGAAACAAAGTCTTGTAGACATGTCCTCTTTATTTCCTTTTAGCATTGGTTTCCAAGGTTCGATTAAATATAGGTCTACTAGGGAAAAAGCTATTATACTACATCCATGAATCTAGATCGAAGGTATCAACCCTTTTTCGTGCGTCGTTCCCGGGGAAGCAATTTTGCTATCCGAGTGAGGTCACTAGAGACCTTGTTTAGTTTTATTATTTGTTTGTAGTTTATTTCTTGTTATTAGTTTACTTTATAGTTATCTATTTGAAAACCCCAAAAAATTAGTTACTTGTTATTAGTTTTTTTTACTTAAAAATTACCAAAAATATAAGAGTCATGGCTAAAAAGAGACTTGGGGAGTATGCTACTCTCACTGATGATCTTATTCGTGCACCTATTACTAAGCCCGTTGTTGATGCGGGAGCATATGAAATTAAGCCTAACATTTTAAGTTTGTTTCAGCAAAACCAATTTGGAGGCTCGTCTTTCGAGGATTCAGTATTGCACTTAAATACTTGTACTGAAATTTGCGACACGATGCGTATTAAGGATGTAGATCCAAATGTTGTTAAACTATGATTGTTTTCTTTCTCTCTTAGAGGAAAGTCTAAGGACTGGTTGCTAGCTCTACCTAAGGGCACTATTAAATCTTGGGAGGAATGCACTAATATGTTTATGAATAAATTCCCCCTAGCTAAAACTATGCAACTAAGATCCAACATTACAGGTTTTAGACAAGAAGATCGCGAGCCACTAGCGCTTGCATGGAAAAGGATGAAAGAAGCCGTAATGAACTGCCTAGTCATGGGATGAAAGAATAGCTTATATTACATTGATTTTATAATGGCTTAACCCAATGTCTAAGTCTATGCTAGATACTGCAGTAGGAGGAACAATTATGGGAAAGCAAGTGAGTGTTGCAAATAAATTACTTGATGATATGCAAAACAAACATTCCCAATGTCATGTGGAAAGAACCTCGAAGAGAGTGAGTTCAATCACCGAGGTAAACAATGAAGAGCTTACATCTAAGGTAGACGAGTTACTCAACATAGTAAAAGGTAAGGAAGATACCCAAGTTAATGCTATCACTACCAATGTTAATGATGTTAATTTTATAGCTCGCATTCCTTATAATCTTGCTTGGAAGAACCAAAATTTTACTTCTAATATTCAAAAACATTATTCTAATCATGTAGGAGCTCCTTACAATAATTATGATAATCATATTGGAGCAAATTATGGCAATCTCTTGTTTGAGCAAACTGTTAGAACCTTTAAGCAAGCTCAAACTGAGCAAAATAATATGCTTATTAAAATCACAAAGAACCATGAAAGTAGTATAGGAAAATCATCTAACCAAGCCGTTGCAATTAATGATGTACATGCTCTATAGGAAAGGACAAAAGATCATGGAGGCTCAACTGGGCAAGGTAGCCAAGAGCCAAGCTCTCATACCAGTAAAGTTTGCTAGGAAGCCCGAGCCAAATCCGGTAGAAGACCTCAAGATGATGAGGATGGAAACAAATGAAGAGAAGCCTGAAGAGCTAGATTATAGCAACATGCCAACACTTGAATATACCATGGAAGATCTACTAAAGATGATCACCGTGAAGAATCCTGGTATAGAACAAGGTAATGATGCTATGTATCAATAATTTATTCAACAAGTAGCATCTAAAGTTCAAGATTTAGAGATGGGGTATAAAAGACTAGCTGATAACCTTCTGGCTAAGTTAGATGATATATTTGAGCCTACTATTAAAATTAAGATTGGGGTTAATGAGATATCTGCACTTTGTAATCTTGGTGCAAGCGTCTCAATGATTTCCAAAAGTCTATTTGACAAGTTAAACTTGGGGCCATTTGCAACTACTGAACATGACTCAATCTAGCAGATTCAACTTATAAATAAGCTATTGGGATAAAATAAAATATAGTTGTTTAAATTAAAGGCAGTCCCGCTCTTATTGATCTTGTTATTGTAGACATGCCTGAAGATCCCATAACACCTATAATTCTAGGTAGGCCCTTCCTAAGAACTATTAAAATGTTAATCAATTTACATGAAGCGAATGTGAGAATAGGACTACCATCTAGAGATCCTTTTATAGTCCACTTCCCTAGGAAGAAGAAGGCCAAACCTAATGATGATGATGATGGTATAATTACATTGAAAGCCAATTACTTTGGAGTGGGTGTTCCACTCATTAAACCTAAATGATCACCATCTAGGTCAAGCTAATTGACCTTAACTAGAAGCGCTTCATGGGAGGAAACCCATGTGAAATAAAAGTTTTTACTCTTGTGTTAGTTTAGTTTAGTTTTTTTGTTTCATTTTTTTAATAATGAGTGTTCAAGAAGGCATTTGGAGAGAGGAGAAGAAATAAGGTAATCCTCGATCTTTTATATTACTAACACATGGCCTAAGAAGTTTTGCTGGTTTTTTGTGGAGTCTATTTGATGTTATTTTTTCCTTTGATAAGATGTGTAAGGACAAACAAAGCTACTAACCAAATTCTTTGAGTTTTTTAGCTTACTGGCCAAATAACGACCAGTGGTATGGCTGGGAGGACCTGTACCGTGCGCCTGTACCACATCGAAGCATTAGGAAAGAGAAACTTTGATTTTTGCCGCAGGACCTACGGTCGGAGCCGCCTGTACCGTACCCTCAAGCAAAACATCAAATTTCAAGCAAAAAGTACTACCCGCATAACGACCAGTAGTACGGGCGTGTGTGCCCGTACCACGCGCCCGTACCAAGTGCATCACTAGAAGGGATTCGTCACCCCAAGGTTTGTTACTCGGTATAGGCAGTTGTACCGCCTGCCCATACCACGTACGCGAGCACCATAACACCCAGGATGAGGTAACCTAAAATCCCAAATACAAACTTTTCTCTTTCTTCTTCCTCAAAACTTCAAACCACCACCATTGGATCTTAAAATTTACTCAACCTTTCTTTGATTCCTCGTACACAATCGATCTAAGGTATGTTTCTCCTCTGATCCCCAATTTATTTGCAACAAAACTCTACTCAATCTTTCACCATTATCAATCTATACGTAGGTCTTGTTCTTGAGCTAATCTTGATACTAAGCATGCTTAGTATTGTTTTTAGAGGAGTTTATTTTGTAACAAGTGTAGAGGATCATTTATGTTATGTTTCTATTAGACTAAAAAATTAATTAGAAATTTTATTTATTTCATTTTAGATGAACACAAGGAGCCGTACACATGTGATGGCTGCGGAACCTGATGCACCACCCGTTGATACGTTGACCCTCGAGTCACTTGGTATCGAGTTCACCAAGGAGTTTCAGCTGAACTATTTCGACCATCTCAAGCTCCGAGAAATCAAGTCCACCAAGTGGGTGTGTCCCTATATCCTGAACTAACTTGGCATTCATGCTGATTTTGATTTACTTTGCAACAATATTTGTTTGTATGATTTTGTCTTCTAGGATGTTGCTACATACCGCCGCTTGACACTTGAGTTTCTCAGCACCTTCATGCATATGGTGTGCTCTCACTATTGTTCGAGGGGCAAATGCCTAGAGTTGATCGCATCAACTTCCGTCTTATGTACTGTGAGTACTCCTTAACACTCGACCAATAGGCTCAATGTTTTGGGTTTGCCAACAACACCATTGACATACGCTCCACCACCTTTGTTTTAAATCCTGCACATTGGGAGTACTTTAATAGAATGAGAATTCGTGAAAACACACCCAAGGGGAACCAAATTGATCATCCTGTTATTCGCTATTTGTTTTATGTCATTGTTAACACCTTGCAGGCACGTGGTGAGTTTACTAGAGTCAATGAGGACGACATGATGGTCCTCGCAAAAGCTGCTATTTTATTAATTGTAACTTAACACCAAATTTGGGTGCCCTTTTTGTGTTCTACCTTAACCATTAAGCTCTGCAATCTTGAGGACCCATATGCGGAGGAGGAGTTGCAACCGTCCTTGCACGTGCACTTCACGTCAACCTAGGTAACATCCAACCATTGAAAGGAAGTCATCATCTTGTTTTTTCTACTCTAAGAGCTTGTGGTATGATTTATAGAACTGATGGTAGATACGTCCTTGATATACTTGGAGCGAATCATTTGATCCCAGCTCTTTTTCCTAATGGTCTATTTTCTTTCAATCATGGATGTTTGTGTTTTGACGTGCAGGTTGAGGCAGGTCTACCCCATCAATAAATACCCATGGGAGAAGAAGGAGAATATGAAGAGGTTGAACAAGAGGGACCCGAACAAGATGTGCAGTCACCAAACTACTACACCACCTATGAAGATATCTATGCTTTCGAAGGAAATATCCAAAATATGAACTACCTCTCCATCAACCTTCGAGATGCTACTGGCAACCTCGCCACCCAGTTCCATGATTGGAGCATCCATTGGAACGTGGGAGATTATCCACCATCACCAGAATGAGCAATAAAAGGGATTGCAAAAGCCTGAGCTTGGGGATATGTTCCCCCAACAATTTTATTTGTGTAATAATGAGGTTGTACTCCAGCTCCATGAGAGCTTTGAAACACTCATGTTGGTTTGTTCTAACACTTTGCTTTTTTCCTTTGCTTTGTTTTTAGTTTGCTTTTGTTTTTCGTTTGTTTTTCTTTTCTTAGTTTCTTTCTTGGTCGCAAGTTATTTTCTATTCTTTAATCCCTATCCTCAAAAATACAAAAATATTTTTCCTTTTTTCGTGAATGTGGATTCACGCTTTGCCTCTTTTCTTTAATATTATTATGGGAATAATCGTACTTGAGTTTTGAAGGAACACATCCCTATAAGGAAGAGGATTATGAAGTCACTCATGAGAGGTATGTCCTATGTATCCTACTTTTGAAGTTTGAGTTGTTTATTTTAGTTAGTTGATTTGCTAAGATGCCATGGTAATGGGAGTAATTGAAAATAGTTAGAGTAAAGCTTTTTATTGGTATGGATGATTAGTTGTGGGAGCTTTTACTCTAGTTATTTTAGTTAACCGAGTCTTGCCTTGGAAATAATATTGCTAAACAAGTACAACAAGAAAAATTCTGAAATTTATGACTTGTTTGATGAATGATTATCTTGAGAGTATACCCTTAAAGATACTTAACCCCATATATGTATTGATAGACTTGACTACACTCTTGAAAGGAGTTGTTTGATTGAAATAAAGTCTAGCGGTAATTGTGATGCATGCCAAAGCTAACCTTGTGGATCAAATTGTGGTACTTTTTAAAAAAGTTCTATGTTTCTCATGCACACCTTTGGATGCCAACAACTCCGCTAGCCTTTGAATGATCTATGGTATATCCCCGGATTTCGGCTATGGGTTGACGACATTAGTGGCATATGTGTCAATATATGGGCAAAAGTATTGGTACCCTCAAAGGTTGTGCAAGCACTTATAAAATAAACACCCAATGATCCTTGAAGAAGGGAAAAAATTAAGATCCACATAACAAGTCCTTGGCATGGTCTCGTTACTACTTTATGAATTTTCTTCAAAGAAAATGATTGGATTAGAAGTGTTTTGATAGCCTTGATTTACTGATGTGGCATCAGTAAGACACTTCACTGTTATGCTACTTAGGATATTAAATCTCTTACTCAATTATCCTGTTAAAACATCCTCGTGTTCCTTGGGAAGCTGAGAGTTAACTAGAAGAATTGGATTGGTTGTTACACTTCTAGTTACTATGCTTATATTAAACTTTACTTCGATTGTCTTGACTTACTGAAGCCTGTAGAGTATTCTTGTCATCTCTCTAACTTTGATAAGCCTTTAAAATGGATGAAGTGCTGCACACATATGACTACCAACCGTAAGTGAATTCTTATTCTCGTCGTTTTTAAAGTTTAAATGATGAATTCCTTATAGTTCTTTTGTTTCTTGTTTCTCAAGGGCGATCAAGGTTTGAGCTTTGGGGAGGTTGATGGATCCAAAAATAGCCATCTTCCACCGTTGTTGGGGATATACTTTCCGGGTATCCTCACAGTTCCTCACTGACCAGGGTGGACCACTTTGGGTTAGAGCTTTGCTTCACGGGCGGCCCAGTCAGGAGAGAAGACGGAGTCCAATCCGGCTATGGGAAGGACCAGAAGACTTAACGACTTAGGCCCATAATGTTACTTGTAGTTCAAGATGTACTCTGTAACCAACTCTTAGTCGTAGCCGGATTGATCTCTCATGTAAACCCTAGGCCGGATATCTATATAAGCCGTCCTAGGGAGAGCCTTTAGGGCACAACACAATAGTCTACAATCTCAACTCGCACAGGCGATACCCTTGTAACCCATATTCCGGCTCTGCCGTATTACTTGATTGCTAGCAGGAGTAGGATCCGTCCAAAGCCGGCGGATTCGAACCTGGGTAAACTTGTGTGCTCACCGTCCCGGAACACTGTAAGTCTCACACCCCTCTCTTCCGCACGCCTCAAGGACCCCCTCATGGCGTACTTGTCATCAATCCGACGACAGTTGGTGCCCACCGTGGGGCAAGTGAGCTACGGATCTGCGTTCCGAGCGGAATCTGCAAGAATCGGAATCGGCGAGACCATCGCCGTCGGTCGCATCCTCTACGCCAGCGACGTCCCTCTCATCGTTCTCGACGAGACGTGGATTCCGGCTAGGGAGGCCGTGACTGCCTATACAATCATGTCTTTTGGCGAGATCGATGTTTACATCGGTTTCGCTGAACCTGCCCAACCCACCCCAGCGGTGATGATAGAGGCAGAAGAATCTTCTGGGTCCCCTTTGTCCACGGAGGTGGTAGAGTTCTGGATCTCAGAAAACCCTAATCCCACCCAGCCCGCACCAGTTGCGGAGATAGTGGAGAAATATGAGCCTGAAGAAGACCTCATGGTCCAAGTCGAATCTGGAGTGGATCTCCCTGGAGAAGCCGGATCCCAGATCGACCCACCCGTGGAAGTCGAAATCCAGGAGGAGCATATCAACGACACTGATTCCGGCTCTGATGATGCCGGGACAGACATACCTTTCCTCAGGTACACACTAAGACGTATGATACTGCAAGGCGCTAGCGCAGATGCAATCCTCGAAACCATTAAAAGTTTCGACATGGCTGATCGCGAAAGCCGCAGGTACCTCAGGAAGCACGCGTCGCACTTTGTTGGATATGTTGGATCCAGATCCGGCTCTACCGATGCTGGAGAAAACACTGATTCGGTGCTGGAGGCAATTGGAACAAACGCCGACGTTCCCGCATCCTCGGATGAATCTATGACGTCGGCAGATTTCCGAAAGTTCTCCGTGGAATATGAAGAGGATTACAACTCCAAAGCTGCAGAAGAAGGAGAAGCCATGGATGAAGGATCCGGGGAACACTCTCCCAAAGCGCAGGATGACATGGACGTCGGAGATAATCCCGAGGTCCAGATGTCCGAAAGTAACGATCAGAGCTTGACTCCGGGAAACGGACCCAAAGCCGTCTTTGCTACCGGCGCTGCCAAGAAGGCAAAGAAGAAGAACAAGACCCTGGCAAAAGACCCTCTGACAGAGGAGGTGATTACCGAGGAATACGAGGAAGACTCGGATGGAGCACTTATCCCAGACGAGCCAAAAAAAGAAGCATCGGTGGATGGACACGTGATCATAGAAGGTGCGCGAAAACTCATCGATGCCGCACTAACCACACCTATCCCTACAGCTGCAGAACTTACTGCAGAAGAGCTGGACGAAAGGGCCCAAGCCCTAGAAGCACGTCGTCAACAACTCCTCGATGAAGCCAAAAACATCGAGGTGGAGAAGAAATGCATGTCAACCAAGGAATATATGTCTCGGTTGCATCAGAAGACATGGAAGCGTCACATCAATGATGACCAATTCCCACGTGTCCGTGCCGTCCTTTTCAGGGACGAGATGGGCAAGCCACGGAAAGACAACAACGGAGATTGGGTATACCCAACCCCAGTACAGAATACCGTGGCAGCCCGAGAAATTCTATCGGCTCATCCAGGACCAGAGGAGATCCGTTTGGGTATCAAGCTACTCAACAAGGGAGTGGAGCAGCAGAAGGTCGCCCTGTCCGGAAGTCAAAAACTGGTCTCGGATTCTGACCAATGTCGCACAGATCCGGCATGGGCTGACATAAGATCCCATTACGTTCGGGCGCAGTATCATAACCCCGGATGCAAGGAAGATAATTATTCAAGAACCGGATCATCGGGACAGCATCGGAGAGCTACGCATAACTGGAGCAATGTTGCTCCAGTGGCCGAGAAAGACACGATTGCTGCATTGAATCCGAGGAATCCTCCCCGACGAGAGTACAACGATCGAAAGGGAGAAGATAAGGAGAAACGTCGGGAGGAGGATCGTCAGAGAATGCCACCTCCTAGATATGAGAGCCGTCCGGCTGAGCCTCACCATGGTGAGAACGACGGACGAAGGAACGATGGAAACCACGTTGGAACAAGCCGGCAGGGGGCTCGTCGTAGTCAAGAACCTCCCCAGAATCGGAATAATGACGCTCCGGACGGAGAGCGGCGATCAGCCGGAAACTATCCAGCTGCACCACCCTCTCCACCACACAGTTATCACAACGGCCCCCAAGGAGGTCAAGGAGGACGACATGGCGGAGTAGGTGGTGGCAATAGCCGAAGTCCGGCTCCAAGGCACCGCAGCCACATCCGACATTCGGGACGATCTCTATCCCCGAACGACACAAGGCACATGATCAACTCCAACATAGAGGCTCGGCGCTATGAAAACGATGACGTGTACGTGGGCCCAAAATGCTTCAGACCACGCATCAGAGCTACAAAATTCCCGGAAGGATTTGCTATCTCAAGATATATCCAAGCCTACGACGGCATTGCTCGGCCAGACACCTGGTTATAGGACTTCTTCCAAGCTTGCTGCATCGCTAAAGGCAGAAACAGCCTGGTCGCAACCCGATATCTCCCACTTATGCTGCGGAAGACGGCACGATCATGGCTCAATGAACTTCCGGCAAACACCATCCACAACTGGTATGACTTGCAAAGTGTGTTCTTTTGGAATTTCGAAGGCACATATCGAAGGCCCTGTTCGGTCGGAGATCTACAGCGTTGCACCCAGAAAGCCGGAGAAACTTGTCGGGATTACCTCGGACGATGGATCGACACCAAGAACTCCTGTGAGGGAGTAAACGATCAAACTGCGATCGAAACTTTCATCGCAGGTCTCCCAATTGGTCTACTGCGCCATCTCTTGAAATGTGACAAGGTTACTGATCTGGGAGAGATGATAGAAACAGCGAGCAAGTATGCAGATGTTGACGATGATGCAGAGGGATTACTCAATGTCCTGGTTGTGCCTTAGTCAGCAAAACAACCAAAGCAACAAGCTCAGAAGCGCAAAAACACCTCGGAAGAAAAACCCAACGCGGAAACGGCAGTGGTCACTACTGTTTCCGGGTCTGGAGGATGAGGAGGACGTGGCAGAGGCCGCGGGCGTGGCCATGGGACATCAAGGGTCCAAGGTAGAGGAGAACAACAACCAGGCAAAACCTACACTTGGGCCGACATTGCCAATAACCCATGTGTGCATCACTTGGACGCCAATGGGGGCTCATCCCACACCAACGCTGAATGTCGTTTTAGTGAAGACATCAAGAGAGACGATACCGCAGGCTACAAAGCTAAGCGGAAGAAGGGAAAGAAAAATCCCAACAAAGACAAGGAGGCCAAGGAAGATTCCGACATGGAGGAAGCTGATGCTTCAAATCCCAAGTCAGAAGGGAAGAAGACTTTTCCCGCCAAGAAGGACACTTACGTCACCTTCCTCGGATCTCAACCAGCAAAGGTCAAGAAATCAGTTCTCCACGAGCTTAACGCAACAGTTCCGGCTGTCCCTCAGTATCTGGACTGGTCGGAAGTGGCAATCATGTTTGACCACGCTGATCATCCGCCTAAGCTACACAAGCGAGGAAAATACGCCTTAATCGTCAATCCACTTATTGACGGTTATGGTTTATCCAAGACCCTCATGGATGGTGGTAGCAGCATCAATATTCTCTATGTCGAAACGCTACACCGGATGAAGATCTCGGAAACACAGCTGAACCATAGCTCTGTGATCTTTCACGGAGTTGTCCCAGGAAGACAAGCTAATTCCCTGGGAGAGATCACTTTGGATGTTACCTTTGGAACATCAAAGAATTATCGGACGGAGGCACTTTCCTTTGAAGTGGTCCCGTTCAAGAGCGCATACCACGCTATATTCAGACGACCGGCTTACTGGGGTTTTATGGCTCGTCCGTGTTACATTTACAATATGATGAAAATTCCAGGTCCCAACGGCGTGATCACCATCAGGGAAGACCCGAAGAAAGCGCGAGAGTGCGAGGATGGAAATGCCGCCTTTGCTGAAGCCGTGCTGCATGCCCAAGAGTACCAGGAGATCAAGAAGAGCATAGATCCGTCCGAGATGCCCGCAACAAAGAAGGAGGTGACAAAGCCAAATCCGGAGTTCAAGGCATCAGAAGAGACGAAGACGACGCCGTGGAAGGATGATGACCCCTCCAAGGTGACCCAGATAGGCGTAGGCCTAAGTAGCGCATAGGAAAGCGCGCTCGTCAAGTTCCTCCAAGCAAATCAAGATATCTTCGCATGGCAGCCATCTGACATGATCAGAGTACCTAGGGAACTTGCCGAGCACTCTCTAAATGTAAACCCGAATGCTAAACCCGTCAAAAAGTCCTTACGACAGTTTGGCGATGAAAAGCGTAAGGCAATAGCTAAGGAACTAGCGCGGCTCGAGTTAGCCGGATTCATAGAAGAGGTCATCCATACTGATTGGTCAGCTAACCCTGTAATGGTCCCTAAAAAGGACACCACTGATTTAACGATGTGTGTTGATTATACTGCCTTGAACAAGGCTTGTCCAAAAGATCCCTTCGCACTGCCTAGAATTGATCAAGTTATCGATTCTACGGCAGGCTCGGTACTCCTCTGTTTTCTCGACGCATATTCCGGTTATCACCAAATCCGGATGAAGGAATCTGACAAAGTCAAAACTTCATTCATAACCCCTTTCGGAACCTTCTGTTTTGTTACGATGCCCTTTGGGCTGAAGAACGCAGGAGCGAAGTACCAGCGCACGATGCAGCGTTGCCTCCATGACCAACTCGGACGCAATGTACATGCATACGTGGATGATATCGCGGTCATGTCCAAAAAGAAGGAAACGTTGATTTCCGACTTGGAGGAGACGTTCGCCAATCTACGAAAATACAACATCATGCTTAACCTGAGGAAATGCTTCTTTGGAATACCAGCCAGAAAATTGTTAGGTTTCATCGTGTCTCAAAGAGGCATAGAGGTGAACCGAGACAAAATTAAGGCTATACTCAACATTTCCAGGCCAACTCGCCTGAAGGACGTACAAAGACTAACTGGTTGCATTGCTGTAGTCAGTCGATTTGTAAGCCGGCTTGGTGAAAGAGCCGCACCATTGTATAAACTCCTGAAAAAGACCAAGATTTTGTCTAGACCGACGAAGCTGAAGCTGCACTACATGATCTAAAAAAAGTACTCTCATCTGCTCCTATCCTTGCAGCGTCGGAACCTCAGGAACCGATGTTGCTTTACATTGCTATGACAAATAAGGTTGTCAGTATCGTCATGGTGGTGGAGAGACCAGAGGAAAATCAGGAACATCTGGTGCAGCGTCCGACGTACTTTGTCAGCGAGGTCTTGACAGAGTCCAAACAGCGGTATCCGCATTACCAAAAGTTGGCTTACGGTGTTTTTCTAGCATCTCATAAGCTATGACATTATTTTCAGGAGCATCCAATTACCGTGGTGAGCAAAGCTCCCATGAGAGATATAATCAACAATAGCGACGCCACAGGACGCGGCGCCAAATGGGGAATAGAGCTCTCAGCTTTCGACATTGAGTATAAACCTCGGACAACAATCAAATCCCAGATCCTTGCTGACTTTGTCACTGATTGGACAGAGACCAAGGAAAACATGGTCCTCCCTGAGCCAGAATATTGGACCCTCTTTTTTGATGGGTCTAAGGCTCGAGGGGGCTCGGGGGCTGGCGTGGTGCTCAAGTCACCCCAAGGAGATAAACTTTTATATGTGTTGCAGATCCACTTCACAGCGACAAACAACATTGCCAAGTATGAAGCACTGCTGCATGGAATCCGGATTGCTAAGGATATTGGCATCCGACGTTTGATGTGTTACGGAGATTCGGATCTTGTTGCTCAGCAAGTGTCGGATATTTGTAATGCAAATAAACACATGGTATCATATAAAGCTGTCGTGGATGATCTATCTAAAACGTTCGAAGAGTTTGAAGTTCAACACATCCCTCGAGCAGAAAATGAGGAAGCAGATGCACTGTCTCGCATAGGCTCTGCGCGGAAAGAGGTCCCGGATGGCGCTTTTTTAGAGCACCTCAAAGTCCCTTCGATAAAGGGAGTAGATGAGGAATATCCGACCAAATCCGACTCACCTTTGATAGCAGTTCCTGCTGTAATTCCCAGCTGGACTCAACCCTACCTCGATTATTTGGTAGATGGCAAATTACCCGAAGACGAGGTGCTGAGGCGACAGATTATCCAACGAGCAAAAGCCTATACTATTGTTAAAGGTGAGCTCCATAAACGGAGTGTTTCTGGTGTTTTTCAGCGCTGTGTATCTTCGGAAGAAGGAGTGGAAATCTTAAGGGAAATCCACAAAGGCGAGTGTGGTCACCACGCTGCAGCCAAATCTTTAGTGGCAAAAGCTTTTAGACACGGATTTTTCTGGCTAACAGCTCAGGCAGATGCCGAACGATTAGTCAAGACGTGCAAAGGCTGCCAAAAGTACGCCAAGCAAGCTCATGTTCCGGCTGATCAGCTGCGAACAATCCCTATAACATGGCCCTTTGCAGTCTGAGCCTTGATATGGTAGGACCATTTAAACAAGCTCCAAGTGGATTTACTCACCTCTTAGGGATGGTGGATAAATTAACCAAATGGATCGAGGCTAAACCTGTCACTAGTTGTGATGGAGCAACAGCCAAAAGATTTGTCGAGGATGTTATAATCCGGTATGGTTATCCGCATAGTATTATCACAGACAACAGGAGTAACTTTTCCATGGGAGAATTGGCTGAATTCTGTGATGAGAAAAATATCCGGCTTGACATTGCGTCAGTCACACATCCACAAGCTAACGGACAGGTCGAAAGAGCTAATGGTTTAATCTTACAAGGCCTGAAACCAAGTCTCGAAGCACCACTACGACGTGCCGCGGGGGCTTGGGCTGAGGAATTACCCTCTGTAATTTGGAGTTTACGAACAACTCCGAACAGGTCAACAGGATATATACCTTTCTTCTTGGTCTATGGCGCAGAAGCAGTTCTCCCTAGTGATTTAATTCATACTTCTAGAGTGGCCACGTATATCGAAGAGGATGCCGAGATTTCTCGACAAAATGATCTCGACTTAGTCGAAGATGTTCGTGTCATTGCTAAAATGAGATCTACAGCCTATCAGCAGAAGTTACGCAAGTATCATAGCCAGAGAGTCCGAAACAGATCTTGCAATAAAGGTGATTTGGTTCTCTGGCTCGTGCAACAAAGAAAGCACAAACTTTCCCCAGTATGGGAAGGGCCCTTTTTAGTTAGTCGAGTATTGCACAATGGATCATACTACTTAACTGACATGAGGCCAGTCAAAGAAAGACCTGCTACTAAGAAGAGAAAGAGAGTTGGAGGCAGTACAAATCCGGATGAGTTAGACAGACCGTGGAATATTGCTCAGCTACGTCCCTTTTATTCTTAGTTTATCCTTCTTTGTAATCATATATATGTACATGTTCTTTGAGAAATAAAAGTTCTGGTTGCCTCAAGTTTTTCTGAGAAGTTTTTACCATCTTATTTCCAAATGATCATGTCATAGTCGAAAATCCCAGAATGCTTGAAAGTACTTTATGCTCATGTTCGTTCTGGTTTAGATTTCCGATTCTAAAACTGCTACCTTCGGGTATAACTCTAATATTTTTAGTCTTTACTTTGGTTATTTGTCTGATTGCTGGATGCGGGTATTTTTCGAGTAGTGAATTGTTGGTACTGGAAGCCGACTTTGTTTCCGAGTTTAAACTGGTTTAGCAAGTGAGCTCCGTTGCTCGGCAAAGTTTCTGGCTGAAGGTTTAGCCGGCTCACGAAAGGGACGAGGCGGAAAGCCAGATAAACGATAAGTAGAGACGAAAAAATTCAAGTGCTTATGAAAATATTTCAGGCACACAAAAAAAACAAAGCCAAAAGTGCTGAATAGATAAAAAGCTTAGCACTAGCAAAAGTCAATAGTACTTAATATTTACAAAACGCATCATGTCTTTCCAGAATAATACATAGTTTTCTGATCTATGATGCAGGAGGAGATGAAGGAGCTGTCGGCTCGCTGGTTACTCCGCCTTGATATCGTTCCGAGATGTCCGGATCCGAGGTGGTCCGTTCATCGTCGGAAACTTCTTCGGCTTCTTCTGGTGGAGGTGGCGGAGTAGATACACGGGTGAAGAATGGGACCTCGTAGCTGGTCAGATCAGCTACGTGGCACCCGTATCCGGCGCAGGAGTGCATGATGGCTTGAAGGTCTTGCTCCTGGCCGTCTTCGTCTACCTTGCAGTACCCTCTGGTCACTTGCCATATCTCCATGTTTCCATGGTGGCTCATGACCATGGTGAGAGCGTTCTACGAGGTAGTCCGCGCGTAGGACATGTTCCAGTCCCGAACAAGCTGCGGCATCTCCTTCGCCTTGTCCCGCACCTGAAAATCCGACATGCTTGGCATGTCCGGAATCCTGAGAGATTCGCCAATGTCCTCAAGAGACTGGCGGTAGTCATGAAGAAGATCACCGACTTGGGTAAGCTGGTGAGTGCGAGGCTCGGACGAGGAGGAGTCCGTCAAGTTCAGAGGACCTATAAGCAAAATAAAGTTAAGAAAAAACCAACACTGATGAAAGTTGAAGAAATGATAAGTTAGACAGATGGAACGTACCAAGAATGACGTCGTCTCCCGAAGACTCTAGAGTTCAGCCCGGAGCGCTTCGGAGAGATCCTTCTCTCTCCAAAGCTCATTCTTGAGGTCCGAGATAATTTTATCCTGAGCAGCGATCTTGCGATCACGCTCTTCAGTGGCCATGGAGGAGGATTCAAGGACTTGAGCTATTCTCCTTTCATGATCCGCCTTGAGCTTATCTAGCTCTTGGCGAAGTCCCTTGTTCTCCATCACCAGGGTTTTGAGGTTCTCGGCCTCTTCAATCATAGCGATGGATTGTTTCACCAGCGCTGTAAGTCAAAAAAGAACAACAGTTTAGAAAAAGTTCGGCACTCAAAAAGTAAAAGACAAGGTTTGAATCTCGGAATGTTTACCTTCGGCTTCATCCTTGGCTACTTTGAGTTCGGCATTTTTAAGCCGGAGAGCCTTGATCTCTCTCCACTTATTGCAAACATTGGTCAATAATTCCTGGTTATAGGAACATACTTTCTGTAAGTCAGAATACCCAAAGTCAGAAAGCTACTTAAGACTCGGGCTAATATTTTTTGCTAAATATCAGCACGAGCCTTGGGGGCTACACTAGTTCATTCTTTGGCATCCTAATGAAAGCATAAACCCGGATTCTATATCCTACTTCATGCTTGGGGGCTAGAGGATATGATATAACATAATGTAAAAACAAGAGTTGGAATTCCGACTTACATATTGCTCGCGGGTGAGTTTGTCTAAACCCGTGTTCACTTCAATTGCCACCTTCTCGGCAAGAGTAAGAGGGATCACTGGGGCTATTGGAAGCTCGCCAGCCCTAATCCTCTCGTCGCGAAGACAGACTTGAGCAAGAAGGTCAGAGAACTTGACGTCCTCTGCTTCTTGGGCTTCCTCCTCGGGGGATAGATGGCTTTTGTCCAGGACTTGCCTGGCCAGCCGCTGGATCTCCTCTGCAGATTTCCGAGACAGGCCAAACTTGGCAAGTCCCGGATTGCTGATGAGGTTGTCGGTGAAGACTTCAGCCGAAGGATCATTACCCGAAGAGGGTTCACCCTTATCTTGACCTGACGCACCCACGGTGACATCAGTTTGTGACCCAAGGTTCACAGGCTCTGTTGGAGGAGCCGGATCTTCTGCAACCACCGGAGAAGGAATAATCGCCGGGGTTGCAAAAGGTTGAGGGGCAGGAGTTGGAGGAGCCACGGCAGGAGAAGCTATGGTGAGCTTCGTCTGTCGCAGGGGCTTCGCAGGAATCCCTTTCCCCTTACCCTTGATGAGAGGCTTTGCTCTGAGAATATAGTAAAGTCAGAAACATTACATCTCAGAAAGAAATTCGAGAAAGGTACAAAGGCGGAAATTGTGAATGAAAGTTACCTCTTCACAACATGCACTTTCTTTGTGCCAATAGCCACTGTCGGAGCTTTGCGCTTCTTGAGCGCAAGGTCCGGCAATGGGACCACTTCAGTCTCCTGAGAAAACTCAGGAGGATATCCTTCGAGTGGAGCAAGCTCCGACTCGGGGAGGTCAGCAAGCTGAAAACAGGAAAGCATATCAGCATTGCAGTATATAACTTAAAGATTGAAACACATAAAAGGTGTATTGATGGAAGCTTACCGGCACCACGGGGTTTTTTGCTGTGTACATATCCAGAGAAATCTCCGGAATCCTCCTCTCGATCCGCTCCTTGATCAGCCACTTGATTTGGCTGATGTAGCCTTGAGTGGTGTAGGATTTGGGGCTGATGCGGAGAGAGTCTTTTTGGAAGACGTGATGGAGTGCATCAGTCTATCTCCGTGGTACTGAAGTGGCTGGATCCGACGTGAGACCCAGCACTAGACCAAGTCGGATCCCTTCAGACCCATGTGTTTGATCAGATATTCGATCTGCCTCTTAGCGAGGATCAGATTGTCGGTGAGAGCCGGGGCAGCCTCGTCCCAGGAAGGCTGGGCCATGGCGGCTCCGTCGACAAATGCCGGCAAAGCAGTAGCTTTGCCGGTAGCCGGAATATCCCTATGATAGAAAAAAGTGGCTGGCCATTGTTTGACCGAGTCACTGGCAGAAATTTTGGGATATGCCCGGTCACGTCTAATGAAAAGCTAATAGTGCCGGTGATGTAAGGAACACCGGCAGTAATGGAAATTTCTCTGGACATGGAAATATTACCGGAAGAGAAGCAAACTCGGCCTAATGCCGAGAAAGCCCGCGCAAAGCAATGCAAATGCACTCATCTCTAAGAGAGAGTTGGGAGGAAGATTGTGGAGTTGAACTCCGTAATGATCTATAACCTCAGAGAAGAACTCCGAGGGAGTAAAAGATAGACCTTGGTCGAGATGGGTGCCGAAGTGGACCCGCTCGCCGTCTTGCGGGTTGGGGACGGTTTCGCCGGAGCCGCTCCGCCAGTCGCCAGCGGGGAGAAGACCCTCCTTCTCCACGTTCTTGAGGCCGTCCTCGTCAAGGGCGCAGGGGATCCAGATTCCTCGGAAGCTTTCCTTCTCCACTGCTGCTTCCGCCGTCGCCGCCGCCGCTGCTGCCGCCAAACCGGAGGAAGAAGACGATGAAGCCATTTCTCCGGTGAGAAGATGACCTGAAAGTGGCGGTGCTGGGAGTTTCTGTGGGGGGAAGGATGAGAGAGCTCTGAGCGCGCAGGAGGATTGGGAGGAAAGGAAACGGCAAAGACTGGTGGAAAGGAGAAGGAGAAATCCAAACCCCTTATATCCACCTAACTGCGCCAAGATTCGTGCAAATGCTACAGTGTAACCGCCACGCGTCGTGGAAAGAACTGGGAAGGACCCACGCGATGATTGCGTCTCCTCGATCTCCACGCTCGCATTAAAACGGCGCCTCGGTTCCGCGAACTGCGGACCCATCAACGGTCGTGCTGACGGTACGCCTGTCAGATGACGTGACTTGACCATACTTGTGTCAGGTGGCGTAGAAACCAAGTTCCGGCTTAGTTTAAAATCGAGCTGGAAAATCCGAGTAACTAATTGATAGGTTCGAATTCTTTTTAAGACCCGGATCGTATTTTTTATTGTGAAGTTTCAGGAACCCTTCAAGATTCTGCAAGCTGAAGATCAAGCTAGACGATGATAAAATCCGACTTTGGATCTTGGAGGCCTCCGGGGGCTGCTGTTGGGGATATACTTTCCGGGTATCCTCACAGTTCCTCACTGACCAGGGTGGCCCACTTCGGGTTAGAGCTTTGCTTCATGGGCGGCCCAGTCAGGAGAGAAGACGGAGTCCAATCCAGCTATGGAAAGGCCCAGAAGACTTACCGACTTAGGCCCATAATGTTACTTGTAGTTCAAGATGTACTCTGTAACCAACTCTTAGTCGTAGCCGGATTGATCTTTCCTGTAAACCCTAGGCCAGATATCTATATAAGCCGTCCTAGGGAGAGCCTTTAGGGCACAACACAATAGTCTACAATCTCAACTCGCACAGGCGATACCCTTGTAACCCATATTCCGGCTCTGCCGTATTACTGGATTGCTAGCAGGAGTAGGATCCGTCCAAAGCCGGCGGATTCGAACCTGGGTAAACTTGTGTGCTCACCGTCCCGGAACACCGTACGTCTCACACCCCTCTCTTCCGCACGCCTCGAGGACCCCCTCATAGCGTACTTGTCATCAATCCGACGACAACCGTGTTTAAACATTGTTTTTAGTCAAGCAATTTAAAAGAAACTCCCTATCCTTTCCACTAAAGACTAATAATTGCAAAGATATGCAAAACATTGCTTTGATTTATGTTTTGCAAGAAATCACGCTTTTTAATGCGAAATTTGGAGTCATAATGAAAGTTTTTGAGGAAGTTCACACAACCAAGTAATAGTGGAGCAAATACCAAGTGACACTAGCCGTAACAACCACTGGTACAGGCAGGGCCCACCCATATCGTCCACCCGTACCATGTGGCGGCGACTCTATCTCGTCAAACCCTACAACTTTCGTGAAGACGCCTATATATTTTGAGGTCTCAACTGCCGCGCAGAAAGCCACCATTCTCAGATTGCATCACACCACCACCAAAGGAGATCCACACCATTGTTCATCCCTTCCATCTTACATCCCCTCCATTAGCCATAGCCATTACTTTGTACTTGAGACCTCCTTGTGATTCGGTGACCATTGTAAGAATATTTGATTTCAATCTAAGTATTTTGCATTTTCTATCCTTGATCTTATTGTTATGAGTGAGTAGTCCTCACGGGCTGTGGGTTGGGGAGAAACCTCGCAGCGATTATGTGCATCTAATCTATGGGAGCATTGTATATTGTTTAAATAGAGATTTGTATCTTTTTTTCTTTATCTCTTGTCTCGATCTTTGGACTTGTAGGTACCCAAGACCCCCGAGATTCATAAAGGCTTGAGGTGAGATACTTGGCTAGCAGCAATCTCATAGGAACCCCAATGACAGAAAGGATAGTACATTCTTCGGTTAGCTACCCATTCGGGATCACAACAATATCATCACTTAATGCTTTGATCTGTGTTTTACAATTAATAATCGTTTGTAGCCCATTGCTTTGTGGTGCACTCGGTTGAATTAAAAGACTATTGATATGCCTGCTGCATCACAGAGGCTCTAGTATATTAGGATGTGTTTCCCACAAGAGATTTATCCCTATTAAAACATTACACGTGACTATGCTTATTATTATATTTTATCCCATATGATGTGCAGCTGCAGGTGGATCTTCAAACCTGGCCTATCTCCATCCATTGAATCAACCCACTATAAAAGTAAACTAGATTGGTCCGGTATACAAGGGTAAAACAAAGAAACAAAGTCTTGTAGACATGTCCTTTTTTATTTCCTTTTAGCATTGCTTGCCAAGATTCGATTAAACCTAGGTCTACTAGGGAAAAAGCTATTATACTACATCCGTGAATCCGGATCGAAGGTATCATCGGCCTTAACTTCCTCATTGGCGTTAGCGAAACTGTTAATAGTTGCGATCATCTAGTTGAGGGTAAGTAAGCCGGCAGCCTGTCGTCTCCTGAGCGTTTGCCAGAGAAGTTTTCCGGGCGTAAGCTCCTCTATGAAGTGGTACACTAGTTCATCAGTGCGGCCACCTTCCAGGGTTTCCATCACCCTCATCCATCTGGTGAGGTACTCACGGGGGGATTCCCCCATCCTATGGAGACATCTAGCCAAATCGAAGATGGTGACGCCGCCGGCAAAGTGTGACATCCGCTTCTCAAACACTCGAGGAAGCCAAGTGGCTTCCACTTTCATCAATATTGGCTGGATGGGGTCCTTCCACCATTATATCCTGCATAGGGGCGGTTTGGGTGGGCCTTGATTTTTCCTGATATGAGCCGGCAAACTCCAGAGAGAGATTCGAGCCCGATCCTTCCGCAAACATGTCCTACCCGGAGGCAGTTCGTGTGGGCCTTGGCGTGCTTCCGACTTCCTAGGATCTAGGGCCCGAGTCGGTTTCGCCGATGAAGAGATGGATGTCCCCGATTGGGACAACGGAGCAACTGTGGGGTTCGTCTTTGTTGGGATCCAGAACTCGTCCGGAGGGACGATCGGAATCTTGCCGGAGAAGAGACACGCCCAATGGCCACAATGTCACTAATTCCCACGAAGAGATTGAACCTCGCCCGGTGTGGAGCTCGAAGCGCCTCTTGCACCATGGTGGGCGCCAACTGTCGTGGTATTGCCGACGAGTACGCCATGGAGGGGTCCTCATAGAGCGTGTTTAGAGAGATGGGGGAAGGAGGTAAGTTGACGGGTATGAGGTAACATAGCTTACCCAGGTTGAAGTCCCACAATGGTGGTGGGACTCTACTTATGCTATAAATCACTATAATAGCAATACCCCGAGTTATAGGGATCAGTTCGTTGTGCGAGGTGTTGCGCTAAGCACTATGATTGTTTGCCCTAAAGGCTCCCACAGGTCCGGCTTATAAAGGCGCCAGAACCTAGGATTATAGGGAAAGACCTTGCCGTACAGGTTACAAAGTCCTACACTAACACTACCTAGTCTTCGTGTCCTGTATTCCAAGGCTCCGGGTTGGTCGGTAACTGCACCATAGCCTTTATTCTTCCAGCATGGGCCTCCCTTCTGGATCTGTCTAACTGGGCCTCCCAGTAGGCCATGGGCCGTGCTACCAACTGTGGGCCATCTAGGTTATTCGGATTAGAGACATCCAATGGTGATATCCATTTAGTATATCCCCAATAATACACCCCTTCTCAAAGTTAAATTTAACATTCCAAGTACCGTATCCAATATGAATTAGGGATCCTTTCGAATCGTGTAGGATATTTGTAGGATTTGGTTCCTTAGTAATTTTTATTGAAAAGTTTTTAATTCACAAATCACAATCCTTTAGAATTCCTACAAAGGATTCTTTTGTAGAAAATTTCCCTTCACTCCAAACACTTTTTCACAACTCGTTTGTTTTTCATGTGCAATCAAACACTCTATGGATTCAGAATCCCGCGCTTCCCAAATCTTAAAGGATCGAGGAGGACATAATTTCGATCCTACGTTTTTCCTACCATTGCGTTTTGAGAATCATGCAAATCAAAGGAGCCCTACAAAACAAAAAATCCCTAAAGAGGCTTAATCAAAAACAAAAAAAATGAAGAAAGGGCTTCACAAGTAAGATAGAGGTGTGGTTAATAGATCCTAGGCATATTGTGACCTCGCTGAACTTTAGCTCAAGCACGCTATGATGTAACCGCTGCGTCCATTGCACAATCTATGATGTAAGGGCATCTCTAACCGATCCCTAAAAACGGTTAGAGAAGTAAAAGATGCCATTTTACTCCTCTAACTGTACCTAACCAAAGCTCAATCGGTGTTGCAGTAAAAAAAATTAGGAGTCAGGTCGGCCGACTTCTATTTTTACTCATCCACCGCTCGTAGGAGTACAAGATTTCTCCCCCTCCCACGCGTTTACACTTGCCTTTCCTCGGCTTCTCCTCCACCTCCGGCGAGCCTCCTCTCCGATTGCCGCCATCCCAGCCACCACCGCAGCCCGAGATGGATGGATCTTCTCGCCGGCCATCCCTGCCGCCCACTACCAGCGCTCGCCGCCACCACAGCCTCCTGGTGCATCCCCGCATCGCTACCGCTCCCTGCCACCGCTTCCCTCATCGATTGGTGCCACCCAAGCACCGACGGCAGCCCTGGCAGTCCACCAGCACCCTCGACCTGCTGGTGCCGCCGACGCTGGTCTACCACGGCGTGCGGCAGCGGTCGTGGGAGGCATGGGTCGCCGAAATCCCCGACCGCGATACCCACCGGAAGGTCTGGATCAGCAGCTCCAGTCGCCGGAGCAGGCGGCACTGGCGTACGGCGTGAAGAACATCGAGCTCCACGACTCCGACTACGGCGAGCTCAACTTCCTGCTAGGGTGCTGCACGGTGCTGGACTTGGAGCCGACCGGACTCCGACTCATCTCCGACGGCGAGCAGCGGGAGGACAGGGAGGCCCGCGAGCGCCTCGAGGCGGAGGCGATGGCGGCAACGCTCGCCGGGCTCAACCCGGAGCTCGTCGAGGAGGAGCGGCAGCGGCTCGAGGAATTTGCCGAGGCCAAGCGGAAGGCGGACGCCGATGCAGCGGCGAGAAGAAGGAGTTCGCCGATGCTACGGGGCCATCGGCAGCTCTGACGCCGGCCAGTGTGAGGAAGGAGGACGTCGGCAGCTCTGCGGGCCCGTTGACGGCGCCGGCGGTCATCGACCTCGACAGCGACTCCTCCTCATTCGACTGGGACGAGGATTAGGTTAGGTTTAGGTCAAATCCGATCGAATGTAGTGAAATACGACCGACTTTTAGGTATAGTATGTACAAATTAACGTAAATGAAATAGTAGGTTTTAAATTTGATCGAATTTTGCGGTGGTCATTTGATTTCCTCCTCTAAGTTTTGTACTTCGGCTAGAAACGGCTATCAGTTAGAGGATTACTCCTCTAAATTTTCTCCCACCTCTAAACTTTAAGGAACGGTTTCTGCGTCCATTGCACAATCACTGACTTTCTTTCATGTTGGTCGATTTTCACCACTCTCGGAAGTACAGTATCTCGTAACAGTTTCTCTCTGTATCCAGAGCAAATCTCATGTTTGAGGCGACTGTGCATTAGTAGCAAGCAATTAACTGCCACATAAACGCATTCATCATTATTCAAACAGCCAAAACTAAAGGCGGAAATACACGAACAAACTTCGATTGAAGCATGAACAACCAAACCCAAATAGGCTTCTGCCACCCGGATGCACAGGCTGCCGCCATTCCTACCCAAGGCGGAAATTGTTGCAGGTCGTCTGCCTGAAGAGCAGAGAGGAGCTGAACCCGAGCCGCGACCGCTGCAGGTCGAACTCCAGCAGGTTGTCCTCCAACATGTGGCCCCCGACCACCACCGACGTCCGCGGGGTGGCGCCACCGTCCACCACGCCGAGGCAGAGCGCGCCGCCCTTGGCGGCCACCATCGAGTTGGCCCCGAACACCACCCACGACGCGGCCTCGTTCTGCAGCACCAGCTCGACGGTCGGTACGGCAGGGCCGACGCGGGTGCTCCCCACCTTGCTCCCGTCGTAGCAGAGCTTGAACGGCGCCACGGCCGGCACACGCGGGATCATCGCCGTCTCCGCCGCGAACGCGTCGGTGACCGCCTTGTGGATAGACGTCTCCAGCACGGTGTATGGCGCGACGGTGCTGAGCTTGGTGCCGCCCACGCCCTGCTTGTCGATGGCCAGCAGCGTGGCGTTCAGCGGCACGACACGGCCGTTCACCTTGATCGCCGTCACGCCGATGAAGTACTCGTTCGACTTGTCCCCTTCGCCGGAGACGCCGGCCGTGCTCACGTTGTTGACGAGGAGGGGCGTGTAGAGGAGGGAGCCGGAGAGGTCCACCCCAGGCTGGAACGCGTAGGGCGCGTCCCCGAATACGACGACCCCGGCGGAGGAGGTTGAGGGGAGGCAGAGCGCGAACTTGCGGGAGAAGCGGAACGTGGCGGCGAGCTGCGTCGGGAGCGCGAAGCGCGCGCGGCTGAGCGACGCCATGCCGGCGGCGCCGGCCGCGAGGCCCTTGGTGAGGAACGTGGCGCCGCAGGCGAACAGGAACGCCGGCGCGGTGGCGAGCGGCCCCGGCATGGGCCGGAAGGTGGTGGGCACCGACAGCACGTCGGTGATGAGGTTCCCGCCCGTGGCGACGCGCGTGACGGTGTTCTCCGGGAACCCGCCGCAGGTGTCATTGAGGCAGCCCGGGGAGGGCGCGCCGACGCAGCTGGTGGCGCAGGCCCCCGTGCGCGCGAGGCGGCACGGCTTGGACGCGCACGGCACGCGGGCGTAGGAGGTGGACACGTACCCGGCGTCGCAGTCCACCCAGAGCGAGGCGCCCCCGAGGTCGAGCACGGCCGTCACGGGGGTCTGTGGCGTGCGCTGCCGGAACCCGGTCACGTACTGCGCCGTCGCGCCGTCCTTGCGCACCGGCAGCACCACGGCGCTCGGGTTCTTGCCGCTGCTGCTGCTGCTCGCCGCGCGGCACGAGTAGGTGGATAGGAAGAGGACGAGGAGGAGCAGTGGTGTGGCGGTGGAAGCTTGAGAAGAACGCGCCATGCTGGGATCGATGGTCGATGGAGTGGCAGCTGCAGCGGGGAGGCAAGATGTTTATAGCACTGTTTGGTCTCGCTGCTGGCTGTCGCGATCCGGCACAGCGAGGCGGGGAAGTGGCGGCTAGTCGCGGTGCGAGACGCCGGAATGGACGTACTTGACGAGTGGACCGGGAACTGTATTTTAATGGACTGGAGTAGCTTCGTTGAAGGAGTCTCCGTGGCGGGGCAATGCATTCAGGGCCCAATTTAAATTCTTTGTTGAGATGAGATCCAAGGCAAGGAAGCTCGTCCCCAGCAGATGCTCATTATCCTGACGCATCCACGTTTCTCTACTTCCCATCTGTCGCCGGTCTCTGCCCAAAGACTTTGTTCAGGGACAAAGGGCGCCGTTTGGTAGGCTGCGCCAGGCCCGTCGCGATGAAATCGAGCCGATTGGATCCCTGCCCGAATTCGGCATTGTGGCCCGCACAATGATTAAACCATAGGAACGGCTGATTCGGCCGTTTCCAGCCTATCAACCTCTTGCGGCCAAAAACAGGAACACCGCGTGCATGTAGATCAGAACGGTGGCCGGATTTCTCCCGCTGCATTCAAATCCTCCACTTTCTCCCTTTTGAGCAATCCAATTTAGTCGTTGACGGCTACCGTCGTAATCAAATCCTCCACTTCCCCCTTCCAAGCTCTTCCCTCTTATGATTTCTATGGCCATGGCGGGAGCCCGGACCTCAAGCGCGGCAACAAAGGCTGCTGACTGCCTGCCAGAATCCCCGTCGTCCCCATCCTGTGTGCTAGATGGTGTTCCTCGAGCCCTCGATATAGCTTAGATCTGTAAGGATGTGCTAGATGTGGCTAGATGTATGGATCTGCAACCATTGACGTTTGTCCTGCTCGCTGTAGGTCATTCCACCATCTCCCTCGAGCATGCAGACGGTGGCCTTCACCCTTGAGCATGTCGAAGGTGGTCCTGTTGTCTTCCTCCCTTGCCGCGACCTCTGTGCTGAAGCCTACTACTCTCCCTGTATGAAAAACCTCCACCCCTTCATGGTGTAGTTGTATTAGGTGTTCATTTCGTCATCTGCAATAGCCATTGTATCATGATTATTAGTGTTCTTGCAAGCGGGGTAGGATTTAAGAAAGGTGCTTCCCATTTTTCTCGTCTTCTACCATGCTTACATGACTATAGAACATCATGCGTATTAGCTCCCCTGACTTGTTTGTTCCCTCCTTGAGAAAATTTGACATGAGATGGATGGAGCTTACCAAAATGCCAGTTAAATGTGTCCCTAAACCTACCATGGTTTGGGAACCTGCTTTATCAGAGTTTGTCTTGAACGGCGTAGCAAACTATGACAACGGCTTCATAGAGAGGGACATGCAAAATGTTGCCAATGATGTTATTGACTTTAATGGGATCCTAATGACCACCCTTTAGCTGTACAACCACATGAGAAAGTGGAAAACCAAATGGAACCAGGGCGTCAGATGGTGTGCGGACAACATGGCCTTTATGGTCGATGATGATGACATGCTAAAGCAGATCCTCGTGTTAAGATGGCATGACACTACCTTATGTTTCACTTGTTCATAACCTACAAATTGATATGCACTAACACTCTTTTCTGAATCGTAGGCCTACCTGATTGCAGACGCCCATAATAAACTTTGCTCAGATGAAGACGATCTTCATGCGCAGGTTTGTGGACAAGAGACAACTACGGGATCCAAAGTTGATGATGTAGGCCATTCCTTGCGGACAACGAAGCAGATGGTTCCTATGCTAACATGGGTCTAGGTGAGAGAGAAGGACCTTCCTTAGGACCTAGTTACGCAACCACTTTGATTAGGACATCTGCTTTGCTTCTGGCGATCTTGCTCATAATCTGTTGATGCGGTCATGTATATTTTGTGAGGTGGCCTCATATCTCTCCGTTAGATAGGCCTTGATGAAAACAGATACCTGATTTGTAATATTGCGGGAGGTTATATATATTAACCACTTTGATGATGAATTTGTGATACGAGCTGTTGTTTTTTGTGTTTACCTCGTGGTGCATCACCTATTCGGATAACTGTTGTTGAAGAAGTGATCATTTAGTATTAACCTCTCTTGTTAAACTGCTTATCTATTGAAGCATCTTTTGGGGGGGGAAATTAAAAGACTAGACAGACAACCAAACAAAGTGTCAAAGATAACCAAAAGACCGTTTTCGCCTGAACAGTCCCATAGGGTGTAACCAGAACCAGCCCCAAAAATAAAACGGGTACCAAACACGCCCAAAATGTTTGTGCGTGCGTCTGACGAGTCGCCTTCATGGAGTGGCGTCGGCCCATAGAATACCGGCGACTCGAGGATGAAACCATGGGAGGGAGATAACATAACAGGTTTAATTGAGGAAGCTGCTACCACATGGTATATGTGGGGAGCAATCTACCAAAACAAAATTGAGGAAGCTGTTGTGCTGTGCGCGCGACTAAAAAAAGTTGGCGCTCGGGCACGCGGGAGCACGCGCCAGCTTTTTCCTTGGCACGCCGACGAGGCGACGCCGGTGGTGAGAGAATCGGCGGGCCAAGGCCCGGGTTGGACCACGCTGCTGCTCGCTCGACGTGGTGGTCGTGGTCATCCGGCTCTGAAATCCCGGTGGTCACTAGTCTGCCGCTCTGCTCCCCGGCCGGTGCGCAGCGAGGTGTGGAGGAACAAGAAGCTGGGGATCACGTTTACATATGCCCATGACCCGATGTTCGTTCGCTGCTCTCCCGGCCCCTCTGTACAGATGCATCACTATGTAAAAACCTGGCTTTGGGCCGATTTTGAAATGGAAATTCAGGTGGGGAGTAACCCCCCCTTGGTGATTTAATTTTTTTTTTTTTTACATATTTGCAGGTGAGAAAACGAACGAGTAACTGAAGTTGGACGAGGTTTACTTCTGCCTCACCTCTGAAAGAGAGACCGGAGTACTAGACATTGAGGGTTTCAACTGTAAAACTAGGCAAGTTTTGAGGTATTTGGCAGATCTGAGGACACCTCGTCTGAGTAGGTAGATTCTGAATGCTCTTAGATTATCCGCAAGATTGGTCAGTGATATCCTGATACCATATTACAGTAGCCAGCACATGGAGGAGAAAATTCCAAAAAAACACCACATTTGCGTGGAAAATACTTAGAACCACCGCTTTTAGGCGAAATTGCAAAAATCCACCTATTTTGGGTAAATTTGTTCCAATATGCACTGATTGTGAAATTTCGGTTGGTTAACACGATTCCTGACCGATTGGGCCCACTGTCAGAGCTGACGTGGCGAGGGGAGACGGACGACTTGGTCAGCCGTTGCCCAGGCGTTAACTGAGAAGTGGGTCCCACCCTCCATGTGTGTAAGTACCGGTAGGACCCCTGACCCGTCCTCACTCTTCTTCCTCCTCACTCTTTGTCTCTCTCCCGAGCTCTGTCGCCACAGCTCTGGAGCGCCGCCGCCTAGGGACTTGCCGCCGCGTTCCGTGCGGGCAGCCGACGAGGAAAGGGATGCCCGGCTGGGGCGACGGCTCGTACTCGAGCAACTCCATTCTCGGGGTAAGGTCGCCTTCCTCTGTTTCTATGGTTTCAGATCTGGTATTTGTGAGATTTGAGGGATTCGTTCGATTTCTTGTCCATGTGCTTAGATTTAAAGTCTTTCGTTGACTATCAGGACCTAACCTATGGACTACACTCCGGACACCACTATGAACCCGTCGTTCACCGGCATAGCAGTGGGATGTGGCGTTGTTTGTAGCGTCCACAACCTGGAGCCACGCAAATGTGTGGCCTTTGATGGATCTGACATTGGGCATCGATTCCTGATGTGCCAAGTGGAGAATGTGAGTGCCTCTGTACATATATATATGTTTCAGCATAATTTGGAACTATGATATTAGCATAATTTGATTTAGGAGAATATAATACAGTGTTAGTTTCAATGACTGATCAATATTTCATAGTACACTGAATTAGCTTCACTGAACATTTTAGATCAAGAATTTCTTCACTGAAATAATTATGTTGTGTTCATAGCTATATATCCTTGTACTAAATAATTATGTTGTTTATAAATTTGCAGCAACTAGAGAATTGTGATTTCCATTCTTGGGTAGATGATGAGTGGTGTGACATACTAACGCATTGTCTGCTCAAACTTTGGGGAATGTATCATAGCAGCAACAGTATTAGGACTGATGATAAATTAGAGCATGGTGAAAGTTTATTGAAGAACTCAACAGAGAAGAAAAATCTAGAGAGGAAGCATGCAACTTTGCTGGAAGAGGTAAGGAATTTTGCAGATGATGTAGAGAAACTACCAGAAGATCAAATCTGGAGAGCGTGGTGAACTTGAACAACTAAGGAAGGAAGTTGATGAGCTAAGGCAGATCTAGAAAACACAGGCTGACATGATGAAAGCTAACAAGACGGAATGGGAGAAAGAAAGACAACAAGTGAAGGATGACAAGAGGAAGGTGGAGTATGCACTACATGATCTATTTAAGGTCAACAATGCTAACAAGGAGAAAGTGGAGAGGATCATGGCTATATGCAATGAGTGATCCTATTATGTAATGCTATGTTGTAATAGTTTTTATTAGCTTAATGAATTGTAAGCAGTGAACCTCTTTATAATGAGGTAGAATCTTTAAATATGGCTTAGTGCCATGTAAGCTATGAACCTCTTTATAATGAGGATGAATGTCTAAATTTGAATTTTATGTGATGTTTCAATTGTTATGTGATGATTATTTAGAATTATTTAAGTTAATGTTATGGTTTTATTTTTATGTTTAGTGTTGTGGATGGTTGGCGAGGGTTGTCGAGGGTTCTCGACAACCTATGACACCATCTTTAAATAAATGGTTAGGGTTGTCGAGAACCCTCAATGGGTCTCGACAACAAATGACACCATATTTAAATAAATACATAGGGTTGTCGAGGGTTATCGACAACCATACACAACATCTATAAGACAAAAAAATCATAAATGCACTAGGATGGGTGAACACAAAGTCTCACACATAAAATAGTCTTAAACATACACCAGGTTCCCACATAGTCTCACACATGCAACATACACCAGGATACACATAGTTTGCAACATGCCATGGAACACATGGTCTCACAAATGGGGCAGTTAACACATAGTCTTCAACATACCAGGATACACAAATTTTGACAAATGACAGGGAATACTACTCCTTCATGAGATCCTCAACAACCTTCTCATGGATCCTGCAGGCTATGAAGTATCCATTTAGCTTATGAGGGAGCTTTCTCTTCCTTGTAGGCCTGGAACTGGCATTGTAGCCCTCACCTAGGATGCTCCTTGGTGCTACAAATGGAGCTCCTAGCCTTGGAGTAGTAGTTGGAGCACTTGGAGCTGGTGTAGACCTGGGTACTAGAGTAGATTGTGCAGGCCTTGAAGCTGGAGTAGCAGGTCTTGGTGCTGGAGGTGCAGGCCTTGCAGCTGGAGCAGATGCAGGCATTGGTGCTAGAGAAAGTGCAGGCCTTGGAGATGAAGCAGGTGCTGGCCTTGGTGCAGCTAGTTCAGAGCATGTCTGCCTTGCTTTAGGTGGCTTGGCAGTGCAATTTGATGAACTGCCAGGGGTAACTGGAGAACATGCTACAACTGTGCCTTCAAAACTAGCATCTAAATCTCTACTTCCCTACAAATATGTTGTAACATGCATAATATGGCAATGTCTGAAACAATTGATGTTACTGTGCTTTTATTTTGTTACCTGATGCTGATTTTTCCTCACTTGGAGGGATGGCTTGAGAGGTACAATGCAATTAGTATACGTATGACCTGCTAACGTGTAGTTGCTACAAGTTATTGTTGTCATTCTTGAAGAAATCTTGGGCCGAGGTGGTTCAAACTTTCCCTTCCTCCTCTTGTACTGCTTTATGCCCAAGTCTACCTTGAATATTGGTGGATCAATGTCTGGACTAGGAGTTCTTATCCACAGATCTTCACTAGGTACATGGTACACAACTGGGTTGTAGGCCTCCACGTACATCTCCTTCTTGAAAAAGTCACTAACAAAATCTTCTGGTTGCTGTTTGGACTTGTAAATTGCAGAGATGGCATGGATGCATGGGATACCAGTCATGTCCCATCTCCAGCAACCACAAGTTCTGTTCCCAAGATGAACTGCATAGACTCTATCTTGAACTGTGCTCACTTGCCACAAATCATCAGCTGATTTATTTGCATTGCACTATCTGCTCCATTTCTTTGCTTCTACAATCTTTTCAGTGTAATTAGGGGTGATTGCCCACCTAGCTGTTGATGCACATGTTCTCTTTGTCTCATGCTTACTCATGATCTTATTCCTAATGCCCTCAAACATTGTCCTCACTAGTCTTCCCCTAATATCAAGAATCATTCTATTGAAAACCTCACTGAGGTTATTGACAACAAGATCTATCTTGCAATTAGTATCCATGGCATACCTTGCCCAGCACTCCACTGGAATGTTGCTCATCCACTTGTGTGCCTCTTCACTTTCTTCATGCATAAAAGCCATAGCTGTATCAAATCCATGCTTGGTGTAGGAGTGGCTTGCTTGGTCCATGAACTTCTTCAGCTCCTCTCCCTTATAACCATTTGTCTGAAAATTTTCATAGATATGCCTAAGGCAATATCTTTGTGGGTAGCTTGGGAAAACTTTGTTGATTGCATTCAACAAACCCTGTTTTAAAATATTTCCTCAACTAACACACAATATAGCAAAGAATATAGTAGATAACATAGCAGAGAATATAATGCTCACAGAGATGCATATACCTTTGAGAGAATTCCTTTGTTGGCCCTGGTTAAAACTTGGCTTCCTTTTTTGGCCTCGGACAACAAATTCTTCCCTTTTTGACACAAAAATTTCAGACGGTTCCTTATCAGGCCCTGCCATTGATTCCGTTTGCTCCGCCTGTTACATTTTCTTTTCCAACAATACCCTGGCCTGCTCGATTCACAGCGGAAAGAAGAAAAAAATCCTATCCAAATCCCCAGTCCTGTTCTGAGCCTACTCTCTCGCGCAGAACCTCCTCTCGCCCCAACCCATCTCTTCCGTCCTCCCTTTGATTCCTACCATGATGGCTAACCCTACTGGTGGGAGCTACGGCAGCGATGACTCCTCTCGCCCTGACCCATCTCTTCCCTCCTCCCTCCGATTCCTACCGGGACGGCTAACCCTAGCGGTGGGATCTACGGCGGCGATGGGGTTGCAACTATGGGAGAAGAGGGTGGCGGGGTGGCTATCTAGGTTAGCTTAGAGACGACGGAAGAGGGAGCTCAAGGAGGGGATCTGTATGGTGACCTGGGCACATCGGCAGAAGATGTTGCGACAGTGGGGCATCCACCGGCGAGCTCGGCTGCGAGCGTGGCTACAGCCATCGACCACTGCTCCTCTATAGGAAGTATCCACCGTGTTGCAATAGGAGCGGCTTCAGGTGCAGGATCGTCGGCATGGCCAGAAGGGTAAGCAGCGGTGTTATCTTGTTGCTAGTAGTATTAATCTTGTTGCTAGGATTCGACATGGCCAGAATCGATCACATCTTGTCTACTTGTGATGTCTCTTGTCTGATTGCTAGTATAGTAGTGCTTATGGATGCACATTTTGTTTACATGATGGATCCCAATTCAAGTTATTGTCTGAAAATAAGATTGCTTGGCAACCCCAAAACAGCTAGAAAAGACATCAACGGTTTTTATTTTGAGAAGTTTGTTGACTCAGATTTGACAAACTATAATAATTTGGTGGCATCAATTGTAGAGCAGTACCAACCGATATATTTGGAAGTTGCCATCTTCACTATTATGACGAGGTTCTAAGAACATTCCCAGAAATAAAATCTGATCAAGAATTGATGACAATGTTTGAGAAGCACTACGAGACAAAGTTTGTTCAAATTTTCATTGCATATTGGGATCCCTCTGAAATATATAAGCCTTGCATCGAGTGTTTTACTGATGGTTCACAACCTATTGTACAAGAAAAGATGAAGATGATTTCACATGGAGGATACATGCCTGTACAACGGATGATATGTGTATTGTTGTGGTAATTTCCAACATAACTTCTGATTTTGTAGCTTATTACTTATATTTTGATCTTGCGGCTAATATTCTGATTTTGTAGGTGAAAACAAATCCTTTTGAACATGATTGTTCTAGTACAAAAAGGAAAAATAAGGTGAAGAATGAAACAAAGCATTGGATATGTGAGAAGGTGAAGGATTTGCTCATTGAAGATGCAACTCTTGGAGCACATGAATTGTGAAAGAAGCTTAAAGAGCACTACAAGATCAAAATCCACTACAAAAGAGTCTACATGGGTAAGCTGCTAGCTTTGAAACAACTATATGGTGATTGGGATAGCAACTTCAATAAAATAGGTTTAAGGCACAAGTTGAAAGTTGTTGCCCTGGTAGCATAGTGCAGATTGATCATCATCATACTATAAATGGTAAAATCAGGTTTAGAAGAATTTTTGTTTCTTTTAAACCTTGCATAGAGGGGTTCCATGTTAGCTGCAGACCATACTTGGCAGTAGACAACACCTTCTTGACGGGCAAGTTCAAGGGGCATCTAGCTAGTGCAACCGCTGTTGATGGGCATAATTGGAGGTATCTGGTCTATTTTGGAGTTTTTACTTTGAATGTAATGAGAATTGGATCTGGTTCAAGCAACTACTTAGACAGGCCATAGGATCACCACTAGGTTTGGCCATATGCACTGATGCTGATCAGGCAGTGATGACAGGGTAAAGGAAGTGTTCCCATAGGTAGAACATCGAGAATGTATGTTTCACTTGGTGAGCAACTTCAAGAACAAGTTCCATGGGAAAGTGTTCGATGACCATCTTTGGGTTGTTGATTACTCATGGAACCCATATTTATTTGGAAAACATTGGGTTGCAATGGAGGAAGCAAGACCAGCCGCAACTACATATATAAGGAAGTGGCGCGATAGGTTGTGGTCTAGGAGTCAATTCTCTACCTTGTGCAAGGTGGACTATGTAACCAACAACTTGGCGGAGTGCTTTAGTAAGATTAAACACTACAAATCCTTGAACTTAGATGACTTCATGGACAAGTTGAGACAACTGATTATGATCAAGTGGAACCAAAGGAGAAAAGTAACAAAGAAGTTAGATGCATTGGTTCTGCCCCACAAAATGAAAAGGTTAAATGCAATGACTAGAGAGGACATATTTTGAAGTTGTAGAATGCTCACGGGAATTGGCCAAAGTTACTACATTGGGAGGCAATGGCTTTAGGTTTGTTGTCAACTTGCAAGAGAGGACATATTTTTGAAGACAATGGCAAGTTTATGTCCTTCCTTGTAAACATGCTCTTGCCTTTATCACATCACTAAGCAATACACATATAAAGAACCATGTTGAGTTGTATTACTAAGTTGACACCTTTAGAGGAGCTTATGTCCAACTAATCCCTGCTATGTTTGACAAGACTCAGTGGCCTAAATCTGACCATGGATTCTTCATGCATCCACCACTCCTAAAGGCTAGAACTGGTAGGCCCAAAACTGAGAGGTACAAAGGTTGCAGTGACAAGAAAAAGAAAACAAGCAACATTTGTGCCCTATTTGCGAGGACTATGGCCCATCATTGGAATAACTATGATGACCCATAAGTATAGGGGGTGCCTCGTAGTATTTTTGATAAGTAAGAGTGTCGAACCCAACGAGGAGAAGAAGGTGCTAGCGAATGGCTAGGAGCAGGAATTCTCTGTAAATACTTAGCAAACGGGTTTTTAGGAGTTTTTGATAATATAGGTAAATAAAGTACGAGTAAATAAAAGACAATAAGAATAAATGCAGCAAGTGGCCCAATCCTTTCTTTAGCAAAAGACAAGCCGGTTGTATTACTTAAGATGACCAAACATTCTCGAGGACACATGGGAATATCGTCAAGTGCTTTCACTTCATATAGTTGATTAATCTTCTTTAGTTTGCTAAGTGTTGTGTGGGTGAACCTGTGCTAATGTACCGACCTTCCTAGGACTAAAACATACTTGTGATTATACCCCTTGCAAGCATCCGCAAGTACAAGAAAGTAATTAAGGTAAAAATCTAACCACAACTTTAAACTCTAAGACCCTGACGTCCCTTGTGCAAAGGTTTCCTAACAGGGGTTTAGGTTTCTGTCACTCCGGTAAACCCTACGATTAGTAGCCAAATACACAATGCATTTTCCTAGGGCCATATAGGTGAAGTATCATGTAGTGGACGTTCACATGACACCACTAAAAGAAATACACCATAACTTAAATATCAAACCATTGAATCTTTCTCAACACAATTCCACTACTAACAACATGACTTCTCTCATGTCCTCAAGAACAAAACGAACTACTCACAAGACATCATATGGATCATGATCAGGACCACATACCGCGCTTTCTTTCTCTTCCCTCCTCCCACCTACCGCCCTCCCACCTCCTCCCACCTACCGGCATCTGGAACGTAGGGAGCGACCCGGAGCTCGCATTCTCCCTCTAGAAGCTAGAGGCCATGGCGGTGGATGCGCTCCTGAACCAAGCGGCTTAATAAGAGCCGTCGTTCGAGGTAGCACCAGACGTGTTCGACGCGCTTGTGTCGTCCGGCGAGTGGTCCGAGACCCGTGGCGTCTCGGACGACCTCGTCATGCTGGTGGCCACCGTCCTGCCGTGCGCGCCGTGTGCCCTCGCCTTGTCTTGTCGCACCTCGCGCATCCATTCTCCTGCCACGCACGCCTCGCCTTGTTGTCGCCTTGCTGCGCTGCCGCGCGTCTATTCTCCTGCCGTGCGCGCCTTGCCCCCTGGCTCCTCCTCGCATGCGCAGCACGCAGACACCCACAGAACTAGTGTTTGGCTGTTCTCCAAGGTGTGTATGAAATGGCATGTTCTCCAGTATGCTACTGATCGAATTTCACAGTGTTTACTTCTCCCCGGCTGCGCCTAATGTGTTCGGTGAAATGCTAAAAATATATATAGTATATTGGCGTGACTGGGTCCATCCTCTCCCCCATAAAAATGTGATTTTTTCAAATTCAAAAATAGCTCTTTATTTATAGATAGGTCGCCGATTCAGCACTAGATAAACGGGCAGTGCTACGCGTCCCCCGGGTGATGGAAACATTCCATCCTCGGGTCCCTGACCGTCCGATCAAAGCAGATCAACAGTCAGCTCTTGTTGTCCTGTCCCATCATCCCGCTTTTGCTATAAATTGTCTCAGTATTGCTACATATAGTCACGTTTTTTCTAAATGTAGCAAAAAAGTTTCATTCAAAAAATAAAACAAAGAGACTTCGCCGGAGACCAGAGACTTTGTAGCAAAAAGTGGTGCTAATGTAGCAAATCGGACCACTCCGGAGACTCGCCAGAGACTTTTATCGGTAGACCTCATCGGAGACCGTGTAGCAAAAACTTTACGCTATTGTAGCAAAACTACAAAACATATGTAGCAAATAAAATTTTCTATTGTAGCAAACCTAACCTCGTCGGAGACTCACCAGAGGCTTTCGCCATGAGACCTCGCAGGAGAACTTGTAGCAAAAACTTTACGATATTGTAGTAAAACCATAAAACGGTATCTTCTAGCAAAAAAAATTATGCCATTGTAGAAAAAACACAAAACAAATGTAGCAAAACATTTATTTGTTTGTAGAAAATGTTTTTGGTTCATCGTCCTAAAAAATCCTCCGACGAGGTCATAGCACCTGCCCTCGCCGGTGGTAGCACCCACCCTCGCCCATGGTAGCAACGCCGAGCTTCTTAGGTAGCACCACTTGACGTCAATGACACCCGCGTCGACGTTAGCTCACAACATCGCCTCGCTGGAGATAGCATTTTCGACCTTGGAGATCCCCGAAGGCCGAGGCCGGAGTATGAGGAGTCGGGGCTCATGTAGACGTAGAGGAGGGCCATGGCCTATTGGACAAACACAGTGTCGTCCTCAACACCAGTGGAGAGCCGCTGGGGGGGTGTGGCGACGAGAGTTTGGGAAGTGTGGTAGCGGGCGGCGCAGCGGCACTACCGACACAACCTGCAGGGGGTGGTGGCGCAACCTGCAACAACCACGATGGTGTTGGCGGTGCGACCTGCAGGGGGCAGCGCGACCTGCAGCAACCGCGGCGGCTCTGTGCGTTGATTGAGGAAAGAATGGGATGAAGTGATACTTGGTGGGCCCAGCGTAGACACGCACTATGAATGTGACCCGGGGATCGTTTCGTTCGATTCCCCAAGGGAGTCCTATCATTTTCCTAGATAAAAAGGGAAGGGCGGTCCATATTGACTATCTTGAGATTTTTCTTCTTAAGCGATAGAGCCAAGCAAATTGCTTTTGCGCCAAGAACTGAATATTGTGTGGGTTGGTTCGGAAAGCATGAACCACTCCCCAAAAAGAGTGGATTTGAATCGGTTTGTTTTTATTATATTATAGAAATAAACAATTCATTTTAGAACAGAAAAGAGATGGTCTCTAGATACATCTTATTTCAGACAAATTTGTGACACCTATTTTGAGACAGAGGTACTAGTCATCTTCTCCTACTTTTTGATGCATCTCATGTGGCCATTACCATGCTACCCATTGAACCAAGTGCTCCAACTCACGCCACTCCAAAAAACCATCCAAGTTGAATTCTTTCCATCACTTGTTATTCCCCATGTGATTAGAATGCTACTTGAGACAAGTGTGCTGATGTTGCTAGGTATACACCCATGATCATGATACAAAGAGGATATGCAAAGGATACCCGAGGAGCTAAGACAACCAAGCATGAAGTATGGAAGAGAATGAACAAGCTAACTGCTTTGACTACAAAGTCTCTAGCCTCGACACACCTGAGTCTCTAGCCTAGCGAAATCCACTCGAAAACCCCGGAGTCCCCAGCCTCGACACGCCAGAATCTCCGGCCTCGCGAATTCTGCTTGAAAACCTCGAAGTGTGTTTTCATCAGACCGTAGTCCGGAGATTGTCCAGAGACTACCCCGGATTCTTTGGCCCAACAACTCCAGACCAGAGTCTCCGGCTTGTCGACACCAGAATCTCTGGACTTCACTACACTGTGTACATGAAGCATGTTGGACCTTGGCCCATGTAGCGCCCAAACTATGTTTTATGCCTAAACTACCAATGTTTAAGTCGCTGGCCTATATATATGTCCCCACCCTCTATTGTAAATTCTAGATTGAGATGATGAATTAGAGAGAGTTTTGCTCCTTTTTTACTTATGTGAAACTTACTTGGAGATGATTCAGGTTCTTCACATAGCTACTCTTTTTTCCATGTGGATTCTAATATGCATGTGCCAATCTTCAATATCAATGTTCTAGTAGTGACAATCTTTCATGGTGTTTGATACCCACAAGTGCAGTGGATCGCTGAAACCTTCGATGGGAAGTATTACCCAAATTTATAGTTCGACTCGGGGGGAGCAAACAAGAATATCAGTAAGACTTTAGCAATTGAGACGTCACTCTCAACCGCACCTGTATATCAATATTCTCAAAAGCAAGTTGTGATTATAGCAGTTCATATAAAATAGTGATTGTAGCAGTAAACAGTAACAACATATTTCCAATTTTCACCGAAAAAGAAAACTTGTAACTTCAGAGATTAAAAGCGTAGGCATGAGATCACTCGTGGGGTGCTACATGGATAAGATTGATCATATAATATAATTTACTCAAGTTCTTCTCTAATTCCTTTTTTATATGTAAGTGTAGGTGTGTGTCCCAAATATAAGTATGCATACCAACAAGGAAAATTAACATACATCTATTGTCCTAACTGCCCAATTCATCGGAAGCCATCGAGGGTCTACAGATAATTAAGGTTTATCCTTTCAAATAGTCCGGAACAATGCATTAACACTCCATAAATACACAATATCCTCAAACTAGACATGTTATCCATTGATATCCCCATCTGTCATCATGGGGGTCGCCGGATCAACAGAAAAGCAGGTAATACACTTTGCAGATAGGCACCAAACTCATATATATGATGAAGCAATAAAAGTTCAGTACTGAAATCATGTCACTCGGGCCCTAGTAACAATCATTAAACATAGCAATAGTGCATAAACACTCATACGGAAACATCTGCAAGATAAACGACCCCTCCAATATCGACGTATATGAACGATTACATGATCAATCTCATCCAAACCCCATGGACCTCACATCCCTACAGAGGATTACTCACACATGGTGATGGAGAACAAGCACATGGTTGATGGTAATGGTGTTAATGATGATGGCGGTGAAGAAGCCCTTGAAATCCCCCTCTCTGGAGTGGAGAGTGATGACTACAAGTGCATAAACCAATTGTAGCTAGTTTCAAAGTAAAGAGATCAAACCCATGGAAAGCTATTGGGTAAAGGTTTTTATGCCCCTTGTTATTCTCTACCAAAGTATACTTGTAAGCTGTCTTTGATCTCAAGTAAAGGGTGTTTGAAAGGTTTATGGTTGTTTGCAGAAAAGTAATTAAAACAAGTAAAAAGAAAACAAGTAACAAGTTTATGTGAAAGTGTGGTTGAACTCAATAGGGATAAAACATTCTCGGGAAGGGTGATGCTTGTTAAAAAAAGTTGCGTGTGGCCACACATAAGAAATATTATGAATGAAGCACCTTACAATTTTTGCTCCATCGTTATTAGTTTCTATTCTCTCCCTGCACGAACCTCGGTCCAATCAATTTGTTTGGAACTGGAGTTAGGACTGGTTAGAACTCCCATTTCCCGATTGGAGGTTGTTCACTACTACAAAAAAGGACAGAAAGAATTCTAGTTAAGTCGTATCCGTCCGAATTTCATATTTCCGGATGTGAAAAGAGGTATAAATATCCTCATATACCAAACATTCGCAAATTAGTATTGCGTCTTTCCAAGGTGCCTTATCAGAGTTGCCAAAGCCGCGCCCTCATGAGATTTTGGATTCTAAATAAGATAACTAGGGATACTTATTCCGTAGTATCATAATTTTTGCCACGCGAATCCAGATTGAGATTAAGGAAATGAAGTTAAAAGAGGGATTTTCGTCGTTTGTGGATCACTCGGATAAACGCAGCAATGCGGATATATAAAGTATTTGATAGTTATAGTAAATTAATACACAATATGTACAAGAAGAAATTGATTCTTAATTGTAAAATGCTTGCACAAGTAGCTGTATCAAATCGAAATAATATTTACACGATTTCTAATAAAATAAAGATCATAAATTAAAGGGATAAATAAAGTAATATACTGGAATAATAAAAAAGAATTCCTGGAGAGGGAACTCCGGGAAGATACAATAAATTAAGATTAAGTGGTAGGAATCACTCATTCTTAAAACCAGTATTCTTAAGTTTAAGATCAAAGACTCGGGCGGAAAAAGGAGGGAGCTCGCCGTTCCTGGTTCTCCTGTAGCTGGATTCTCTTGCTTGTATTGTATTATTTGGTCTACGTACTGGAACTGATAACATTCGAGATTATGCAGGATTATACACGAAAGATCCTTTTTTGGCTCTCTCTTTAGCCCTATGTCTCTTATTCCTAGGAGGCCTTCCTCCACTAGCAAATTTGCCCCTTATCTCTTCATCATCGTCGGTTCCGTCACTTGTGGTATTCGTTTAGAATCTTGTTGACCCTACTTGCTTACTCCTCTTTTCCTTATTTCTTTTTCAACATAATGAATTCGAACTTTCTAGAAAGGATGGGGTTATCTCTGGGGGGGCGCACCCTCTCTTCCTTAAATGATCGAAGTTTTTCTATTTGGAATCGTCTTAGGCGCTCTAGGTGCTTGTTTGAGACCATATAAGGCTTTTCTCAATCAACAAACAAGGGATGGATCGGAAGTCTGATAGTAAGAGATAGGGAAAACTGTGGTAAGAAAGACCCACTCAGTGAATCGGTGGATCACACACTTGGAGACAGGGACAGGGACCTTATGGTACGATAGAGTCTACTGTACTCGAAAATGTGGTCTAAGGTTACATGGATTGTCTCCTTTCTTCGGGAGCAGGATGACATCTTCGACCTCTGAAGAAGGTATTAATTAGTGGATGGGTCTCCCTCCGGGGAGCGCTTTGGCACGAGAAGTGATAGCTATGTATGGCTTTTTTGCGCCAAGATCCAAGAAGTGAAATTGGGAGCTTAGTGCCGCATAAAATAGTGCTAGCCTCGTGAGAAAACTCGCGATATAGGAGCTAGATTACAACCCCTGCTCCACAACGGAGAAGTTTTTTACTCCACGAGAAATTGAACAAAAAGCTGCCGAATTGGCCTATTTCTTGCGCGTACCAATTGAAGTATTTTGAGATGTAGGATACACCACTAGCATAGTATTATTATTATTATATGCAATCAAGATAACATACTTCTTGTGTCATGATATGTGTGGAGAGAGCCCCATAATAAGATGTTCACAACAAGGCTCGTAGGAAGCCACTTTGTTGAGCCAAGTGTGAGGTCACCTCTAAATAACCAGTACGATGTCTGAGAGCAATCACCCATACAAACCACCGCAACTAAGGGTTTCTCCGTGGATATCGTAATTAGCTTAGGGAGCCCCTCTTTAATCCCCCTTTGACCGTGTAGGTTACGAACCGACGTCAATCTATCATGGGGCATTCTGGGTATGCTTCCAAGACACGTCCAAAGGGTTTCTCCCTCCTTTTAGTCCCGAAGGCAAATGATATGCAGCCAACTACGCATACCATCTAAAGAGAGAGATTACACACACATCATAATTATATCATAGATAAGAAAATCATACGGACACAAGAATAGATCATCTTTATTACAAGTTCATAATTGTGATAGGGTTTCTCCATCTTCCCAAGAACAAAGGAACTACTCACTCATGGAAGCAATCAACAACATCATCATAATCAAATGAATGGATAAAATATGAAGGTAGATCTAATGCAAAGCACAATTGGATCTGGAATTACAAAGAGATCTAATAGATGAAAGATGAGAGTAATGGTGGTGATGAAGATGCGGCAATTGATGATGAAGGGGATAATGTGTTGTCCTCCAATGATCCGTGGACCAGCTGGGATTTTACCCCAGCCAAGTTCCTCCTTCAGATCCCTCTCGAATGTGGTGTTTCGTGGTTTTTAGTGGCTATGAATGTTGGATATCCCTCTCGTCTTTGCTAGGGAGAAGTATTTGACGAGGTAGTCACGATGGCGCCTGGTACGGGTGGACGGTATGGGCGGACTCTGTCCATACCAGTGGTCGTTAACCATACTGATGCTTCCTCTTTGATTGATATTCTTCCAGGTGCGAAGGCAAATTCATAAAATGAGTTTTATCACTTAGAAATATCATATAATTACACAATATGATAACTCTAATTGATATGTTCATATATGACTCCGTGATTTTGGATCATGTTGAAACAAGAACAAAATAGTGCGCGTAGATGCGGTGAAATACGAAAATCCCTACTCTATTTATGCAAAAACAAAAGGTAAATATGCTTCAATTTTGGACGCATCAAAGAGCAGGATCCTACAACCACCCTAAAACGAAGATCGTGATGGTGGCGGTGCTCTGGGTCGCGAAAAATTCTGTCCTCCTGGGAAATTAGGTTTTTGGGGGTATATAAAGGCATGCGTTGAAGGAGAGGCAGAGGCGGCCACCGAGGCCCAAATGAACCCAGGTGGCGTGGCCTGCTAACTAGACCTCGCCACCTAGTCTCGTTTGCAGGCCAGGTGCCCCTAGGTCTCCATCTTCATCTCAAAGTCCTTCTTTTCCATAAAAACTTCTGCCATATTTCCCCCCGAATTTATTTCCATCAATTCCTGCGTCAAAAATCCAAAAAGGTGTTTTTGCTAAAAACAGCGTCAGATTCTGCAGGTTTATTTCATATATGGTGAGATTCCGTAGAAAAACTATGAGCAAAGGGCTTAGAGAAGTGGATGTATTTTGGATACATCAACTCCCCCAATCTAACCTGTTGCTTGTCCTCAAGCAACTCAAACAAAGTGTAGAAGCGATAAAAGGACTTTGACAAAAACTTTGCTCTATGCATGCATGAAAATTTATTAAGGACAAGTATCTACACCATGCCTCCTTAATGAATAGAAAAATCTTAACAAGCATGTATAATATGAATGTTAAAATTTTTATGCATGTTGCAAGATAGGTGCCATGTAGTAATATTATTCAATCAAGAGCAAATATACAGTGACAATCAACAAAGTTCTCGCATCGCTTCCGATTGAATCATTATAATAAAGGTATCAAAGCCTTTGATTCTTTCCATGTCACATAGTAATTTCATCATGCTTGCTTATGAACTAAATATACAAGGCAATGTTGTTTCCTTTCACTCTCCCAGCTCTGAACATCCATAATAAAATCATGCACAACACCAATTGCTAGTACCTCTAGTTGACAACTTATAGATAGAAGGAAATGGGAGTCCCTTTTACTGGGGGTTTGCAACTATTGTTAATACGATATTTCGGGATAATATTGCTGAGGGTAGTGAAGATAAATATGGTTTTATATGTTCGACCTCTTATAGAGTTGGAAGTCTCATGCCCCATGATTAATATTACCCCCACCACACACTACTCAAGGATTACCACAGACTCTCATCATATGCATACTATTTCAACCAAGTGATCGCAAATGGGTACCTCCATGCCACCTGTACACATACCTTTTGAGATTTGCATCTTTTTGCAAACACAATACATACCATGACAATAGGACAACAGATAGATGAACTCCTCTTAAAGTACTAATCATGTAGTAAATTAAACTTATGAAAGCAAAATGAGGAAGTCCATGCTGAAACTTCTACTATGATTAGGCATGGTTTCGGTTAGAGACCCAATGCTCTTCTCTAACAAATATGCATACTCGAATCTTTAGCGTGATAACCCCCACACATTTCACATTGGGAAAGGATGCATAACCAAAGGTGCATGACAACGACTTAATTATAGTGCAATGTCGAAAGCCTTGTTCCATGACAACATGGTTTGGCTTAACATCCAACTCATAAGTTATCAAACATATAACTTACATAGTTGTGTCCACTAAAGTTTGGGATTTTTGTTTTAAGGCTAGAAAATATAGCTGAGTTTTCAACTAGAAGTATCACCAATCAAGGTTGTTCACGCTTTTATGATGATGTTCATGATTTGGGAAGATGAAATGATGCTAAACATTGACTATAATATTTCAAAGGCACACATGAGTATGACTCATCATTGAATGTGTACCACACCCATAATAATAAGCATAATGGGATGCAAAGACCTTTGTTCAAAGCTACTACACTTTCAATCATGTTTGAATATTATTATTTAATGGCACTTACATGGCAACCTTGCATAACAAGAGGAACATAAATAAGATAAAATCTTGCCACTACCATGCTAAGTATTAAAGATACACCATGCATGCACTTGGACATTATTAAATCACATACATACATGAAGTAAAGGTGTAATACCCATTTTATCTCCCCTTGCATCTTTTCTCACCATCGTTGTTCTTCCTCTCCCAATGAAGACTGCTCAACAAGAATATAGTCCACAAAATATACTGCAAGCATGATCCTTAAATTATTTTTTTCTTTGAAGAGTATTGAGAGACTTTCCAAAGTGGATACACATTACTAATAACGAACAACTCATTCAGGGTCATTTTCAAATTCAAATCATTCCATTTTAATAGCGATTTCAGAAATCTGCCAACAAAACTGCTGCTGTGTTTACACTCAAATTCGCCCCACTTAGGTATATCTAGAATTTATGCTGATTTTTGTGCATGTGGGAAATGCAAATATACAACAGCTGTAGAAATTTCAAGGGAAAAGGAGTTACAGAGAAATTAGAAAAAATAAAAAACTGAACAACATAGTGCAAAATCAGCAACTCCTTTTATCTAAACTAACCAAGAAAACGAAAATATTTTTGTTTTTTTATGGTTTAAAATAACAAGGAACACAACCAGAACATAAAAAAACTTAAAAGAAAAAATGAACCTTTTTGGTGTTTTGATTTTTGATAAAGAAAGCAATAAACTGAAGACACAAAGCAGAATTTTTTTGAACTTCAATTCTAAGAAACCATAATTAAACATCAAGACTAGCTATACCAACTCTACAAACATGATATAAACAACGAGATGACAAAGAGATCTTACTCCCCCAAGCCTGGGTGGAAGCTACTAGTGAGGGTTCAATCAATCATGGTTAGGAACGTACTCTGGTTGTACGAGTTCCCACCAACCTTTGTTGTTCCATGGCTCCTTGCTCATGAGCTTGTTGCGTTTCCCATCCAGCCAGGACCTGTTCTGACACCTTCCATTTTCCCTCAATCCTGTCAAACAAGTCAGGTTTAGGAAGGGGAGTAACAATATAGATGCCATCAGTAGTCATGTACCTGTAATAGTTTAGCCGAGAAGTATAGTTGTATAATATCCCCATGCCAGTCAAAACATTAGCAGTGAGAGTGGATACCTTATTAACTCTTTCACCCAAATAACTATTCAGATTCATGTCTACTTTAATGTGCTCATACACTAAGGTGGCAATGGCTCCACAAGTGAGAGGAGTATCAAGATAATTGTGAGCCACCGAATATGACAAAGTTCTTGCTAACATGACTCCCAAATTATAAGTAGGAGCAACCCCCTCCTTTGCACATCTAAGCAAATGCAATATAGGCGTTGTGCATCCGTAAGAGTTATCTCTAGCAAGAAAGCCCATGGCTAAGAATGCAGCAAAAATTCTCAAACCAGGATGCTAAATATGATTAAGTTTGGCTCTATGCAAATTATTAGGGATGTTTACACTAATTGAAGCCCAAAATATAGCCAACTCCTCATCACTACTCATGGGTACTTCCTCCCAACTACCACCATATGGGAGGTGCAATGCATCACAAAATTTCTCAAGAGTCATAACAATGTGCTTACCCTGCATCCTAAACCTAATATCAAATGAAGGAGGTACTACAATACCTTTCTTACCAGGTTTGCGTTTATGATATGTGAACTTGAATGTGGCGAGTAATTCCCTACTTAATTCCACATAAGTGTATTCTGGGTGAGTGGCAAAACCAATCGGTCTGGTGATGTTGCATCAATGGTAGAAATCCTCATCAACTTTCCATTCTTCAAGAATAGTGGAATATTTCCACTTAGTGGTATGCACCAGCGAATTCTCGCATCTCATAAGCATCTCATCCTCCCATGATTCTGCTTCCTCTAGATTGAGGGAGGCTCTCTTTGAAGCTCTCCTAGCTCTCGAGCTTCATCCAATGAGGTTCATGGCTAAAGAAATCTTTCAACAACTAAAACAAAATATTCTTAAAAATTAGATGTAGCAAGTTTTATCAATCCATATATGATCAAGAAGGGTATACCAAGCTACCCTATACAACTATTAAGCTTAGAACAAGCAAAATCATGGATTCCATGAGCATGAATAATGACACCAAGAACAACAACTATCTCCATATACAAAGCATCAGCTCAAAAACCAATTGGACAAGGGGGTGAGTCACATACCAAGGAGTAATTTGACCAAAGGAATCTCAAAATGGATGCCCAAACTTGGTGATCAAGAAGTGGGAACCAAGAAAGAACGATTTTTTTGGAGGATACCTGGTCGAGTTTTGGAGAAAGGGGATGAATCTCGGCACTTTCCCCTCACCTAACACCACCTGGGTCCGAAATGAGCATCGGTGGCGCGAAAAACTTACTTGTGAATTTTCGCGGAATTTTTCGAGAATATTTTTTGTGTAAAACTTTCTAAACTCTAAAAACTGGCAAATCTAGAATTTAATAATCCATAAGACTCGAAATATTCCAATCCAAATTTATCTTTAAATTAAATTCTTATAACTAAAGAAATGATGATTCATCCCCTATCTTTATCAAATTACTAATGAGGTTGATCAAGTCTCATTAGTAGAATGATAATTATAAAGATGACAATTCATTCTTTATTTTATACATGGCAGAACTCATGTTACCTCATATTTGATTGGAATGGAACCAATCATCAATATTTCATATTTTGGTGGTGGAGGTGGTATTGGAATTGCAATGGTACCCACCATAAGAGTTTGTACTTTGACAAAATTCACTTCTGTAATGGGAAGCTCTTGAGTGGATTTCTTTGGAAAATAAATAGTAAGCTCATTCCCTTGCACTTTGAATGTTACTTTGCTCTTAGTGCAATCTATAATAGCTCATGCAGTATTAAGAAAAGGTCTACGAAGGATAATAGAAATATTATCATCCTCAAGCATTTCCAATATAACAAAGTCTGTAGGAATTTGCACATTAGCAACAATCATAGGAACGTCTTCATATATACCAATTGGAATAGCAGTAGATTTATCAACCATTTGTAAAGAGACTTCAATCTGCACTAGCTTGTCCAAATTAAGTTTCTTATACAAACAGAATAGCATAACACTTACTCCAACACCTAATCACATAATAAAGAATACTTAACATAATTATTATTAATGATGCATGGTATAGTGGGAATTCCTAGATCTCCTCTCTTTTCAGGCATTTTTCCTTCAAACGAATAATCAGCAAGCATGGTAGTGATAGCTTCACTAGGAATCTTTCTTTTATTTGTAACAATATCTTTCATATACTTAGAATAAGGAGGCATTTTAAGTGCATCAACTAAAGGGATTTGCAAGCATAAAGTCTTAAGTAATTCAATAAACCTCTCAAATCTAGCATTATCTTGACTTTTAATTACCTCTTGTGGATATGGTATGGGTCTTTGTACCCAAGGGTCTCTTTCTTTACCTCTTTTTGGTGGGTATTTCTTTCATTCATTCTTCTTCTTTGAAGGTCGAGCATCATCTCTCACATTAGCTTCATTTTCTTCATTATTCTCATTGTCTTGTTGTTCTTCATTAACTTGCAATGATTCTTTCTCATTATTATTTCCATCTTCAGTTTCAGCATCAGAAATAGAGGTTTCTTTTTCTTGATCTTCTGCGTGCTCTTTAGATTTATGGCCATTGGGAGATTTTCCTGCAGAAGATTTATTAGCTTTAAGAGCATCTTGCTCTTTCCTCTTGGGATGTCCTTCAGGAAAATCAGGATCCTGAGTGGATGAACCTCCCCTTGTATTTACTCCACAAACATGTTTCTCTTGAAGATAAGTTGTTCATATAATTTATTTTGAAGAAAAATCATTTGTTCAACTTGGTTGTTCATCATAACACAATGTTTAGTAATTGATTTAATAGAATCAACGCTAGAGCTCATTATGAGAGTTTTCCTCTAGGTTTGCCTTAATATCCTGAATATAAGCATTTTGATGATAAACGATTTCATTAGATTTTTGTTAATCTGATTGATGCCTATACTTCTTTTAGGGAATGCCACAAAAAGAAAACTTGATTATGCATTTGATTAGCATTGGATAAATCACACATCACTAAGATGTTCTGCATGTATAAAGCATGCAGCTATTTTATTTCCTTTATTTGCTCTGAATTTTTGCTAATCCGATTGATGCCTATACTTTTTTTAGGGAATGATGCAAGAACTTGATTATGTATTTATTAGCATTGGATAAATCTTACACATCACAAAGATGTTCTGCATGTATAAAACACACAATAGCCACTCTTGAATTTTTTTAAGCTCCAAGTCTCGAACATGTGAGAAAAATGTACTGAAATATCATGACTTCTGAGATTCAAATCAAATAATTAATCGTTGAGATTTTAATTTATAAATTGTGCAGAAAATTTGATATAACGCTATTTTAGTTCTATCATGGAATAGCTCTTATAATGGGCTTATCTATGTACACGTATAAAACGGGATAGATTTACATACTATAAGCCATTGAAATTGTGAAAGAGTATATTATCTATGTACATGTATCTCACTTTGAGACTAGTTCTTGCGGTTTGTACGTCCATCAAAAGTTTACATAAAGTATAAATATTTATTAGTTCTATTTTTTATTGACATATGGGCCTATTTTAGAGTTTTGCACATGCCTTGGATTTTGTCAGCTCGACCCTGGCCGGATGATGATAAATTCTCATGTCCACCCTTCGGAAAATTCTATACAACTCCTTTAAATGAAAGTGAGGAGTGATCAAGAAAAATCTTCCATTGGAGTTTTCTGATGCATATTTTTGTTCAGCAGTGTGTACATTATGGTTCTGATTTCCTTCTATTTTTTGAAACTTACGATTCGTTTCTGGTTCAGCGAAACTTATGATTCATTTCTAGTTCGGCGGGATTTCAAATGTCGGGCTTTACAGCAGAAGTTCGCGCACCCATGAGGCGATGACATCGCAGAACATGTCGGCTAGTGGTACAAACTAATTTGAGGAATACGTCAGGCTGGCACTAGGTCGTATGCTGGCGGAAAGATGCCATCTCGCATTCTTTCGGTAGGATATGCAGCGCAAGCGACGGGAGCTGTGTCATGCTGAAGTGAGTGATAGTGGCGAAGGTTAATCTTCTTAGCTTATATTGTCTAGTTTTAATAAGGAGTTGCACACCCTTTCGTCTGAAAGAAGCACCGCTGAATCTATGTTTAGGCTCTAAGCCTTCTATCCCGAAGCAGAATATTGATGCAAAATACGAGTCAATGTGTTCTACAGTTACACTATTAGGATCACAATACCCGGACGGTTCCCAGAAACAGAAACAGAAATAGAAGAAGACTCGCCAACAAGTTGACCCCACTAATCACATAAGATTCTATGTTTAGGTTAATATTGCAGGTCACTCCAACTTCTTAATTCCATGCTTCCATGAGAACATCAAGGTACACAAAAGGGTTTGGCCACTCGGTGCAGCAGTATTCCTCGTGCATAAGCTTACACATGCCAAAGATAATAGCAATCTCAGTGTATTGTGTACATACATACGCCTTAAGTACACGCCTATTGATAATACTACTAGTACAATACTTAAATAAGATTGATACATAAATAGGGTACTCCTCTCATTTTTTGCTGATTATATGCAAAATTAATCTCAAATAGAGAGGGTAATCAAATCCATAGTCCACAATCTAGTCACCTAAGATCAAATCACTTAACATGATCTTAAAAACAAAATGTTCTAAGCATTCGTAAGGATCACATGGTACATTAACATATACCAAATCATAGCATACACATCAAGTGAGTGCTCTTGTAGGAGCAAGGCTGAAAGGCCTTGCTTGGAGCATACTGTCAGTTTCTCATTCATCCTGCCCTCGATCAGGTACAAGACTAAGACAGAGAACAAGGTATTATTAAGTCTTCTGCTGATGTTTTAACCACTCATTTGGTGATCCATATCAAGTCAGAGAAGTTGATATGCCTTGCACACATTCCAGATTTCAATAACTAACCTTTTCATATTTTCCACATAACATGTTTTCTGATGTGGTTGATGCAATTGCAACCTGACAGAAATCTATCACCCTGTATCCACTATGACCATCCGTCTACTTCAAGGGCAAGTGTCATTGTTAAAAAACAGACTAACAGAGACATCGCTCTAGACTAGATATTTCCAGATGTAATATTACTTACTGTACATGAACAGATCAACATTTCAAACCAAATAGCAAGTTCATCCCACCCAGATAAGCCGTTTTGTCCACATAACTACAAGCTTGAACCTTAGAAATGGCTTAACAGACCTACACAAAAAACTGACGGTGCACATTACTCATTAGCATTATATCTCGGGAGAGAGAAAGTAAGACATGGATGTTCTCAACTTACGATAAAGCGATGAACTTATTTATTTGAAAATCGAAAGAGACTTCGGGAGTCATGGAATGAAAATTAAAGCTGAGTTCAATCCTTTGTGTATACAATAGCATATCAGGACAATCAATAAAAATGCATAACGTTTAAAAGGACCAACTCAACATAATAAATTAAGGAACTTCAATAACAGCACAATCATCTACTACGCTGCTACTACCTCCGTTCCGAAATGTAAGCCTTTTTAGAAAGCTAAACTATAGCTATCTAAAAAGGCTTATATTTTGGAACGGAGGGTAGTAGATTTTAATAGGTCATAGGGTGCAAAATAGCAGCTGCTAAACCACAAATGCAGCTGATACTGAGTACACATTGACCATCAATGGGGAAAAAGACTGTCCTCTGAAGCAGAGTTAGATCATGACTTGAGTTTAACTGACACGGGAAACATAAGCCTAGTCTAGAGTTATATCATTCTACAAGAGCGGCCTAATGAACAAATCATCTGTCATATCCGAATCCTTCAAATTCAATCTTACCCTCGTATGCCTTAAGAACATCTGGCACATCATCGGCATGCCTCAATACATATCTGGTTGAAAATCTCTTGGAAGTGCCAAGCAACGCCGGAAGTAATTTGATATCTCTCTGAATCTTCCCCTCCCTCATCAACACACTCAGCACAGCGCACCTTGGCAGGATGCACTTCTCCAAGCTATACGCCAGAATCACAGGCTGCGCCATTATACCATGTATTCCAAGCTTCAGATCTTCCAAAAAGAACCGGACCTTCATTTTGATGCTCTCTTCGGCCAGAAACAGTATTGTGGGTTGGGTCTTGAAGGCGTTCAACACCTCGCCTTCTGACAACCCGAAGCTTCTGTACAATGCCAGCTTCCGCATCCACGTCTCTCTCTTTGCGACGCACATCGCGCCTAAGCAATAGAGGAAGCGCGAGTCCTCGATGCACATACCGATCTCCTTCAGGTCCTCGAAGACTTTGCTTATCCGATCAGGCGACAACGCGAGCACGCCCAGCTGGATGACGAGGAGCTTCGAAATGGCAGCCTCGGCAAGGCCGGCTCGGCGGAGGGCTTCCACGGCGGGGCGCATGTACTTATCGAGGTCCACCATCAGGGTGCGGGTGGAGCGAGCGAGAGCGGTACAGAGGTCGTCATCGCTGCCGATGATGTCGCGGAGGAACTGGATGCAGGGGACAAGGTGCTTGTCGAGGCTGCGTCCGAGGACGAAAGGAGCGGAGGCGAACTTGCGGGGCTCGAAGCCGAGGGAGACGAAGAAATCGAGCTTGGGGCGGAGGATCCGTTCGGGGTCGACGGCGAGGAGTATCGGGGCGCTGCGCACCGTCCGGGCGATGTGCTTGTCGCTGAAGCCATAGTGTCTGAGAAGGTCGCGCACGGCGTCGGCTTTGTCGGTGGAACGGATGCGGACGCGGTGGTGAGTGGTGGCCGTGCCGATGGCGGCGGCGGGGGAGAGGCCGCACGAGACTAGGTAGGAAACGATGCCGGGGCAGGGCTCCGAGTTGGGGACATCGCCGACGGCGGACGAGGAGTAGCTGTTGTGGGCGGGAGGGATGGTGCCACTGATGGAGTGTAGGGGATTTGTGCCGCCGCCAGGGATTTGATGGATCCGGAAGGGGAGCCGCCGCCGGCAGATGGAGGCGAACATGATGTGTGGGGTAGGATCGACTGTAGTGGGATAGCTGGGTCTGTGCACTTTGATTCACCCTCACGAGAAAGAGAGACCTCGTCAAAGTCTAAATTACTTAGGTCATCTACAGTTTTTTTTTTAAAAAACACGGTACAAACGCAGACGCTCACAATATGTACATACACTCATCCCTATAAACACACGTATGAGCACCTCCGAGAGACTAGCCCGGCAGGTCTTGAGATTGACGAAGACCACATGCGCCTCGCTATTGACGGAAACGTCGCCTCCCACTGAAAGAATATTCCGCCTTTACGAGACCAAAACGTTAAACCTGGTGTTTGAACTCTTATGGGATGGGGGTACCACTGTCCTCCTAACCATCCAACCACGGGTTGGTTCTCGATCGTATACAGTGGTTTGATAAGACAGTCTTATCAACTTGATACGATCATACAATATGTGGTGAGACAATTAGGCCGAGAGATGATCTCTTAGCTAAGTGAATCTTTGCTCCAACCTCAGCAATCATATTGCGTGAAATTGCTAAGATAGGAAGAAGTCCAAATAACCCTTATATATCATGTTTTGGTCACTAACCATCCTAACTTTAAAATGGAGCCCTTAACCCTCTAAGTATGAGATACCAGACAAATTATCCCCTCAGAGCATCTCCACTCGTTTTTGGTTCCCAGGCCCAAATTCGGCTTTGGATGGATCTAATTTTTGGGCCTGGGAACGACTATTTTCCAGTCGGGTTCCCAGCCGAGAAGTAGCTCGAGCACGCACGGGCGGGAGGTCGTGCTCACGCGGGCGAGTTCGCTGCCGCCGACACCATCAGCAGCAGCCCGCTTGGTTCATGACCATTGGTGCTGGGCGAGAACGGCTAGGAGGAAGGGCGGGGCGACAATGGCGGCAGCCGTGCGAGTTGGGTGGCGCGAGATGGAGGGCGGCGGCGACGCCGCGGCCTTGGTGGCGGCCGCGACGCAAGTTGGGTGGCGGTGACGCGACCTGGGTGGCGGCGCATCGGTGGAGGAGGAGAAGAGAGAGGAGAACGTGGGGCAGAGAGAGAAAGGGTGGGTGGGTGTCGGGACCACATTTTTTTGCCTCTATTTCACTAACGATGAGCCACGTGGACGAAACAGGGCAAATCCGGTATTCCCAGGGCGTTTTCAGCGCCCCAGGATCGGTCTGGGAACGCCGGATGAAAATGGCGTAAAAATCGGTCTGGAAACGCCTCCCAAGAACACTACTGGACCGTTTTGTGTAAATCTGGATGAAAAAACGTTCTAAAAATGGCTTCTTTAGAATACAAGTGGAGATGCTCTCAGCCGTTGTTAGCGGGATTGGAGAGCGGTTTTGCTGACGTGGAGGAATGGTTTCGCTGCCGCCTTTTCTCCCTCGCAACGGACGGACGCCACGCTGACGCTTTCTCTGCCTCGCAACTGACAAACGCTGCCATCCCTGCCCGCACGCTCAGTCCAAAGATCTGCTCGCCGTTGGCTCCAACTGCCGGCCGACGCCGCTGCCCTCGCCCGTCGCTGACACCCTTTGCTTCCCCAGTCTCTCTCTCTGAAGTGGCCGTCGACAGCATGAGGGCCGACGTCGCGGAGTCGTCCATGTGCTGGAGTGGCACGAGGCTGCGAAAAATGAGGCTGACCATGCACGATATTGCCGACGACGAGCGATTTCTCTGGCGCCTACGCAACAGGATGCAGCGCGAGACCTTTGCGCGGAGCTGCAGACATGCTTCGTCTCACTGAGTTGGTTCGTCATCGTCGCTACCAGGAACGAGGGGCAGCTGACTAAGGAGTGAAAAGTGAGGCAATGCGCTGGTGTTGGTCGTCATGGAGATGCACATCCAAAACCATGAGTGTGTCGCTCGAAAACTGAGTATGCTAAGATCACGTGCGCACCTTCCTATCTTGACGGGAAGAAGCAAATCATAGATGTAAATCAAATCGAATTGATAGATACTGAGAGGTACTTGTCCAGTGACTATTGGGCAAGGCGGGTGTGTCACTGTCACACGTGCGCAAGGATGGCCGCTAGGCACCCCAGCTCAAGGCCGCTAGCGTCGAGTAGGCTGGCCGGGTCTAGTCCTCACTAAACCATTCCGCCACATTAGAGAAACCCCTATCCGATACGGCTAACAACAGATGAGGGGTAATTTGTCTGGTATCTTATACTTAGGCCTTGTTTGGTACTAGAGTTTTTGTGGAGATTAGTAGTAATAATCCCTTAGAATATTGGGTGAAACCTCTACCTTTACCCAATCCTCGTAAAACCCCACCCACAATCGACTAGGTATGGATAGAGTATCGGGAATTGAGAAAAATACACTAAAATTTAGGGAAAAGTAGGGATAAGGGGGGATTAAACTCGTTCAATACTCTAGTACCAAATATATTTCTAAAAGTAAGTGGAGGTTTGGGGTTTGGTCGGGATTATCTCCACTAATCCCCTCAAAAACTCTAGTACCAAACAAGGCATTAGGGGTTTAAGTGTTCCAGTTAAAAGTTGGGCCTCGTTTGGACCAGGGGTATGGAAACCAGAGGACAAGAAAAGTACACAAGAATCAAGTTGGGTGGAAGCAGCAAACATGCGGGAAAAAAAACAAGGAAATTGGAAAAAGTAGTTTGTTCTAAGAAAGATTCTGCCTCGCCTTTCCTCCAGTTTGAGTAGATGTTAGTTTTCTCGTAAAATGTACGGGTGAGGGAGACTTCCCGGAGGAATTGGCTGGGAGGATTCCTTCGAAGAGAACGCAAATGAAGGAAAACTTTTCGGTGGAAACTGAGCTCGTAAAATTCCTGCAAAATTCTAGCAGACCGAACGGAGCCTTAGGGTGGGTTAGTGACTGGACCCTGATACACAGGGGCAAAGGCGGAGCTGGGCCCTAGGCAACACGGGCCACGGCCTGGGGCGTGGAAAAACCACCGACCTCTATATTACAGTCTGGACTGGGGCGCAGCCCAGCCAAGCCTAGTTAGGCTTGCCAATCGATGATCTATCCACTCCACGACCCAGGAGCTAGGACGCATGAGCGAGCGAAGAGAGCCACGACGCCACGAGATGAAATCATGGAAGTGAAGAGAACGGCGAACACAAACCCCGTCGCCTCCAGCGCTGCCCCCGGTAGGCTCGTCCAGCGTCGCCCGTTGTGCGGCTCCCGGCCTCTGCTCACCTCCCAGTTCCGCTCTCGGATGGGAGTAGTGCCCGAGGCTATGTTCGGATGCATAGCATCCTGCGGTGACCCAGTATACCACTGCATGATGTAGTATACTATACTCGTTGACATAACACCAAAACACCGTTCACTAGTATTACATCCCTCAGAGTGGTATAATAGAAACACAGCAGGTCCAAGACATGACTATAGATTATAACTCGACTCTTTACAAAACATCCAGAGAACACTCTAGGTTAAAGAGAGAGAAAGAACTTCTTACAAGGAAGAACCCGAAATAATAACTCCGAACTATCTGGCTAAAAAGACTAATATCTAAACCATCTGGCTTGCAATTGCTACTAGTGCAATGCTCTACAGAAGTAGGTTTTATGGCTAGAGAATCTACTCCTATCTACTTAAGAACTTTGTCTTCACTTCGGTTGATGTATATGTTGACTTCATTGACTTTATTGAAGAACTTGAGCTGTCGATGATGATTTCTTGAGCAGAAATTGATATTGACATCGTCTTCAACGACTTAAAACCTAGCAAGGGTTAAGAAGGTACGGTTCAGTACGAGCGTACTCAGCAAGTTCACTAAAAAGGAGTGTATGATGCACTATCTCTACTGCCACAGACCAGAGGTCGTAGGCAATGCAGGTTTTCGTAAATATTTCTTCAAAGATGCTTTTATTCTGAAAACTATGTCCGACAGCCTTCACAGGTTGACCAAAACCTTCGTGGGGTTCCTTTCCTGCCGCGTTCGTAGCTTCTTCCCGGAATAGGGAGTAACATGTCACAATTCTTACACTCTGCAGAGGTGCATCACTTTTCCCATAAGAGACCTTAGCTTTGTTGCACAGCCGGGAGTATGTCCCCCTTCAAACTTCCATGGTTTGAGGCCCAACTTAAGATCCAAGCCAATCGCTGCCCTCTCTGTGACCCCATATGTCTGCACGATCCTCCGGGGCTGACTACATCTCCGTTAAGCCCCCCTTTTTGGGAAAGCTACAACCCTGGTGAGTTCTCGAAGACTCTATGAGCCGGTGATTCCCCTGGCAAGCTCCATAAAGGTCTGGCTATACCTCCGGCAGCCACTCATAGATAATCTAGATACCCAAATCATGGGGCCAAAGGGTGCCCACCCATATGCTAGATCCACACAAGGAATCACAGCGTCACGATAAGGTCATCTTGCCTCCATATGAAAGGAAGAAGATACGTCTGACTTCTCTGTCCCATTCCAAATCTCATGGTTGACGTGTAATATACGGTGCTAGAATCACTGGCGACATTGGTTGTTAAGTCCTAGATGATACATTACTATACAATGGCGTTTCCATTGCCAGTTATGATAGATTAGTCGATCACCCTGAATCAGTAACCGATATTTCCAGTTAACTATGAAAATAGTGTTTTCGACCTTTTTGAAATGCAGGTGATGACATAGTTGAGTTACAAGCATATAAAATAACCAAAGGACATGAGCAAGTTGTGAACTTGCCTTTTGTGATTGCAAGATTATGCACTCACGGTCTTCAAGACAATAGAAGATTCAAATTCTGTAAACAGCATCATTGGTCCGGTAAGGACTAATGTTTAAAGAAGCAAGATGCAACGATGCATAAGTAATGTAATGCAATTTGATAAACGTGAAACCCCGGACTAATCGTATTTGATCTAGGGTTTAGAGTTTGTGATAAGTTCTTTGAAATGTGTTGCACTTTTATACCAGCTTTACACTTGTGCTTCTTATTAAGGCTTGTGAGAGTGTGTGTGAAACAGTATGTAAATATAGCAAGTAATATGCAATATTAAAGCACTTAAATGAATCATGGTATCTAGAATATTTCTTAAACAAGGTTAAGAATCAATTAGAGCTTTTAAAGAAGCGTTCAAGGATTACTTTTAATGTCTCTTAAAAGAACAACTCTTGAGGAAAATATTACTTTACAGAGTAATAAGTATTTAAACTTAAAGCTAATACTTTAAGGTTTTCTTATAAGCTAAGATTATTTAAGAAGAAAACATTACTACATTAAACAATCATAGCATAAGTGATGAAGATTTACATGTTTTGAATAAGACATCTTATTAAGGGGGTTCACTTCTTAATGATTCCTAAAGTTAGAATGTAAGTAATATTGCTTTATGGAATTGGTGTTTTCTTGAGGTTATGCTTAACAAGTACAAAACAGACACTTCTTTAATTACTTAAGAACCTGATTTAAATTTAGGTAGCTTTCTAGACTAGTAAAGGGATTAGTAATCATGATCTTGATGGTTTATAAGTGTTTAGAATTCACTGGATAAACAATACATTATTTTGGTTGATTTTATAATTGATAAAATACTTTTGGAGTGTCAAACTTACTTAATTTTAAATGGTAGTTTCAGTGAGTACAACTTGAATTGGTTAGATCAATCTTAAATTTATTTTAAACATAACTTGCACTTGTTATTACACTTTTAGACTTTAAACAAATAATGCTAAAAGCAATAGTAAGGATTTATATATTTTTAATGAATTAAAATAAAAGAAAAGAGTTTAAATAAGATTTATTAGACCTTTATCTTTTATTTCACTTCAATTATGAAATATGATATTTTTAAGATGTATATTATACTTTTGTGATCATTTTGGTATATTATAGGTATTTTTATGATTTTTAAATAATAAGATATGAATTTTATAAGTTTTATCACTTTATAGATACTAAATAAATAATAAATATTAGTTAAGCGATATAATATTTTAATTTTATAACTTTACATTTTAGTTCTTATTTTTCCAAGAATTTTAGTATATTATTTATATTTTTCTTATTTACTAATATTAAAATATGAATTTTTAAAGTATTATTACTTATAAAATCTTTATTAAATAATAATCATTTAAATAGTTAACACCATAATGTTTGTTAATAAAGTTTAATTGTATATTTTAATTTTCTAAGAATTTTTGACATACTATATTTATTTTTATGAATTTTAAATAATAAAATATATTTATTAGGATTTATCCCTAATAGATTTTTACTAATAAATACTAATGATTTTATTTAAGTTGGAACATAAAGTATGATAATAGATTTATATTATATAATATATTTTTATAAACATTTTGATATATTATACGTATTTTTCTGAATTACAAAACAAAAGTTATTCAATTTATAAGATTTATTCTTTTTCTGGAATTAAAATAAATATTAAATGAGTTTATGAGGTAATGCTGATGTCAGCATGAGGTAGGGAATTTTCTCACCAGGGTTATTCTTAGCCTCAGTCACTGATTGGTGGGGCCTATGCCACGTAATATCTAGGAATTTACTTATTATAGAAATGATTATCGAAAAGAAAATAAAGAAATATATTTATGACATCACCATGACGTCATGGTGACATCAACAATGGAGGCTGCTCTCAGTCGTGCATGAATCCTTCGATATACAGCGTGTGCGGGTTTGGGCCTAGGTTAGTTGGAGATAGGGGAGCGAGGCGAGTCGAATAGCGGTGGCGCCACCCTTAAATGGTCGCTGGAGCGATGACACCGAAGAGGTCTGGCAGCGGTGCTTGGTGGTGGTCGTCGACAGCGCAAACCAGAACAGGAGGGAGTGGGAGAGGAGGTCCAGGAGGACCAAGCGATTAACCTGGGCGTGATGGTGGGGTCGGCGAGGCCAGAGACAGTCGGACAGCGTCGAATCGACGGTGGTCGGCGTCGGAGAAGAAGCGGTCGGGGAGCTCGATTAGGGGTGTGCGGCTTCGATTCCTTCCGCGAGATGACCGAGGGAAGCATGGGAAGCTCAACGACAGCCTCGGCTTTCCCCGGGGCGACCGGAAACGGCGACGCGGCGGAGCACCTGTGAGGTTAGGGTTTTGGCACAGAGGGGAGGAGAGAGAGGAACACTGGCTAGGGTTCGTCCTTGGTAGCGTGAAGGCGACTTTATAGACGACCAGGGGCGGCGGCACGGATCTTGGCGCACGCCAGCGGTGTGCGCACGGCCAGCGAGCTACTTGGCTCGATCGGGAGGTGGAAGACGACCAGAGGAAGACGACGAAACAGTATCGGGCCAGGTGGCCGACTTGGGCTGCATACGGGCTAGATGGGCTGCTTGTGGGCTTTAGACAGAGGGAAAACAAATTGGGCTATGGCCAGAAATACTTATGTTTCGTTTTTTATTTCTTATTTGGTTTTGTATTTCTCTATCTATTTAAAGTTTGAATTTCATTTGTAATACTTTGTGAATATGTACTGAACATTTTGTAAATGTTTGGGTGCTTGAAATTCTGTAAAATATGTTACAAACTTATTTATAGATTATTAAGTCTTGCTTAAATATAAGCTTTACTATTTTTATGGTGATTTAAGCTTTATGGTTCTAAACACTTGGAGATTTCCCTAAATAAATTCTACTTGAATAGTAGTGTTTAGAATTATCATAGAACCATCTTGGTTAATTCTTTATGTATTAATAACAATCATTAATGAAGATGTTCACTTTCTAGTGGTTATCATGAGCTTTGAGGAATTTAATAAACTCACATCCTATTTCGAATATGGATGAAGGTTAAAGACTAAGGGATTTTCTCTTCATGTTTTGTGACCAGGAATCATACCTCACTTAGAATGAGCTATTGAGATTTCTTTCTAAGGAGATCTTGCTAGTTTATAAAACTTGGTTTCTATTAAGGTTTATGATAATAAGGCAAACAAGGCTTTCATCCATAACACTCATCTGGTTCTCTAATCATCTCTTGGAAGCTTTAATTGTCCAAGAGGTATTGTTCAATGGTTACCTGGGAATAGGAATTACTCTCACTGCTAGCTCCATTCTAGGGTTTTGGACAAATATGTAGATAGGGTTCTATACATGGCTTGATAAGACCTTACTTAAGGGTTCTAAAGAATCCTTACCTTAATACCTCACCAAGGTTATCTTTAGATAAAGAATTCATTTCCTAAATATACTCTATATAACTCTCTTATCTTATTCACAAAGATCACATCTTCCTGAATAAGACAATCATTTGACTCTACCATATCCTTCATCATATGATGACACGGTCATGCCACTCCAACAATACTCCATTATTACTCCTAGTATATAACTCCTCTTAATTAACTACCATTGATGCACCTATCAATGTAGCTACTGCTAACTCCATCTATTAACTTCCTTAACTCCATCTTGCAAGATTATAGTTCTCTCTATATATCACATGTGATAACAATCCTCTATAATAGGTATGGTACTACTCTCCACAATACAAGTTTGTTCTTGTATTACCTTGGTTAAACTATTACACTTCCAACTACTCCTACAACTTATGTTATATACTTCATTATACTCTAGTTCGACTTTTCATAATCAAGCTAGATGATTCTTCTTACTAGGGCTTCACTTAATTTGGTAAACTCACAACTCTTCTTCAATACCTAGTCATATATTCTCAAGTGACTTGATAATAATGACCACCAACCCTTGATCAAACCAAGCTTAGGCTTCTAATTGTATGATCAATATCTATTAACACTAAGTACTAGATTTGTACTAGTCTTGCTATAAGGCTTATATTGCTAAGGAAACTTACTTGAAGTATATACCCACTTGGCTTAACAAGATTATTATTTGATACTCTAACACTACTAACTTTCTCATAGTTTCATAATTACTACCTAAACTCTTGGGTTTAAATACTTCTTCTAGTTAACTTATGAATGCATTAACTCCTCCAACATCAGATGGTTTGATCTCCACTAAGGATCACATTCCATTGATGATGGCATACTTCATCATAGCTAGTTCCTCTTCCTTACTAATTTACTTAAGGTCTTTGGAAGGTTAATATAATAGGTCAAAGCTAAAGGCTAATAAGTTCTAGGTCAAGAATTGGTTACTCAATAGTGATGATCAACTGACACTAGGACTTGGTTAAATAGGAATGTCACCTCTTAATATCATATTAAGGATATGTTCTAAATGGTCTTGGCTTGACTTCCTTTCCTACTCTATTTGTAATAAGAGTCAGTGTTTAGAAACTACCATGATTCTCATGGTAGGAATAACTATGGCAAGCAAGTATATCAAGGTTTAGTTATGGGTTTCTTTACTTAAGTTATATACTTAACTTGGTATTCAGGGTTTGTTGTAGGTAATACCTTGATATTATTTTTAGAATATTAAGTATTCATCCTTGAGTTGTGATATGGAATACCATGCCATGATCTCGAGAAGATCAAGTACTCCTTATTAAGTTTTGTGTTGTGGCTTAGTTTATTACATTTGATCGACCCTTAGATCAAATTATATTACCCAAAGATAAGGTTTTAGCAAAGGTCATATTGAAACTTATCGCAATCAACTTGATGATCTACTTCAGTTCCACCAAGTTAAGAGAAACTTCAATCACTTTGACAAGTTTTATTTAAAAACACGAAAATTATTCAGATTTTCTATGCATGAATGCAATGCACACTCCTGTGTCCAGCTTATTTCTAAGCTCTAATGCTGGGGTTTTACACATCCGAGCATAGACTCGAAGATCATCTTCATCCGAGGGGGTACTCGACTCAGGTATTGTAGCTTTCTTTTATGTCGAATCCGTAGGAGGAATTTTCTATCGAGTAGGTGAACTATAAGTTCTATAAGTTTGTCATGGGGATTCTGGTATAACTAGTATGGTGCATGCGATGGATCGGGAACCAGTTAATTGCTCTTGGGGAAAGACATCATAAACCTACTTCAAGCTCAAGTCCCCGGACTCGAACTCGGTATATACTGGCATAATCTAGTTTGGGCCACATAGGTCTTACCGATTGCTAGATTCCAGGTTCATGTTTTTGCGTACCTAATGCGACCGTTGAGATTTTTTATCGTATTGTGGATACAGAAAATTACTAGCATAGCGCATTCCGGTGCGGTTACTAGGCCTCACATGATGGATCCTGGGGTCTTACCTTCATGTCAAGAGACACGACATTTAGTTATATTATCGCGGCGGACGCGATCTGAGAATTTTTGATATTTTATCAACTCCATAGGAGGGTTTTTATTTTTCTATCATGTGCATGAAGATGATCTTCATCCGAGGAGGTTCTCTACTCGGGTTTTGTTTGTGGCGGTGTAAGTTAGTTTTGTCGACTCTGTTGGAGGAAATATTCTCATCGGGTGCATGACCATCGCTCTCGATGGGAGTAGCCCTCGGGGATACGTTCAAATGCTTACATCCAAGCATAGACTCAAAGATCTTTTTCATCCGAGGAGGTACTTGACTCAGGTCTTGGCGTAAGTTGATGTGATTGGCGTTAGTTGACTCTGTTGGAGGACTCGATTGAACAGCTCGATGTAGTCGACATCCTTACAAAAACTATAAAGAATTGTGAAGTACTTGTATTTTGTAAAGAATATGTGCCTTTCGACTTGTTATAATATTTTCTACTGCCATCGGACCCGACACTTTTGCACTGTACGCAAGACCTCTTCGTTAGCTTGACGCGCTTAGTCTCAATACCTTGCCGACCTATCAGTTGGACTGCAACTGGACCGGAGTTCAAGGATTCGACGCTCAGGTAGAGTCAGCTATTTGGGAAGTCGCGTATGAGGTGCTCGAGTGCGCGGAGTTGATAGAACATTAGGTTAATCGAAGAGGGTGCAACCCCCGAATGTCGAGTGCCATTAAAATAAACAATTATTGAATCTTGGTAGAGGAAACTTAGCTTTATTGGCGGCTCTCGTAGATGAAGTTCATGCGTGTCAACACCCGGATTTTTAATCCTAGATGCCCGTTATGCCATACCTCGCAATCCCAGGATTACCATTTTTGCGAGACATAACAGATTGGATATCACAATACATCATCCATTACAAACCATACATAAGGTCTTACACAAATAAGGATCTCATGATCCAGTCTTAATACAACAAGCAGCGGAAATAAAAGATAAGCATAGTAGTGGGGTCCATCTTCAGGGGCACAGGCAATGCTGACGAAGGCAAATAGTCCTAGTTATCATAGCCGTCCTGCTAGCCATCATCTTGATAGTCTCCTTCATAGTCTGGCTGATACATTGCAAATGTATCTATAATTTTTGATGCTCCATGCTTGGTTTTATCCACCTTCTTGTGTTTTGTCCACACTTTGGAGTACTTTTCATATGATTTCTTGGACTAACCTATTAACAAGAGCCACAGTGGCAGCTGCTTGTTTTCTGCTGTTTTTGGTTCCAGGAAAGTCAGAAAATGAATATTCTCGGAATTGGACGGGACAAAAGGCAAAGTGCCTATTTTTCCAGAAGACTCCAGGAGCCAGAATACGAGACGGAGGAGGGCCAGGGGCTGGCCACCCCCCAGGCATGGGCTAGGCCTGGCCGCGCCAGGGCCTGGTGTGGTGGCCCCAGGCAACCCCTCGACCTCTCTCTTTGCCTATAAGAAGCCTTCTGACCTAAAAACTTCGGGGGGTTTGACGATTTTCCAGTAGGAGTTCCGCTCCATCGCCACCATCAGATTCCACGAAACAACACCAGAAACTCCGTTCTGGCACCCTGCCGGGACGGGGAATTGGAGGAGATCATCGCCATCATCATCACCATCGCTTCTCCATCGACCATCCATGTTTCCCCCATCTATGAGTGAGTAATCCCCCGCTGTAGGCTATGGGGATGGTAGGGATTGGATGAGATTGTTCATGTAATGGCATCAGATTGTTAGGGCATAGTGCCTAGTATCTTTTATTAGTGCTTTATGACTTTGTTGCGACTTGTTGTGCTTAATGCTTGTTACTAGGGCCCGAGTGCCATGATTTCAGATCTGAACTTATTATTGATTCATCATGATAGTATTGTTTCGGGTCTTATCTACAAGTTGCATATACACGTCGTTGTTCGGAACCTATGGTCCCGAAGTGACAGAAATCGGGGTAGTCGGAAGGGAAAGGCTTTGATGTGAGGATCACATGTGTTCACGGAGTGTTAATGCTTTGCTCCGGTGCTCTATTAAAAGGAGCACCTTAATTGCCAGTAGTTCCCTAGAGGCCCCGCTATAAACGGGCTGGCAGGACAAAAGATGTTGTGCAAGTTCTCATGCGAGCACGTATGACTATATATGGAACACATGCCTAGGATTGTCTAGTACTTGGGTGCTTTATCTTATTTATCTGCAATTGCCCTATGTTCTGATTGCTATGTGAATTGTCTTATCCATGCAACGCCCGTTTATCCATATGCCTACGGCACTCGAATCCCACTGTTTACTGCTTTTGTTACTACTGTCTTTGCTTTGCTACTATTGTTACTTTACTATTCCTACTACAAAAATGTTGCTACTGATAAACTGCTGTGAGCAAGATTGTTTCTAGGTGCAGCTGAATTGACAACTCAATTGTTAAGGCTGATAAATATTCTTTGGCTCCCCTTGTGTCGAATCAATAAATTGGGTTTCACTTCCCTCGAAAATACTGCGATACACCCCCTATACTTGTGGGTCATCAAGACTATTTTCTGGCACCGTTGCCGGGGAGCATAGCTTTATTTATAAAGTTCACTTGGATTCACTATTGTTCAAGCTAAGTTTATTTTTCTCCTTGTTTGCTTGTTTCTTTATCAAAAATACAAAAAAAATTAGTTCCAACTCTAGTTGTTGTTTTTGTTGGTTTGTTATTGTCTTGCTTTATCATGCTTGTTGTCAATGGTTGGTTTCTTTGAAACTGAATCTTATTGGCAAGGTGGGTTCACGGAAGATGAAAAATAGTATTATAAGGAACACCGCTTGTCACAAAAAGGGAAACACTTACGAGGACAAATTGATAGATTGTGTACCATTGCTAGAAACGTGTGCTCTACTTATAATGTTACTTATTGCTTTGATAAATCTTGTTGCTGTAGGAGGTACAAACACCTCCCTTTTCAATGTGAGTATAATGATAATGTTACCATCTCTTCCTATGCTAAGGGAAATTATGATCTTTATGATGTGGAACAAATTGAGGAATTTATTGCTTGGAAGGGTGCATTTGAACTTGCTAGTTTGCTTGAAAATATTGATGATTCACCTTATAAGTATGAGGTTTATGGTATACTTAAATTTTGCTTTGAGAATTACACGGAAGAAAACGGCCATATTCTTGAATATACTAATAGATGCTTTCCACAAATGGAAGAGACTAATGCCTTGCAGGATCCTATGGAAGAAGAAATTGATGAACCTGAAATCTCATTAGATGAAAAAGAGGAGGAGAGTGATGAACAAAAGGAGGAAGAATGGATTAGTTACCCATGCCTACCTTCTAGTGAGAGTAACTCTTTATCTCTTACATTATTTGATTGTCCTCCATGCTTACTAAAGGAGGATGAATGTTATGTTCCCAAGGTTTCTTTTGAAGATGTTTATGATAAAGCTCTAGTGCTTGTAGATCATGAAGAGCATGCTTTAGGTGATAGTTATATTGTTGAGTTTATTCATGAGGCTACTGAAAATTATTATGAGAGAGGAAAATATGGTTGTAGAAGTTTTCATGGTATAGAAACACCTCTCTATGTGCTGAAAGTTTTGAAGTCACTCTTGTTTTATCTTCCTATGCCTGTCACTTTGTTCTTTGCGGATTTATTTGCATACATTATTCCTATTCATAGGAAGTGGGTTAGACTTAAATGTGTTTTTAATGCTTCTTGATGCTCTCTTTTACTTCACTTCTTATTTATTATGAGAGCATCCTCTCAAACTTTTATGCCTGAAGATGATAATATGTCTATTATTCTTGGGAGACCTTTTCTTAAATATTGCAGGAGCTGTTATTAATTATAATCAAGAGAAGGTGACCTTCAATGTTAATGACAAGGAACACATTGTCTATTTCCTCAAGAATATTGAAAGGACTTATGGTTTGAATTCAATTGAACATGTTGAGGGCATTCAAGTTGGAAAAATATATTGTCCCATACCAAGAGGAAAAATTTGAAACTATTATGATTGGGACCATTGCTATCAAGGTTGAGGTAACATAATCATTAGTGGGATACAAAGTTTTTTCTCATATGGAATTGTTTTGGTAAAAAGACCTGATCAACCTTGTTAACAAAAGGATTTCATTGAACAAAACAATGTTTTCACCATGATTATCTCCGCTTACTTCTATTCTATCCATTTTAGTTTTTGCTTCTTATGCCTAACTTGAAGGCGTTAAAGAAAAGTACTTGTTGGGAGATAACCCAAGAGTTTTAGATGAGTCTTGGAAGTTATTACCTCTGTAATAACCGCTCCTTATCCTTTTTATTTGCTTTTGTGCCAAGAGTAACCTCTAACGAGAGAGAAGTAATGATTGGGAAAGTTGCTGTCCTGAAACAGATTTCTGTGGTTCACCTAAAACTTCCTGAGAGAGCTCTATAGGTCGGATTGAGCTGTAATTTCTTGTGCTTCTGCCCCAGGTTGTTATCTAACTTTCGTTAGTTCAACACTTTTTGATATGAGCAACAGAAGGTCTTCAAAAAAAATTATCTTTACCTGCTGGTCTGTTTTGACAGATTTCTGCCATTTTCTGCATTTGCTTCTTGTTAGTTCCTTCTTGAGTTCCTTTGGGGAATTGAGATTTTTGAGGGAAGTGCTACAGTATCTAGTGTTCTAATGGAACTTTATTTGGTGTTAGAACTGAACCTTGAGACTTATTTACCTTAAGTGCACTAATGCTGCTAATGAGATTGTGTGAAGTTTTCTATGAAGGAAAAATTTCAGGTGTATGGAAGGAATGAGTAATGAGATGGAGGATGGACTAAAGCTCAAGCTTGGGGATGCCACACGTGTCACCCAAAGAAATATCCAAAAAGTACAAGCGTCAAAGCTTGGGGATGCCCAAGGCATCCCCTTCTTCATCAATAAAAATCCCAGGTTTATTCTGAACGCTTCATTTTTATTGTTTCATGCACAGTTGTGTTGTTCTTGGAGCGTCTTCTTTTTCTTTTTCGTTTTGGTTTTTAGTTTGCGTGGTTTGCTTAGTTTTCTGAATAAATTGGTTGGACCCCCTCATTCATACATTGGTGTTCAAATAGTCTGGTTTGGATTGGAAAAGAGTAGGAAAGCTCATGCTTAAGTGGTAAAGAGAGCTTGTTTTTGACTGTGGCCTATGCTTTGTCATGCCATGCTTGATATTGTTTTGGCTTTATGCTTAGTATTCTTTGCTGTAGCATGACTTGTTATAAACAATTGAGATTGCTTAATGTGCCTTGGATGAATCATACGTTGTTTTAGCATATTAAAGCATAGTATAGTGGTATTCTCCTTTGATGTTTTATTTGGTTTGACTTGGCACATGCTCACACCATGATATGACTATATCAAGTCACCATAAGACTTTATGATCCTTTAGTTTTCAACTTGTAGTATCACTTTATGCTTTGATCACTGATGTTTTGTCGCTCTGCATGATTATGGCCATTATTGCTCTCTTAGTTTGTCGCACCCAGTCTTTTGCTAGCCTCCACAACAAAGTATGAGTTCCACTCATGCTTCCAACTCCCTAAACCAAGTTTTTCCAAAGAGTCCACCATACCTACCTATTAGCATAATTTTCTACTTCCTGCATAATCAATATGCCTTGTTTTCTTCTGAATAAAATGTTTGCTTGTTATGAGAAAGTTAGTTAGTAAAGCTCTCACGAACTTGATGACACACTTTATTTCCTGCACTTAATAAACCTGAACCATTGTGAACTCTCCATGAAAGTTATATGCTTGCTAATTATAGGCTGGGGATTAGCAGAACCGTGCTGTTACGGGGAACGCTTTCAACACTTGTAAATATATACCCTTGATACCTTGCTCTTTTGTTTGCGGATGTCGTCAGTGTGAAATAAAAGGGGAGCTTGTAAGTCCATGGAGTTATGTATGTGTGTTAGAGAAACGCCTAGGCCACTGGTCTAATCCATGCTGACATGGTGGAAACCTGCAGCGTAACCATAATGATATCTATGAAGCATTCTTCTTATAAAAAGAGAGAGAGATAGCTATTGAGAAAAAGAAAAAAAAGAGAGTTTTATGAAAATAGGAAAGAGAGAAAAAAGCACCATTTTCCCATGGTAAATAAGAAGATTGCTGAGATACTCATTGTCTGCTTGCCTTGTCATTTTTATATGGGGATTCTTCCGTATCATCGGGCAAGGGGCACCCCATTGGCGGTTCTCAATGATACACACATACTTACGATGACAAGAACTTACCGGTAACTAAAGTTGAGTAGCATGAGGAGCGACCCTCATACTCAAGGGACTTGGGATTTTCAGTCTATAGTCTGTCAAGCATATAACTCAGATTGGACCTCACTTCACCTTAACCACATTAAAGATGCTTATGATAGGGGCAATGAGAGCTCAAAGCTAATGAGTACCATACTTTCAGCATTTGGAAGCCTTTCAAACTATTCAAAACCTTTTAATTTCCTTGTTGAGTCTCCACTTATTCTTTGAGCACTTTCTTGAGAGCATAGTGGCCATTCTTAGTTCTATGTGCATTGTCCCAAGACTTGTTGATTGATGCATACCTTGATATTGCTTGTTTTAAACTATTTGTATCTAGTCACTCTTGTAAACTTTGAAGGTGTCCTGTGCATTTATGTTTGCTACTCTTTGGGGGACAAGCTTAATGCCACTTTGCTATGTTTTCTTTATGTGAAACAAACAAACGTCTTGCAAAGCATTGTTATTCATGAATCTTTTGTTTGTGCCTTTTCATGTTGCATCATAGTTTCTTTGTCTTATTGCTAGAACTTTGTCTTTCATGTTATGATTGAAGTACTATGATTCCAGCTTTGAATATTTTATGAATACTATGATCAAGTCTTTGATGGTGCATGTCACCTCAAAAATTATTCTTTCTTTTTATCACTTACCTACTCGAGGACGAGCAGGAGTTAAGCTTGGGGATGTTGATACATTGCAAATGTATCTATAATTTTTGATGCTCCATGCTTGGTTTTATCCACTTTCTTGTGTTTTGTCCACACTTTGGAGTACTTTTCATATGATTTCTTGGACTAGCCTATTAACAAGAGCCACATTGCCAGCGGCCTGTTTTCTACTGTTTTTGGTTCTAGGAAAATCAAAAAATGAATATTCTCGGAATTGGACGGGACAAAAGCCAAAGTGCCTATTTTTCCAGAAGACTCCAGGAGCCAGAATACGAGACGGAGGAGGGCCAGGAGATGGCCACACCCCCCAGGCGCGGGCTAGGCCTGGTCGCGCCAGGGCCTGGTGTGGTGGCCCCATGCACCCCCTCGACCTCTCTCTTCTCCTATAAGAAGCCTTCTGACCTAAAAACTTCAGGGGGTTCGACGATTTTCTAGAAGGAGTTCCGCTCTGCCGCCACCATCAGATTCCATGAAACAGCACCAGAAACTCCGTTCTGGCACCCTGCCGGGATGGGGAATTGGAGGAGATCATCGCCATCATCATCACCATTGCTTCTCCATCGACCATCCATGTTTCCCCCATCTATGAGTAAGTAATCCCCCGCTGTAGGCTATGGGGATGGTAGGGATTGGATGAGATCGTTCATGTAATGGCATCAGATTGTTAGGGCATAGTGCCTAGTATCTTTTATTAGTGCTTTATGACTTTGTTGCGACTTGTTGTGCTTAATGCTTGTCACTAGGGCCCGAGTGCCATGATTTTAGATCTGAACTTATTATTGATTCATCATGATAGTATTGTTTTGGGTCTTATCTACAAGTTGTATACACACGTCGTTGTCCGGAACCTATGGTCCCGAAGTGACAGAAATTGGGGTAGCCAGAAGGGAAAGGCTTTGATGTGAGGATCACATGTGTTCACGGAGTGTTAATGCTTTGCTCCGGTGCTCTATTAAAAGGAGCACCTTAATTGCCAGTAGTTCCCTAGAGGCCCCGCTGCAAACGGGCTGGCAGGACAAAAGATGTTGTGCAAGTTCTCATTGCAAGCACGTATGACTATATATGGAACACATGCCTAGGATTGTCTAGTACTTGGGTGCTTTATCTTATTTATCTGCAATTGCTCTATGTTCTGATTGCTATGTGAATTGTCTTGTCCATGCAACGCCCGTCCATCCATCCCTATGCCTACCGCACTCGAATCCCACTGTTTACTGCTTTTGTTACTACTGTCTTTGCTTTGCTACTACTGTTACTTTACTATTCCTACTACAAAACTGTTGCTACTGATAAACTGCTGTGAGCAAGATTGTTTCTAGGTGCAGCTGAATTAACAACTCAGTTTTTAAGGATGATAAATATTCTTTGGCTCCCCTTGTGTCGAATCAATAAATTGGGTTTCACTTCCCTCGAAAATACTGCGATACACTCCCTATACTTGTGGGTCATCGCTGGCCATGAGAATAGCCAGGGACAAAAGCCATGAGTACTCTTTAAGTACTCACAAACTACCACTAATAAGTAAAGTAGTCCTACGCTAAAGTGCTAACTCTATGTTTAACTATAAGGTTAAGTTTAAAACCAAAGCTGAGTTCTGAAGCAAAGAAAGATAAAATAAAGTTCTAGAATCACTTAAGTTGGGAAGCTATTGTCATAAACACAACCCTGTTGTGGTCAAGTCAAGTTTCATCATTCATTTCATAAGTTGTTTAGAAAACATCTCACAACGAAACAGTATGGCCATTCCAACTGTCCATAACCGCGGACGCGGCTATTCGAATAGTTTGACACTCTGCAGAGGTGTACACTTTCACCACAAGATTCGATACATCTGTCAGGGATAACCCTGAATCATCATACTTAGTATGCAGATAATCAAACATAACCTTCCCTTTACACACCCTAGTATAAGCACCTCTACTATGAGCATGGCCTCCCAACCATGACCATCAGTCATCTTGGGCACTACATAGGTGGACAACATTGAGGTAGCCTCAGCTCAAACCTCTCCCGCGGGGGAACTAATACTAATGCATAAAAATTTCCAGCTAAGCCTTACCCAATTCAGGTAGTGTGGTTGTACGGTAAATTTGGAATGGTATCGCATCCGAATCCAACCATCAGTTTTATAAAAGGGTTAAGGCTCATGCCCCAACATTTTCACCATCATAAACCATTTGTGTTTCTCAACACATGTCAAAACATCTCATTAGAATGACTCATCATTCCAAGGTTTTCATAAATCATTTTCACCAAGTGTTCCCATCTAAAGTGACTCAGGTTTTTGATCTACTCTAAACTACTAAGTTAAGAGTGTTCACTAAGGTTGAAAAGATGGGTTCAATCTCATGCCATAGAATGACATCTAAAGGGTTTCTAAATAGGTCAAGTTTTATACTCTTTATGCTACCTTCAAAACAAGTAAAGAACTTTGTGTAAAGTAAAGGAAGTAAAGCTTGTGAATAATACTTGGGGTGCTAATAGTCAAGGTAGTGTGACCAAAGCATGCCTAAAGCATCTTTGCTAAACCATCTAGTTTAATCCTAGCTTGCTAAGCATTATACTTGCAAGTGTTAGCTTGCATTGTTCATGGTGGCTTGCCTTGTGAAGTGCAATGGTTGAAGTTTTCTTCTTCTTCTTCTTCTTGGTAGAACTCCTCCTCCTTGAAAGCTTGGTCGGTACTATCGTCTATAAATACATACGGAGTACACAATCACCAAACAATACTTAACTAGTCTAATTAGCATTCTACAACACACATTTGATGATCTATTATCATATCAAGCATCACAAGTTTAATTTAATAGTTTCACTCCTTTAATTTAGAAAAGTAATTTCTACTCATGGAAAAATTACTAAAATTTAATATTCACCACTTAAAATATGGTATCATGTGGACACATGTCATCACCACATATTCTAACATGTGAGAATGTGATTTAAGGGTTGGATCATAATTACTTTGGTTTAAGTTCAATATTTAATGATTTAAAGTGACTAGAAATGCCTATATAGCATTATTTTGGTACTAGTCCAAAGTCACTGCATGTAAACCTTAATATTATTACATATTCAGGTAGAAATGATAAAATGTGAATTTTGAGAGTTGGAATCAACTCCAAATCTATCTTAGTTGATTTTATAAAAATGTTGCAAGGTGCAAATGCTTCTGTTTTGTTATTTTTATTAGGAGAGATCTATAACTCTAATTGAATTAAACCCAACGAGCTTGGATAGATCATGTCAAAACCTTTCAGGCAAAATTAGTTTCATGCAAATTGGATTTGTCAAACTCCCAGAATTGATTTTTAAACTAGTGGACAGAAACTAGATTAACTCTAAATGGAAAAAAGCTAAATTTGAATTTCTAACTCGCGCGGGAACTAACTAGGCTGGCCCAGCTACGCACAGTGAGCGCAGCGGGCTGCCTGACATGCGGGCTCCACCAGTCAGCGGCACAGACACACTGAAACGGTATCGAGCATTCTGGGCCACACGATCTAAAGACGATCTAAAGGTGGGGAGTCATCGTCGACGACGGATTACTCCAGCGAGAGTCTGACCTAGACGCGGCGGTGGGGGTCGACAGGGGGCATACCAGGACTCCAGCAAGGTCGGTGAGGCGGGCAAACGAGCTGGTAGACGACGGGGAGGTGAGGTGCGGTTGCAGCGGAGCTTGGGGTGCCCGCTAGAGGTGGGTAAGGTTCAGAGAGAGGTGGGGAGTGAGTGAGTGTGGAGAAAAGAGGCCGGGGTGGCCGCTTTATATAGGGTCGATGAGAGGGCAGAGCGAGCTCTGGTGAGGTCATCGGTAATGATGGTGCGGGGCTCTCTCGGCATGGGCGAGGGCGGCGGGGGATTCTCTGTCCCTCGGCGATCCTCTGGGGCTTAAAGTCGCGGCAAGGCAAGGTCTAAGCTGGTCGGGAGTGTGCGGTGCACTGAGCGAGGGTGGCGGTGTTCGACGCGGTTCCTCCAGGCTGCTGGTCGCGAGGCGGTGAACGAGGATGTCTGGGCGGTTGCTGGGCCTGCTGCGGGTGCTGCCACGCAAGGCTAGGGCTTGGCGAGGTCGGTGCTGCTCTGGCGGGTGCGACGCTCTGGGGTGATCGGCATGGCGGACAGAGGCATGTGCGCGAGCAAATGCGGCTGGTCCTCCGCTCGATTTTGGTCGGGGGCTGGTCGAGGCGGTGCGGTCTGATGGCGCCTGTCTGTCAGCGAGCGAAGGAGAGCGCGGGACGGGCTGGCGCGAGCTGTCCATGGTCGACCTGGCGCATGGCGTCGGGCGGCTTGGCACTGGAGCAGATAGGGGAGAGGGAGAGAGAGCTAGGGTCGGGGTTTTAGCTGGGGGGACAAGGGGACCGCGTTAGGCCCAAATGGTGACCAATACCACTGCTCACTATAGTGTTTTGGAAATTTCCAGATTTGTGTCTGCCACCTGTTTGATGAAATGGCCGCAAGAGCTCAAAGTTTGAATTTTGGTTTCAAATTTTTTGAGTGATCTCCACTGATGCTAGGTAGTCTCTGGTGGCAAGGGTTTTGAAAGTGGAGCTCAAATTGATGGTTTTTGAAATAGGGGTGATCTAGACATATGCATTGAATTCAATTTTCACATGCGATTTAAAATAAGTATTTGAATGTTTTTAGCAGATCAAAAAGTAGGCCTTGGTACCTCATTATGTGTACTAGCAAGGGTGTAAAGATCCAGAATTATTTCTGTTGAGAAATGAGTGCTAGGAACACTCAAAGTAGTGTAGTGGATTAAAATGATCAAAATGACCATTCCTCCTTTTTAATTGTTTTTTATTGGATTTTCTTTGGGATTAGCTTGGGAAAGATTTATATGATGTTTAATTTACCATAGAAACATTTTACAAGCAATGAATCACAGAACCATGGCAATTCAAATCAATTCCTAAATTAAATGCACATACACATGAATGCTTTTATTTTTAATTTGGAAAAGTTTTTGTTAACCCTAATTTTGATGATTTGGATCTTGATAAGCTTGGATTAATGTTTTGGGATGTTACAAACCTTCCCCCCTTAAACAAAATCTCGTCCCGAGATTTAAAAGGAAAACTAGGAACTAAAGAGATCTGGGAACTCTGACCTAATGTAATCTTCATGCTCCCAAGTGGCTTCCTCCTCGGTATGGTTGCTCCACTGAATCTTGAGAAACTTGATGCTCCTGGTCCTGGTGGTTGTGTAAGCTTCTTCTAAGATACGGATGGGCACTTCCCGATAAGTCAGGTCATTGTTGATTTCCACAGCTCTGTGATCGATGTTCTTGAAAAGTTCAGTCTTCTCGGGCACTTCCAGGCATTTGCGAAGTAACGAGATATGGAACACATTATGGATGGCTGACATCTCTTCAAGAAGTTCCAGTTGATACGATACTTCTCCTTGACGGTTCAGAATCTTGAAGGGCCCGATATATCTGGGGGCTAACTTTCCTTTCAGACTAAAGCGCTGAGTTCCTTTAAATGGCGAGACTTTGAGATACACAAAATATCCGACATTGAAAGTTAGGTCTCTCCTTCTTTTGTCAGCATAACTCTTCTGTCTGGATTGGGCGGTCTTGAGGTGCTCACGGACCTTGTGTACTTTCTCTTCTGCTTCTCGGAGAATTTCGGGTCCAAAGATCTGACTCTCTCCTACTTCCAACCAATTCAAAGGGGTACGGCACTTTCTTCCGTATAGGAATTCAAATGGTGCGATCTGCAAACTAGCTTGATAACTGTTGTTATATGAGAATTCTGCGAAAGGCTGGCAGTCTTCCCATTTTGATCCGTATTCCAACACACAAGCTCTAAGCATATCCTCTAGGATCTGGTTGACTCTCTCAGTCTGTCCATCAGTTTGTGGGTGATAAGCGGTACTGAAGTTCAACTTGGTTCCTAATCCTCCTTGGACTTTCTGCCAAAATCTCGAGGTAAACTGGGTTCCTCAATTTGATACGATGGTCTTGGGGGTTCCATGCAGACTGACAATCCTAGCAATATACAGCTCTGCTAGCTTCGCACTCTGGTAGGTAGTGTTGACAGGTATAAAGTGGGCTACCTTGGACAATCTATCAACTATGACCCAGATTGAGTCTTTTCCCCTACTAGAAGTAGGCAAACCGGTGATAAAGTCGATTCCTATAGAATCCCATTTCCATTCCGGAATGTGCAATGGTTGCAACAGTCCTATAGGTATCTGATGCTCTGCTTTGACTCTTTGACAGATGTCACATTTGGCGATGTAGCTTCCGATTTCTCTCTTCATCTTGTGCCACCAAAATTGCTCTTTCAAATCCTAATACATCTTTGTTCCTCCGGGGTGGATAGAATAAAGGGTATCATGAGCTTTCTTCATGATAACTTGCTTTAGCTCTGAATCTCCTGGCACACAAATACGTCATTTGTACCATAGTACTCCTTCTTCGTCTTCAGTGAATCCAGGTACCTTTCCTATACCAATACGACGTTTGATTCCGTCCATACTTTCATTCCCCTTCTAGGCTTCCTTGATTTGGCTGATCAAAGTGGGTTGAAGTTCAATGCTAGCTAAGAATCCTTTGCTAACTAATTCAGTCATGAACTGCTCCAACTCTTCATACAAACTGGGTTGCTTCTCCTTGATCATGGTGTTTAGCCTACACGGCAATCTGTAAGAGCATCCGCTACCACATTGGCCTTGCTGGGGTGATAGTGAATGTCAAGGTCATAATCCTTGATTAACTCTATCCATTTCCTTTGCCTCATATTCAGCTCTCTCTGAGTGAAGATATATTTTAAGCTCTTGTGATCTGAGTAAATCTCACAGTGATTACCCATCAAATAATGACACCATTACTTCAATGCTAGAACCATAGCTGCTAGCTCAAGATCATGGGTTGGATAGTTCTGCTCATGCTGCTTCAGTTGTCGAGACAGATACACGATGACTTTGCCTTCTTGCATCAATACACATCCTAGACCAATCTTGGATGCATCACAATACACATCAAACGGCTTCTTGATGTCTGGCATGATTAATATTGGGGCTGATATCAATCTCTTCTTGAGCTCTTGAAAACTGGCTTCACATTTCTCTGTCCATTCAAACTTCTTGTCCTTCTTCAACAATTGGGTCATTGGTCGGGCTATGCTCGAGAATCCTTCTACGAACTTGCGGTAATATCCCACTAATCCGAGAAATGCACGGACTTGGGTTTGAGTGGTTGGAGCTTCCCATTCTTCGACATCTTTGATCTTGGTGGGATCAACAGAGATTCCTCTAGCAGACACAATATGTCCTAGGAATCCTACTTATTTCAGCCAAAACTCACACTTGCTGAACTTGGCATATAACTGATGCTCTCTCAGGGTTTCTAGGATAGCTCTCAGATGTTGCTCATGCTCTTCTTCTGACTTGGAGTAGATAAGGATGTCGTCGATAAACACAACTACAAACTTATCTAGGAAATTCATAAAGACCTTATTCATGAGGTTCATGAAATAAGTAGGGGCATTGGTTAATCCAAAAGACATAATCGTATACTCGTATAAACCATAGCGAGTAGTAAAGGCGGTCTTCGGAATATCCGTTGCACGAATCTTAAGTTGGTGATAACCAGTCCTAAGATCAATCTCTGAGAATACCTAGGCTCTAGTCAATTGATCAAATAGATCCTCTATCTTTGGCAAAGGGTACTTGTTCTTGATGGTGACATCATTCAACTTTCTGTAATCTGTGCACAAACGATTGCCTCCATCTTTCTTGTTGATGAATAATACTGGTGATCTCCATGGCGATGTGCTTGGTTGAATCAAGCCTTTCTCTAACATGGCATCCAACTGCTTCTTCAGTTCCACTAACTCTAAGGGGTTCATGCTATAGGGTCTCTGGGATATAGGTCCGGTTCCAGGGATTAGTTCGATAATAAACTCAATATCCCTATCCGGGGGCATACCTGGCAATTCATCTGGGAATACGTTGGGGTATTCACAGACTACTCTGACTTGGTCTATGGTGGGCAGGGCTACACTCTTGTTGCACTTGAATTGACGGGGTAAAGTTTCAGAGATATGCTCTACTGTTACTCCAGAACTACTGGTCATGGTGATGGCTTTCTTAGCACAGTCTATCAGTCCTTTATGCCTTGACATCTAGTCGATACCTAGTACTACTTCCAATCCTTTGGTTCCAAGAACAATTAGGTTGGCATAAAAATCTATCCCATGTATCCTGATAGGCACAGCTTTGCAAAATTTTCTAGCTTTGGTTGTTGAACCGGGGATTTGAACTATCATGACATGCTTCAAGTTGGTTGGGTGAATCTTACTAGTGCATGCAAATTCTTCAGTGACAAATGAATGCGATGCTCCCGAATCAAACAATACTCTTGCTAAAACTAAGTTGACAGAAAACATACCCAGCACTACATCTGGCGCTTCCTGGGCTTCTTCTGCGTTCATATGGAAGAGACGACCATTGTGGTTATGAGGGTTCCCTAGGGCAAATGTTCTTCCTGGTTGAACACGACGCTGCTGCTGAGCTAGGGCATTCACATTGGCATTGGCTGCAGTCTTCTTAGGACACTCATTGGAGTAGTGACCTTTCACTCCACACTCGAAACAAGTGATCTGGGACTTCTCCTTGACTGTGACAGGCACAACATTGCTGCCAGTTCTGGGTGCAGTGTTGTTGTTGTTGTTGTTGTTGTTGGTCTTGGGAGGTGCACGGTTGAAATTGTTGGCATTGCCGGAGTTGTGATTGTTTCCTCCGGACTTCCCATTGCCTCCACTACAGTTGGGGTAGCTGGGGCGAGACGTTGGGGGTCGGTTGTTCCTTGGTGCATATCCCGAGGAAGGGTTGGGACGGTACTTCTGGTGACTGCTGGATCCAGACTGCTGCATCATACGACGCTTGCGGTTGTTGTTTGCCTAGTTAATCTTCCCTTCCATCTGAATGGCAGAGTCGACTAGCTCTTCGAGATCCTTGAAACGGATGTTGACGAGGACAGTCTGCATCTCATCATGCAGTCCGTTCAGGAATCTCTCCTTCTTCTTGGCCTCCGTGTTGATCTCATTAGGTGCATATCTGGCAAGTGACAGGAATTTGTCACGGTACTCCACCACATTCATTCTCCCTTGCTTCAATTTGCGGAATTCATCTCTCATTCTGTTGACTAGACCTTGCGGCACGTTGGTGCGGCTGAACTTGACTTTGAATGCTTCCCATGTCATCACTTGACCATGGTTCATCAGGCGGATATTGTTCCACCAAGCTCTTGCATCTCCTGCCAGATAGTGGGTGGCGAAGAGAACTTTCTCATTTTCATCAACTCTTGCAACTTCTAAGTTGTTTTCCATGGTCTGTAACCAGTCATCAGCATCTAATGGGTTTTCTGACGTGCTAAAGATTGGGGGATTGGTATTCTGGAAGTTCTTCAGCTTGAATCCTTGGTGATCCTGATTTCCATGCCCTTGGTTGTTGAGAGCCATCTGGGCGATCTGCTGCAATGTTGCTAAGTTGGGTTGGCGTTCTGCCCTGCTTGCTTCACGGTCTGTGATGAGATTTTGCAAGATCTGCAGCATTGGGTCTTGCGACGAGCTGCTCCCTCCTTGGTTTCCACGACTCATCTGAAGATTGAGATGGATATAGGGGTAAGAGGGAAATTCTAAGGTTCATGGTTTTGGGGTTTTCAAGGCTAAAACTTTGAGTTAGACTCAGGTTTTTCAACTAACTTCATTTCATTCATGCAAACAAGCACACGCTACAACACACACCACAACAATCAAAGGGAAACAGATGGTTTGAAGAACCATTCTGCAAACTACGATACATGGGGACCGGTACATCTCATGCTACGACAATGCTCCAGTGCATCTACTCATCGTTGATGAAGTCGGAGTCATCATCGTCAGTGTAGAAGTCCACGGCATCCTACGCTAGAAAGTCATCATCATTGCTGAGGTACGAATCCATGTCTCCCTGGATGTCTTCACCCTCATCTTCTTCTTCCTTTGCTGCAAGCTGAGCTTCCTGCTCCTTGACGGTTTTCTCGAGGTTGGCCACCTTTTTGCGAAGACTGGCGATGGTGCGATCCTTCGTTGCACGCTGGCGGCAAAGAGACTGGCGATCCTAGACGAGCAGTGCGAAAGTCTGGGCCTTCTGGTCGGCAATGGCACGGTTCTGGTTGGCTAACTCTCTAGCATTGTCTAGCTCCTTCTGACGGTCATACAACAGGAAGTCAAGGTTCTCCACTTGGCGCTTCAGTGCTGGATGACTCGGCATCTCCATCGGCATTCCCATGAAGTCACGTCTTGCATAGTGGGCAAAACGGGTTCCTTGGATCTTGTTGACACTGAGGGAACATAGACGTGCGAGAGCTTCATGCATTGCCCTGGCTAATCCATCTAGCCAGTTGTTCTCTCTCACGGAGAACTGAATTCTTCCAGAAGTTGGTGCTTCGATGCTCCCTCTAAGATCCACGGTGACTAGCCACTGTAGGTCTCCTCCTGGGGGTCCTGGAAGTTGAGCTCCAAGAAACTCCGGATGTGGGCATCCCGTAACTCTGACAGTGAATCCAAATCCCTCTCGAAGATCAGCTGACCTCCGTTTCCCAACTGGTAAAACTTGCTGAACTGAGACTCTGATGTCTACGCACTTCTATTCTTGTAGACAGTTGTTGGGCCTCCAAGTGCAGAGGTTTGTAGAACAACAGCAAGTTTTCCCTTAAGTGGATTACCCAAGGTTTATCGAACTCAGGGAGGAAGTGGTCAAAGGTATTCCCTCTCAAGCAATCCTGCAATCAAGATTCAAGAAGTCTCTTGTGTCCCCAATACACTTGTCAGGTGTATAGGTGCAATAGTTCGGCGAAGAGATAGTGAAATACAAGTGGTATGGATGTAAGACAACGGTGCCAGCAAATAGCTTGTTGGCGTGGAAGAGACTAAAGGCAAACTGAAATAAAGATGGAAGCAAGCAAACATGTAACAGATCTAATAGCAAACGGTGTATCAATGCTTAGAAACAAGGCCTATGGATCATACTTTCACTAGTGAACACTCTCATATAAATATATTATCTTCATGATACTACTCTTAACTACTCTCCGGTTGGACACTCTAATCGATGGTAGGGCTATAACAACACACCTCAAAGTAAGCCTTTCCCATCTAGAAAACCCCACACTATCACCTTGAGTACTAGATGAGTCCAACAAACACCACAATTTCATAAAGACATCCAACTCCAAATATAACTCATAACAAGTATTTGTAATCTCTAGCCTAAGTGCCACCATGGTGTGCACGCTGTCACTTTCACACACATGGGGAGAGCAGAGATTTATTAAAGCACTTGGGTAGCAAGGTAGATCTATAGATTACAAGCTCATGATCTCAATAATATCATGCATAGAGAGAGACGCGGACGCGGCTATTCGAATAGTTTGACACTCTGCAGAGGTGGTACACTTTCACCACAAGATTCGATACATCTGTCAGGGATACCCCTGAATCATCATACTTAGTATGTAGATAATCAAACATAACCTTCCCTTTACACACCCTAGTATAAGCACCTCTCCTATGAGCATGGCCTCCCAACCATGACCATCAGTCATCTTGGGCACTGCATAGGTGGACAACATTGAGAGGTAGCCTCAGCTCAAACCTCTCCCGCGAGGGAACTAATACTAATGCATATAAATTTCTAGATAAGCCTTACCCAATTCAGGTAGTGTGGTTGTACGGTAAATTTGGAATGGTATCGCATCCGAATCCAACCATCAGTTTTATAAAAGGGTTAAGGCTCATGCCCCAACATTTTCACCATCATAAACCATTTGTGTTTCTCAACACATGTCAAAACATCTCATTAGAATGACTCATCATTCCAAGGTTTTCATAAATCATTTTCACCAAGTATTCCCATCTAAAGTGACTCAGGTTTTTGATCTACTCTAAACTACTAAGTTAAGAGTGTTCACTAAGGTTGAAAAGATGGGTTCAATCTCATGCCATAGAATGACATCTAAAGGGTTTCTAAATAGGTCAAGTTTTATACTCTTTATGCTACCTTCAAAACAAGTAAAGAACTTTGTGTAAAGTAAAGGAAGTAAAGCTTGTAAATAAGACTTGGGGTGCTAATAGTCAAGGTAGTGTGACCAAAGCATGCCTAAAGCATCTTTGCTAAACCATCTAGTTTAATCCTAGCTTGCTAAGCATTATACTTGCAAGTGTTAGCTTGCATTGTTCATGGTGTCTTGCCTTGTGAAGTGCAATGGTTGAAGTTTTCTTCTTCTTCTTGGTAGAACTCCTCCTCCTTGAAAGCTTGGTCGGTACTATCATCTATAAATACATACGGAGTACACAATCACCAAACAATACTTAACTAGTCTAATTAGCATTCTACAACACACATTTGATGATCTATTATCATATCAAGCATCACAAGTTTAATTTAATAGTTTCACTCCTTTAATTTAGAAAAGTAATTTCTACTCATGGAAAAATTACTAAAATTTAATATTCACCACTTAAAATATGGTATCATGTGGACACATGTCATCACCACATATTCTAACATGTGAGAATGTGATTTAAGGGTTGGATCATAATTACTTTGGTTTAAGTTCAATATTTAATGATTTAAAGTGACTAGAAATGCCTATATAGCATTATTTTGGTACTAGTCCAAAGTCACTGCATGTAAACCTTAATATTATTACATATTCAGATAGATATGATAAAATGTGAATTTTGAGAGTTGGAATCAACTCCAAATCTATCTTAGTTTATTTTATAAAAATGTTGCAAGGTGCAAATGCTTCTGTTTTGTTATTTTTATTAGGAGAGATCTATAACTCTAACTGAATTAAACCCAACGGGCTTGGATAGATCATGCCAAAACCTTTCAGGAAAAAATAGTTTCATGCAAATTGGATTTGTCAAACTCCCAGAATTGATTTTTAAACTAGTGGATAGAAACTAGATTAACTCTAAATGGAAAAGGGTAAATTTGAATTTCTAACTCGCGCGGGAACTAACTGGGCCGGCTCAGCTATGCACAGTGAGCGCAGCGGGCTGCCTGACATGCGGGCTCCACCAGTCAGCAGCACAGACAGACCGAAACGGTATCGGGCATTCTGGGCCACACGATCTAAAGACGATCTAAAGGTGGGGAGTCATCGTCGACGATGGATTACTCCGGCGAGAGTCTGACCTAGACGAGGCGGTGGGGGTCGACTGGGGGCATACCAGGGCTCCAGCAAGGTCGGTGAGGCGGGCAAACGAGCTGGTAGACGACGGCGAGGTGAGGTGCGGTTGCGGCGGAGCTTGGGGTGCCCGCTAGAGGTGGGTAAGGTTCAGAGAGAGGTGGGGAGTGAGTGAGTGTGGAGAAAAGAGGCTGGGGTGGCCGCTTTATATAGGGTCGACGAGAGGGCAGAGCGAGCTCCGGTGAGGTCATCGGTGACGACGGTGCGGGGCTCTCTCGGCATGGGCGAGGGCGGTGGTTGATTCTCTGTCCCTCGGCGATCCTTTGGGGCTTAAAGGCGCGGCAAGGCGAGGTCTAAGCTGGTCGGGAGTGTGCGGTGCACTGAGCGAGGGCGGTGGTGTTCGACGCGGTTCTTCCGGGCTGCTGGTCGCGAGGCGACGAACGAGGATGTCTGGGCAGTTGCTGGGCCTGCTGTGGGTGCTACCACGCAAGGCTAGGGCTTGGCGAGGCCGGTGCTGCTCTGGCGGGCGCGACGCTCCGGGGTGATCGGCATGGCGGACAGAGGTATGGGCGCGAGCAAATGCGGCTTGTCCTCCGCTCGATTTTGGTCGGGGGCTGGTCGAGGCGGTGCGGTGTGATGGCGCCTGTCTGTCAGCGAGCGAAGGAGAGCATGGGACGGGCTGGCGCGAGCTGTCCATGGTCGACCTGGCGCATGGCGTCGGGCGGCTTGGCACTGGAGCAGATAGGGGAGAGGGAGAGAGAGCTAGGGCCGGGGTTTTAGCTGGGGGGACAAGGGGACCGCGTTAGGCCCAAATGGTGACCAATACCACTGCTCACTATAGTGTTTTGGAAATTGCCAGATTTGTGTCTGCCACCTGTTTGATGAAATGGCCGCAAGAGCTCAAAGTTTGAATTTTGGTTTCAAATTTTTTGAGTGATCTCCACTGATGCTAGGTAGTCTCTGGTGGCAAGGGTTTTGAAAGTGGAGCTCAAATTGATGGTTTTTGAAATAGGGGTGATCTAGACATATGCATTGAATTCAATTTTCACATGCGATTTGAAATAAGTATTTGAATGTTTTTAGCAGATCAAAAAGTAGGCCTTGGTACCTCATTATTTGTACTAGCAAGGGGTGTAAAAATCCAGAATTATTTCTGTTGAGAAATGAGTGCTAGGAACACTCAAAGTAGTGTAGTGGATTAAAATGATCAAAATGACTATTCCTCCTTTTTAATTGTTTTTTATTGGATTTTCTTTGGGATTTTGCTTGGGAAAGATTTAGATGATGTTTAATTTACCAAAGAAACATTTTACAAGCAATGAATCACATAACCATGGCAATTCAAATCAATTCCTAAATTAAATGCACATACACATGAATGCTTTTATTTTTAATTTGGAAAAGTTTTTGTTAACCCTAATTTTGATGATTTGGATCTTGATAAGCTTGGATTAATGTTTTGGGATGTTACAATACGACGGCAGGGTGCCGAGGCCGATGATGGCAGTGGGTTGCCGCAACCGAAGATTTATAGTGGATCGCCGCATTCTAAGATTTTGATGGATCACCACAACCGAAGATTTGTAGCGGGTCGCTGAAGCCGAAGAAAACTCCGAGTGTAGATTCTATGTAGAGGACAAAGTCGACGCAACGTACGTGTGGTACAGGTCGATGGAGTCGCGTGGCAGACGTATCCGATGCGGCGGACCGGAGTCAATGCAGCCCCCAGGTGTAGGGTCGGCGCGACGTGGCGGATCGCCGGCTGTGGACGGAGTTGATGCAGAGGACAGAGTCGACTGCGGCAGACAAAGTCGATATGACTCACATGTACTCGACACGAAGGTCGGACGGAGTCGATGCGGTTGACGTAGTCGACACAGTTGACGTACTCGACACAGTGAAAATGTAGTTGGTGTAGCAGATGAATCGACGCAGTCAGTGTGGATGAATGAATCTGCACTCGAGAAATAATACAAATCAGAGACAAATATTTGTAGTTTGAGATTTAGCAAGATTATAAAAATAGCACCTGATGACAAATATTATTTCTTGTCGCTGAGCAGCAGTCCTCATGTGTATGTTGGAGTTGATCCGTACAAAATCTCTATCTTGATTCGGAGACAATATTTCAGTTGCTTTTGCATGCAGTCACGCGAGCTGGGCAAATAGATGACCTGCTTGAACAGTTTAGTCGTGGCCTTCCTTTTCTCTCTCCCTTTTTTACTTCATGTCCACCACGCGTATTTGGAAGGAGTCCAATCCGTGAATACCTTGCGTCACTACCAGACCAACACAGATCCGATTTTTCTTTTCTTGGTTGAGCTGGTAATCAATTGGGATTGACTTCTCCGAACTTGCTCGAGTTGCCGACTATTTTTTTTCCTTGTAAGACTTGCTATGGCTTGTCGTTTAAGCCTTGGCTTATGATTCCTTTGGAACTGAGTCCCCGTACGTTGATCGATCTTGGTGATTAACTCCATGTACGGCTCCAGTTTGATCGCGCGTGTGCTTCAGTGCAAAGAGATGATGCGTCAATTACCGATCTTGATCTGGATGGCTGCTGGTTGCGCAAACTCGGATGCCGATAAATCGTAGATCACCGAAAGTTGACGAGCCGAAATGGATCTGACCGCTATCAATTGTCAAGTTCGCGAAACAGTCCATGGCAGAGTCAAAACTCTGCGGCATAGTCGAAACAGTCGTCATGTTTGCGATTGATGATGACCGTAGGGTCCGTAGTGTGGAGTGCCGGAGCCGATGCGAGCTCGTTTATGGGGACCGAAAGAGACGCCTTTGCTTAGATCGGGGAGATCCTCCCAGTCTGCGACTACGTCGCGATTATTCGTGATGTTTTGCTGGGGACGAGATGGCCTCTCCAGTAGTGCCGACGGTAGACACCACGGTTGCCGTAGGAGCTGCGATTGCTACCGACGGATCCGATTAGATCATATCCGAGAGGCAGAAAGTTCCCTAGGACCCCATGCGAATGTTGATGCTTCCGATCATCAGATCCGTCTCTTGGCCGTGGTTGTCGAAGGCTAGAAGAAGGACGGGTGGGTGTGGAAGGAGATCGATGGAGCTGGAATGGATCTGACCACCTCTAATCGACCGTCGAGTCATTGCCTGATGAAAGGGAAGCCGCCAAATTCATGACTCCAGCGCTCAGAGTCCCCATAGACGACACCAATTATCGAGGGGTGACCTTGGCAATACCCATTATTATGGACTAGGATTGATGGGAAGGGAGAGCGCTGGTGATTTCATCAGCCTAACATACAAACATGGGAGACGATTTACTCAGGTTTAGACCCTCATAGAGGAAACCCTACTTCATGCTTGTCTTCTCGTATAATCAATGAAGAGTACAAACTCGTTAAGTTGACTACACCATAAGAATCCGTAACTTTTTTTATGACGCGACCTAAAAACGTCACGGATTCCTGACGTTATAGAACATTTCGTCACAACGAGCTCCAAGCCCCTCCAGCCATGTCATCCATGATGTTCATTGTTTTCGTCGTGGCAAATTCGTCGCAGATTTCGTCCCAAGCCTTGAAGCCCAGATTGCCATTTTGTCTGGTGTCAAATTCGTCGTGGATTTCGTCACCACACATGTTCGACTTTTTTTTCATTGACCCTCTCCTCTGTGCTTCAAACTGACATGTCAGCTTGGTGTCGACGGTATGTACGTAGTGTATCTCATGGTAGTGTTGGATTCGACGCTACTTCGTGACGTTTTCCGCCGGACCCAGCTGTCAGTGCGTTTGATAGAAATTAAATAACAAAAAAACATTTCGTGCAGGTAGACGGAATCGAACCGTCAACCAATCTTTTGCAGAACTAACTTGCAACCGATGCATTTGTCCATTGCTTTTGTACTGATCTACAACTTTATTCTATATATTACATACCAGATCTCAATCACAGGAAAGCAACAACATGAACACAATCAACCAAAATATATACGTAGCATATGGAGATAATATTACTTAGCATGTAGAGCACCAGGTTGACAACAAGTTCCTTACCACTACAAGTTCACTGACAACATATTACATTAATGATTCATCAAACACCAGCATAAACAAGCACATACTTTTCGGCCTTACTACAGAACATTAACATAACCCATGAAGCCATGTAGCCCCTCATTTAAAAAGGTAAAGATGCACACATTCCTCTCCCTTATTTCAGCAAGTTCGAGAATATTAGACCAGCCTCTTGTCATCTGGGCAGCATTATTCATACCTTGGAAGAGGTTAACATGCTCAAAAGTGGTCTTATAGGAGCATGCGAGTGGTAACTCCTTTAGGAGATAGCGGTTGAGGTGTGCACGGTTGTAGCTAGCTAAAAAGTACTGTAGGAGAAGAATAATATTAGTTGTTGGCTAGAATTCACTGTGCATAATAAAATTTAAATATTGAAATGTCAAATTTTAACCATTTTGGCCTTCCCACGGATGATATTTGACTTGTTCATCTTGCACACATAGTATGGTATAGATGGCTTGTGTCGTTTAACTAACACTTTGAGGGAAGCAACTTGGTCAGAAGTCAATTCCAAATTGTTTCCAAACACACAGTGCTTATCGAATTCCTCAACACCCATCATACTTGGACCTAGAAAGAAAATATTAGAAGGTAATAATCTGTATCTGCATATATATATAGCAAAACATGTATATAATGCCACATCTCTAGGAATAAGGATCCTCGGTTTCTCGACTACTCTAAATCTTTTCATATAAGCTTTAGCTCTTCGCATTACAATCTTAGCTTTCATCTTGCGAAAAACTACAACAGCAGGTTTCTTCACATCATCATCAGATGAGACATCGATGATGACAGCATCCTTCGTAGCCTAAATTAGACATTGCACTAATTAGAATGTTTAGTTTTTATGCCATATACAGTAGTAGTTCCAGTAGCATCAATTTTATAACCTGCTCATGTATCTCCCTGGCCTTCATCGTACCTGCCCCAAAAAGTAAATATAAGAATTAAGTTAGAATACAATTCTAATTAGTGAATTATTATGAGAATCAAATTCAGTTAGTAAACTAAAGGGCGCTTCCAGTGAACTAGATTGAGCCTTTGCCGTATTCATGAGCTGGTACAACGGGAGCGCTTTCTCGGCCAGCCGGCTTACGAACCGGCTGAGGAAGGCTAGGCACCCGGTGAACTTCTGCACATCGTGCAGGTTCTGCGGTGGCTGCATGCGCCCAATTGCACCTATCTTCTCCGGATTGGCCTCTATCCCTCATTCTCATATGAGGAAACCAAGCAGCTAGCCAGCTAGGACCCCGAAGATGCACTTTTCTAGACTCAGCTTCATTTGGAACTAACGGAGGTTGGCGAATGTTTTCTTCGGGTCTTCGAGGAGCATGTGTCGCTCTTTCGTCTTCACCACCACATCATCGATGTAGGCGTGTACGCTTCTCCTGATTTGTGACTGTAGGCATTTCTGCATGCAGCGCTGGTACATTGCCCCTGCATTTTTCAGTCCAAATGGCATAGTGGTATAACAGTAAGCCCCATACGGGGTGATGAAAGCCGTTTTTATTTGATCCGCGGGATTCAACTTAATCTGGTGGTAGCCTGAATAGGCGTCCAGAAAGGATAGCAGGTCGCAGCCAGCCGTGTAATCGATCACTTGATCTATCCGCGGCAGAGCGAAGGGATCTTTGGGGCATGCCTTGTTGAGGCAGGTGTAGTCGACGCACATGTGCCAAGTCTTGTTCTTCTTTAGTACCAACATCGGGTTTGCCAACCACTCCGTATGGTACACCTCCATGATGAATCCGGCTGCAAGGAGCCGGGTGATATCCTCACTAATTATTTTCCTTTCCTCCTCCAAGAAACGACGGAGGGGTTGCTTGACTAGCCACGCATCCGGCCACACATGTAAAGAGTGCTCGACAAGCTCCCTCGAAATACATGGCATGTCCTTGGGGGACCATGCGAAGATATCCTGATTCTCACGGAGGAAGTCGACAAGTGCGCTTTTCTATTTGCTATCAAGGTCATCTCCAACCAGGACAAACTTGTCCGACTCGTCCTCGTTAAGCAAAATCTTCCTGGTGCCCTTGGTCGGCTTGAATTGTGTCTCCCCGGCTAGCTTAGGCTCGCCAATCGGCATGTCAGCTTGCGCTAGTGCCACATTCTACAAGATGATGCATTTTTCTTCCATGATGATCATGGTCTCGGGTAGCTTGGAGATGTCAGTGGTGCACTCCATTGACCGCTTGTAGTAGCCGGCGACAGTGATCACTCCCTTGGGTCTAGGAAGATTCATCTTGAGGTACGCGTAGTGTGGTGATGCCATGAACTTGGTTAGCGTCGGGCGTCCGAGGATGGCGTTGTATGTGCTGGAGAGGTTGACCACCTCGAACCACATGGCCTCACGACGGAAGTTGTCCTCCGTGCCTAAGATGATGTCTAGCCTGATTTTGCCGATGGGCGAATGCGAAGGGCCTGGAACAACATCGTGGAAGGAGGTGCTGGAAGCTTGAAGCTAGGACTCGCTAATGCCAAGCCAGTCTAGCGAGTTGCGATACAGGAGGTTGACGCTGCTACCTCCATCGATGAGGACACAAGAGAACCTGCAGGATTGCCTCTTGGAGATGATGATGGGGTCCCGGACCATTGTGTAGTTGCTCGGATGAGGTAGCACAGCTGGCTAGTCCCGCCTGCTCCATGTGATTTCCTGCTCCGACCAGTTCAAGTACTAGATGACGGGAGGGACGATAGCGTTCACCTCCTCCTCGTGGCACCTCTTGCTATGCTTGGTTTCTGGATTAGTGGTGAAGATGTGGTAGTTACCCACTTGGCAAGGGTAGTCATCGTATGCTTCATCCCAATGATGTTGGCAGCGTCGGTTGTCCTGCGGACCACCAGCTGGAGGAGGCGGTGGTGGTGGAGGGGGTCCACCGGCTTTGGCCATTCTCTTGGTCTAGTTTCACTAGCGGGTCGTGTGCATAGCCGGCTTGTTTCCGAAGCTATGGAACTTGCATGGACCATAAAGAATCCACTCGATGGTGTACTTGGGCCTTTGCGGTCGGTCATCTGGCTTCTGCCTCCGGCTGCCTCCCGAAGTCGGATCCTCTTGGACCGCTACCACTTGCTTGGAGCCATACTGGTTGGTCGCCCTTCCTTTTGTCATGGCGGTTGTTGTGGTGGTGCCACCTAGAGTGGTGATGGTGATCACCCGACTGGCGTCTGTCCACCGAGTCGTCAATAATGATTTTCCCTTGGTCATACACCACGATGGCCTTCTTCATCGCCGAGTCGGCGGTGGCATACTTGTCCGCGATGGCCATGGCCTGGGCCATGGTCTAGGGGCCCGCCTGGCTGAGCTTGTGCTTAAGCATGGTGCCATCTCGACAGCCATTGGTGAAGAAGTCAATTGTGTGCTGCTCGCGTACCCCCTCGTAAGAGTTGTGCATGCTTGTCCACCGGGTGAGGTAGACGCAGTTAGATTCATCCTTGAACTGGACACAGAGGGAAGGCTGCGGGGTCAACCTGGCCTCCTGTAGGTGCTGGTGAAGTTGCGGATGAACGCTTCCTCAAAGTCCAGCCAGGCGGTGATACTGTTGTCGGGGAGGCTGTTTAGACATGTTCTAGCCAAGTCGAGGAGCATGAGGGGGACGTAGCGCACAGCTAGCCTCCGGTTTCCGTTTGCGATCCCACTGTGGTGACGTAATCCACTAGCTAGTCCTCTGGCTTGACCGTGTTGTTATACTTTGGCGTGTCTCTCGGGAGCGAAAATCCCTTTGGAAACAACTTGTTCCGGATGCGCGGTCCGAAACATCTTGGACCAGCTAGACTTTCTTCTTCCATCACACGCAACTAGACCAGGAGGTCGATGCGTGTGCAAGTGTCTGACGTCTTTGGCTTGCGGGGGCCTAGTCATCCCCTTAGATGAGACCTGGGGCACGTGACTCCTCCCGGCTCCGTTAGCCCGAGCGCAATTCCTGCTAGTGACCGCCACAAGATCGTGCTGATATTTCTCGTGGCTAGCTAATCACCATGCGGATGGCTGTTTTTCCTTGTTCCGTTCGGTGAGGAGGCCATGCTGCCGCCGGGTGCCAGTGGCTCCGCCATCCGGCGAGGAGCTTGGTTCTTGCTGTTCCCTACCTAGCTGGTTCCTGCCTCTGCCTGCTGCTGGTTGTCCGTGGTGACCAGGAGTTGAATGCGGTCCTGTTGGTGACACAACTCCTCGCCCTCGAGGTGGCTCAGCTCTGCAATGGTCGCTTCTACCGCCCTCATGTTCTTGGAAGGGGTGCTATAAACCGGCTGAACCGCGGGAGTGCGCGGGTCTGCGGCACGGTCAAGCTTCGACCCGAGGTTTCGACCTCGATGATGGGCGTGCCGGCTGGCACCCGGCATTTGGGTGAATTCGTGTGCGGTGTTGTACTCTCGCATGGTCGCATTCAGCCAGCGCTATGCGGCGGCAACCCTGTTGGCTTCCTACAGGAGGTTTTGGTGCGTGGACTCCAAAGCAGCTGTGGACGTGGCCGGATCTGCTTCAGGGACGACGGGGTTGCGGGGGTGTTGGAGGGAGGAGGTCAGCAGATCTTTGGGGTCACCATTACCTCCGACCCAACACTCAGGAGGCGGGTGGCGGTTTTCGCCCGAGCCATCCGTCATGACTTCGACGCTACAGTTAGTTGCAATGGCACATGGAGCGACGAAGCCGGGCGACACGTCGGAGATGGTGGTGATCTCGCGAGGAAAGGCCTCGGCGATGGTGGCGAAGTAGACGTAGAGGTCACCGAAGTGAAGGACAGAGCCATCACTGGGGAATTTATCCTCGGTGAAGCACGATGCGTTATCGATGACACAGTCGAAGGAGCTGAGAGTAAGGATGAGGCAGGAGGCGATGCGCTCACCGACAATGAGTGGAAGTACCGTGCGAAAGATGACCCCAGCCAAAGCATTGTGCCCCACGGTGGGCGCCAACTGTCGTGGTGTGGAACACGGCAGTGCCATCGGGAATGGCTTAAGAGGAGACAATCAAAATGCTATCGGTGGCTATCGCAATGATATTAGGCACGAGCACTGCAAACACAGCAAAGTATCCAGGTTCGGGGCCCTCTTGGCGAGGTAACACCCCTACTCCTGCAAGGATCTACTATCTCAGGGGAGTATGCCCAATACAAGTGCTCATGTAGCTGTTTCTCTTCCTTAGATAGAGCAAACTAGACGTAGAGGATGAACTAAGGGAGTGGAGTCTGCCCCGGTAACCCTAGATCTACCCTCCCTTATATACTGGTCGGGAGGCGTAGGATACAATGTGGGTTTTAGGGTTTAGAAAGTGGGATGGCTGCAACGCCCAGCCGGTGGGCCTGGACCCAATCAGCGCTACAGTGTCTAGTAGCAGCGCTACAGTGCTTAGTCGCCAGAACTTTAGAGGTCAGCCGACAATGATGTGCTCAGCTGCCAGCTTTGCCCCGCTCAATGCGGTCGTCGCGTAGCGCTGCTTGGGCGGCGCGCTAGTCTGTCTGATGATGAGAGGACACAGAGGCGTGCTTTATGGGGGCGTCACGCCCTCCGTATCCTCGCCATCGAATCCAAGGCAACCGGGTGGAGCCGGCCACCCAATAGGCTCTTCTAGTTACCCAACTAGAAGGGCCAGCTGGGAAAGCTTAATGGTGGACCGGTTGTAGAGTTCCACCCGGATATGGATCTTCTGTCTTGTGGCCATCCGGCCTGATATCTCTAGATCCGGCCAGCTTTGGCCTGGCTTATCCCATCTGGGGTCATCCCCTCGACACTATTCTATGGATTTACTTCATATTGAGTTAACATAGGCAATAATCATTATATGTTGGGTCATTTTCTTCTTATTTTCCCACGACATTTGAAGGAGTTTTAACAGCATATCCAACAATTATATGTTGCACCATTTTATCCTTATTTTTCCACTAGGTTTAAAGGAGTTTTAGCAACATATCATACACACTACTACTCGCATTTTTTTCCACAGGGTTTTTGGAGGAGATGATTCCAAAGATGACCGATCGAGTAAGGACAAGAAAGGATTAGGGGGAGTGTTATGATTTAATTTATAGATTAATTAAATGATAATCCTCGGTACGGTGGGTTTCTTCCGAATAGACGTGCCCCATACATGTGTGTTCCCCTTGTATAAATAGCCTGATCATCAATGGAATAAGACATAAGTTGAATCTTGATTGTCTCTCGATTCTATTTAAGAAATAGTTTTAAGGCACCAGCAGTAAAACAGGGCACGTATTACGTATTAGAGATGCTCCCACGCTGTTGTAGTGTGTACTCGCAGGCCAGAACAGGGATCCAGTGAGATTCGTGTTTAGTGATTGGTGTTCGGCACTATGACGGGTGTTGACCGTGTCAACTGCTGTAGTTGAGTTTGATGTCTGGCGGTTGTGCACGTGGAAGACAGCAGGCGGCAACGTTTCTCTTCTTCGACTTTGTCAGATGAAGATGTCAGCGTTGGGATCTGGTGAGCATGGAGAAGATCCTCGCCGACGTGCCACAAAGTCTCTGACTCGTCACTTGCGACGACCCGGTTCATCGGCTCGAAAAGCATCTTAGTATGCGATGGTGCTCTCCCAGATCTAGGTAGGTCGGTTGTTCATCTTTTTTACCGGTACTGCCATGATGGCGACGGAGGACGATGGACGACGGTTCGGCGAGATACAAGTTTCTCTAAGAATGGAATTGCAATTTTACTTACGGAGGTCTTTATGCAAAGTTGCCTGACACGTGTATTTATCCCACGTGACCATAAGTATAATCTACATAAAAATATTGTCTAATAAAATACTCCCTCCGTTCCAAAATAGATGTCGTAGTTTTGTTAAAATTTAGATAAATCTATATACTAAATAGTATCTAGATTCATCAGTTTTTTGACAAATCTGAGACATCTATTTTGAGAGATTATATGGTTAGTTAAAAAAAGGCCACTGCTAGGCGTCCCCCCGACAATGGGGAGTTCCCATCATCCTCCTCCCCTGCGCAACACGTGTCCACCAAAATCGTCCCAAATTGCGCTTTTGCTGCAAAACATACCTTTATGCTGCATATGTCCCCGCTTTAACTTCCGAAGAAAACACGGTTCATTTCAGAAAATAGAACGTCCCGCCGAAGACCTTGACAGAGACCTCGTCGAAGGCCATGCAGCAAAAAAATTGTGCTAATGTAGAAAAACCGACCTTGCTGGAGACCTTGATACGTCCATTTTGCATCACCATTCTGTATCATAATTCACTGTTATTCATTGATATATTTCATATTAAGAGATGGTACTTATGTCATTTCATCTATTTTTGCATGATTGATGATTTTGGGAGGATGAACCACCGGAGTCAGGATTCTGATGGAAAAGGCACTGTTTGGAGGCAAAATTCGCGAAGATCAGAAAATCCTGAAAAATATATGGAAAATCCTATTTTTTCCAGAAGGCGAATGAAGCTAGAAGGGGAAGTGGAGATGGACCACAGGGGGCCCACACCACCCCCTGGCACGGGCCAGCCCTGGCCGCGCCACTAGGTGGTGTGGTCACCCTAGCCCACCTCTGGCATCGCCCTCTGACGCATATAATCCCTTTGAAACCCTAAGACTCTGCGGGGTGGAAAACTACAGAGAGAGAAAGAGCTCTCCGGCAGGCAGAAATCTGACGGGGAAATTCCTTCCCGAAGAGGGGAGATCGTCGCCATCAAAACCATCATCAAGCAGGACTTCATCGGGATTATCATCATCATCTTCTTCACCATCATCTCGAGTAGCACCATCATCACCACTCCATACTGTTGTAACAATTGGGTTGAATCTTGCATAGTTTTTAGGGGAAACTTTCCTGGTGTTGATTACTTGTTGTAGTTGATGCTATTGAGTGGAACCATTGAATTATTGTTATGTTCATATTATTACTTATCATTATTTCATCTCTGATCTTGATCCATATGATGTCTCGTGAGTAGTTTGTTTAGTTCTTGAGGACATGGGAGAAGTTATGTTGTTAGTAGTGGAATTGTGTTGAGAAATATTCAATGGTTTGATAATTAAGTTATGGTGTTATTCTTCTAGTGATGTCATGTGAACGTCAACTACATGATACTTCACCTTTATGGGCCTAGGAGAATGCATTGTGTATTTGGCTACTAATCATAGGGGTTGTCGGAGTGACAGAAACCTGAACCCCCGTTGGGAAACCTTTACACAAGCACTACAAGAAATGTGTTAACTAGTGACCTTTTCTTAACGATCCTAAAAATTTTGGTCATAGATCTATGACCATTTTAAACCAACTGGTCGTAGGCCATTTGGGAGGGTACAAACCTTGAAAAACCACGACCTTTTTTGTCAGGAAGGTCATAGCTTGGTTACAACAGTTGGTCATAACATAGACATTACTGATGCATGAACTTAATTTTGGGCAACTACGACCAATTTAAATAGTCGTGGGTGCTATTCATGATTACTTAAGAAAGACCGATGGCCATCTCAGCAGGTTGATCTAGGTGTCACATGCATATGTCAAGTTTCGCTGACGTGTCTGCATATGTGTCATACCCATGTATCAATTTACGCTTACATGTCTTGTCCATATGGCATTGACCCGCTGACTACCAATTATACTCCTATCCAATGACATATAGGGCCCACCGTCCGGAACTGACAAAGGGGACCCACCGTTAGTCATTCAACAAGCAATCAAACAAATCCTCAAAAAAGAGCAGCAGTGGCGCTCGAACTCCAGACCTCGCGCGCGCACCGCGCAGTCACCCAGACGAGCTACCACTAGGCCACCGACATCATCTTGTAAACGTATGAGTACCGCAACCTTTTAATCATTAAGTCGCCTCCAACTTGTGCCACTAGCTGGGTTGGCCTCGTCCTCGGCCACTCGCTAGGCTGGCTACTTGGGCCACTCGCTGGGCTGTGCTATCCTCGGCCGATAGCCGCGTGCGAGCGCCCATGCGTCGCTGGGCTGGCACGTTTGGCTGGCGGGTTCGCCCGGCCCACCACTTCCAGCTTTTTTTCTTTATTGTTTTTTAAATTCTTTTGTATCTTTTTATTCAAAATTCCAAATTGAGTCAAATAAAATTCAAAGAATTTGTTAAATTTCAGAGAATGAAGAAACGTCATATTGTGAATCTAAAACTGATTTTTTCAAAAAACCAGGACCATTAGATCATGTAGCTCTAGTTCAAATCAGACCCACTTCCTACCGATTCGGTAGAAATTTGTCTTTTTCGCCAGGGGTGGACATAAATGTTTTAGATACCATAGTTTGGATGTTTTCCATGTAAGGTGGTCTAGTATTTTTGAAAAATGTGGTGGTAGCATTATGAATTAGCCATTTGGTGGTTGCTTCACAAAATACCCTATTTTTGGCACTCAGAAAATGGAAAATGCATTTTCCGTGGGAAAAAAAGGAAAACTTTCTCCTGCAACATTGTTATTCATCCCAAGATGCACATGCATGCATAATATGGGCACCATATGACAAACTATGTCACAATTCTGGCCATAACATTGGTCGTTTGACCTAAAAGCCATGAAACCTCGAACATGATAGGTCATTTCTGTGAAGGTTTTTTCGAGATGTTCGCAATATACCAAGTTTGGTATTTTTCCTTAAAAATATGTCAAATAATATGACACCACGCGAAGGTTTTACATTGTTTGGACCATTTCTGAATTTCTTATGCCCGTCTCAAACTTTGGTCAAAATGGCGGGCACGAAGGTTCTTAGCTAGGGTATAACCCTCGCAAAACTTGCATTGGATCTCTGATAAAACAACATGTTGTGAGTCTAAAACTGATTTTTTCAAAAAACCAGGAGCATTAGATCATGTAGTTGTAGTTCAAATCGTACCAACTTCCTACCGATTCGGCAGGAATTTGTCTTTTTTGCCAGGGGTGGACATAAATGTTTTAGATACCCTAGTTTGGACATTTTCCATGTAAGGTGGTCTAATATTTTTGAAAAATGTGGTGGTAGCATTATGAATTAGCCATTTGGTGGTTGCTTCACAAAATACCCTGTTTTTGGCACTCAGAAAATGGAAAATGCATTTTCCGTGGGACAAAAAGGAAAACTTCCTCCTGCAACATTGTTCGTCATCGCAAGATGCACATGCATTCACAATATGGGCACATTATGACAAACTATGTCACAATTCTGGCCATAACATTGGTCGTTTGACCTAAAAGCCATGAAACCTCGAACATGATAGGTCATTTCTGTGAAGGTTTTTTCGAGATGTTCGCAATATACCAAGTTTGGTATTTTTCCTTAAAAATATGTCAAATAATATGACACCACGCGAAGGTTTTACATTGTTTGGACCATTTCTGAATTTCTTATGCCCGTCTCAAACTTTGGTCAAAATGGCGGGCACGAAGGTTCTTAGCTAGGGTATGACCCTCGCAAAACTTGCATTGGATCTCTAATAAAACAACATGTTGTGAGTCTAAAACTGATTTTATCAAAAAATCAGGAGCATTAGATCATGTAGCTGTTGTTCAAATCGGACTCACTTCCTACCGATTCGGCAGGAATTTGTCTTTTTCGCCAGGGGTGGACATAAATGTTTTAGATACCCTAGTTTGGACATTTTCCATGTAAGGTGGTCTAATATTTTTGAAAATTGTGGTGGTAGCATTATGAATTAGCCATTTGGTGGTTGCTTCACAAAATACCCTGTTTTTGGCACTCAGAAAATGGAAAATGCATTTTCCGTGGGACAAAAAAGAAAACTTCCTCCTGCAACATTGTTCGTCATCGCAAGATGCACATGCATGCACAATATGGGCACATTATGACAAACTATGTCACAATTCTGGCCATAACATTGGTCGTTTGACCTAAAAGCCATGAAACCTCGAACATGATAGGTCATTTCTGTGAAGGTTTTTTCGAGATGTTCGCAATATACCAAGTTTGGTATTTTTCCTTAAAAATATGTCAAATAATATGACACCACGCGAAGGTTTTACATTGTTTGGACCATTTCTGAATTTCTTATGCCCGTCTCAAACTTTGGTCAAAATGGCGGGCACGAAGGTTCTTAGCTAGGGTATGACCCTCACAAAACTTGCATTGGATCTCTAATAAAACAACATGTTGTGAGTCTAAAACTGATTTTATCAAAAAATCAGGAGCATTAGATCATGTAGCTGTTGTTCAAATCGGACTCACTTCCTACCGATTCGGCAGGAATTTGTCTTTTTCGCCATGAGTGGATATAAATGTTTTAGATACCCTAGTTTGGACATTGTCCATGTAAGGTGGTCTAGTATTTTTCAAAAATGTGGCAGTAGCATTATGAAATAGCCATTTGGTGGTTGCTTCACAAAATACCCTGTTTTTGGCCCTCAGAAAATGGAAAATGTATTTTCCGTGGGACAAAAAGGAAAACTTCCTCCTGCAACATTGTTCGTCATCCCAAGATGCACATACATGCACAATATGTGCATATTATCACAAACTATGTCACAATTCTGGCCATAACATTGGTCGTTTGACCTAAAAGCCATAAAACCTCGAACATGATAGGTCATTTGTGTGAAGGTTTTTTCGATATGTTCGCAATATACCAAGTTTGGTATTTTTCCTTGAAAATATGTCACATAATATGACACCACGCGAAGGTTTTACATTGTTTGGACCATTTTTAAATTTTTAATGCCCGTTTTAAACTATTGTCAAAACGGCGGGCTGGCACGAAGGTTCATAGATAGGGGATGACCCTCGCCAAACTTGCATCGAATCTGTGAATAAAATCATATTGTGAGTCTAAAAATGATTTAAAAAAAAAAATCATGAGTATTAGATCATGTAGCTGTACTTCAAATCGGACACACTTCCTATCGATTCGGCAGTCATTTGTCTTTTTCGCCAGGGGTAGACGAAAAGTTTTGGGATACCCCGGTTGGGATATTGTCCATTTAATATGGTCTATTATTTTTGAAAAATATTGTGGTATAATTTTAAAACTTTTATTTAGTGGTTGGTTCACAAAACACCCCGTTTTAAAACTCGAAAAATAAAAAATAAAGCCAACCAATCAGAAAAGAGAACCAGCTAACCACAGATCATCGCCTCAAAGGAGCTCTCTACCATTCAGATGACGTCCATCCAACGCTCTACAATTCCCTCACACTTGGATGTGAATGGACGAAAATGCCCTACAATTCCCAATCTCGCGCCACAAGTGTGTAGGGGTAGTTTCGTAAAATACCCACGTCACCCATCCAGCCATCCAGATTGCCATCCGCGCCCCCAAACCCTAACCCATCACTCACGAGAACCCGCCACCTCTCTCCCTGACCCCATCGCCTCCCTCTAGATCTCCATCCAGCCACCACCACCCTCACCTCTCTCCCGCAGTCCACCTCCTCCTCGCTGAAACCTAGCTTCTACCCCGTCGGCGGAGGGGATCGAGAGAAGGAGGCCGTCCTGCCTCCACGTGCAAACCCTAGAGGAGATCTTGCAGGCCGCCCTCGAGGACGAACAAGCCCGGACGCTAGATCCGTCCTCTCTCCCGCCTCCCCTACTGATACATTTGATTTTCTTATTCTATTCAAAACGGTGTGTCGTTGCGGTGCGAGCGCTGGATGCCGATGACGAGTGGGGGAGGGAGCCGAGGGAAGGGGTGACGATGGTGGCGGAGGAGGAGGTTTCGGTGGCGAGCGAGGTGGCGGAGCTCAAGCAGAAGCTCAAGGCGGAGCTGTACGGGACGGAGCGCGGCATGTGCACCTCCAACGAGACACGGGCGGAGGTGGTCGAGCTCATGACGCAAATCGAGGCGCGAAACCCCACGTCGGCGCCCACCGAGGATGATCTAGGTGGATCCCCGGTAAGTGGATCCCCGCGTAAGTCTTCTTCGTCTACTACTACTCCACCGATGTCGCGTTTATGAGATCCGATGAGGAACTGATGTGCTCGATCCCCGCCTTCCTACTTAGTTCTAGTCACTTGCAAGTGAACTACAGAACCATTGTATTAGAAGGCTCCAATTGATAGATATGGAGTACATGCACTACGCCAGAATCTTGATGTTAGCTAGTACCATATTATAGTTGATTGCTCTCTGTTCTCTATACTTTGGATTAGAAATGGGTGACTTCTAGGAACCAGATCTGTGAAAGATTAGGTGGATGTTCACGTTTTAGAACTGGGTCTATTCAAGATTAGGTGGATCTGTACTTTGGATTAGGTGGATGTTCACGTTTTAGAACTGGATCTGTTCAAGATTGACCTATAAGTTTGGCTCATGCAACTATTATAGCACTAAAAATGAAGAAAGTAAAGCTCATGCAAATGGTGCTTTTTAGGCAGTTAATTTGGTGAAACTATGTCCTCTTCGTACACCTTATTCCCTGTCAAATATCAAAGTTCGATTTATGCGCTACTGCTATGCCTGCACTATTTCCTTAGCATTTCTCACTATAGCTTAGAAATCCCATTTTTTCTAGGCAGTCTATATTTCTAGCCTGTCAAATATCTTGCTGTATAGCTTTGCTAGCCTACTGATGTTGTATACCTTATTCCCTGTTGAATATCTATCTGAATCTTGTTCTATTTTATTCTTCCAGGGCACTGTGAGGCTGTAAGGCTATTGTGTCTAAACGAGTTCATGTGGATCCTGTTGATCATCGGGGAGTGCTGTTACACTTGGCTGCTTCAAATGACCATGTTGAGGTTGTGAAAATTCTGCTGGAGCATTCTACTAATGTAAGTTGTCTACTATTATCTGTTTACAAAATACCAATGCAAACTTCTTGTGTATTTGTGATTTAGAAGTTCTGTAGTTTAAATGAGAAATGTTGAGATATACTGTTGTTGGTTTAATATTGTAGTGAGCCATTATATAAAGCTGCGTACATAAAGAAATTTGGCTTCCTGCCAGCTTTCTTGTTCTATACTATGACTGCAGTTGCATCATTGTATTAGGATCTATTGAATATATTTCTGTCTTTGTTGCTTCTAACAGAAATATCTATATTTTTACTGTCCTTGTGAATATATTTCCTTCCAGGTTTTATTATTGTTGTTGCTGCTAATAGAAATTTCTATATTTCTAGCATTTGAATCATACCATTCTACTTATACATGTAATATGTGCTTATTCATATTTCACTTGCGCTTTTGTTTTTACCAGATTGAAGTTAGAAGAGATCCTGGTTGAAGTTACAAGAAAATCCCATTGCCCTACACAACAAATAGGATGTATTGTATTATTAGAGCTAGCTTATAAATAGCAGCAGTACTGTGATTGATAAGAGCTACTGGATGATTGTAATAGAGATTGGTTTGCTATCATTTGAAATGTTATATCTGTTTACATTGTATATTAGAAGTATTTCTTGTTTATTACTGTCAAATTGTGTCAATCTAAAGCCTTATATTGTGTATGTGAGTATTGAAATCTGATGATTAGAGCCTATAGGGAACGTTGTGTGGAATTTATACTTGTGTGGCACCTGTAGCAAACTACTGTATATGTGGGATCTACCGTGGGATAAATCTGACATGTGGGACCTACTGTAAATTAAAAATGGAAAAAACGAAAATGTTGGGCCAAAGAAAATGCCACAGGGTCTAAAATATATGGGCTAAAGTTTGGGCTTGGCCCATGAAATAGGCAACCTTAGAAACCAAACGACTAGAATTGTTGGGCTTAGCCCATGTGAAGCACTATGTTGGGCTGGGCTAATTTTGATCTACAACCATTTGGAGTGGTCACATATATGCCACGTAGGATTAGCCATGTGGAATCTAATGTGGACAGGCCAGATTTTCCATGACCAAAATTTTGGTCATAGACTCTATGACCATCTATTTTGGTCATAGTTGTCCATGACCAATTCAAAAAAAAGGTCGTTAGCTATCTATAGTGACCCTCGCTATGTGACCTACTTTTTTTGGTCATAGAAAGGTCATAGATGAATTACTATGACCTTTCTATGACCAATATTTGAGGCCACTAGTTAGCACATTCCTTGTTGTGAAGGGAGTGTAGGATCTCAGAGTTTAAGGTTGTGGTTAGGTTTCTATCTTAATTACTTTCTTGTAGTTGCGGATGCTTGCAAGGGGTATAATCACAAGTATATTAGTCCTAAAAAAGGTCAGTACATTAGCATAGGTTCACCCACACAACACTTATCCACCTAGAGAAGATTAATCAACTATATGAAGCGAAAGCACTTGACAGTATTCCCATGTGTCCTCGAGAACATTTGGTTATCTTAAGTAATACAGCTGGCTTGTCCTTTGCTAAAGAAATGATTAGGCCACCTGCTGCAATTATTATTATTATCTTTTATTTACTCGCATTTTATTTATCTGCATTATCAAAAACCCCTAAAAATCCATTTGCTAAGTATTCACAGAGAATTCCTGATCCAAGCCATTCGCCAACACCTTCTGATCCTCGTTGGGTTCGACACTCTTACTTATCGAAAATACTGCGATACACCCCCTATACTTGTGGGTCATCAAGACTATTTTGTGGCGCCGTTGCCGGGGAGTGAAGCGCTATTGGAGAGTGGAACTGGTAAAGGAAACTTCTACTGTGAGTATTGTTTATTTCTGTTAGTTACTTTATTTCAATATGGATAATTCACTTAGTTTGTCATTTCGAAATGTTACTACCACTGCTAAGGTAGTAGATGAACCACCACCTGCTGAAATTGATCCTTTTAAGATACCTACAAGAATTGTTGATCGTGTTATGGATAACAACTATTTTGGAGATGGAACTGTCCATCCCGGTGATCATTTTCTTTTTATACACGAATTATGTGGGTTGTTCAAGTGTGCAGGTATTACAACAGATCAAGTCAAGAAGAAGTTATTCTTGCTATCATTGAAAGGAAGAGATGAGGAATGGTATAATCTGCTAAAGAATGGCCAATCTCTTGAATGGGAGGAAATTGTACCTCTCTTTTATTCCAAATTTTATCCTCCTAGTGAGATTTATAAAGATGGGAATCAAATATATAACTTTTGGCCTCGTGATGGAGAGAGTACAGCTCAAGCTTGGGGAGATCGAAGTCACTAATGCTCAAATGTCCTACTCATGAGCTCCCTTATAACATTATTATCGACAACTTTTATGCAAGGCTTTCTCTTCATGTTAAGGATCTATTGGATTCTTCTTGCTCTGGATCATTTCCACGTATGGAAGAAGAAGCTAAATGCGATCTTCTAGACCGTATTCAAGACAATGCTGAAGCATGGGAGAATGACAAAGGAAGAAAGTCATGTATAAATTATGATTATGAATGCATTAAATCTTTTATGGGAACTGATGACTTTCATAATATTAGTAATGCTTATGGTCTTCATTCTCAAAGTATTGCAAATTATTTTAAGGCTTTTTCCTCTTATATTGAAATTCCTAAAAAGAAGTGGAACAAGTATCACGAGCAATATAAAGATATTGTTAATTGTATTCCTGCTAGAAAAACTGAAGTGTATACTATTGATCATACTTTACCTGAACCTTACATCGAGAAAATACCTTTCTCGGTTAAGGTAAAGGAACATTCTATGACAGCTAGTATGGTTAACGAAAGTACAAAGAAAGCTGTAGAACCTAATGAACAAATAGATGATGAACCTACAGTAGCAAATATGAAGGACTTTGTCGCTAAAAAAGTAGAAGATGGGCACATTATCCTTTGTAAGGATACTTCTAATATTGTTTCACATCCTAGTGGAACTAGGAAAGCTAGTGTCCCTGTGTTTTCTGTCAGAATAAGTGACCATAGCTACAATGGTTCATGTGATAGTTATATCGTTAAATTTATGCATGGTACTGAAAGTTATTATGAGAGAGGGAAAATTGTTCTTATGCATCTCAATAATATTAAGTTTCCTCGCTTTATGCTGAAAGTCTTTATGTTGCACTTGTTTTGCCTTCCTATGCTAGTAGCCTATGGTTTCAACAATTTATTTTCTTATAAAATCCCCTTGCATAGGATGGGTTAGACTTAAACATTTGTATATTTTCTCCTTGATGCTTTATTTTATTTCAATTCATACCCTTATGTGAGCATCATTGAAATTTATTATGCCTATCTTAATGGCTATTGTCAACACCCGGATTTTTAATCCCAGATGCCTGTTATGCCATACCTCGCAATCCCAAGATTACCATTTTTGTGAGACATAACAGATTTGATATCACGGTACATCATACATTACAAACCATACATAAGGTCTTACACAAATTAAAGGATCTCATGATCCAGTCTTAGTGCAATCAAGCAGCAGAATAAATAGCGTAGCGGTGGGTTCCATCTTCAGAGTCACAGGCAATGCTGACGATAGAATATAGTCCTAGTTATCATAGTCGTCCTGCTATCCTTCATCTTGGTAGTCTCCTTCATAGTCTGGCCATAGGAATAGCCAGATACAAAAGCCATGAGTACTCTTTAAGTACTCGCAAACTATCACTAATCAAGTAGTATAGTTCTAAGTAGGAAATGCTAACTCTAGGTTTAATTGTGAAGTTAAGTTTGAAACCTAAGCTGAGTTCTGAAACAAAGAAAGATAAAAGAAGTTTTGAAAACACCTAAGTGGGAACTTAATCATCATAGTCACAACTCTGTTGTGGTCAAGTCATGTCACAATTCATTTCATAAGTTGTTTTGAAAACATCTGACAATGGAACAGTATGGCCACTCCAACTGTCCATAACCGCGGACGCGGCTATTCGAATAGTTTGATACTCTGCAGAGGTGGTACACTTTCACCACAAGATTCGATACATCTGTCAGGGATAACCCTGAATCATCATACTTAGTATGCAAATAATCAAACATAACCTTTCCTTTACACACCCTAGTATAAGCACCTCTCCTATGAGCATGGCCTCCCAACCATGACCATATGTCATCTTGGGCACTGCATAGGTGGATAACATCGAGAGGTAGCCTCAGCTCAAACCTCTCCCGCGAGGGAACTAATACTAATGCATATAAACTTCCGGCTAAGCCTTACCCAATTCAGGTATTGTGGTTGTACGGTAAAATTGGAATGGTATCGCATCCGAACCCAACCATCTGTTTTGTAAAAGGGCTAAGGCTCATGCCTCAACATTTTCATCATCATAAACCATTTGTGTTTCTCAACACATGTCAAAACATCTCAATAGAATGACTCATCGTTCTAAGGTTTTCACAAATCATTTTCACCAAGTATTCCCATCTAAAGTGACTCAAGTTTTGGTTTATCTCTAAACTACTAAGTTAAGAGTGTTCACTAAGGTGGGATGCTAATCTCAATCTCATGCCATAGAATGACATCTAAACTTAACTAGATAGGTCAAGTTTTATACTCTTTATGTTACCTTCAATCAAGTAAAGGACTTTAGTAAAGAAAGTAAAGCTTGTAGATAAAACTTGGAGTAGGTATAAATAAAAAGGGCATAACCCAAGCATGCCTATTGCATTTGCTTAGATTATCTAGCATGCAAGGTCTAGCTTGCATTGTTAATGATGGCTTGCTAGTATAATACTTTCAAGTGTTAGCTTGCCTTGGTTGGTGCAGTGGTTGAAGTTTTCTTCCTCCTCCTCTTGGTAGAACTCCTCCTCGTAAGCTTGGTCGGTACTATCGTCTATAAATACATACGGGATATACAATCACCACACAATACTTAACTAGTCTACTTAACATAGTAAAGCACACATTTGATGATCTATAATCATCACAAGCATCACAAGGTTTAATTAACTAGTTTCATTCTTTTTATTAGAGAAAAGTAATTTCTACTCATTGAAATTAACTAAGATTTAATATTCTCCAATTAAAATATGGAATCATGTGGACACATGTCATCACCACATATTCTAACATATGGGAATGTGATTTAAGGGTTGGATCACATTTTAATAAGTTTAAGTTTAATAATTAATGATTTAAAGTGACTAGAAATGCCTATATAGCATTATTTTGGTACTAGTCCAAAGTCACTGCATGTAAACCTTAATATTATTACATATTCAGATAGGTATAGTCAAATGTGATTTTTGAGAGTTGGAATCAACACAAAAGCTATTAGGGTTGCTTTTATAAAAATGTTTGAATGTGCAAAAGCTTCTGTTTTGTTATTTTAACTAGGAGAGATCTCTAACTCTAAATGAATTAAATCCAACGGGCTTGGATAGATCTTTTCAGAAGCTTTCCAACAAAATTGGAATCACTCAATTTTGATTTGTAAATCTTCCTAAATTGATTTTTGAACTAAGGGACAGAACTAGGTTTCAAATAAAATAGAAAAATCTATATTCGAATTACTGGGTCAGCGCGGGAAAAGAAATGGGTCGGCCCAGTGACACTCAGTGGCACAGAGGGCGGCTGACAGGTTGGTCCCGCTTGTTAGCGAGAGTTAAAACCCGAAACGGTATCTAGCGATCTGGGCCACACGAACACAGATTGACGGCTCACGGTCGTCGTCGATGACGGACTCATCGCCGGTGAGACTTAACCCTAACTCGTTGGTGGGGGTCTACTAGGGATGTACCGGGGCTCCAGCTAGTGCGGCAAGGCAGGCAAATGAACTGGACGGCGACGACGGTTATCCTGGTACTAGCGGCGGCTCGGGGGATGGCCTAGATCAATGACGCCCTTCTCCTCCTTCCGCGGTAGACTCTAGAGAAATTCCGGCGCTACGGGCTACGACTTGCTCCGGTGGGGCTCTGGGAGTGTTCTGAGGGGGAGTGGATGAGAGTAGTCTGAGGAAACGGTGCTGGAGAGGTCTCCTTATATAGGCGCGGCGAGGCGGCAGAGAAGCATGGGTGGTGCTCGCCGGTGACGACGGTACATCGGGCTAAGGGCTTGGGCGGTGGACTAGGACGGTGGGCGGTCCCATGGCGGTGCTCTATGGTGCAATGGCGTGGCTAGGGGTGGTGGCATATGGTCGGGAGCGTTGCACGCTCTAGGAGACAGAGGCGGTGCTCGATGGCGATCACGACTACTGTGGGTCACGCGGCGGTGCACGACCGTGTCTAGCGGGTTGCTGCGCTCGAGGCGGAGCGACGTGCGCGGTATGGGGTCAAGGGGTGACCTGCTGCATGCTGGCGGCTATCGCGCTCTAGCGAGCTCATAGAGAGAAAGGAAACAACGCTGGGGAGTGGTCCTAGGGCTAGGGTCGATCGAGGGGTGGACCGTGGGCGGCGGTAGGGTTGGGCGGAGCTAGGGACATGCTGGTTTGGCATGGCGCGGTCCCTAGCGCGTTGCCCGCTTCTGGCCGGCGGTGAACACAAAGTGGTGGTGCTCCACTACTGCTCCATGCTTAAGGGTAGGCCGGTGATGGTCTGGTTAGACTCGGGGGGGACAGGGGAGAGTAGTGAGGGTGCAATGGGGGACGATGGCTTAACTATAAACAGTAATAGTTAGGCATTTTAATTTCTGTCTGCCACCTGTTCGATCAAATGGCCGCAAGAACAAAATGTTTGAATTTTGGGCTGATTTTTGGTTGACTGATGTATCTTACAGGGCAATCTGCTAAGAGCATCCGCTACCATGTTGGCTTTGCCGGGGTGATAGTGAATCTCAAGGTCATAATCCTTGATTAACTCTATCCATCTTCTTTGCCTCATATTCAGATCCTTCTGAGTGAAAATATACTTCAAGCTCTTGTGATCTGAATAAATCTCACAGCGATTTCCCATAGACGCCATGTCTTCAAGGCCAAAATTACAGCTGCTAATTCCAGATCATGGGTCGGATAGTTCTGCTCATGCTGCTTCAGTTGTGGAGACAATTACGCTATGAATTTGCCTTCTTGCATCAATACACTTCCGAGACCAATCTAGGATGCATCACAATATACGTCAAACGGCTTCTTGATATCTGGCATGATCAATATTGGGGCTGAAATCAATCTCTTCTTCAGTTCTTGGAAACTAGCTTCACATTTGTCGGTCCATTCGAACTTCTTATCCTTCTTCAACAATTGGGTCATGGGTCGGGCGATACTAGAGAATCCTTCTACGAACTTGCGATAATATCCCGCTAATCTGAGAAATGCACGGACTTGGGTTTGAGTGGTTGGGGCTTCCCATTCTTCGACATCTTTAATCTTGGCGGGGTCAACAGAGACTCCTCCGGCAGACACAATATGTCCTTGGAATCCTACTTCTTTCAGCCATAACTCACATTTGCTGAATTTGGCATACAAACGATGCTCTCGAAGGGTTTCAAGGATGATTCTCAGATGTTTCTCATGCTCTTCTTCTGACTTGGAGTAGATAAGGATATCGTCGATAAACACAACGACAAACTTATCCAGAAAATTCATAAAGATCTTATTCATGAGATTCATGAAATAAGCGGGAGCATTGGTTAATCCAAAATACATAACCGTATACTCGTATAAACCATAGCGAGTAGTAAAGGCGGTCTTCGTAATATCCGTTGCACGAATCTTAAGTTGGTGATAACTAGTCCTAAGATCAATCTTTGAGAATACCTGGGCACCTGTCAACTGATCAAATAGATCTTCTATCTTTGGCAAAGGGTACTTGTTTTTGATGGTGACGTCATTCAGCTTTCTGTAATCGGTGCACAGACGGTTGCCTCCATCTTTCTTGTCGACGAATAACACTGGTGATCTCCATGGCGATGCGCTTGGTTGAATCAAGCCTGTTGCTAACATGGCATCCAACTTCTTCTTCAGTTCCACTAAGTCTGAGGGGTTCATGCTATAGGGTCTCTGGGCTATGGGTCCGGTTCCGGGGATTAGCTCAATAATAAACTCAATATCCCTATCCGGGGGCATACCTGGCAATTCATCTGGGAATACGTCGGGGTATTCACAGACTACTCTGACTTGGTCTATGGTGGGTAGGGCTAGACTCTTGTTGCACTTGAATTGACAGGGTAAGGTTTCAGATATATGCTCTACTGTTACTCCCGAGCTACTGGTCATGGTGATGGCTTTCTTAGCACAGTCTATCAGTCCTTTATGCTTTGACATCCAATCCATCCCTAGTACTACTTCCAAACCTTTGGTTCCAAGGACTATTAGATTAGCAAAAAAATCTATTCCATGAATTCTGATAGGCACAACTTTGTAAATTTTTCTAGATTTTGTAGTTGAACCAAGAATTTGAACTATCATGACATGCTTCAAGTTGGTTGGGTGAATCTTACTAGTGCATGCAAATTCTTTGGTGACAAGTGAGTGTGATGCTCCAGAATCAAACAACACTCTTGCTAAAAGTGAGTTGACAGAAAACATACCCATCACTACATCTGGCGCTTCTTGGGCTTCTTCGGCGTTCATGTGGAAGAGACGGCTGTTGCGGTTGTGAGGGGTCCCTGAGGCGAATCTTCTTCCTGGTTGAACATGACGCTGCTGTTGAGCTAGGCATTCACATTGGCAGTGGCAGCAATCTTCTTGGGACACTCATTGTAATAGTGACCCTTCACTCCACACTCGAAACAAGTGATCTGAGACTCGACTGGAACAACACTGCTTCCAGTTCTGGGTGTAGTGTTGTTGTTGTTTCTCTTGGGAGGTGCACGGTTGAAATTGCTGGTGTTGCCGATGTTGTTGTTGTTTCCTCTGGACTTCACATTGCCTCCGCTACGGTTGGGGTAGCTTGGGCAAGACATGGGGGGTCGATTGTTCCTCGGTGCATACCCTGCAGACGGGTTGGGACGATACTTCTAGTGACTGTTGGATCCATCTTGGTGCATCATACGATGTTTGTGGTTGTCGTTTGCCTGGTTAATCTTCCCTTCCATTTGAATGGCGGAGTCGACTAGCTCTTCGAGATCCTCGAAACGGATGTTGACGAGGACAGTCTGCATCTCATCATGCAGTCCGTTCAGGAATCTCTCCTTCTTCTTAGCCTCCGTCTTGATCTCATCAGGTGCATATCTAGCAAGTGACAGGAATCTGTCACGGTACTCTACTACAGTCATTCTTCCTTGCTTCGGTTCTCGAAATTCATCCCTCATTCTGGTGACTAGACCCTGCGGCACGTGGGTGCGGCTGAACTTGATTTTGAAGGCTTCCCATGTCATCACTTGACCATGGTTCATTGTGCGGATACTGTTCCACCATGCTCTTGTATCTCCTGCCAGATAGTGGGTGGCAAAAAGAACTTTCTCGTTGGCATCCACTCCTGCTACTTCTAGGTTGTTCTCCATTATCTGCAACCAGTCATCAGCATCCAGTGGGTTCTCTGAAGTACTAAAGATTGGGGGATTTGTATTCTGGAAGTTTTTGAGTTTGCATCCATGATGATCCTGATTTCCATGCCCTTGGTTGTTTTGGGACATCTGGGCAATCTGCTGCAGTGTTGCTAAGTTGGCCTGGCGTTCTGCCCTGCTTGCTTCACGGTTTACAACCAGCATTTGCATAATCTGCAGCATTGGGTCCTGCGATGAGCTGCTCCCTCCGGGGTTTCCACGAGTCATCTGAAGATTGAGATGGATAAAGGGGAGGGAAAGTTCTAAGGTTCATGGTTTTGGTTTCAAAGCTAAAACTTTGAGTTTTAACTCAGGATTTGTAACTAATTTCTTTTCATTCATTTAAGCAAAGCACACGATACAAACACACACACACACCACAACATCAAAGGAAAACAGATGGTTTTAAGAACCATTCTGTAAGCTACGATACAATGGGACTGATACATCTCACGCTACGATAGTGCTCTAGTGCATCTACTCATCATCAATGAAGTCGGAGTCATCATCATCGGTGTAGAAGTCCACAACATCTTCCTCCCGAAAGTCATCATCGTTGATGAGATAGGAGTCAATATCTCCTTAGATATCTTCACCTTCCTCTTCTTCTTCCTTTGCTGCAAGTTGAGCTTCTTGCTCCTTGATGGTTTTCTCGAGGTCGGCCACCTTCTTGCGAAGATGGTCGATGGTGCGATCCTTCTTTTCGCGTTGGCGGCGAAGAGACTGACGGTCCTTGACAAGCAGTGAGAAAGTCTGGGCCTTCTGGGCGGCAATGGCGAGGTTGTGGTTGGCTAACTCTCTAGCATTGTCCAACTCCTTCTGGCGGTCGCACAACAGGAAGTCAAGGTTCTCCACTTGACGCTTCAACTCCGGGTGACTTGGCATCTCCATTGGCATTCTTATGAAGTCACGCCTTGCATAGTGAGCAAAGCGGGTTCCTTGGATTTGGTTGACACTTAGGGCACACACACATGCGAGAGCTTCATGCATTGCCCTGGCTAATCCATCTAGCCAGTTGTTCTCTCTTACGGAGAACTGGATTCTCCCGGACATTGGTGCTTCTATACTTCCTCGAAGATCAGCGGTGACTAGCCATTGTAAATCTCCTCCTGCGGGTCCAGGAAGTTGAGCTCCAAGAAACTCCGGATGTGGGCGTCCCAAGTACTCCGATAGTGCATCAAGATCCTTCTCAAAGATCAGCTGGCCTCCGTTGCCCAACTGGTAGAACTTGCTGAACTGAGTCTCCATCTATAAGAATTAAGGACGAGGAAGTTAGTGAAGTGATCAAGTGTGTCAAATTTTATGTAGTAATTTAAGAATTTGGAGTAACACGAATTTTTTGAGAGAAAGAATGAATTCCCAAGGGTAAGAGAGGAAATAGTTTTCATAAGTACTTACTTTGGTTTTTGAAACTAAGTTTTTGTTCGGACGTCCATTCTAACTAGGGTCTCCTATGGTCAAGATGGCTCTGATACCAACTTGTCAACACCCGGATTTTTAATCCCAGATGCCTGTTATGCCATACCTCGCAATCCCAGGATTACCATTTTTGCGAGACATAACAGATTTGATATCACAGTACATCATCCATTACAAACCATACATAAGGTCTTACACAAATTAAAGGATTTCATGATCCAGTCTTAGTACAATCAAGCAGCAAAATAAATAGTGTAGCGGTGGGTTCCATCTTCAGAGTCACAGGCAATGCTGACGATAGAAGATAGTCCTAGTTATCATAGCCATCCTGCTGTCCTTCATCTTGGTAGTCTCCTTCATAGTCTGGCCATAGGAATAGCCAGGGACAAAATCCATGAGTACTCTTTAAGTACTCGCAAACTATCACTAATCAAGTAGTATAGTTCTAAGTAGGAAATGCTAACTCTAAGTTTAATTGTGAAGTTAAGTTTGAAACCTAAGCTGAGTTCTGAAACAAAGAAAGATAAAAGAAGGTTTGAAAACACCTAAGTGGGAACTTAATCATCATAGTCACAACTCTGTTGTGGTCAAGTCATGTCACAATTCATTTCATAAGTTGTTTTGAAAACATCTGACAACGGAACAATATGGCCACTCCAACTATCCATAACCGCGGACACGGCTATTCGAATAGTTTGACACTCTGCAGAGGTGGTACACTTTCACCACAAGATTCGATACATCTGTTAGGGATAACCCTGAATCATCATACTTAGTATGTAGATAATCAAACATAACCTTTCCTTTACACACCCTAGTATAAGCACCTCTCCTATGAGCATGGCCTCCCAACCATGACCATCTGCCATCTTGGGCACTTCATAGGTGGACAACATCGAGAGGTAGCCTCAGCTCAAACCTCTCCCGCGAGGGAACTAATACTAATGCATATAAACTTCCGGCTAAGCCTTACCCAATTCAGGTATTGTGGTTGTACGGTAAAATTGGAATGGTATCGCATCCGAACCCAACCATCTGTTTTGTAAAAGGGCTAAGGCTCATTCCTCAACATTTTCATCATCATAAACCATTTGTGTTTCTCAACGCATGTCAAAACATCTCAATAGAATGACTCATCATTCCAAGGTTTTCACAAATCATTTTCACCAAGTATTCCCATCTAAAGTGACTCAAGTTTTGGTTTAGCTCTAAACTACTAAGTTAAGAGTGTTCACTAAGGTGGGATGCTAATCTCAGTCTCATGCCATGGAATGACATCTAAACTTAACTAGATAGGTCAAGTTTTATACTCTTTATGTTACCTTCAATCAAGTAAAGGACTTTAGTAAAGAAAATAAAGTAAAGCTTGTAGATAAAACTTGGAGTATGTATAAATAAAAAGGGCATAACCCAAGCATTCCTATTGCATTTACTTAGATTATCTAGCTTGCAAGTTCTAGCTTTCATTGTTAATGATGGCTTGCTAGTATAATACTTGCAAGTGTTAGCTTGCCTTGGTTGGTGCAGTGGTTGAAGTTTTCTTCCTCCTCCTCTTGGTAGAACTCCTCCTCCTCGTAAGCTTGGTCGGTACTATCGTCTATAAATACATACGGGATATACAATCACCACACAATACTTAACTAGTCTACTTAGCATACTAAAGCACACATTTGATGATCTATCATCATCACAAGCATCACAAGGTTTAATTAACTAGTTTCATTCTTTTTATTGGAGAAAAGTAATTTCTACTCATTGAAATTAACTAAGATTTAATATTCTCTAATTAAAATATGGGATCATGTGGACACATGTCATCACCACATATTATAATATATGGGAATGTGATTTAAGGGTTGGATCACATTTTAATAAGTTTAAGTTTAATAATTAATGATTTAAAGTGACTAGAAATGCCTATATAGCATTATTTTGGTACTAGTCCAAAGTCACTACATGTAAACCTTAATATTATTCAATATTCAGATAGGTATAGTAAAATGTGATTTTTGAGAGTTGGAATCAACTCAAAAGCTATTAGGGTTGATTTTATAAAAATGTTTGTATATGCAAAAGGTTCTGTTTTGTTATTTTAACTAGGAGAGGTCTCTAACTCTAAATGAATTAAATCCAACGGGCTTGGATAGATCTTTTTCACATGCTTTCCAACAAAATTTGAATCACTCAATTTGGATTTGTAAATATTCCTAAATTGATTTTTGAACTAAGGGACAGAACTAGGTTTGAAATAAAATAAAAAAATCTCTATTTGAATTACTGGGTCAGCGCGGGAAAAGAAATGGGCCGGCCCAGTGACGCTCAGCGGCGCAGAGGGCGGCTGACAGGTTGGTCCCGCTTGTCAGCGAGAGTTAAAACCCGAAACGGTATCTAGCGATCTGGGCCACACGAACACAGATTGACGGCTCACGGACGTCATCGACGACGGACTCGTCGCCGGTGAGACTTAACCCTAACTCGTTGGTGGGGGTCTACTAGGGACGTACCAGGGCTCCAGCTAGTGCGGCAAGGCGGGCAAACGAACTGGATGGCGACGACGGTTCTCCTGGTACTAGCGGCGGCTCCGGGGATGGCCTAGATCAATGACGCCCTTCTCCTCCTTCCGCGGCAGACTCCGGCGAAATTCCGGCGCTATGGGCTATGACTTGCTCCGGTGGGGCTCTGGGAGTGTTCTGAGAGGGAGTGGATGAGAGTAGTGTGAGGAAACAGTGCTGGAGAGGTCTCCTTATATAGGCGTGGCGAGGCGGCAGAGAAGCATGGGCGGTGCTCGCCGGTGACGACGGTACATCGGGCTAAGGGCTTGGGCGGTGGACTAGAACGGTGGGCGGTCCCCTGGCGGTGCTCTACGGTGCAATGGCGTGGCTAGGGGTGGTGGCATATGGTCGGGAGCGTTGCGCGCTCTAGGAGACAGAGGCGATGCTCGACGGCGATCACGGCTACTGTGGGTCATACGGCAGTGCACGACCGTGTCTAGCGGGTTGCTGGGCTCGAGGCGGAGCGGCGTGCGTGGTATGGGGTCAAGGGGCGACCTGCTGCGTGCTGGCGGCTATCGCGCTCTGGCAAGCTCACAGAGAGAAAGGCAACGACGCTAGGGAGTGGTCCTAGGGCTAGGGTCGATCGAGGGGTGGACCGTGGGTGGCGGTAGGGTTGGGTGGAGCTAGGGGACATGCTGGTTTGGCGCGGCACGGTCCCTAGCGCGTTGCCCGCTTCTGGCCGGCGGTGACCACAAAGTGGTGGTGCTCCACTACTACTCCAGGCTTAGGGGTAGGCCGGTGATGGTCTGGTTGGACTCAGGGGGACAGGGGAGAGTAGTGAGGGTGCAATGGGGGACGATGGCTTAACTATAAACAGTAATAGTTAGGCAGTTTAATTTCTGTCTGCCACCTGTTCGATCAAATGGCCGCAAGAACAAAATGTTTGAATTTTGGGCTGATTTTTGGAGGACTGATGTATCTTATGCTTGAGCTTCTAGGTGTGCTTGGGTTTTAAAAGTGGAGTTCATTTGAGTGGTTTTGGAATAAGTGTGATCTATGCAGATGAACTACATTGAAATTTCAAATGTCATTTAAATTTAGTGTTTGAAAGTTTTTGGGATGAAACAAAGTGGGCCTTGGCACATCACTACTTGTACTAGCAAGGGGTGCGAAGAACCACAATTGTTTCTGTTAAGATTTGAGTTCTAGGAATAGCCAAAGTAGGCTTGGTGATTAAAATGGCACAAACGACCATTTGCTTATTTTATTCTTTTTGATTTGTTTTTCTTTGGTATTTGTTTGGGAATGATCTAGATGATGTTTAATTCACCAAAGAATCATTTTACAACCAATGGATCACTCCAACATGGAAATTCAAAACAACTCCTAATTTAAATGCACACACATATGAATGCTTAATCATTTTTAAATAGAAAAAGTTTTTGTTAACCCTAAATTGGGTTGATTTGATCTTGATCACTCGTATTAAAGTTTTGGGATGTTACAACTGTAAAGAAAGAGCTTTTTGGGAGACAACCCAATATATTTTTGCTTTCAGTTTATTTTGGTCTTTTTGAGTCCTGGAAGTTATTGCTTTTGTAATAATCTCTCCTTATCCTTTTTGTTTGGGTTTTTGTGTCAAGATCAACCTCTAATGAGAGAGAAGTAAGATTTGGGAAAGTTGCTATCCCGAAACAGATTTTTGCGCTTCACCGTAAAAAATCATGAAAAAACCCAGAATGTTGTACTGACCTGTAATTTTTTGTGTGCATACCCCAGGTTATTATTTAACTTTCGTTAGTTTTGCACTTTTTGATTTGAGCAACAGAAGATTTTCAAAAAAATTGATCTTTACCTGCTGGTATGTTTTGACAGATTTCTGCTATTTTTGCATTTGCCTCTTAAATCGAATTCCTTTTTTAATTCTTTAAGGGATTTCAGAAGGAGTTGTTTAAGTAGCTTATGTTCTGATGGATGTCAGTTAAAATTGAACCTAAAGGTTTATTATCTTGCATGCACTAATGTTGCTAATGAAGAATGTGTAAAGTTTTGTATGAAAGAAGTTTTCAAGTGCTAGTAGAAAATGATGTAATGAGATGAAGAATGGTCAAAAGACTCAAGTACTAAATTTTTGAAGATTCTCACAATGAAGATATTGATAATATTCAAGCGGTGACTTCGGAAGAATTTATTAAAGGCCAAGTTCAGAGACCTGCAGAGTCTGTTTTCGAATAGGTAACAGTTCTGGTAAGAAAAGGTCCGTGAAAAACTTTCCAATTTATATTTTTGCAGTTTTTATCTAACATGGAAATTATTGAGTCGAAAGAGGGACGGAAATGGAGCTCAGGTGGCTCACACCACCCCGTGGCATGGGCCCACCTGGCCGTGCCACCAGGGGTGTGGCCACCCCGGAGCCCGTCTCCGACCCGTTTTCTCCTAGTACTTTCCTTTTGTTGTTAAACTTTGTAATATATAATCACCCGGATCTCCCGAGGTCCGTATATCGTGTTCTCATCGTGTTTTCATTTTGATCTGTTCTTTTTAGATGACGTTTCAGGATTCGTTTTTGGAGAACTATGAGTTGCCACACCGGCGCGAGCTCCATCGCAATCTTGAGCGGAGGACCTTTGTAGGATGGGTGGAAGAAGAAAGAGATGTGAAGAAATGGATCGGAGTATCGAGGAGGAAGTGAAGATCATATCAGCAGGCGTGAAAGGATAGGGGCTGATACCTCCAGTTCTAGACCTCAGTTCCTGCCCTGCAGAAGTGGAAGCTCTACGAGCCACTGATGAGTTTTGTGATAAATACCGCGTCCTGAGGAGAAAGGTGGATATACTTCAAGAGGAGAATAACAGGCTTCGCAAGATCCTGGAAGATTTTCTCACTCCAATCATGGGCGCAACACCACCACCACCACCGAAGGAGTAATTCATCATCAAGTTTTGGCATCCCCTTGGTTTGTTCCAAGCTTGGGGGAGTTCCGCGGTATCATATCATTATCTTTCATCTTATTACCTTTTTAGTAGAGTCATATCATGAATAGAGAAGTTATCATATAGGATGATTTGCATTATGAAAGTATATCCCCTCTAGTTAGAATCTATGTATCCCTTGGTGTGAGTTCTATCACTTACTTTTTGCACATCTTATTTTAGTTTGCAATTTCTATTATATGATTGATCTTGTTGATAGTATTGGTAACACGTTGGGATCATTAAGTAAATTTAGATTGGTTTTGGCAAACCTAGCTCTGGTCAATAGCAATATTATTAGAGGATTGAATGGAAAAGAGAAAAGTACTTTTAAGATATATAATTTCATCATCTTTCTTTCATGTTTGGCTCATAAGCTTAGTATTCTCTAGTTAAGATCTTTTGTGTTTCCAAGGAAGATTGCATGATCATTTCTATCACTTGTATGTTTGTTTGCTCCTTCAATTCTTATGCTTGCTGCTCAGCCTTGCTAGCCAAAAACCTGTACTGAGAGGGAATACTTCTCGTGCATCCAACCTTAAAACTAAAACCTATGCCATTTGCGTCCACCATATCTACCTATTAGCATTATTACTATTCCAAGTAAATTCATGTTTTTATCTACCTTCCAAATTAAACTTGTTATGTGAAAACTAGTGATTAAAGCTCTCACAAACTTGATGGCAAATTTACTTTGTTGCACTTAATAAACTTCAACCATTACGCCCATCTATGTCGTGTATATGCTTGCACTTTATAAGTTGATAATTAGCAGAACCATGTTGTCATGGGGAACGCTTTCAGCATTGCAGTTATTATTCACTTGATATCATGATTCTTTTGTTTATGGATCCCGGTGGTGTGAAATAAAAGGGGAGCTTGTAAGCTCATGGAGTTTGTATGTGTGTTAGAGAAACGCCTGGGCTGCTAGCCTAAGCCATGCCTAATCATGGTGGAAACTTGCAGCATAACCGTAGTGAGCATTATGTGAAGCATCTAATATGTTGCTAACGTATCTATAATTTTTGATGTTCCATGCTTGTTTTGTATATACTTTCGTATGTGTTGTCCACACTTTGGAGTATGTTTATACACTTTTTGGGACTAACCTATTAACAAGATGCCACAGTGTCAGCTGCCTATTTTCTGCTGTTTTTGGTTCCAGGAAAGTCAGAAAATGAATATTCTCGGAATTGGACGGCACAAAACCCAAAGTCAATATTTCACCGAGGGGAACACGGAGTCAGAAGATGAGACGGAGAGGGGCCAGGGGCCGGCCACACCACCTAGCCGCGCGGCCAGGCCTGGCCCACACCAGGGGGTCGTGCGGCCACCTCGGGCACACCCTCGGACTCCTGTTTCGCCTATAAGAAGCCTCCGATACAGAAACCCTAAGTACCCGATCAAAATTTCACAAAAGAGTATGTAGCCGCCGTCATCGCCATCCCTAGATCGGGAGGGATCTAAAGCTCTTCCCGGCACCCTGCCGGAGGGGAGAATTCACCCTAAATTCCTTCTTCATCACCATGCCTGCCTCCGATGTGATGCGTGAGTAGTTCATCCCTGGACTACGGGTCCATGTAGTAGCTAGATGGTTGGTTCTTCTCCTTTGTGCTACCATGTTTAGATCTTGTGAGCTCTGTTCATGATCAAGATCATCTATTTGTAATCCTACATGTTGTGTTTGTGGGGATCCGATGGATATTGAGATGATATTTCTGATTGATTATTGATTCTACCATGTCTTTGTTATTTGTGATCTTGCATGCTCTCCATTGTTAGTAGCTATCTTGGCCGAGTAGATGCTAGCAACTCCAAGAGGGAGTATTAATGCTCGATAGTGGGTTCATGTCTCTAGTAATCTGGGGAAGTGATAGAAATCTCTAAGGTACTAGATGTGTTGTTGCTACTAGGGAGAAAACAGTAATCCTTTGTTCATAGAACAATCGTATTGTTTACTTTACACACTTTGCTTAATGCAATTATATGTTGCTTGCAACTTAATACTAGAGGGGGTTCGGATTTTAACCTAAAGGTAGATTATTAGTCATAGATGCAGTTGGATTACGGTCTATGTATAATGTTGTAATGCCCAATCAAATCTCATAGGAGTCAATATGATTAGTATATGCATGTATGCTTTCTCGATGTTTGTCAATAGCCCCGCTGTAATTTGTTCACCCAACATGTCATCTATCTTAAGGAGAATCACCACTAGTGAACTATGGACCCTGTCCTTTCTTTTACCATCAATCAACAATCTACTATTTACTGTTTTCTATTTACTTACTCCAAGAAATTACTATCTTCCACAAAATACGTTTAATCCTTTGTTTTCAGCAAAACCGGTGAGATTGACAACCTCACAGAGTTGGGGGCAAAGTTATGTGATTGTGTTGTGCAGGATTCCAAGTTGGAAACAACACCTTGGAGGTGTTTCCTTGCTCCTACTGGTTCGATAACCTTGGTTTCATAACTGAGAGAAAACTTGTTGCTATACTCATCATACCTTCCTCTTGGGGTTCCCCAATGAGCTCAACATATTGAGTAAGCAAGACTTTTTCTGGCGCTGTTGCCGGGGAGTCAAGGACATCTTCACAAGGGGAGTCCCTCATAACCAATCTCTTTACTTTGTTTTATTTGTTTTGCTTAGTTTATTTCTGGTTTGTTTGCTTGTTTCTTTATCAAAAACACACAAAAAATAGTTGTACTAGTTTGCTTTCTTTATCAAAAACATAAAAACTTGGTTTCCTTGTTCTTAGCTCACCATGTTGATCCCCAAGTTCACCCTAAAAGTCCTTGCAATAGGTAGTGGCTCTATAATTGGAAAAGATAATATTGAAGAATTCTTTAATCATGTTAGTAAGCATGAGGATATTGAGGATAGATCCCTTGCAGAACTTTCTCCAAATTATGAAATTAATGCAACTTCTTTAGTTCACATGTTGGAAGCTAGGTTTTTTAACCTTAACCCCATAATGCAAGTAATGTTTCTTAAACTTAAAGAAATTGAGGACCCTGAAAAGAGAGATTTTATTCTGCAAACCTTGCTTAAAGAATTCTATGATGTTGCTAAGGAAGCTAGAAAAGTCTTTGATCGTTTTAATATGCTAGGCTCATGTGTAGATGTTATTGGTACACGAGAAAATATGGACAAAACCGAACCTAATGGGAAGGAAATTAAGATACCAATACCTCTTAAACTTGTAGGAATGCATGAAGCCTTAGAAAAGAATTTTGATTGGATTGTTCCTGAAAACCCGTTTGATGAAAATAGTGAACCAAAAAGCATTGAGAGAGGATCCTCTAGGACTTACTTGGATGAGATGCCTTGCCTTATTGAAGATATTTCTAGTATTAATCTTAATGCTTCTTCATTTGAGAATACTTGATTCTTTTCTTGCTTCTATGCCTAACTTAAAGGCGTTAAAGAAAGTACTTATTGGGAGATAACCCAAAAGTTTTAGTTGAGTCTTGGAAGTTACTGATTTAGTAATAACCTCTCCTTATCATTTTTGTGTGGTTTTTGTGCCAAAAGTAACCTGTAATGAGAGAGAAGTAATGCTTGGAAAAGTTGTTGTCCCGAAACAGTTTTTTTTGCTTCGCTGTAAAAATTCGTGAAAAATCTCTGTACGTCGGTTTGAGCTGTAATTTTTTGTGCTTATGCCCTAGGTTGTTATCCAAATTTCTTTAATTCAACACTTTTAGATTTGAGCAACAGAAGGTCTTCGAAAAAGTCGGTGTTCTCCTGCTGGTCTGTTTTGGCTCATTGCTACCATTACTTGCATTTGCTTCTTATTGATTTCTTTTTGGGTTCTTTTTGGGAAAATTTGAGCTTTTTGAGGTAATTGCTATCGTAGCTTGTGTTTTCATGGAATTTTTACTTGTGTTGGGACTGAAAGACTTATTATCTTGAGTACACTAATGTTGCTAATGAAGATTGTGTAAAGTTTTGTCTGAAGAAAAATTTCAAATGTAGGGAAAGGATGATGTAATGAGATGAAGAATGGACTAAAGCTCAAGCTTGGGGATGCCACCCCGTGTCACCCCAACAAAATATCCAAGAATCACAAGCGTCAAAGCTTGGGGATCCCAAGGCATCCCCTTCTTTATCAATAAAAATCTCAGGTTTCTTCCAAACACTTCATTTTTATTGTTTCATGCACAGTTGTGTAGTTCTTGGAGCGTATTTGTTTTTGTTTTTGGTTTTCATTTTCTTCGTTTGCTCAGTTTTCTTGAATAAATTGGTTGGACCCCCTCATTCATGCATTAGTTTTCAAATAAGTTGGTTTGGATTGGAAAAGAGTAGGAAAAGTTCATGCTTAAGTGGTAAAAATGAGCTTGTTTTTTACTGTGGCCTATGCTTTGTCATGTCATGCTTGGTATTGTTTTGGCTTTATGCTTAGTGATTTTTGCTGTAGCATGACATGTTATAAAAAATTGAGATTGCTTAATGTGCCTTGAAAGAATCATGCGTTGTTTTAGCATATTAAAGCATAGTATTATGGTATTCTCCTTTGATGCTTTATTTGGGTTGACTTGGCGCATGCTCACACCATGTTAAGACTATCCCAAGTCACCATAGCCTCTATGATCCTTTAGTTTTCGACTTGTAATATCACTTTGTGCTTTAATTAATGAGGTTTTGTCGCTTTGCATGATTATGGCCATTATTACTCTCTTAGTTGGTCGCTCCCAGTCTTTTGCTAGCCTCCATAACCAAGTATGAGTTCCACTCATGCATCCAACTCCAAATAAAACCAAGTTATTCCAAAGAGTCCACCATACCTACCTATTAGCATTTGCTACTCCAAGTATATTCATGTTTTTGTTTACCTTCCGAATTAAACTTGTTATGTGAAAAATAGTGATTAAAGCTCTCACGAATTTGATGGCACACTTTACTTTTCTTGCCCCTAATAAACTTGAACCATTGTGTCATCTAAGTTGTATATGCTTGCACTTACACGTTGGGAATTAGCAGAACCATGTTGTCATGGGGAACACTTTCAACATTGAACTTGTACATTGTACCCAGTTGATATCATGCTCTTTTGTTTATGGATGTAGTCGGTGTGAAATGAAAGGGGGGCTTGTAAGTCCATGGAGTTATGTATGTGTGTTAGATAAATGCATGGGTGGCTAGTCTAATCCATGCCTAATCATGGTGGAAACCTGCAGCGTAACCATAATGAGAAATCTATGAAGCATTCTTCTTATAAAAAAAGAAATAGAGATTGAGAAAAAAGAAAAAAAGATGAGAAAAGAGGAAAGAGAGAAAAAGGCACCATTTTCCCATGGTAAATAAGAAGATTGCTGAGATGCTCATTTTCTGGTTGCCTTGTCATTTTGATATGGGGATTCTTCCGTATCATCGGGCAAGGGGTACCCCATTGGCGGTTCTATATGATACACATGTACTTACTATGACAAGAACTTACCGGTAACTAAACTTGAGTAGCATGAGGAGTGGCCCTCATTTCTCAAGGGACATGAGATTTCCAACTTATACTTTGTTAAGCATATACTCCATAGTTTGTTCACTTTAACCTTAATCACTTCAAGATGCTTATGATAGGGGCAATGAGAGCTGAAAGCTAATAAGTACCATAATTTTTGGAAGCTCTTTATGAGACTTGAATCCCTGCTTCCTTCTATGAAGGCCTTTCTTTTACTTTTATGTTGAGTCTCCATCTTCTATATTTATGCACCTATTAAGAGAGCATAGTGGCCATTATTAGTTTAATGTGCATTGTCCCAAGACTTGGTGATTGATGCATAACTTTGATATTGCTTGCTCTTGAAATATTTGTATCTAGTCACCCTTATGAACTTTGAAGGTGTCCTATGCATTTACGTTTTGCTACACTATGAGGGACAAGCTGAATACCATTCTCATTATGCTTTCTATATGTGAAACAAACAAGCATCTTGCAAAGCATTGTTATTCATGAATCTTTTGTTTGTGCCTTTTCATGCTACAACATAGTTGCCATGGCTTATTGTTAGAACTATATCTTTCATGCTATGTTGAAGTACTATGATCCCAGCTATCAATGTTTTACAAATACTTTGATCAAGATTATGATGGTGCATGTCACCTCAAAAATTATTCTTTCTTTTTATCACTTACCTACTCGAGGACGAGCAGGAGTTAAGCTTGGGGACGTTGATACGTTGCTAACGTGTCTATAATTGTTGATGTTCCATCCTTGTTTTATATCTAATTTCTTATGTTTTGTCCACACTTTGGAGTATTTTTATATACTTTCTGGGACTAACCTATTAACAAGATGTCATAGTGCCAGCTGCCTGTTTTCTGCTGTTTTTGGTTCCAGGAAAGTCAGAAAATGAATATTCTCGGAATTGGACGGGACAAAAGCCAAAGTCAATATTTCACCGAGGGGAACACAGAGCCAGAAGACGAGACGGAGAGGGCCAGGGGCTGGCCACACCACCTGGCCGCGCGACCAGGCCTGGCCCGTGCCAAGGGGTGGTGTGGCCTCCTCGGGCACCCCCTCGGCCTCCCGTTTCGCCTATAAGAAGCCTCTGATACAGAAACCCTAAGTACCCGATCAAAATTCCACGAAAGAGTCTATAGCCACCGTCATCTCCATCCCTAGATCAGGAGGGATCTGAAGATCTTCCCGGCACCCTGACAAAGGGGAGAATTCACCCCGGAGGCCTTCTTCATCACCATGCCTACCTCCGGTGTGATGCGTGAGTAGTTCATCCCTGGACTATGGGTCCATGTATTAGCTAGATGGTTGGTTCTTCTCTTTGTGCTACCATGTTTAGATCTTGTGAGCTCCGTTCATGATCAAGATCATCTATTTGTAATCCTACATGTCGTGTTTGCGGGGATCCGATGGATATTGAGATGCTATTTGATATTGATTATTGATTCTATCATGTCTTTGTTATTTGTGATCTTGCATGCTCTCTGTTGTTAGTAGCTATCTTGGCCGAGTAGATGCTAGCAACTCCAATAGGGAGTATTAATGCTCGATAGTGGGTTCATGCCTCTAGTAATCTGAGGAAGTGATAGAAATCTCTAAGGTACTAGATGTGATGTTGCTACTAGGGAGAAAACAACAATCCTTTGTTCATGGAACAATCGTATTGTTTACTTTACACACTTTGCTTAATGCAATTATATGTTTCTTGCAACTTAATACTGGAGGGGGGGCGGATGATAACCTGAAGGTGGATTATTAGTCATAGATGCAGTTAGATTATGGTTTATGTATAATGTTGTAATGCCCAATCAAATCTCATAGGAGTCAAGATGATTAGTATATGCATGTATGCTTTCTCAATGTTTGTCAATTGCCACGCTGTAATTTGTTCACCCAACATGTCATCTATCTTAAGGAAAATCACCACTAATGAACTATGGACCCCTGTCCTTTCTTTTACCATCAATCTACAATCTACTATTTACTGTTTTCTGTTTACTTACAGCAAGCAATTACTATCTTCCACACAATACATTTAATCCTTTGTTTTCAGCAAAACCGGTGAGATTGACAACCTCACTGAGTTGGGGGCAAAGTTCTGTGATTGTGTTGTGCAGGATTCCAAGTTGGAAACAACACCTTGGAGGTGTTTCCTTGCTCCTACTGGTTTGATAACCTTGGTTTCATAAGTCAGGGAAAACTTGTTGCTATACTCATCATAACTTCCTCTTGGGGTTCCCCAACAAGCTCAACATATTGAGTAAGCAGCATCCTCAATAAAACCTATGCAAATAGCAAATAAAAAGATCGTTGAGATGCTCATTATTTGTTGTCTTGTCGTTTTGATATGGGATAGCTCCTATATCATGGGGAAGGGGTACCCCGTTGGCAGTTCTCCATGATACACATGTACTTACAATGACAAGAACTTACTCATGACTAAAGTTGAGTAGCATGAGGTCCGGGACTCATAGGCAAGGGGCATGAGATTTTCAACTTATAACTTGTCAAGCATATCCTCATATTTGTTCACTTTAACCTTAATCACCTAAAACTTAATCACCTAAAAGATGCATATGATAGGGGCAATGAGAGCTCAAAGCTAGTAAGTACCTTAATTCTTGGAAGATCTTTATGAGACTTGAAATCCATGCTTCCCGCTACAAAGGGCCTATCTTTTACTTTTTAGTTTATTCAGTAAACCTATTCCTTTCTATCTTAAGCAAGCATTTGAGTTGTTGAGAATCAATCACCCATATGATGATATATCATGTTTCTTATGTTCCTTGTTTTGCACACTGCTCTTATCTTAGTGGATATTACTTTGAAAGCTATTATTTAAAACCTATTATGTTTGACTCCTGCAATTTGTTAACCACTTTATGACCAAGAACAAAGTTTGCCATTACCAACTATGATTTACTTTATGCATCTTTATTGGGTTTCCCTTACTCATTGCAAGTTAAGTTATATAATAGTGAGTTGTTTTCTATTATGATTTGTGTATTGATGAATGTGATGCTTATTGTCCGTATTCTCTTTATCGACACTTCACTCCATAAACCTGTGGACGTGTTTATTGAGCTCAGTTTTCGCTTGGGGACAAGCGAAGTCTAAGCTTGGGGGGAGTTGATACGTCCATTTTGCATCACCATTCTGTATCATAATTCACTGTTATTCATTGATATATTTCATATTAAGAGATGGTACTTATGTTATTTCATCTATTTTTGCATGATTGATGATTTTTGGAGGATGAACCACCAGAGTCAGGATTCTGATGGAAAAGGCATTGTTTGGAGGCAAAATTCGTGAAGATTAGAAAATCCTGGAAAATATATGGAAAATCCTATTTTTCCAGAAGGCAAAGGAAGATAGAAGGGGAAGTGGAGATGGGCCAGAGGGGGCCCACACCACCCCCTGGCGTGGGCCAGCCCTGGTCGTGCCACCAGGTGGTGTGGCCGCCCTGGCCCACCTATGGCATCGCCCTTTGACGCATATAATCCCCTCGAAACCCAAAGACTCGGGGAGCGACCACAGAAAGATTCCGCCGCCTCTGCGGGGCAGAAAACTGCAGAGTGAGAAAGAGCTCTCCGGCAGGCAGAAATCTACCGGGGAAATTCCTCCTTGGAGAGGGAGGTCGTTGCCATCAACACCATCATCAAGTAGGACTTCATTGGGATCATCATTATCATCTCACCATCATCTCCACTAGCACCATCATCACCACTCCATACCGCTGTACCAATTGGGTTGAATCTTGCATAGTTCTTAGGGGAAACTTTCCCAATGTTGATTACATGTTGTAGTTGATGCTATTGAGTGGAACCGTTGAATTATTGTTATGTTCATATTATTACTTATCATTATTTCATCTCTGATCTTGATCCATATGATGTCTCGTGAGTACTTTGTTTAGTTCTTGAGGACATGGGAGAAGTCATGTTGTTAGTAGTGGAATTGTGTTGAGAAATATTCAATGGTTTGATAATTAAGTTGTGGTGTTATTCTTCTAGTGGTATCATGTGAACGTCAACTACATGATACTTCACCATTATGGGCCTAGGGGAATGCATTGTGTATTTGGCTACTAATCGTAGGGGCTGCCGGAGTGATAGAAACCTGAACCCCCGTTAGGAAACCTTTGCACAAGGGAGTGTAGGATCTCAGAGTTTAAAGATGTGGTTAGGTTTCTATCTTAATTACTTTCTTGTAGTTGCGGATGCTTGCAAGGGGTATAATCACAAGTATGTATTAGTCTTAGGAAGGTCAGTACATTAGCACAGGTTCACCCACACAACACTTATCCAACTAGAGAAGATTAATCAACTATATGAAGCGAAAGCACTTGACAGTATTCCCATGTGTCCTCGAGAACATTTGGTTATCTTAAGTAATACAGTCGGTTTATCCTTTGCTAAAGAAAGGATTAGGCCACCTGCTGCAATTATTATTATTATCTTTTATTTACTCGCATTTTATTATCTGCATTATCAAAAAACCCTAAGAATCCGTTTGCTAAGTATTCAAAGAGAATTCCTGATCCAAGCCATTCGTCAACACCTTCTGCTCCTTGTTGGGTTCGACACTCTTACTTATCAAAAATACTACGATACACCCCCTATACTTGTGGGTCAACAGACCTCGCCTGAAAAAACTCGCTGGTGACTCTCCCTGGAGAACTTGTAGCAAAAAGTTGACACTGTTGTAGCAAAAACACAAGACGTTTGTAGCGACAAAGTTCTTCTAATTTAGCAAAAAACCTAATTCACCAGAGATCTCGCCGGAGACTTTTCTGAGCACCTCGTCGGAGACCTCATGGGGGATGTCTTAGCAAAAAATAGGAGACGATTGTAGTGAAATATTTGTACTACTGTAGTAAATCCATTGGTCGTCGGTAGCGATGACACCGACCGTCGGTAGCAAAAATCAGTCGTCGTACATGTAGCAACAACTTTAGCCATTGCTAGCAACCCCCCGTACCACTTGCAGCAACCCTACCTTTTGTGGGGAGCAACCTTGCCTGCCATGGGGAGCAACGCTAGGCACTGCATGGAGCAAAGACGACCACCATTAGCAACGCCGGGCGCTGCAGGAGGAATACCGGCCATCGTCAGGAGCAACCCTGCCCTGTCGGTAGCACCACCGGGCGTCTTTGGCAGCAAAGGTAGATGCGGCCGGGTGATACGTTGCAAACATATCTATAATTTTTGATGCGCCATGCTTGTTTTATATCATTTGTCCTATGCTTCGTCTACACTTTGAGGTATTTTTATACACTTTCTAGAACTAACCTATTGTCAAGATGCCATAGTGCTAGTTGCTTGTTTTCTACTGTTTTTGGTTTTAGAAAAGCTAAAATCGAATATTCTCGGAATTGGACGGGACAAAAGCCAATATGCCTATTTTTCCCGGAGCAATATGGAAACACAAAGCAGAGACGAAGTAGGGCACCAGGGTGCGCACACCCTATGGTGGCGCGGGCTAGCCCTGGTGGCACCACCAGGGGTGTGGGCCCTCTGACTGCCTCCTCGCTCACCTCTTCGCCTATAAAAGCCTCCTGGGACGAAAATCCTAAACACCAGATCAGATTTCCACAAATATTTTCGCAGCACTGCCGCCACTGAAGACGAGATTCGGGGGACAGAAGTCTTTGTTCCGGCACCATGCCGGAATGGGGAAGTGCCCCCGGAGCCATCTCCATCGACTTCTCCATCGCCGTTGCTGATTCCCATGATGAGGAGGGAGTAGTTCTTCGTCGAGGCTAAGGGTTCTACCGGTAGCTATGTGTTCATCTCTCTCTCTCTATGCATGATCTTATGAGATCATGAGCTTTGTAATCTACAGATCTATTCTGCTACTCAAGTGCTTTAATGAATCTCTGCTTATCCCCACGTGTGTGAAGTTGATAGTGTGCACAACGTGTGGCACTTTGGCTAAGATTACATACATACTTATCATGAGTATAATTTGAATTGGATGTCTCTATGAGATTGTGGTGTTTGTTGGAACCATCTAGCGCTCAAGGTGATAGTGAGGGGTTATATAGATGGGGAAAGCGAACTTTGAGGTCGGCTGTTATAGCCCTACCGTGGATTAGAGTTATCCAACCGGAGAGTAGTTCAGAGTAGTATCATAAAGAGATGATATTTATATGGGAGTGTTCACTAGTGAAAGTATGATATCCAGGCCTTGTTTATAAGCATTGAAACACCGTTTGCAACTAGATCGGTTACATGTTTGCTTGCTTCCATCTTTATTTCAGATTGCCTTTAGTCTCTTCTTACCCATCAAGCTCTTTTCTGGCACCGTTACCACTTATAATTATCCATACCACTTGTATTTCACTATCTCTTCGCCAAACTAGTGCACATATTGTTGGGGGGATACCCCCAGGTAGGGTCACGCTGGGGTATAAAGGCCTGGTTAGCCAAGGTACGACAAAGTCAAAGCAAGTGTTGGCCGAGTCACCTCAAGGCAGGCCAGATCACGGAGTAACCCGGACCAGGGGACATCCACCTAACTTGGTCTCAACCGACTTATGCCGTATGTCGGTAAGATGTATCTAACTTGTATGCAAGAACAGGTGTGGCCGGATCAACTATATAGGATCCGGGTCATATCAAGCTTGTAAGAGAAGGAAGGTATCTCGCTGGTCAAAGGTGACCACTGTACGCAGAGCGTGAGCGAAGGGACAGAGGCAGGACCACCAAGGCATGGCCGACAAAGGTGACGATGCCCATGTCAGATGACACAGGCGCCGCAGAGGCTCACGTAGCCTCTGCATGGATGACACGGGGAAAAGTGACCCAGTCGGCTTACTATTTTGGGAAGAGGCATATTGCAGGGAATATGCCTCCACGTATGCCCTAAGCAGAGACCTAGCCACCCCTATATAAGGAGGGCTAGGGCCTCTATAGAAGGGGCATGTTGATCTCTAGATAATTGGTTTGGGCTTGGTAGTCTCCTAGAGAAGTTGTGTTCTGCTAGTGGTGAGAGTAAGAGAGTTCTTCTTCCTCCTCTCCCCAATACAGCTCAAGGAGCACTTGTAAACCTTGGAAGTGAATCGAATACAAAGCTACCATGTGTGGAATCACCACACTATCCCTCCCTGGATTCCCCTAGTGTATTTAGTCCCCACCTTTAGCCTATCCATGGCATCTGTCGTGACACCACCACGACAGTTGGTGCCCACCGTGGGGCTAGCAGCGCTAGCAGGGGTGAAGATCCGGACGGGAATCTTCATCGGCACCGGCGAACGCATAGTCTCCGGGCTCGTTCAGCGCTTTGGAGCGCTGGATTTTGTCATCGACAATGCTGGCTGCTTCGTCAAGCGTCCTCTCCCGCGCAACGTCCTCTTTGTCAAGCTCGGCGCGCACAAGATCTACGTTGCTGTCGATGTGTCGTGCGTTCATCCGCGGCATGTCGTCGAAGGAGGCGAGCCACCCCTTAGTGCGGTTCGCGGTGCGCGTATCACACGCTCCTCGGACCACACTGAGGTAATGATGACCGCGCCTGGCGTTGGTGCAAGTAAGGATCCGGCACCAGATCCGGAGGTAACACCTAAGGCACCAAGGAAAAGTAGAGGTCCTCCGCTAGAGAGGCCTGAGAATGTGCTGCAGGAGGCGATGGATAGCTTGGCAAACCCAGTAGCAGCAGCAGTAGATCCGGCTCAGGCACAGGCCGAGCTAGAGGAGACTAGGCAAAAAATACTAGAGGGCGCGAGAAAGATAGCTGCGGCTCAACAGTCGTTGAACATGACGCTATGTGAGTACGCAAAGGCAAATAAGGTAGATGCCGTAAAAGTGAAGGGGAGAAACCTCGTGAGTGAAATGAACAGAGAGGGTGATACTAGGATTGAGGAATTAGAAAACTGTTTGTCCGTGGGGCTGCCGAAGTATATTACCCCGGCAAAGAACCTCAGAGTAGCGGATGTAGCTGCATCCGAGTTAGAAGGTCTGACGGGTGAAGCCCGTCAAAGACAGCAGGATAGAGTCAATGAGTTGGTTCGGATCGCAAACAGGCAAAACGAGGAGCTGCTCAGGGCAAACCCAGAGAGAGCTAGGGCCTCCAAGATCGTTCATTCGGCGGTGGATAACCCAGAGAAATCCGCTGGAGCCGCATCGTCTTCTCATGGTGGTCCTAGGAGAGAAGAGGTAGTAACTTCGGCCAGGAGGAATAAGCAGATAGTCCCATATGAACCGGCAAGGGCAGGGAAAGGAAAAGAAGTGCAGAGCAATGAGGATCGAAGGAGTGTGAGCCGAGGTGAAGCTGGCCGAGGTAACCGCGACCAAGGCAATGCCGGTCAAGGGAATGCTATAAACGGCATTTCCGGACAGCGTAATTCGGTAGTTGTAGGTCAACCGCAGCAGCGGAATATACCACGGCAAGAGCGCAGCGCCGGCCAAGGTATGCAACAGAGAGCAGCTCCATAGGAGCAAGATAGATACAATGATGGTGATTCGGAGATGGTGAACGCTGACTATCCTAGACCGGACTATCACGTGATAGGGTCAAGATTGGGAAGCAGGAACTTGATGCCTGATGATGCCAGGTTAAAACTGGATCGGCTATATAGGTCGGAGCAAATTGAGTGTCAAGGTCCTCCGGGTCTAGCTTGCTTTGGGCCCCGGATCATGAAGGAACCGCCGGTACCTAACTTCTAGTTACCTAGAGGCACAAAGACGTATGACGACAGCACTAAGCCGGAGGATTGGTTGATTAACTATGCAACTGCTGTAAAAATTGCCACGGACAACTTGAGATGGGCTGTGAGATATGTACCCCAGATGTTGGAGGGGCCAGCAAGGGTATGGCTAAACAATTTGCCACCCGGAAGTATTAACTGTTGGATCGATTTTGAGGAGATGTTTGTTAGCAATTTCTCGAGTACGTATCAGAGGCCCAACAGGCCACAGACCCTATCAATGTGCAGGCAAAGACCGAATGAGACTGACCGGGAGTTTTTAACCCGTTGGTGCACTGTGCGAAACTCGTGTGAGGGCGTGATTGAGTCACAGGCCATAGCTTGGTTTGCGCAAGGATGCAGATATGCAAGCATGCTATGGCAAAGGTTGCAAAGGGATATGCTAACCACCTTGGCTGAAACAATCCGAATTGCTGATTCATATGCCTTGGGTGATCCGACGCAACCTAGGCTCACGTCAAACGAGTCAAGCGAGGAGTATTGTCAGCGAGATGGGGCCGGGTCATCCCGGAGAAATGATTACCGAGGTAAAAGAAGGGATGACAGACCGGATTATCGGTACAGTTCGCAACAAGTTGCAGCTGTGAATCAGGATCAACCCGGGGCAGGAAGCAGTCAACGTCAAAAAACTGGAGGACAACAATGGGCACCAAGGAATGATGGAAAGAAAACTTGGACACCAGAGCAGAAGAAACAGTGGCAGGAAAAGAAGGACCATCCGAGGTACACCTATGAGGCAATGCTGGATCAGCCGTGTAAATTTCAGACGCCTAATCCGAGTAACCCAGCGGCTCATACAACCGGGCAGTGTGAATGGATGCGAAATATAGAACAAAGTAGTTCGGGGAATGCTAAGGCACCTCGGAATGACCAACCTCGGCAGGAGTTACCCCGGCAGCAATTGCTCTCTGGAGCGAACACGCAACAGCTAATGTTGCCTCCCCCTCCGCCGAGGTATGACAACCATGAGAGAAGGGATGCAGTGCATTAGGTGGAGAACCAAAACCAACAAGATCAGAGGTACCTGATACGTCCATTTTGCATCACTATTCTATGTCTTAATTCACTATTATTTATTGATATATTTCGTATTGAGAGGTGATACTTATGTTATTTCATCTATTTTTGCATGGTTGATGACTTTTGGAGCATGGACCGCTGCAGTCAGGATTCTGATGGAAAAGGTGATGTTTGGAGGCAAAATTCGTGAAGATCATAAAATCCGGGAAAATATACGAAAAATCCTATTTTTCCAGAAGACTAAGGATACTAGAAGATGAACTGGAGGTGGGCCACAGGGGGCCCACACCACCCCATGGCGCGGGCAGGCCTAGGCCACGCTTGGAGGTGGTGTGGCCGCCTTGGCCCACTCCAGCCTCTCCCCTCTGGCGTATATCATCCTCCTGAAACCCTAAGACTCGGAGAGCGACAAAAGAAAGATTTCGCCACCTCTGCGGGGCGGAAAACACCGAGAGAGAAAGATCTCTCTGGTAGACAGATTTCTGCCGGGGGAATTCCTTCCCGGAGAGGGGAGATCATCGCCATCAACACCACCATCAAGCTGGACTTCATTGGTATCATCATCATCATCATCACCACCATCATCACCATCAGCACCCTCATCACCATCTCCATATTGTTGTAACAATTGGTTGAATCTTGCTATAGTTCATAGGGGAAACTTTCCCGGTGTTGATTACTCTTTGTAGTTGATGCTATTGAGTGAACCATTGAATTATTGTTTATGTTCAGATTGTTATACATCATTATTCCATCTCTGATCATGATCCATATGATGTCTTGTGAGTAGTTCGTTTTGTTCTTGAGGACATGGGAGAAGTCTTGTTGTTAGTAGTGGAGTTGCGTTGAGAAAGATTCAATAGATTGTTATTTAAGTTGTGGTGTACTTCTTCTAGTGGTGTCATGTGAACGTCGACTACATGACACTTCACCTATAAGGGCCTAGGGGAATGCATTGTGTATTTGGCTACTAATCGTAGGGGTTGCCGGAGTGATAGAAACCTGAACCCCCGTTAGGAAACCATTGCACAAGGGACGTAAGGGTCTTAGAGTTTAAAGTTGTGGTTAGGTTTCTACCTTAATTACTTTCTTATACTTACGGATGTTTGCAAGTGATATAATCACAAGTATGTATTAGTCTTGGATGGGGCGGTACATTAGCACAGGTTCACCCACACAACACTTAGCAAGCTAGAGAAGATTAATCGACTATATGAAGCGAAAGCACTTGACAGTCTTCCCATGTGTCCTCGAGAATGTTTGGTCATCTATAGAAATACAACCGGCTTGTCCTTTGATGCATAAAGGATTGGGCCACTTGCTGCATTTATACCTACTGTCTTTTGTTTACTCGTACTTTGTTTACTTGCTTTATGGAAAACCCCTAAAAATCCGTTTGCTAAGTATTTGCAGAGAATTCCTGATCCATACCACTAGCCAGCACCTTCTGCTCCTCGTTGGGTTCGACACTCTTACTTATCGAAAATACTGAGATACACCCCCTATACTTGTGGGTCATCCAATACTATTTTCTGGCGCCGTTGTCGGGGAGTGAAGCGCTATTGGAGAGTGGAACTAGTAAAGGAAACTTCTACTGTGAGTATTGTTTACTTCTGCTAGTTGCTTTATTTTCGTTGTGGATAATTCGTTGAGTTTCTTATTTGGTAATGCTACTACCACTGCTAAGGTAGTAGATAGGCCACCACCTGCTGAGAAAGATGTTTTCAAAATACCTACAAGAATTATTGATCGTGTTATGGATAACTACTATGTTGGGGATGGAACTGTCCATCCCAGTGATCATTTACTCTTTATACACGAATTATGCGGGTTGTTCAAGTGTGCAGGTATTACTACAGATCAAGTTAAGAAGAAGTTATTCTCATTATCACTGAAAAGAAGAGCTGAGGACTGGTATAAGCTGCTGAAGAATGGTCAAGCTCTGGAATTGGAGGAAATAGTGCCTCTCTTTTATTCAAAGTTTTATCCTCCTAGTGAGATTCATAAAGATCGGAATCAAATATACAACTTTTGGCCTCTTGATGGAGAGAGTACAACTCAAGCTTGGGGGAGATTGAAGTTACTAATTTTCAAATGTCCCATTCATGAGCTCCCCAACAATATTATTATCAACAACTTTTATGCAAGGCTCCCTCTACATGATAAAGATTTATTGGATGCTTCTTCTGCTGGATCATTCACTCGTATGGAAGAAGAAGCTAAATGGGACCTTCTAGATCGTATTCAAGACAATGCTGAAGCTTGGGAGAATGACAAAGGTAGAAAGCCAGGTATAAATTATGATTATGAATGCATTGAATCTTTTATGGGAACTGATGACTTTCAAAATATTAAAAATGCTTATGGTCTATACTCTCAAGCTATTGCTTCTTATTTTAAGGCTTTTGCTTCCTACATTGAAGTGCCTAAAAAGAAGTGGAATAAGTATCATGAACCTTATAAAGATATTGCTAAGGGTGTTCCTGCAACAAATACTGAAGTTTATACTGCTAATCATGTTTTACCTAAACCTTATATTGAGAAAATGCCTTTCCTAGTTAAGGTAAAGGAACATTCTATGATGGCTAGTATGGTAGATGAAAGTATGAATAAAGCTATTGAACCTGATAAACAAATGGTTGATGAACCTATTTTAGCAAATGTGAAAGACTTTGTTGCTAAATATGAAAAAGAGGGACACACTATCCTTTGTAAGGATACCTCTAATATTGTTTCACATAGTAGTGTTATGAGAGCTAGTATTCCTGTGTTTTCTATTAGAATAAGTGATCAGTGCTATGATGGTACTTGTGATAGCTATATTGTTAAGTTTATGCATGCTACTGAAAGTTATTATGAGAGAGGTAAAAGTGTTCTTATGCATCTCAATAATATCAAGTTTCCTCGTCTCATGCTGAAAGTTTTTAGGTTGCAGTTCTTTTGCCTTCTTATGCAAGTTGCCTTTGGTTTCAATAACTTGTTTGTTTACAAAATTCCCTTGCATAGGAAGTGGGTTAGACTTAAATGTGTGTGTGTTTTTGCTTCTTATTGCTCTCTTTCACTCCAATTCATACCCTTGTGAGAGCTTCTTCAAAATTATCATGTCCATCTTAATGTCTATAAAGGAAGAGCTTTATGGGAGACAACCCAATTCGTTTTTGCTTTTAGTTTGGTTTTGTTTCTTTTAGTCTTGGAAGTTATTACTTCGGTAATAACCGCTCCTTATCCATTTTGTTTGGTTTTTGTGTCAAGATCAACCTCTAATGAGAGAGAAGTAATATTTGGGGAAGTTGTTGTCCCGAAACAGATTTTTGTGCTTCACCGTAAAAATTCGTGAGTGATCTATGTATATGGGATTGAGCTGTAATTTTTTGTGCTTCTGCCCCAGGTTGTTATTTAACTTTCGTTAGTTTTGCACTTTTTGATTTGAGCAACATAAGATTTTAGAAAAATTGATCTTTACCTGCTGGTCTGTTTTGACAGATTTTGCCACTCTTGCATTTGCTTTCCTTTTTGAATTATTTTTGGGTTTTCGGAAGGAGTTACTACAGTAGCTTATGATTTGATGGTTTTCAGTTGAAGTTGGACTCAAAAAGGTTTTATCACTTCACTTATACTAATGTTGCTAATGAGAACTGTGTGAAGTTTTGTGTGAAAGAAATTTCCAGGAAGTGGAGATAATGGTGTAATAAGGAAGAGAAAGGTTTTATGACTCCAATAATAAGTGTATGAATATGAAGATATTGATGATTCAAGTGGTGACTCCAGAGGAATCCACTAATTACCAAATTCAGAGACCCGCAGAGTCCGTATTCAAATAGGTAATGGTTCTGGTAAGAAAAGTTCCACGAAAATACTATCCAACTATATTTTTGCAGTTTTTAGTCAATAAGGAAAGCTACGAAGCGAAAAAGGGATGGAAACGGAGCCAAGGTGGCTCACACCACCCTGTGGCGCGGGCCCTCCCCTGGTCACGCCACCAGGTGGTGAGTCCACCCTGGACTCCGCCTCCGACTCGTTTTCTCCCAGTACCTTCCTTTTGATATGAGACTTCGTGATATATAACCCCCCGGATCCCCCGAGGTCCGTATATCGTGTTTCCATAGTGTTTTTGTTTCGATCTGTTTCTGCCAGGGCATACTCTTTGAAGGTTTAGAAGCACAATGGTGTCTGCCAAGGATAAAGGGAAGGAGCCTATGGAGGAAGACCTCCAAGACCCCAAGAAGGAGAAGGAGATCAAGAGTGAAGGTGAAGAGGAGCAAGGCCAACACCCGCATACCGGCACTACCGTTGCAAGCATTGGAGTGGCGGTGAACCCTACTAGGATCAGAAGGACTGCACGGATGTCAATTGGAGGGAAGCCTCCACGTCACTGCTTGGCACCACGGACACCTTCTCCGAACACCAAGAATACCTTCCATACCTTTATCCATAACCATGCAGGAAAACAAGACTCCAAGTGGGAAGAATGGAAAAAGAATCACAAGAGCTGGGATCCACAAATTGAAATGATTATGGGCCGTATTGAGCACAACTCGGAGTTGATTCGTACTCTCACCTTCGAGATTGAGGACTTTGGGAAATTGATCAAAGAGCTCATCAAGAGGATACCACCACCACCTAAGGAGTAATTCGTCATCAGGTTTGGCATCCCCTTGGTTTGTTCCAAGCTTGGGGGAGTGCCGTAGTATCACATCACTATCTTCTATCTTTTTACCTTATTAGTAGAGTCATATCATGAATAGAGGAGTCTTTATGTAGTATGGTTTGCATTATGGAAGTGTCCCCTCTCTCGTTAGATATGTATCCCTTGGTGTGAGTTTCCGTTATGGAATATTAATGAGAAGTTCTATCATTCACTCTTTTGCATAGCTTATGTTAGTTTTCAATTCGTGGTTATATGATTGATCTTGTTGTTAGTATTGGTAGCACTTTGGGATCATTGAGTTAATTTAGTTGGTTTTGGCAAACCTGGCTCGGTCAGTAGCAACACCTTTTTGAGAGTTGAAAAGAAAAAGATAGAAGTACTCTAGAGAAAAATAATTTCATCATCTTTCTTTCTTGATTTGCTCATAAGTCTAGTATTCTCCAGTTAAGATCTTTTGTGCTTCCAAGGAAGATTGCATGTTTGTTTTTATCACTTGTATGTTTGTTTGTTTCCTTCAACTCTTATACTTGCTACCCAACCTTGCTAGCCAAAAACCTGTACTGAGAGGGTATTCTTCTCGTGCATCTACTCCTTTAAACCAAAACCTTTGCCATTTGTGCCCACCATACCTACCTAGTAGCATTATTGCTATTCCAAGTAAATTCTTGTTTTATCTACCTCCCAAATTAAACTTGTTATGTGAAAATTAGTGATTAAAGCTCTCACGAACTTGACGGCACACTTTACTTTCTTGCATTTAATAAACTTGAACCATTGGGTCCTTCTTTGTTGCGCATATGCTTGCGTTTTATGAGTTGAAGTTAGCCGAACCATGTATCATGGGGACCGCTTTCAACACTTCATTGGTACTTGTACCTAGTTGATATCATGTTCTTTTGCTTATGGATCCCGGCGGTGTGAAATAAAAGTGGAACTTGTAAGATCATGGAGTTTATATGTGTGTTAGAGAAATGCCTGGGCCGCTAGCCTAAGCCATGCCTAATCATGGTGGAAACTTGCAGCATAACTATAGTGAGCATTCTATGAAGCATCCTCAATAAAAACCTATGCAAATAGCAAATAAAAAGATCGCTGAGATGCTCACTGTCTGCTTGCCTTGTCATTTTGATTATGGGATAGCTCATGTGTCATATGCAAGGGGTACCCCGTTCGCGGTTCTCAATGATACACATGTATTTACAATGACAAGAGCTTGCTCATGACTGAAGTTGAGTAGCATGAGGATCGATACTCATAAGTAAGGGGCATGAGATTTCAACTTATAACTTGTCAAGCATATCCTCTTAGTTGTGTCACTTTAACCTTAACCACCAAAAGATGCCTATGATAGGGGTAATGAGAGCTGAAAGCTAGTAAGTATCATAATTTTTGGGAGCTCTTTATGAGACTTGCAATCCCTGCTTCCCTCTACGAAGGGCCTTTCTTTTACTTTGTAGTTGAGTCAGTAAGCCTATTCCCTTCTATCTCAGCAAGTATTTTGAGTTGATGTGTTTCATTCATTCATATGATGATTTATTCACTCATGTTTCTTATGTTCCTTACTTTGCACATTGCTCTTATCTTGAGGTTTACTACTTTGAAATCTTTCTTTGAAAACCAGCTATTTGTAAACTCCAGCAAGTTATCAACTATTCTTCGACCAAGAGCTAAGTTTGCCATTACCAATTATGATTCACTTTATGTGTCTTTATTGTGTTTCCTTTACTCATTGCAAGTTGAGTTGTATCATAGTGAGTTGTCTTCTTTTATGATCTATGTATTTGATGAATGTGATGCTTCTTGTCTGTATTCTTTTATCGAATCTTCACTCCATAAACTTGAGGTCATGTTTATTGAGCTCAGTTTCGCTTAGGGACAAGCGAAGTCTAAGCTTGGGGGGAGTTGATACGTCCATTTTGCATCACTATCCTATGTCTTAATTCACTATTATTCATTGATATATTTCGTATTGAGAGGTGATACTTATGTTATTTCATCTATTTTTGCATGGTTGATGACTTTTGGAGCATGGACCGCTGCAGTCAGGATTCTGATGGAAAAGGTGTTGTTTGGAGGCAAAATTCGCGAAGATCAGAAAATCCGGGAAAATAAACGAAAAATCCTATTTTTCCAAAAGACTAAGGATGGCAGAAGATGAAGTGGAGGTGGGTCACAGGGGGCCCACACCACCCCATGGCGCGGGTAGGCCTAGGCCGCGCCTGGAGGTGGTGTGGCCGCCCTGACCCACTCCAGCCTCTCCCCTCTGGCGTATATCATCCTCCCAAAACCCTAAGACTCGGAGAGCGACCATAGAAAGATTCGGCCGCATCTGCGGGGCGGAAAACACCGAGAGAGAAAGATCTCTCCGGCAGACAGATTTCTACTGGGGGAATTCCTTCCCAGAGAGGGGAGATCGTCGCCATCAACACCACCATCAAGCTGGACTTCATCGGGATCATCATCATCATCACCACCATCATCACCATCAGCACCCTCATCACCATCTCCATATTGTTGTAACAATTGATTGAATCTTGCTATAGTTCATAGGGGAAACTTTCCTGGTGTTGATTACTCTTTGTAGTTGATGCTATTGAGTGAACCATTGAATTATTGTTTATGTTCAGATTGTTATACATCATTATTCCATCTCTGATCATGATCCATATGATGTCTTGTGAGTAGTTCATTTTTTTCTTGAGGACATGGGAGAAGTCTTGTTGTTAGTAGTGGAGTTGCGTTGAGAAAGATTCAATAGATTGTTATTTAAGTTGTGGTGTACTTCTTCTAGTGGTGTCATGTGAACGTCGACTACATGACACTTCACCTATAAGGGCCTAGGGGAATGCATTGTGTATTTGACTACATGACACTTCTGCCGGATTGAGAATTTGGAGTTTGAGGTTGTAAATTTGGAGAGCGCATATCACGCGTTGCTTGGCAGGCTAGCTCTGAACAAATTCATGGCAAGTTGTCACATCAGTTACTTAAAGATGAAGTTGCCCGGGCCAAATGGTGTAATCACCATAGCTGGGGATTTTCGACGTTCCATAGAGTGTGCATCTGCCGGATCTAACCTAGCCGAGTCACTCGTGATTGCGCAAGAAAAGAGAAAGATCCAAGAAGTGGCGGCATTGGCTCAGTCCGTGCAGCAGTATATGCCGGCGCTGAGTAACCCGCATGGCAGTGTCTCATTCCAAGCGACAAAAGATACCAAGAAAGTGCCTGTTGATGATATGTTCCCTGAGCGTACCGTAACAATTGGTGCCGGGTTAAATGACAAATAGGAAAGTGAGCTTGTCAACTTCCTCCGTGAGAATCGGGATATTTTTGCTTGGTCCACACAGGACTTGCAAGGTGTTCCGAGGGAGTTGGCCGAGCACTCTTTGAATGTCAGACCCGGAGCAAAAGCCGGTGAAGCAACCTCTCCACCGCTTCGCCGAAGACAGGAGAAAGGTCATAGGAGATGAGATAGCTCGTTTGTTGGCTGCAGGATTTATCATGGAAGTGCTTTACCCGGATTGGCTATCTAATCCGGTGCTGGTGGAGAAGAAGAAGGATGATCCGAACGTGGCAGTGGTTTGGCGTATGTGTATCGATTACACGAACCTGAATAAGGCGTGTCCAAAAGATCCATTCCCACTGCCCAGGATAGACTAAGTCATAGATTCCACTGCTGGGTGTGAGTTGTTGTCGTTCATTGATGCATATTCTGGTTTCCACCAGATACCTCTGAACCCAAGTGATCAAATAAAGACTGCGTTTATCACCCCGTATGGGGCTTATTGCTATCGCACCATGCCTTTTGGTTTACGTAATGCAGGGGCAACGTACCAAAGATGTATGCAAAAATGTTTGCATGACCAAATTGGTCAAAATGTGCAGGTGTATGTGGATGATGTTGTGATAAAGACGAAGGAAAGCAAAACGCTCCTTGACGATATCAGGCAGACATTTGCGAACCTAAGGAGGTTCCGAATGAAGCTTAATCCGGAGAAATGTACCTTCGGTGTCCCGGCTGGAAAGTTACTCGGATTTCTTGTCTCCAGCCGAGGTATCGAGGTCAATCCAACTAAAATCCAGGCCATAGAGCGAATGGAACTGCCGAAGTGTCTTAACGATGTCCAGAAGTTCACTCGTTGCCTGGCATCCTTAAGTCGGTTTGTATGTCGGTTGGGAGAAAAGGCACTGCCTCTCTATCAACTCATGAAAAAGTCGGACAAGTTCATTTGGACGCCGCAAGCCAATGAAGCCTTTATCCAACTAAAGAAGATGTTAGCCACTGCACCAGTGTTAGCCTCTCCACTACCAAAGGAGCCAATGTTGCTCTATATAGCCGCAACCAACCGAGTTGTAAGTGTATCAATTGTGGTAGAGCGCGACGAAGAGGGTAAGTCAGTGCAAAGGCCAGTGTATTACCTGAGCGAGGTATTATCAGCCTCGAAGCAGAACTATCCTCACTATCAGAAGGTGGCATATGGTGTAAATATGGCAGCTAAGAAGCTGAAGCACTATTTCAAGGAGCACCCAATCAAGGTAATATGTGAAGCTCCCATATCCGACATAATGAGCAACAAGGATGCAAGTGGAAGGATTGCAAAATGGGCAATTGAGCTAGCTCCTTATGCGCCACAATATGACAGAAGAGAAGCAATCAAATCTCAGGCTGTGGCGGACTTTTTTGTGGATTGGGCTGAGGTGCAATATGAGCCACCATTGCCAGATCCAAACTACTGGAGAATGCACTTTGACGGGTCAAAAACAAAAACCGGGTTAGGTGCCAGAGTTGTGCTTACCTCGCCAAAAAAGGACCAGCTAAAGTATGTGCTGCAAATCCACTTCACTGCATCAAACAATGTTGCAGAATATGAGGCACTTGTACATGGGCTCAAAGTGGCAAATGAGATTGGAATACGTCGGATCCCGTGCTTCGGTGACTCGGATCTCGTAGTCCAACAAGTCTCCGGACAATGGGATTCTTTGGATGCAAATATGGCGTTGTACAGATTTCATGTGCAGAAGATATCTGGTTACTTTGAGGGATGCGAATTTCACTATATACCCCGGGTGGAAAATGAGGCTGCCGACATATTGTCGAAGCTCGGATCAACCCGACAAGCAATTCCACCCGGTGTAGCATTAGAGCACCTCAGAAAACCATCTATCAGGCCATCCCCGGAGTCTGACTCAATTTTTATCCCGGCAAATCCGGAATCAGAGGCTGTGCCCATGGACATTGATGTGGGGAGTGGTTCACGAAACCTGGGGACTGCCACGACAAACCTGGGGACTGCACAGTGTGATCCGGTAGAAGTTATGCCGGTGGATCAGATGGAAATTGATGAGGATATGTTCCCAGTGAGAGCTGTACCAGCTTGGGCATTGCCCATATTCCAATTCCTAAAAGATGGAACCTTGCCCGCTGAGGAGGTACTTTCCAGGCAAACTCAGAGGAGAGCAAAAGCATACACAATCATCAATGCCGAGCTATACAAAAGGAGTGTGACTAACGTCCTCCAGCGATGTGTTGACCCGGAAGAAGGACTGGACATCCTCCGAGATATACATCAAGGGGAGTGTGGGCATCATTCCTTGTCTAGAGCCTTAGTAGCAAAAGCTTTCCGCCACGGGTTTTACTGGCCAAGTGCCTTGGAACAAGCAGAAGATCTGGTGAGAAAATGCAATGGCTATCAGAGATATGCGACAAAGACACATATGCCAATGTCGGAGCTCAAGACCATACCAATTACATGGCCATTCGTTGTATGGTGCTTGGATATGGTTGGCCCGTTTAAACCAGCAAGAGGGAACATGACCCACATCCTGGTTATGGTTGACAAATTTACGAAATGGATTGAAGTGAAGCCAATAAGAAAATGTGATGGAGCTACTGCCGTAACTTTCCTCAAAGACATCATCTTGAGATACGATTATCCTCATAGTATCATAACAGACAATGGCACAAATTTTGCTGAAGGAGCATTTCGCGTTTTTGTCGGGAAAAGAAGATCCGGCTGGACGTTGCCTCGGTAGCCCACCCCGCATCGAACGGATAAGTGGAAACATCCAACGGATTGGTGCTATCCGTGATAAAACCCCAGCTCATTGAGCCGCTGCAAAGATCAGTGGGTGCTGGATAGAAGAACTACCAGCAGTACTGTGGAGTTTAAGAACAACTCCGAATCGATCAACGGGATATACGCCATTCTTTCTGGTATATGGGGCAGAAGCTGTATTACCAGCCGACATAGAGCATGACTCGCCTAGGGTCACCCAATACACAGAAGCCGAAGTGCAAGAAGCCCGGCAAAATGATGTTGATCTGCTGGAAGAAGCGAGAGAATTGGCATTGTCCAAATCCGCCATATATCAGCAAAATCTCCGATGCTATCATAGCCAAAAAGTAAGCCCCCGAGTTTTCCGGGAAGGCGATCTGGTACTCCGGTTGGTACAACGTACTGCTGGCATGCATAAATTATCCCTCCCATGTGAAGGGCCATTCATTGTGAGCAAAGCATTGCACAATGATTCTTATTATCTTATCGATGCAAAACCACATGAGAAGAACAAGGCGGACAGGTCCGGCGAGGAATCCAAACGTCCATGGAATGTAGCTCTACTTCGTCCTTTCTATACTTAGCAGAGAAGTGTATGTATCCGAGTCTCTCATATGTCGGTATGTATGCCGGCAATGAGCTTATCAATGGAATCTTGGCACCTCGAGCAGTAACTCGGGGACTGCCTTAATAATATTGGTTGTTTTCTGTATCTTCTATTTATATGTCGGCTGGCGTAAGTTGCTTCTACTTAAGCCGGATTAGTAGTGTGTGAGCACCAAAAACCTAACTCTTCGACTTGCTGCTGTCCAACAAGATTTGGCTTCATGGAAAGCAAGAGAACAAGTTTGGAATTGCGTAGCACATGAAAAACGACTAAGGAAAGAAACTTAATCGAGACGACGTTTGTTTTTCGGACTAACCTTGTGCTTACTTTAAATTTATTACGCTGAATTATTTTGAGATAATCCTAAAGTTTCCAAGTATTGTTAAGTCAATTTTTGAAACTCGGATTCGTAAGTCATAAAATCGAATCAAGGTAGACATGAGCCGAGCCAAGAAATTGGAGGAACAAGAAATGAAACTCGGGGACTACGCCCAAGTTAATTCGGCATAAAAACTTAGTAGCAAAATATAACTGATGTGTTTAGATACAATTGCACCCGGCATACCGGGGATCTGATAAATTTCAAAGTTTTTTCGCTCAAGGAGCAGAAGGAGGAGGTAATTTGGTGCCACCAGGTGCAACTCCAGCCTCGGCTTCAGCTTCATCTTGATCTTCTTCGACGTCCGAGGCTTCGCTCTCATCATCTTCACCCGAACCATCTTCGACATATTCGTTGTCAACAGCATCAAGAAAGCTTGGTCCCTCATTCCATTGATGGATGGGGGCATATTGAATGAGGTTGTGGGCACAAGCCTTGCGACGAGCTACAAAATCCGGATCGGTGGACCACCTTGACTCGGTGCGCATGCGCTCGGGAAGATCGAGATTGATTTTCTCGTACCATGTGAGCACATAGTGGAGAACGGTCTCCGCTCCGGCACGTCTGGCGGATTCCCTCCAGAGGTCTAGCTGGGTCTCGCACTCCATCAACTTGTTAATTAGAGCAGCGGAACCCTCCGGAGTGTCTTCGCCAGGCCAAAGGGCATTGAAGACCCGGACTGCTGCGCTTAGAATATCCTTGTCGTGGTTCTTCATGATTTCAACTCTACAGGACAAGCTGACAAGAAGGTCCTCCAGATCAAGAGGAATGGCGCCAGAACCAGATGGAGTACCTCTCTACTGGCAGAACTTGGTAACAGCAGTGGATGCAATGGCATCACCCTCTGGAAACTTTTCTGAAAACAAGACAAGTGAGATAAGTACAAGAGGTTGACCCGGAGAGATTCATGCCGGCTTAAGGAAAATAACTTACGAGAGATGTGGCTATGGATCCGGGTTAGCTCCTTAGTGCACTTGTCACGCCTCTCCCGGAGTTGTGCAAGTTTAGCATCCGCCGACTCAAGCTTGACGTTGGCCTCCTTGAGAAGATCCTGGTCCTTGGCGATCTGGAGATTGAGGCGTTCTCTTTCTCCGGTAAAGTCTTGGCCTGCCTTCTCCAGTTCGTATTTGTGCTGCGCCTTAAGCTTCTTCATATCTGCCTTAAGCCAAGCAATTTCTTCATCTTTGGTCCGGAGGAGGGCAAGCTCATCGTCTTTCTTCTTAAGTTCAGCTTGGTGTTGCCCTGCTTGTTCGAGAAAATGCAGCATCATGTCAGGCACGGGCACACTATCTTCAAGAGAGGCTGAAATAGTTTGTTGACCTGGCAAAGCCGAGGTATGAATATTTGCCAAGCCAAGGAGAAAAGGAGATAGAAAGCACAACAAGGTGGAGCAAGATTAACTTACCCTTTATCTGGTCCAGATTTTTCCTCATAAGGATATTCTCAGCCTCCACACCAGCTGCGAAATCCGAATGAGGGATTAGTTCGGCGGAAAAAGATGAAGAGAGATGGAAAATTGACAAGGAGAAAACTTATCCCTTTTATCGTGTTCGGCGAGCAGCGCACTATGCTTTGCACGCAGCATCTTGTGAGTATCAAGGAGACGTTGCAATTCAGTGCTCCGACGATTGGTGGTCACCTGAAAGAGCAAAAATAGACAGCTTAGTCTTGTGCATAATCGAAGTGTACAAAATCCGGGCCAAGTGGAACTTAACCCGGCTCTAGGTTTATGCATATTCAAAGTGTACAAAATCCGGGCCAAGTGGAACTTAACCCAGCTCTAGGTGTGTGCATATTTGAAGTGTACAAAATCCGGGCCAAGTGGAACTTAACCCGGCTCTAGGTGTGTGCATATTAGAAGTGTACAAAATCCGGGCCAAGTGGAACTTAACCCGGCTCTAGGTGTGTGCATATTCGAAGTGTACAAAATCCGGGCCAAGTGGAACTTAACCCGGCTCTAGGTGTGTGCATATTCAAAGTTATGAAGGAGCTACGTTAATTCTCTAAGGAGCATCCGGCCGAGTAACAAGTTACTCCCCTAGAGGCTCGAGGACTAATGGTTATATCACTAATATCTTCTGCATGCTAAGGAAAAGGTGAAGTAGCGCACCTCCATCATCCAACCTGCAAGGTTGATTGCCTTGACAGCGGTATTCATCTGGGCAGCAAATTCGGCGGGACCGAACTTCTCCGGAAGATTGTCATTATGGATGAACTCCGCCTTGTTCCAGTTGTTCACGAACTCGATCAAGGTCGGAGGATATCGTTCGCCGCTGAGCATGTGGGGTGCAACTAGACCCTTAGCATGAGCTTCCCTCCTCTCAACCTGGGCAAGGGCCAGATTGGTGTGCAAAGCAAGTTGCGTATCAGCTGGCTCGGCAGGGGCGTCCTTTGGCGGGGGAGTCTTTTTTGGGAGCATGGACGCAAGTGTGCGCTGTCTAGTCTCAAGGGACGTTGCCCTGGCGGTGTTAGGAGCCTTCTTGCCCTTAGGTTGTTGCTGTGTGGCGGAAGATGCTGCAGCAGGTTTGCCCTTGGGAGCTGCCTTAGTGCTTCCCTTGGTGCTGCTGGTGTCTTCTCGCCGAGCCTTGGAAGGCTCGGATGAGGCGGAGGGGCTTGGTGCCTTGGTTGTAGCTGCTGGTGCTGGAGCCAAAGATGGTGCTGGTGCTGATTTTCGTTTTGGTGGGGGTACTATGGGTATCTCAGACGAAGCTGTTTGCGGTGGAGCCGAAGTGGTGGTAGCTGCTGCCTCAGCAGAGCCAGTCTCCCCCGCTCCGAGGTTGCCCTCTTCTTGACGAGGTGGGCTGGAACTCGGAGCAGCCGCTGAACCCTCCTAAATGGGGCTCAACGGGCGTGAATCGTCGCCATGAGGGGGAGAAGGGCTATGCCGGAGCGGTGAAGCAATACCCGATCCGCTCTGGGGAACCTCTACCGCAGCCCTGCCGAATCAAATCATGAATGATGAGAAACTATAACAAAGGAAGAACGAATAAATAGCAAAGGGTGAAGTGGCTTACTCATCCGAGGTCAGAGGCTCTTTGGGCTTCCGAGCCCTCCGGGCTGTGGCCTTGGTTGGAGGCTTGGTGGCAGTCTTGTCCCCGGACTTCTTTCGCCTTTTAGCTGGCTGAGAGGGTCCGGAGGAAGATGTTGATGCAGCTCCCCTCTTCTTCTTCGGCGCGACCGGAACAGGATCACCCACGGCAAGGGGAGGATCTTCATGGATCTGCCCACCGGGGTTAGCTGATGCCGAAAAAGCATAAGAAAGGGGGACAGCGTCAAATGCCTCCATCACCTCAACGTCCGAATCATCCTCATCGTCGGGCCAATCTCTAATGGAAGAGAGTTTACCGGTGGGACGCTTGGTCGCATCTGCCATAGGCAAGAACATCTCCTGATCCGGTTCCTCCTCGTCCGAGGTATCACGATCGGGACGCCATTTGAGAGAAGGCTCGGTGCCGTCCTTGATGGTTTAATGAAGAAACATCTAAGGGAAAGAAAAGGCAACAAGATTAAACCTACAACAAGGACCGACATACAATTTAATTCGGAAAGAGTTTGGGGTACGAGACTTACCGCAGGAGGAAGCCTATCTCGGCAGAAGTGTTCAAGCCCCCACGTCCACTCAGAGGGAAGTCCTTGTGGGTGGTGAAGAGGGCCTTGACTCGGCGGTAGATCTCAGTATTTCTTAATTCAAACGAGGAGGTCCGGTTTGGGTCGCGGCCCCAGATCATATGACAGAGCTTATGTGTGTGTTTCTGGAGGGGGGAGATCCGGTTGCGAACAAACGTGATCATTGCGTCTTCATTGCGCAATCCCAGATACTTCAACTCTTGAAACCTCTTGTTGACTTGGTTCGCCAAGACAGTGGGCTTCTTGGGGACCTTGTCCCATAAATCCGGGTTAGGAGGACCCGGAGTATAGGGGCGCATCCGGATCAAATCTTTGGAGGTGCTGTTCCGGACATAGAAGAAGGTCCGGGCCCATCCCTTGCAAGAGTCAAGTCCTGTGACTCGGGGGAAGATGGACTACTTCCGGGGAGAGATTGACGCAGCGCCGAACTGCGTAAGCTGTTTGTCCTCCGGATTAAGATCAATGTTAGGAATCACGTTCCGGCGAAGGCCAAAGAACCGGATCCAGAGCTCCTTCGTGGGCCATAGTCCGGCGTAACCTTCGATGGTGGAGGCAAAGGCAGAGAGAGATGTGATGGCATTAGCCGGAAGGTGGTGCAGCTGAAGCTCATATGTATTTAGCCAGTCGTGGAAGCAATCACTAACTAGGAGACCAAATTCGTGTTGGAAGTGAGATAGGAACACCACATACTCACCCGGATTGGGTGAGGGGGCAAGCTCGGCGGAAGCAAGGCGTGCGGTGACGCCCTCCGGGATACGCCTAGTGCGATAGAGCCAATCCAGGTCATCCTGGCAGACCCAGGATCCGGCCCACGCGCCGCGGTCGGCGTTCGCCGCATCTTCCTCCATCTCCTGCTCTGCGACGGTGAGCTCCTCCTCGGTCATCTCTAGATCACTATCCTCACTGGCGCAAGCAGCGGTGGGAGGCAGTGGCCTGGACTGGCGGGGACCCGTGGTGGAGGAGATGCGCGGAGGTGGCGGCGACACTGGGGCGCGTGGAAGCAGTGTGGCGGCGGCACTACTACTCAGATGCGGTGGCAGCGGCACTGTCGCTGGAGAAGAAGAGGAAGAAGCAGAGGCAGAGGGGCACGGAAGTGGGGAAATGACCCAAGGGGCGCGCCCCTCCCCTATTTAACCACTCCCTTAAGGGGGTAGTGGGATCGCATTTTGCAGGTGGGCCACACGGTGTGGCCGTGTATGATCCGGATTGACCAATCAGCGACGAGCCACAGGAAGGGCCACAGGGCGCAGCGGATCCTACGACGTGACGTTGTGATACAGTTAACGAGGAGGCAGGCACGATGTGACGTGCGCCACAGTAACTTCTGACAATAACTGCGGCGGTTACTGTAGCAGGCCCTTAAAATGAGGCAAAGTAATGATTAGCCTCCACGCGGGGAAGCGTACGAGAGAATGAAGAATGACCCGGATGAGTACGAGGTAACCCGTCCATCAAGTAAAAACTTGGAATGTGCCAAGGGAAAATAAACCTATAAAATCCGGATTATGAGGTAACCCGGAGACGGAGCAAGGAGCTCAGTAAGATTGAACCTGTTGTGGCCTTAGCGGCTAAGGCAGCTAAGACCGCACCAGCTTCGGGGACTAATGTTGGGGGGATACCCCCGGGTAGGGTCACACCGGAGTATAAAGGCCTGGTTAGCCGAGGTACGGCAAGGTCAAAGCAAGTGCTGGCTGAGTCACCTCAAGTAAGGCTGGTTGATCTCTGGATAATTGGTCTGGGCTTGGTAGTCTCCTAGAGAAGTTGTGTTCTGCTAGTGGTGAGAGTAAGAGAGTTCTTCTTCCTCCTCTCCCCAATACAGCTCAAGGAGCACTTGTAAACCTTGGAAGTGAATCGAATACAGAGCTACCGTGTGTGGAATCACCACACTATCCCTCCCTGGATTCCCCTAGTGTATTTAGTCCCCACCTTTAGCCTATCCATGGCATCAGCCGTGACACTACCATGACACATATACAGCTGACAAGTGTATTGGGTGAGTTGGGGACACAAGAGACTTCTTGTATCTTGATTGCATGGTTTCTTGAGAGGGATACCTTTGACCACTTCATCCCTGAGTTTGATAAACCTTGGATAATCCACTTAAGGGAAACTTGTTGTTGTTCTACAAACCTTTGCACTTGGAGGCCCAACAACTATCTACAAGAATAGAAGTGCGTAGACATCAAGCTATTTTCCAGCGCCGTTGCCGGGGAGGTAAGGTAAAAGGTACTCACATCCTCTAGCTACTAAGCTATCTTCTAGTACTGTTGCTGGTGTGTTAGTGCTCAAAGTTATTTCCTTTAGATTCTGCAATTATATCTTTTTGTTTCTTGTTTTTATTTTCACTAGTTAGGCTTAATGGAAAACAAAAAATTAGAGAGCTTTATAGTATTTATATTGAGTTAGGACATGAAGTGTTTGAAGAGAAAATTAAAAAACCTATGGAACTTTATTTGCATGCTAATAGCAATGTTATTAGTATGAATTCTTTGAACACCATTATTGCTAATGCTATGGCAAAGTCTAAGCTTGGGGAAGCTAGTTTTCATGAAAATGATCTTTTTAGTCCCCCAAGCACGGAGGAGAAAATTTACTTTGATGATACTATGCCTCCAATATATGATGATTACAATGATGAATATGATATTTTCAGTCCACCTACTATTGAGGAGAAAATTAATTATGGTTACAATATGCCTCCTATATTTTATGATTATGGTGATGAGAATAATAATGATAGCTATTTTGTTGAATTTGCTCCCACTACAATTAATAAGAATGACTATGTTTATGTGGGGAGTATTAATTCTTTTATGCATGTGGCTCATGATAAGAATGTTTTATGTGATAGTTATATTGTTAATTTTATTCATGATGCTACTGAAAATTATTATGAGAGAGGGAAACAAGGTTTTATGAATCTCAACAATATTAAGTTCCCCTCTTTATGTTGAAATTTTTGAAGTTGCACTTGTTTTGCTTTCCTATGCTTGTTGCTTTGTGCTTTCATGACTTGTTTCTTTACAAGATTATTTTTCATAGGAAGTGGGTTAGACATAAATTTGTTACATATTTTCTTCTTAATGCTCTCTTTTACTTCAATTCATATTTCTTATGTGAGCATCATCGAAATTATCGTGCCTAGCTCAAAGGCGTTAAAGAAAAGTACTTATTGGGAGATAACCCAAATTTTTAGTCAAGGAAGTTATTGCCTCTGTAATAACCTCTCCTTATCCTTTTTGTGTGGTTTTTGTGCCAAGAGTAACCTCTAATGAGAGAGAAGTAAGACTTCGAAAAGTTGTTGTCCTGAAACAGATTTTTGTGCTTCGGTAAAAATTCGCGAAAAATCTCTGTACGTCAGTTTGAGCTAGCATTTTTTTCTTTTGCCCTAGGTTGTTATCTAACTTTCGTTAGTTCAACACTTTTCGATTTGAGCAACAGAAGGTCTTCGAAAAAATTGGTTTTTACCTGCTGGTCTGTTTTGACAGATTTCTACCATTATTTGCATTTGCTTCTTAAATCTCTTTCTCTTTGAATTCTTGCCAAAATTCTTGAACTTTTTAAAGGAAGTGCTAAAGTAGCTTGTGTTTTAACGGAAGTTTTACTTGTGTTGAAACTGAACCAAAAGACTTATTATCTTGAATACACTAATGTTGCTAATGAAGATTGTGTGAAGTTTTGTATGAAGGAAATTTTCAAGTGTAGGGAAGAACAATGTGATGAGATGAAGTATGGACAAAAGCTCAAGCTTGGGGATGCCACTCGTGTCACCCCAAGAAATATTCAAGAAGTACAAGCGTCAAAGCTTGGGGATGCCCAAGGCATCCCCTTCTTCATCAATAAAATCTCAGGTTTCCTTTCAAACACTTCATTTTTATTGTTTCATGCATAATTGTGTTGTTTTTGGAGCGTTTTCATTTTTGTTTTTAGTTTTCGTTTGCTTGGTTTTCTTAAATAAATTGCTTGGACCCCCTCATTCATACATAGTTTCAAATAGGTTGATTTGGATTGGAAAAGAGTAGGAAAGTTCATGCTTAAGTGGTAAAAAGGAGCTTGTTTTAACTGTGACTTAGACTTTATCATGTGATGCTTGATATTGTTTTGGCTTTATGCTTAGTGATTTTTGCTGTAGCATGACTTGTTACAAACCATTGAGAATGCTTAATGTGCCTTGAAAGAATCATGCGTTGTTTTATCATATTAAATCATAATATTTTGGTATTCTCCTTTGATGCTTTATTTGGGTTGACTTGGCACATGCTCACACCATGTTAAGACTATACCAAGTCACCATAGCCTCTATGATCATTTAGTTTTCGACTTGTAATATCACTTTATGCTTTAATTAATAATGTTTTGTCGCTTTGCATGATTATGGCCATTACCGCTCACTTAGTTGGTCGCTCCTAGTCTTTTGCTAGCCTCCATACCAAGTATGAGTTCCACTCATGCATCCAACTCCAAATAAAACCAAGTTATTCCAAAGAGTCCACCATACCTACCTATTAGCATTTGCTATTCCAAGTATCTTCATGTTTTTATCTACCTTCCGAATTAAACTTGTTATGTGAAAACTAGTGATTAAAGCTCTCACAAACTTGATGGCGCACTAGACGTTGCCCCTAATAAACTTGAACCATTGTGTCATCTATGTTATATATTCTTGCACTTATACATTGGGATTACCAGAACCATGCTGTCATGGGGAACGCTTTCAACATTGGACGTGTACATTGTAACCAGTTAATATCATGCTCTTTTGTTTATGGATGTCGTCGGTGTGAAATGAAAGGGGAGCTTGTAAGTCCATGGAATTATGTATGTGTGTTAGAGAAACGCCTGGGCCGCTAGCCTAAGCCATGCCTAATCATGGTGGAAACTTGCAGCATCACCATAGTGAGTAATCTATGAAGCATTTTTCTTATAAAAAAGAGATAGCGATTGAGAAAAAGACAAAAACGATGAGAAAAGAGGAAAGAGAGAAAAAAGCACCATTTTCCCATGGTAAATAAGAAGATTGATGAGATGCTCATTATCTGCTTGCCTTGTTATTTTTATTATGCGATAACTCCTATATCATGTGCAAGGGGTACCCCGTTGGCGGTTCTCTGTGATACACATGTACTTACTATGACAAGAACTTACCGGTAACTAAACTTGAGTAGCATGAGGAGCAACCCTCGTATTCAAGGGACATGAGATTCCCAACTTATACTTTGTCAAGCATATACTCCATAGTTTGTTCACTTTAACCTTAATCACTTCAAGATGCTTATGATAGGGGAAATGAGAGCTGAAAGCTAATAAGTATCATAAATTTTGGAAGCTCTTTATGAGACTTGAATCCCTGCTTCCTTCTATGAAGGCATTTCTTTTACTTTTTATGTTGAGTCTCCATCTTTTATCTTTATGCACCTATTAAGAGAGCATAGTGGCCATTCTTAGTTTAATGTGCATTGTCCCAAGACTTGTTGATTGATGCATAACTTTGATATTGCTTGTTCTTAAACTATTTTATCTAGTCACCCTTTTGAACTTTGAAGGTGTCCTATGCATTTATGTTTTGCTACACTATGAGGGACAAGTTGAAAACCATTCTCATTATGTTTTCTATATGTGAAACAAACAAACGTCTTTCAAAGCATTGTTATTCATGAATCTTTTGTTTGTACCTTTTCATGTTACAACATAGTTGCTATGTCTTATTGTTAGAACTATATCTTTCATGCTATGTTAAAGTACTATGATCCTAGCTATCAATGTTCTATAAATACTTTGATCAAGATTATGATGGTGCATGTCACCTAAAAAATTATTGCTTTTTATCACTTACCTCCTCGAGGACGAGTAGGAGTTAAGCTTGGGGATGTTGATACGTTGCAAACGTATCTATAATTTTTGATGCTCCATGCTTGTTTTATATCATTTAGCCTATGCTTCGTCTACACTTTGAGGTGTTTTTATACACTTTCTGGAACTAACCTATTGACAAGATGCCACAGTGCCAGTTGCCTGTTTTCTGCTGTTTTTGGTTTCAGAAAAGCTAAAAAATGAATATTCTCGGAATTGGACGGAACAAAAGCCAATATGCCTATTTTTCCCGGAGCAGCATGGAAACACGAAGCAGAGACGGAGTAGTGCACTAGGGTGGGCACACCCTATGGTGGCGCGGGCCAGCCCTGGTGGCGCGGGCCAGCCCTGGTGGCGCCAACAGGGGGTGTGGGCCCCCTGGCTGCCTCCTCGCCTCGCCTCTTCGCCTATAAAAGCCTCCCGAGACGAAAACCCTAAACACCAAATTAGATTTCCACGAAAAGTTGCGCATCACCGCCACCACTGAAGAGGAGATTCGGGGGACAGAAGTCTGTGTTCCGGCACCCTGCCGGGATGGGGAAGTGCCCCCGGAGCCATCTCCATCGACTCCACCACCATCTCCATCGCCGTTGCTGATTCCCATGATAAGGAGGGAGTAGTTCTTCCTCGAGGCTAAGGATTAGAGTTATCCAACCGAAGAGTAGTTCAGAGTAGTATCATAAAGAGATGATATTTATATGAGAGTGTTTACTAGTGAAAGTATGATCCCTAGGTCTTGTTTCTAAGCATTGAAACACCGTTTGCAACTTGATCTGTTACATGTTGGCTTGCTTCCATCTTTATTTCAGATTGCCTTTAGTCTCTTTCTACCCATCAAGCTCTTTTCTAGCACCGTTACCACTTATAATTATCCATACCACTTGTATTTCACTATCTCTTCGCCGAACTAGTGCACCTATATACCTGACAAGTGTATTGGGTTGTTGGGGACACAAGAGACTTCTTGTATCTTGATTACAGTGTTGCTTGAGAGGGATAACTTTGACCACTTCCTCCCTGAGTTCGATAAACCTTGGGTAATCCACTTAAGGGAAACTTGCCGCTGTTCTACAAACCTCTGTACTTGGAGGCCCAACAACTGTCTACAAGAATAGAAGTGCGTAGACATCACCGGGACGGGGCGTTGGGGCAGCGGACAAAGCCAGAGGGGGACTATGGCCGCGACCTTGATGAACTGCTGGGGCAGCGCGAGAAAAACGAGGGAGGCAGCGGAGGAGCTCCAGGCGACGCAAAGCTTGAGAGGCGACGGTGGTCGCTAGCGCCACGAACGACGACGGTGGTCGCTGGCGCCACGAACGGCGTCGGTGGTCGCTGGCGCCACGACCGACGGCGGTGGTCGATAGCGAGGGGCGGCAAGGCGAGGCCGAGGGGTGGATGGCCGCGGCCGAGGGGAGGGGAGGGGAGGCGAGGCTGGCGGTAGTCGATTTGGTCTCCGTCTTCCTCCTGTGGAAGAGACAAGGGAGCAGGGGTCATGGCGGGTCCCACGGCTGGGAAGTTACGACGCGCGGCCTAGCAGTTTCCACGCGCGTTACGTGTGACCCTGACCCGGACGATCATCGTCCGGGAGAAGGGAATCATTTTCCTAAAAAAAATCCCACAGCGGGTAGAGCCGCCTGAGGAAATAAATTCTATAAGACCTGGTCTATATTCCTGAAGGATAGAGCCACCTCCATGCATAATGATTAAAAAAAAATTTAACAGACGAAAAAACTACTAGAAAACAGAAAAGATAGACAGTATCTATTAATAAACCAGGTCTCGTAAGATTTATTTCCCCGCGTGACAGTCGGCTCTGTTCCCCTTCCTCCTTCCCTACCCTGAACTTCATCTCATCGCCCCCAAGCCCAAACCTCTCCTCGCTTCCCAGTGGCCATTTCCCACCCCTACCAGAAAATGATGAAGTCCCTCTTCCTCTTCTCCGCCCACCCCAAGCCGCCCCTGCTCCCCTCCCCCAACCTCCGCAAGCTCCTCTGCCTCCGCGCCTCCTACTCATCCCCCTCCTCCGCCTCCACCTCCTCCCGTCCTCGCCCGGGCCGCCGCTCCCCAGGGCCGGCCCGCCCGCGCCAGTCCCAGTCCTCCTCCCTCTACGCCCGCCCCAGCCTCCTTACCATGGAGCGCGACCGCGCCGCCCGCCGCGCCGACGTCGACGCCTTCCTCGTCTCCCTCGGCGTCGACCCGGGCGAGCTCGCCGGCCTCGAGCTCCCCGTCACCGTCGACGTCATGCGGGAGCGCGTCGAGTTCCTCCGCTCCCTCGGCCTCGAGTCCGAGGACCTCGCCGCCTACCCCCTCGCGCTCGGCTGCAGCGTCCGCAAGAACATGGTCCCCGTCCTCGACTACCTCGGCAAGATCGGCGTCCGCCGCGACGAGCTCCCGCACCTGCTCCGCCGCTACCCGCAGGTGCTCCACGCCAGCATCGTCGTCGACCTCGCGCCCGTCGTCAAGTACCTCCAGGGGATGGACGTCAGGCCAGGCGACGTGCCCCGCGTGCTGGAGCGCTACCCGGAGCTCCTCGGCTTCAAGCTCGAGGGCACCATGAGCACATCCGTCGCCTACCTCGTCGGCATCGGCGTCTCCAGGCGGCAGGTAGGCGGCGTCATCACCCGTTTCCCTGAGGTGCTGGGCATGCGGGTGGGGAAGATCATTAAACCTTTCGTCGAACACCTTGAGGGCATTGGCCTGCAGAGGCTGGCTGTCGCGAGGATCATCGAGAAGAAGCCCTACGTCCTTGGGTTTGGGTTGGAGGAAAGGGTGAAGCCTAACATCGAGGCGCTTCTAGAGTTTGGTGTCAGGAAGGAGGCGCTGGCATCCATTGTGATAGAGTACCCTGATGTTCTTGGAATTGAGCTCAGAGAGAAGCTTGTTGAGCAGCAGAGCTTGTTTGAGTCAAGCATTTTGGTCAGCCGTGATGACTTTGGAAGAGTGATCGAGAGGATGCCACAAGCCATTAGCCTTGGGCGAGCTGCGGTTCTAAAGCATGTTAACTTCCTCACAGGTTGTGGATTCTTACTGTCTCAGGTTTGCAAGATGGTCGTGGCGTGCCCCCAGTTGCTCGCTCTGAACATGGACATAATGAGGATGAACTTCGAGTACTTTAAGAACGATATGGACAGGGATCTGGAGGAGCTGGTTGAGTTCCCTGCATTCTTTACATATGCCCTCGAATCGACCATAAGATATCGGCACGAGATTGTGGCCAAGAAGGGGTTCACATGCTCTCTTGCATGGCTTCTTAACTGCTCTGATGCGAAATTTGATGACCGCATGAAGTATGATACAATTGGAGTTGAGGAAATGGAAGATGACAATTCCTTTGACGCAAATAGGTTAGCGGGACAGGTGCAAGATGAGGATGGGAAAGATGTGGATGAGTATAGCGATTATGATGACACCGATGATGAGTACATTGAATAATTGGCTTCCTACTTCCTAGTACTACTATCAAGTATCAACTGTCAGCTGACAAACGTGCATTTATGTCTTTGGCATGATGCTCTGTTGTATATGATGCTTTAGCCACTAGATTGTCATTTTTGAAGGATGTGCTTTGATAAACCAAATGCTGGATATAATCAGATTGTAGCTTTAGAGATCCAATATATTCAGATGTTCTTAAACACTGCCTGTTTATTAACATTGCGATGATGTAGCTGCCTTTGTTGCCGACATAAAGTACTCCATTTGGCATTTCCTTATGGAAGCACATATGTTTGCGAACTGTGTTTCTCATGTTTGCACATAGATATGATAAACTTGAATATGCATCATGTACATAGTCAGTTTGCATGTTCTTGAATATGAAACTGCATTACGACGTGCGTATACTCTTTTACCTAGTGCATCTGCAAATGCTTGAGCAGATAATGATAAAATTGTCGCATTGTACCTGCCTTTTCCTTTGGAACTCCACCAGATATGATCCTCCTCTTATGCCACTTGTCGATCTTCCAATCTAAATTTCATTCTGGTCACCTCAGCGTTTCCATGGAATATTTATCATTCCTTCACGATCAAGTTTATTTTACTGGATTATGACTATGTATGGAGAGAGATGTTGGCATCAGGATATGAGTTTATACTCGGTGCGAGAAATGTATGGCTTTCAAAAGCGCAGTTTATACTCGGAGCCAGGATCTAAAAGCTTGTCTCAAGTTGAGCAAAAAAGTTGCAGACCTTCAGAATTCCTGGAGAGGAGAAACCTCCGGATAGTAGTCACTGGGGCAGTCTGTCTCATTTCATCAGGGACCTGATGTCTTGCCATCGCAAACATTTCGACTCCCGTATGCGGTAGTCGAGATCTGGAGAAATTCCGACAGAACAGAGCTGGCACATTCTATGTGAATTTCTTGCCTTCAGGGTAGGTTCGTTCGAGCGCCAGAGCACACAAGTCCACAGAACCTTATCGGCAATCAGAGTCAGAAAACGAAAGGAAGCCCTTGCGCTTCAGGTGCCTGAAAGGGGAAAGGAGATGGGCGTCCAGCATCTGCTGAAGCACAGGATGGCGTCCCTTCACCCCCACCCCGCCACGCGGCCCCTCTCCGCGCTCTCGTCCCTCCTCCTCGCCCCCTCTTCCGCCTCCGCGTCGTCCCCTCGGCCCGCCTCCCTCTCGTGCTCGCGGGCGTACTGCCCGGCAGGCCGGTGCCGCAGCACCAGCAGGCCGGTGGGTCGGCGAGTTCCGCGCGCCGTGGTGGCGATGTCTTCGTCGGCGCCGACGCCGGGGCCCGTGCAGAAGTCGGAGGAGGAGTGGGAGGCCATCCTCACGCCCGAGCAGTTCCGCATCCTCCGCCGCAAGGGCACAGAGTAAGAACACTACATCGTTGATCTCTGTTTTCCCTCCTGGAATCAATTATGTGGGTGCTCTGCTGTTCAGCGCTTTGATAGTCAAAGCACGTTGACCATATACAAAGAAAACGATGGAATCATGGGCTCATGGCTATCTGCTCTCATTAACAAATAAGGCTCAATTTACTTTTTATAAATATATGTTTACAGGTCAATTCGTTAGTGTGTTCAGCAAGTGCAAATGGGTATATGTCTGATCGTACTTGAACATGTCTAACGTACCTGGGTTGCACCAGTATTTGCGTTGGCATGCACACCACCACAAGTCCTAAGTTGCAATGCATCGATGATTCGACATGTCACAAATCGTTCGCTGGTTTGAAAAACTTCTAAAAGGCGGTCATGAGAGCAAGAATCAAGAAAATAACCATCCCTTTATCCGGTAGAAGTTTGGCATGTTCTTATTTTGCATAACCATTGCAACACATGCTGATTGCTCACAAGATTGTTCAAGCCATCGCAGTATGTGTTTGTTAATGAAACATGACTGCCAGATTAGTGTGTTAAGAATCAAGACACAGCAATCTGGCAATTATGTCTCACTAACAGACATACTGGATGACTTGAACAATTTCGTGAGCCATCGGTATGTGTTGCAATGCACACCTTCTTAGACACTGCCATGAATATTGTATCCTGCTATTGCATAGAATTGCGACACACACTGATATTTTTTTCGACTAAAGGAGCCATGGCCCCCAACTTCATTAAAGAAAGCTACGACACATACTGATGTTCTTTCGCTAGATTAAGTCACATATCACATTTCCTTGTTGACATGACTGCCAGATTGGTCTCTAGAATCTAGAGGCCCTCTTCAGTATGTACCTTGCTATTGCGCATGATCTTGTTAGTCAGTTAGTAAAACATTATACCAACCAACATGACACTGGGCACAACCACATAACATGGGAATGTAAGAGTTGCCACTGTGAAGTTACTCATGACAGCGTATTGTCTGTTACAATCTCATGAGGCTCGTTTTATTCCTCTCAGGGTAGCACCTCAGGGTTAGATTGTAACAGACAATACGCTGCCATAATTAAGTGTGTGTGATCCTTAACCATATTCCAACAATCGATTTGAGGATGAACTAGAAATTTATTTTCCACAAAGTTGTGCCAGACCAGACGCACAAATAATTGTATGAATCCATAATAGGAAGTAAAAAGTTGTCTTGGCAAAAAGAAACCTGGAGGAAGAAAATGCTACCCAACAAGAACTGACTTGGCCTTAATTAGTTTACTTGCAAGATCTCAGTAAAAACTAGAAAACATTGTATTGTACTAACATTCTAGTCTACAGTAGCAGCATGCCTGCATCCAGATTTTGTTAGTGTGTATTATACTTTTCTTAACGCATCTATTATCCTGTTATATCGATTGTCCATATGGTCAAGTATAGCAAGATAAATTTTACTTGTCCTTGAAGCACGAGCAGGTTCATTAGTTCAACTACCAGAATATCTACTAATCTAGAATATGGAACTTGAGAAAGCTCGGTAGGTGCTTCATGGCAAATAAAGGGTTACTTTGCATTTAGTTTTTCTTTTGCTGGTCATACAGCTGATTATTATGGAACACGGGATTCAACCTAATACATGCATAAGCAAAGTTGTTTGATCATGGAATGACATGTGAGCTGAATCTATCTAGTTCTTATCTTATATCCATTAACAGCATTTGTGTTGTCATATTTACTGGTCTGTGGTTCTGTTTTGAATTTGTTTTACTGGTTTCTGGTTCTGTTTCGAATAGAAACATTTAGGTATATGGCATCTTACATATGGTAGTCTAGCATAACCGTGATAAATTTTCTCTCCTCATATTTGTTTCAGGTATCCTGGAACAGGTGAATATGACAAGTTCTTCGACGAGGGTGTTTACGGATGTGCTGGCTGTGGAACCCCCTTGTACAAATCATCTACGAAGTTCAACTCAGGGTGTGGTTGGCCAGCATTCTATGAAGGATTTCCTGGAGCCATAAAACAGACGGTATGATTCTCTCATCCATTTCGAGTGCTTTGGCTAGGACCACACACAGTTGTTTCCCTTCTCTTCTGTTAATTCCATTCCCTGATCCTGACGGAGGTCACATCACATACTGCATCACATCATTTGCTACTAGGCGGATCCTGATGGGAGGCGAATTGAGATCACATGTGCTGCTTGCGGAGGACATCTGGGGCATGTGTTCAAAGGGGAGGGGTTCAACACGCCGACCGATGAGCGGCACTGCGTCAACAGTATCTCACTCAAGTTTGTTCCGGCCTCCGAATAGGCTAGTTGACTGGGAGCAGATGAGCAGCGATATGGGAAATGGACATAAAAACTCGCATAGCAACTACTGACTACCTTCTCATATAATGTCAGAACTCGGTATTTTTGTCAATAATGTAAGCCCCAAGTGCTGATGATTGTTGCTAATTTTGGCAGTAAACTGTTGTAATTCTTAGTTTTCCCAGTGGGAATTAATGGTGAGAAGCGATCTGTTTATAAAGACACCTGAAGGATGCGACTCGGTGCTGTTTCCCTTGGTGCCCAACCATAATATCATTGTGATGTGATGAAGCTGTACCCGGCAAATAAGCCACACAACCAAGTAATACAAACTAGACAGGTAAAAGAGCCTGCAGCCAGTTGTGGGCAATGATACCACTGCTCCCATTTATCAACGTTTGAAGAAATGGCAAGTGTTGAGTGAAACATTCAATTTGGAATTGCTAATACGAGCAAATTTATCAAGTTAACATCTATGTATTTCCTGTCGAAACTACATTGCATTGGGATGTTACAAATCTTCTCCATCACATTGTGGTTTTGTCTTCATCGCGAATATATGAGATGGCTTCAGTAATGCACACTGGTGAAAGCAAACACAGTTTCAGGTCCAACTGCAAAAGAAATAGCATAATATTTGAAACAGAATGCAGTAGTTGGTTTCATAAGCTTTAACAAAAAAAACATACTTATTATGTACCTGATATGAAGGAGGGCGAATATATTTCATGTTTTTCTTTCATTTTTATTTCTGTTCAACTCACAGGCTTTTAAGGCTTGAACATCTGCATTTAACCAGAGATGAAAAAAATGTTGGTTAGCTCAAATCTGAGAATTTTATGCGATGAGAAAACAATCCACTTTATGAATGACAATTTGTGTACAAGAAAGCGAAAATAGGCATGACTGTAATAACCGAAGCAGGCTTATCTGTTTCTCTTTCATTAAAGAAATGCTGCATCTGTTCATTTAATTTGGAGCACCGGATAAGGTAGCTCAAAGCACAACAGTCCTTGGGGATAATCAAAAGTGAGCATTACCACATGAGAGTAAATCTTCTCCCAAAAATAAAATCAAGTGCAGCTGCAAATTATTACTACTACTACTCCCTCCGTCCAGAAATAAGTGACATGGATTTGTTTATATTCGCATGTATCTAGACATGTTTTATTGTATCTAGGCACGTTTTAGTGTATAGATACATGTGAATCTAAACAAATGCAAGTCACTTATTTCTGGACAGAGGGAGTATTATTTTTCCAAAACATTTAATATTTGATAGTGTGTGCGCAAATGCAATGCTAAGAGATCGCTGCTAATTTGAATCTTAATGCCTGACGTTGGTGAACAGGGGGTAAAAGCCGCATCAATGATCTTTTAGGATGCTGCAATTTATATAAAGAAGCACCAAACGTGATGAAGTTCAGCGCATGCGATTACATAACCAGTACCACAAATGACAGAATATATACTATCCGTATATCCTAAAATCATGAGTTGTCTTGGACGTTTCTGGGTAATATTTCAGCACTTCTTACGCTAGTACTGTCCAATTGTCCATAACAGCACTAACTGGGCAATGTGATGGAGCAAGAGAAGCTATCAACATCTCTATTGCAATGCCTTTCTTCTATACATAATTTTATCAAATGGGGAAATTTACATCAGCACTAGATAAAACCTTTACAGTTTTTTTTGGTTCAAATGCAGGCAAAAATAAGTAAGTGGTCAACCTGAACATCGAGCAGGGTACTTAAAAGTCCTGGTTCTGCCTAATTACATAGTACCACTGAACAGGGTTACCAGCTCAATAAGTTGCAACGGATTTGGCATCTACAAGGAAGAAAGGAAGTGAAATGCTGCAGCGATGCTTACGTGCTTGGCAGGCTTTCCAGTTGCGGTCGGACTCGACGAGGCAGTCCTGCAAGACGAGGTAACAGGGGAATCAAACGCTGCTGACTGGAGCAAATCAGAGATTTGCGAGCAGCAGACGAATTCAGGAACAGGGGGAGGGGTGGTGCCTGGAGCGAGAGGTAGAGGGCGGCGCACTCGTTGAGCTGCTTCACGTTCTCGTCGTCCTCCTCCGCGTCCATCACATGGATGGGAGCCGGCGGCGCAGGCGGAGATGGTGGTGGTGGCGGAGGCGGCGGCGGCGGCGCAACCGCGTCCGGGGCGTTGCTCGAGGAAGGCCCCATGGTTACCAGGTCAGGCCAACTGGTTCGGTGGCACCTTCGAATATGTCGAGTCGTGAAACGGCCGGTCGGTTTTAGTACGATACTTTCGACTGCCTTAGCGTGTTCGTGGGAATGAAGATTTTTTCCCCTCTCGAGCTCCGGTGCTCTTGCTACTTTAAAAGAACTTCAAAAACATATTTGTGAGATCCAAAATATATGTGAAAATATATATGGACGTAGCTCATGATTTATCGTACAACCATGCAAAATATCAATTTTAAATACTTTATATTCTAAGCTGTACAAGAATAAAAAGAGTATAGACATGTGCAAGTATGTTTTCAAACCCCCAAATTTTATAGATTTATCATTTTTGTGTAGGCCAAAATACAAAGAATTTCACGTCATGGTTTTGCATGCTTGTGGGATAGAGCATTGATTATTAATTATGTCAGGAATTATTTTTAGATATTTTTAAAAACTTAAAAACATTTTAAACAAAGATAGCACCAGTGCTCGGGAGCAAAAGACACTTTCTGTTCGTAGGTCCTATCTTTTATTTACCCCCAAAGAGTTTTTTAGGACAAGCCATCCCTAAAATCGGACCCATGATAATCATCATAAAACTCTCGTTTTCCAAATTTCACGAAATCAAGTCACATATTAACATTGAGCTCGTATATGCAAAACAATTTAACTTGACAAAATCAAGTAAAAAATCTTCATAAATCGAATCAAGTCGACTAAGGCATATCAGTTCAATTTGACCTCAAAAGAATTCCACTCACTTCTATAAAACGCATATGCATAACATATAATGTGAAAAAACTGAAAAAACTCTTGTGGACATTGTGTTGTGCGGGGGAGGGGATAAAGTCGCCGACGCTGGACTAGTAGGAGGAGTGGCAATGTGAGATAAAGGTTGCACTCCGTGCAGAGGCAGGGTCACGCGGTGGGAAATGGGAGGGCATGGGCCGAGCTGGCGGCAAGACTGCAAGCGCTGGGATCTTTAACACTACCTCCTTCACGTCCTTAGACCGAAATGAACACATACGAGGGAAGCCATCGCCAACGGTGGCGATGCCAACCCTAAGTGATGGGGCTTCTTTCGCGACGATGCGTCTCTCTTCGGCACCGCCAAGTAGGTGAGAGTTAATTCAGGATATCGCTTTGTTTCATCCTATTTAGAGTGAATTTGACTTGTTAACCCATGTTTGTAGATTTGTGAAACTGTTTATCTGATTCAAAATTGTTGTTTGGAGTGAAATGAAGCGATATTCCAATTATTAATTTGATTCTTAGAGATCATAATACCCTGCTTACTGTGCGGTCTAGACTATAGTTATGTGTTCTAATTGTCGGGAATACATTTTTTGGAAATTCTGTGTAGGTAAGTACTTTCAGTGGCAGAGCTGTATCTAAACTGCGGGGTCAGGTTTTTCTGCAAAACACTTCTATTTTTTAGATTTTTGATATTGATCATTGGTACATAGGCAGTTTGACTCCACAGGTTTTTGTAGCTCGCTCCGCTACCGAGTACTCCAATGATCAAGAAACTAAAAGAAACCGTTCTTAGGCATTTGGCAACTTGGCAAGAAATCAACCAAATAGACATCTCATGTGTAGTTTCGTTCAAATACGCACACCGAGCCTCATAGTTCACTTGAAGTAGACCGATTACAAATACAAGCAAACCCTTGGGCGCAAATCATCGAAACAAGATTTGTCGTCGCTCGAATAACCACTGTCGTCGAGCTCGAAGGAAGGAAACAGGAGCAAACGACGAGTCCTCGAAGTAGACCTGAAGAAGAAACCTCATTGGAGTTTCCGTGGTACTCACCCACCCTATATAACAGAATATGAGGAATTAAAGCATTTTGGCCGGGACATCCCCCAAATCTACGCAGAAGATCGACTACCTGTTGTTGTCGCCCGAAACCGAACACCTGACTTCCATGAAGGCGCACGAGGGAAAACCAAGATGAGAAAGCATTATCGCTATCAGAAGGAGCAACCCTAGAACCACCACAACGGAGCCACGGGTTTGACGTCTCCGGCTTATCTTACACCTTCCAGTCTGTCTTGTTGCATCAAGATTGGTGCTAGCAATTTGTACATAAGTGCAGAAACTAAATCGAATTTATACGAGGAGGTCCTTCGTACTACGCACTTTCAGAAATCGTTTTCAGGAAAGTCAACCAAATTATGGTACCAATTAGAGCACTGCAGCTTGACCCTTGACCCGGTTCCAAGAACAGTCGTTCCATTTTCTTATCTAGCTCCAAGAAAATATGCTAGCAATTAGGAAGTCACGGAGTACAAATCACATTAAATAAATAAGGAAAGAAAATCACAGGAACAGTGAATCATGGAAGATCTAGACTCCACAATATGGAAGCTGCAAGTTGCATCGCAGGGTTGAACAAATTATGTAAACATGGAAGATCTCGACGCCTCTCACAGAAAAAATGGAAAAAGGATCGATAGACGTTGAACGTGAACAAAAGGTCGCCGGAGGATCAGAGGTAGGCGGCGGCAGCTGCCAGTTCGACGGAGATGGACCTGGCGGGAGGAGCTCGTGGAGGACGGAAGCCTATGTCGGAGGAGCCGTGCAGCCGCCACCGACTAGCCCTGCGGCGACGATGTGTCGAGGACCGCGACCAGGTGTAGCTGCTAGCCCGTGGCCAGGGATAAGGATGAGAGAGAAGAATTGGAAGATGAACTCGTCCACTTCGGCTTCCATATGAAGCACGAGGATGGACATGTCAATGATGAAAGTGCAAAAGCGGCAGCTTGAATCTTAGCGCGCCGTGCACCGTCGGATAAGACAGAGACGTCAAACGGGTTGTGGAATCGCCGCGTTCCAACTTGACACTAAACGACTACCACTGGCCACTACCCACTCGATGCTACCAAGCACATCATCAAGAATGCGAAGGAGCAGCATGGAGACCTTATATGATCCTTTGCCACCACCCACATCAAAACAATGCCGCCAAAAAACCTAGAGTGTTATTTCTAGCTACAGAGCAGCACATAGAAGGGAGGGAACTGGTGGGAGGCGAAGACTTGTATGTCTTCTAGGGTTTTTGGAGGAGGAAAATAACTTTATCTTGGTTCTTCAGTGTTGGTAGTAGTACCCATAATTGCTAGCTTCTTGCAGCTGCTACATTGGATGCAATAGGTATAAAGCACACATACTATTTAACCGATATCTTACATAGCTGCATGGTTTCTAGTTAACACAAATGTTGCCCTTCAGGTACATCTATCTAGCGGTCTGATGTGAGAATTCCATTTCTCCGTAGTAGACGGGTGTATTCCAAAAGAAACCAGCAAATATGCAGGTACAATATATGCTTCTCATCATGATAATCTTCACTCAGACATCTCGGAGTAGAGAAAATTTGATTAGCCATATTAATTAAAGCTCAGAAATAAATTCTTTGTATGTTGGGATAATAACTTTCTGATCCATTGCAATGCATAATTTTTTTAATTCGTAGCAATGTACGGATTATTTAGCTGGTATATAAAAAAATCGAAGGAGACCATAACATTAACATGCAATGGACCTTCGACGCATACATTAGCTGAAGGGCTATGACTTCACTTTTTGCCAGGAGGCACCAGACTTTGCCCCTGACCCCTCATTCACTCCTCTTTTTTTGGACACGTAAGGGGGACGACTCTGATGATGATGATGGCATGGGATAGAAGGATAAGGATCCGTCTGTTGATGATCGCAATTCTCGGACTCAGCGGAATCATATGGAGATCGATGCTTCGGGTGCCCAGACGACGGCTGGAGGACCTCCCGTCAACAATGTCTCCTCCTTGCCTTTGTTTGCAGTCACGCCTTTCAATCACAGTCCGCAGACTCCTCGGGGTAAGGCTATTGTGGCTGCTGCACGATTTTCTCGTTCGGGTTTTCAGCGTCCTGGAGTTTTATTTTCTGCTGCGGCTTCCTTGACCGGTTCGGATGGCATGACCCAGTCACTGTCGCCCCGGCCTTCTCATGTGCTTTCTTCGCCGTCCCACCCTACTACTCCGGTGGCAACGACGACACCGCCCTCCGGATCACCCGCCGGCGCTTCCGCTACGCTGCAGGCGGCAGCGAGCCGCGCAACGATGATTCCGCCCTCCCCTGCGCTGCAGGTGGCAGCGAGCTGCAATGCTTCTCCGTTGTCGCCGTCTCAGGACGCCTCTCATACTCCGCGGGCGGCTGCTGCGGTGCTTCAGCCCGCCGAGCGGGCGCTTGGCTCGCCTTATCAGCCAGGTGCTGATCAAGGCCAGGTGGATGCATCGTCGGTGACTGCTTCATCTACCTCGGCTACCATGGCGGACGAGTCTACTGTGGAGGGTGTTGTTTCTTGTATGCAGGCCCCTACGGTGGGCTCTTTGAAGATGAAGGCCTTGGCGGTTCCGACGCTACGCAGGAGTGGAAGGCACGCGATGGGCATGGACGGTGCTTCTGCAACTGACGTGGACTCTTTGGAGAAGGCCATGCGCAGGAAAGCTGAAAAGAACCTGAATACTTGCGGTAATCCCTCTTCATCCAAGTCATTTATTTCTTTCACTTCTACTCGCATTTTTTCTAAGCTATTCAGTTGGAATTAGTCTAGGTAAGAATGCTAGTGATATTTCTGTTACTACCAAGGTCTTGAGGCGTATGGAATTTGACCGGTTAATGGTTGTTCCAAAAGCTTCGACCTCTTATATTTCCACCTACTCGGATGATGAGGATGCAGACACCACAACAGATGGTCAGCTCCTATCTCATCTAGTAGGTGAAGTTCTGGAAGTTGGTTTGGATGAGGACAGGTTAAGCTCAATCTATGAGCTAACTACTTCTGGCCGTAAATCTTCTTTTGGGAAAAAATGTAATAAATCTCGTAAACGAGATCTTGCTCCTAAATCTATTATGGTTTCCCAATGAATGGTATGTTTCTGAATAGCAGGGGTCTTCGCAACTTGGCTAAACATTTACATATTGCACTCTGTTCTAGGGAATATAATTTAGATATTGTGGCTATCTCCAAAACTGGTAGACGAGAATTCTCATAGAGTATGCTAGATCGCCTTTCGGGTGGTCTAGACTTTGTATGGCATTCTCATCCACCTAGGGGACGGTCTGGAGGCATTTTACTCGGTGTGCGGGCAGATACCATGGAAATATTAGCATTTTCGAAAGGGGAGTTTCATATTAAACTCCACATCCGTAACAAAGCTGATAATTTTAAATAGAGTTTGGTCGCTGTTTATGGTGCTTCCCAGGAGTGTTTTAAGGCCAATTTTCTTCGGGAATTGGTGAACTTAGCGAAGGATAATCCCTACCCTATTCTTATAGGGGGGATTTTAATTTGCTTAGATTTCCATACGAGAAGAGTAAAGGACGTTTCGATGATCATTGGCCTTTCCTTTTTAATGCTGTCATTGACAATTTGAATTTAAAGGAAGTAACAATGATTGGAAGATAGTTTACTTGGGCTAATTCTTTGCTGGAACCTACATACAAAAAACTTGATCGTGTACTGATGTACTCAGACTGGGAAGATCATTTCCCTCTAGTCTCGGTACGGGCTCTAGAGCGTATCGAGGCTCTGTCTGATCATGCTCCTATTTTGATTACCACTGGGCTACCATCGCCTCGGTCGGTTCGCCCGTTCAAATTTGAACTTGGATGGCTACTTCATGATGGTTTCCATGATATGGTGAAAACATTTTGGGAAAGACCGGTTGTTGGAACTACCCCAATCTAGAGGTGGAATAATAAAGTGCGTATGACACATAAACACCTTGGGGGTTGGGCATGACACACAACTAGTATTCTTAAAAAAGAAAAGCTTAGACTTTCAGCTATCATTGATCACCTCGAATATTTAGTAGAAACATGGCTGCTAACTCCGCAGGAAATTGAGCTCAAAAGCCAATCAAATGCGGAGATGGCCCGGTTACTGCGCGAGGAGAAACTCAAATGGTATCAGCGTTCTAAAGCGCAGTTCATTTTGCACGGGGATTCGAATACTAGATACTTCCATAGTGTCGCCAATGGTAATCACAAGAAGAAGCATATTCATTCCCTAATGCATAATGACGAGCCGATCGAAGGACATGAGCAGCTGAAATCTTACATTACGAATTACTACAAAGATTTATTTGGGGAACCGGAAGATGGTTCATTCTCTATGGATGAATCTCAAACAACCAATGTACCCCAGGTTTCTGATGAGGAAAACTCTTATTTGACTGCTCCTTACTCTGAGGAAGAGGTCAAGCTAGCTGTTTTTCAAATGGAACATAATAAGGTCCCTGTCCCTGATGGATTCCTAGCTGAGTTTTATCAAACTTTTTGTGATGTAATCAACACTGATCTCATGGAGATGTTCAGTACTTTGCACAGGGGCCAGTTAGACCTGTTTCGTTTGAACTTTGGTGAGATTATCTTATGGCCTAAGGTTAATGAAGTAGAACGGATCCAACAATATAGACCGATCTATTTTCTTAATGTTAGTTTTAAGATTTTTACCAAAGTTGCCGCCATCAAGCTGAATTCAGTTGCGGATCATGTTGTCAGACCTTCGCAAACTGCTTTCATGCAAAGTTGTAACATTCTCGATGGAGTAGTAACTTTACATGAAACGATTCACGAACTTCATAGGAAGAAATTGAACGGAGTAATACTTAAAACTGATTTCGAGAATGCTTAAGTGGCCCTTTCTACAGCAAGCTCTTAGAACGAAAGGTTTTTCTACTGAATGGCGTGCTTTAATCAATAGCTTTGTGGTCGGAGGTAGTGTTGCTATCAAAGTCAATGACGATGTTGGTAATTACTTCCAGACCAAGAAAGGGCTAAGACAGGGAGATCCACTATCGCCAATGCTATTTAATATAGTGGCTGATATGTTATCTATCCTGATTAAGCGCACCAAGTCAGAGGGTCATATTGAAGGGGTGATCCCCCACCTTTTGGATGGTGGTTTATCTATACTTCAATATGCGTACGATACAATTCTCTATGGAATATGACCTCGAAAAGGCCAGAAACCTAAAACTTGTACTTTTAGCTTTCGAGCAACTTTCGGGATTAAAAATTAACTTCCATAAAAGCGAACTGTTTTGTTTCGGTGACACCCAGGATGCGGCCAACCTGTACAATGAACTTTTCGGTTGTAGTCACGGTGTTTTTCCGATCAAATATTTGGGCATTCCGGTGCATTACCGAAGGCTTACAAATACTAAATGGAAAATCGTCGAAGAAAGATTACAATTGTGTTTGAGCAGCTGGAAAGGTAAACTACTCTCTATAGGGGGAAGATTGGTACTCATAAATTCAGTACTCAGTAACATGGTACTATATATGTTATCTTTCTTTCAACTACCAAAAGGCATCTTGAAAAGGTTAGATTATTTCCGATCAAGATTCTTTTGGCAGGGAGATAATGAGAAAAAGAAATATAGACTGGCTAAATGGAGTGTCATGTGTCGACCCAAAGAACAGGGTGGGTTAGGTATTCATGATCTTGAGATCAAGAATATAGCCCTCCTTAGTAAATGGCTCTTCAAGTTATTAACTGAAGAAGGCATATGGCAAACTCTTATTAAAAGAAAATATGTTGGTTCAAAAGCATTGTCCCAAATGGTTTGGAACCCGGGCGACTCGCACTTTTGGGCTACCTGGTGGTGACAAAGAAACATTTTCTATGCTTCGGCACATTTTCTATTAATAATGGGTCTCGGGTTAGGTTTTGGGAGGATAAATGGCTTGGTAATGCTACCCTCCGAGAACAATATCCTGCTTTGTATTCCATTGTCCGTTATAAGGAGGAAATGATTGCCACCATGTTGGGATCTTTTCCACCAGACATAACGTTCAGAAGAGATTTGATTGGTACTAGACTTGACTCTTGGATCATGCTGCTGCATTGGCTGGCGCATGTTTGTCGGAGGAACCAGATGAATTTCGATGGAATCTAACTGAGAATGGTTCTTTCTCTGTTAGGTCTTTATACAATGCTTTAACCCAACCAGTTATTATAGTGTTAGATAATAGGATGATCTGGAAGATGAAGATACCTCTCAAAATATTTTTTTACTTGGTATCTTTGTCGAGGGACTATCCTTACAAAAGACAACCTTATTAAGCGTAATTGGCATGGAAATCCGAGATGTGTGTTTTGTCACCACAATGAGACAATCAAGCACCTATTTTTCCAATGTAATTTTGCTCGGTCTATATGGTCAGTCACCCAAGCAACATCTGGCTTGTATCCACCACATAGTATTGCCAACATTTTTTGGAATTGGTTACATGGTATAGATAACAACTATAAGACACTTCTTCGGGATGGAGCGATTGCCTTTATATGGTCGCTCTGGCTATGTAGAAATGATAAGGTTTTTAATGATATGAACTGTTCTCTTCTGCAGGTTATTTACAGGTGCACAAATACCCTACGAGCTTGATCGGCACTACATCGTGTGGAGCATCGCGACCTTTTTATGGAGGTGTGCACGCGGTTGGATGATACGGCTCGGGACCTGTTTACCTATCATGGATGACAGAATAATCTCCGTATTAGCCCGCCTGCAGCATCCTAGGCGTTTATTGCATTCAATCACTTTGGTTTTGGAATACGCATTCGTAGTTTTAACTTTATGTTGGATTCTATGGACTGTTATCACCTGTGTGCATCCTAACTATGCAGAGGTCAGGTATAATACTTACTTTAAGTAATAAAATCACCCTTTATCGAAAAAAATTTAGGAAAGCACACATGTTGTCACACACCGAAGTAGCTAGAGAGCACAGAAGGAACATAACTCGCATCAAGCCCTATCATCCTTTCACGAGAACATTGCGCACAAGATTCAAGGGTCAAGTTTCTGGTGTTGACAGCAAGTAGGAACGCTGTTGGATCGCACAAAGCCCATCCTCTCCATGATGTAAACAATTTCGTCATCATGTAAGCTCAGAGTAGGGGCACCGCTCATAACTTTCTCCCAGGTAAGGTTCATGTCCCCATCCAAGATTTCAGGCAAGAGATGCAGGAAACTCGAGCCGGTGACCAATATGTAAGACGTATCAAACGTCGAGCTCTCGTGCTAGACATCTAAAGAAATTGGCCTAGTCCATGTGGTAGCCGTCCAACCTTGATCGTCTCGTCGTTTCACGTTAAAGGCAGCCTCCTCTCTGTGAAGCTTTAGCTCGATGAACTTTGCTGGCTCGTGATTGAGCTCGTTGTGGAACCCCAGGAGGAAGGTATGATGAGCACAGTAGTAAGTTTTCCTCAGTTATGAAACCAAGGTTATCAATCCAGTAGGAGCAAGGAAACACCCCAAAGGTGTAGCTAGCTGAGCCTTGGCAGGGCGCACTACCGGTGCCAGCAGCAACATGGAGACCTGCACAACACAACCACATAACTCTGTCCCCAACTTGCGATGAGGTTTTCAATCTCACCGGTTTTGCTGAAAACAATGATTAAACGTACCGAGTGGAAGAAAGTAATAGTTTACAGAAAGTAAACACAAAGCAGTAAACAATTGTAGATTGATGGTAGAAGAAAGGACCGGGGTCCATAGTTCACTAGAGGTGGCTCTCCTTAAGATAGATAACATGTTGGGTGAACAAATTACAGTGGGGCAATTGACAAACATCGATAAAGCATACAAGCATATACTAATCATCTTGACTCCTTTGAGATCCGATTGGGCATTACAACATTATACATAGACCGCCATCCAACTGCATCTATGACTAATAATCCACCTTCAGGTTATCATCCGAACCCCCTCTAGTATTAAGTTGCAAGCAACAGATTATTGCAATACGAATTGCGTGTAATGTAAACAATACGATTGTTCTATGAACAAAGGATTTTTGTTTTCTCCCTAGTAGCAACAACACATCTAGTACCTTAGAGATTTCTGTCACTTCCCCAGATTACCAGAGGCATGAACCCACTATCGAGCATAAATACTAACTCTTGGAGTTGCTAGCATCTACTTGGCCAAGATAGCTACTAACAATGGAAAGCATGCAAGATCACAAATAACAAAGACATGATAGAATCAATAATCAATCTGAAATAGCATCTTAATATCCATCGTATCCCCGCAAACACAACATGTAGAATTACAAATAGATGATCTTGATCATGAACGGAGCTCACAAGATCTAAACATGATAGCACAAAGGAGGAGAACCAGCCATCTAGCTACTACATGGACCCGTAGTCTAGAGATGAACTACTCAAGCATCACACCGGAGGCTTGCATGATGATGAAGAAGGCCTCCAGGGTGAAATACCCTCTCCGACAGGGTGCCAGGAAGAGCTTCAGATCCCTCCCAATCTAGGGACAGAGACGACGGTGGCTACAGACTCTTTCGTAGATTTTTGATCGGGTACTTAGGGTTTCTGTATCGGAGGCAATATATAGTCGGAAGGGGAGGCCGAGGGGAGGCCGAGGGGGTGCCTGGGCTAGCCACACCACCCCCTGGCGTGGCCAGGCCTAGCCCGCGTGGCCAGGTGGTGTGGCTGCCCCCTGGCGCCTCTCCGTCTCGTATTCTGGCTCCGTGTGTCCCTCGGTGAAAAACTGACTTTGGCTATTGTCCCATCAGATTCCGAGAATATTCATTTTCTGACTTTCCTGGAACCAAAAACAGCAGAAAACAGGTAGCTGGCACTGTGGCTCTTGTTAATAGGTTAGTCCAAGAAATCATATGAAAAGTACTCCAAAGTGTGGACAAAACATAAGAAAGTAGATAAAACCAAGCATGGAACATCAAAAATTATAGATACATTTGCAATGTATCAACATCCCCAAGCTTAACTCCTGCTCATCCTCGAGTAGGTAAGTGATAAAAAGAAAGAATAATTTTTTAGGTGACATGCACCATCATAAACTTGATCAAAGTATTTGTAAAACATGGATAGCTGGGATCATAGTACTTCAATCATAATATGAAAGATAAAGTTCTAGCAATAAGACAAAGAAACTATGTTGCAACATGAAAAGGCACAAACAAAAGATTCATGAATAACTATGCTTTGCAAGACGTTTGTTTGTTTCACATAAAGAAAACATAGCATAGTGGCATTCAGCTTGTCCCTCATAGAGTAGCAAATATAAATGCATAGGACACCTTCAAAGTTCATAAGAGTGACTAGATACAAATAATTTAAAACAAGCAATATCAAGTTATGTATCAATCAACAAGTCTTGGGACAATGCACATAGAACTAATAATGGCCACTATGCTCTCAAAGAAGGTGCATAAATAAAGAAGGTGGGGACTCAACATATAAGTGGAAGAAAGGCCTTCATAGAAGGAAGTAGGGATTCAAGTCTCATAAAGAGCTTCCAAAAATTATGGTACTTATTAGCTTTCAGCTCTCATTGCCTCCATCATAAGCATCTTTAAGGTGATTAAGATTAAAGTGACACAACTAAGAGGATATGCTTGACAAGTTATAAACCGAAATCTCATGCCTCTTACTTACGGAGACCGAACCTCATGCTACTCAACTTTAGTTACGAGTAAGCTCTTGTCATTGTAAGTACATATGTATCATTAAGAACCTCCAACGGGGTACCCCTTGCACATGATACAAGAGCTATCCCATAATCAAAATGACAAGGCAAGTAGACAATAAGCATCTCAGCGATATTTTTATTTGCTATTTGCATAGGTTTTTATTGAGGATGCTTCATAGAGTGCTCATTATGGTGATGATGCAAGTTTCCATCATGATTAGGCATGGCTTAGTCTAGCGGCCCAGGCGTTTCTCTAACACACATACAAACTCCATGATCTTACAAGTTCCACTTTTATTTCACACCGCCGGGATTCATAAGCAAAAGAACATGATATCAACGGGGTACAAAGTACAAGTGCAATGTTGAAAGCGTTCCCCATAATACATGGTTCTGCTAATTTCAACTTATAAAGCGCAAGCATATACGCAACAAAGAAGGACCCAATGGTTCAAGTTTATTAAATGCAAGGAAAGTAAAGTGTGCCATCAAGTTCGTGAGAGCCTTAATCACTAGTTTTTCTCAGAACAAGTTTAATTTGGAAGGTAGACAAAAACAAGAATATACTTGGAATAGCATAAGCTAGTAGGTAGGTATGGTGGACTCTTTGGAATAACTTGGTTTAAGGAGTTGGATGCATGAGTGGAACTCATACTTGGTTACATAGGCTAGCAAAAGACTGGGAGCAACCAACTAAGAGAGCAATAATGGCCATAATCATGCAGAGCGACAAAACATCATTGATCAAAGCATAAAGTGATACTAAAAGTTGAAAACTAAAGGATCATAAAGGCTATGGTGACTTTGGATAGTCATAACATGGTGTGAGCATGCACCAAGTCAACCCAAATAAAGCATCAAAGGAGAATACAACAATACTATGTTTTGATATGCTAAAACAACGCATGATTCATCCAAGGCATATTAAGCAATCTCAATTATTCATAACAAGTCATGCTAAAGAAAAGAGTACTAAGCATAAAGCCAAAACAATACCAAGCATGGCATGACAAAGCATAGGCCACAGTCAAAAACAAGCTCTCTTTACCACTTAAGCATGAGCTTTCCTACTATTTTCCAATCCAAACCAAACTATTTGAAAACCAATGTAGGGTCCAACCAATTTATTCAGCAAACTAAGCAAACGAAGAAAACAAAAAACCAAAACGAAAATGAAAAAGAAGACGCTCCAAGAACAACACAACTGTGCATGAAACAATAAAAATGAAGCGTTTGGAAGAAACCTGAGATTTTTATTGATGAAGAGGGGGATGCATTGGGCATCCCCAAGCTTTGACGCTTGTACTTCTTGGTTATTTCTTGGGGTGACATGCGTGGCATCCCTAAGCTTGAGCTTTAGTCCATCCTGCATCTCATTACTCATTCCTTCCATACACCTGGAATTTTTCCTTCATACAAAACTTCACACAATCTTATTAGCAACATTAGTGCACTCAAGATAATAAGTCTTTAGGTTCAGTTATAACACCAATTAAACCTCCAATAAAACACAAGCTAATGTAGCACTTCCCTCAAAAATCTCAATTCCCCAAAAGAACTCAAAAGGAACTAACAAGAAGCAAATGCAAATAAAGGCAGAAATCTGTCAAAACAGACCTGCAGGTAAAGACGAATTTTTTTGAAGACCTTCTGTTGCTCAAATCAAAAAGTATTGAACTAACGAAAGTTAGATAACAACCTGGGACAGAAGCACAAAAATGCATGCCTCAAAAGGACATACAGAGATTGTACACGAATTTTTATGGTGAAGCACATAAATCTGTTTCGGGATAGCAACCTTCCCAATCATTACTTCTCTCTCATTAGAGGTTATTCTTGGCACAAAAAGCAAATAAAAAGGATAAGGAGAGGTTATTAAGGTAATAACTTCTAAGACTCATCTAAAACTTTTGGATTATCTTCCAATAAGTACTTTTCTTTAACGTCTTTAAGTTAGGCATGATAGTTTGAGAAGATGCTTACATGAGAAATATAAATTGAAGTAAAAGAGAGCATCAAGAAGCAAATCAAAACACATTTAAGTCTAACCCACTTCCTATGCATAAGAATCTTGTATGCAAATAAATTCATAAAGAACAAAGTGACAGGCATAGGAAGATAAAACGAGAGTAACTTCAAAACTTTCAGCAAATAGAGAGGTGTTTCAGTACCATGAAAACTTTTACAACCATATTTTCCTCTCTCATATTCAGTAGCCTCATAAATAAACTCAACAATATAACTATCACATAAAGTATGCTTTTCATGATCTACAAACACATAATTTTTATCAAGCTCAAAAATAGTGGGATTAAAACCAAACCCACTTTTAGCAATTCTATAACAAGATGACGGATCAATCTCATTTTCAATAGTAGTACAATTAATATTATCAACCAATATAGGACCATCATCTAGAGCTTTGTAATAAACATTTTCAAAAGAATCCACAGGAACATAGCATTCATCCTCCTTTAGTAAGCATGAAGGACAATCAAATAATGTAAAGGGTAAAGAGTTACTCTCATTAGAAGGTAGGCATGGGTAGATCCATTCTTCCTCCTCTAGATCATCACCCTCCTCCTCTTTTTCATCCAATGAGCTTCCAGTTTCAGCAATTTCTTCTTCCATAGTCTCATGCAAGGCATTAGTCTCTTCCATTGGTGGAGATCATCTATTAAGATATTCAAGCATATAGCCATTTTCTTCCTTGTAATTATCAAAGAAAAATTTAAGTATATCATAAACCTCATATTTATAAGGTGCATCATCAATATTTTCAATCAAATAAGCAAGTTCGAATGCACCCTTCCAAGCAATAAATTCTTCAATTTGTTCCACATCATAAAAGTCATAATTTCCATTAACATAAGAAGATATGGTAACATTATCATTATACTCACATTGAAAAGGGAGGTGTTTATACATCCTACAGCAACAAGATTTATCAAAGCAATACGTAACATTATAAGTAGAGCACACATTTCTAGCAATAGTATCCAATTTATTAATTTTTCCCATAAGTGTTTCCCTTTTTGTGACAGACGGTGTTCCTTATAATAATATTTTTGTTCTTTCGTGAACCCACCTTGCCAATAAGATCCAGTTTCAAAGAAACCAATCATTGATAGAAAGCATGATAAAGCTGTTGGAGATATGCCGAAGAGGCAATAATAAAGTGGTTATTATTATATCTTTATGTTTATGATAAATGTTTACATCCCATGCTATAATTGTATTAACCGGAAACATTAATACTTGTGTGTTTTGTAAACATAAAAGAGTCCCTAGTAAGCCTCTTGTTAAACTAGCTTGTTGATTAATGGATGATCATGGTTTCCTGATCATGGACATTGGATGTCGTTAATAATAAGATCATATCATTAGGAGAATGATGTGATGGACACACACCCGTAGTAAGCATAGCATAAAATCAAGTCATTAAGTTCGTTTGCTATAAGCTTTAAAATACATAGTAACCTAATCCTTCGACTATGAGGTTATGTTAATCACCATCACCGGATGGGTACTTTGATGACATCAAACACCGCTTCGTAACTGGGTGGTCATAAAGGTGTCATTGGGTATTCTGAAAGTATGTGTTGAAGCGCATGGACCAAGATTGTGATTTGTCCATCCATATGACGGATAGATATGCTCTGGGCCCTCTCGGTGGAATGTCATCTAATTAGCTTGCAAGCATGTGACTGGGTCACAAGGGATGACATAACATGGAACGAGTAAAGAGTACTTATCAGTAACGAGGTAGAACTAGGTATGGAGATACCGACGATAAAACCTCGGTTAAGTAGAGTATCGCGTGACAAAGGGAATTGGTTTCGTATGTTAATGGTTCTATCGATCACGAAGTCATCGTTGAGTATGTGGGAGCTGTTATGGATCTCCAGATCCCGCTGATGGTTATTGATCGGAGAGGTGTCTCCATCATATCTGCATATTCACGAACCGTAGGGTGACACACTTAAGGTTCGAAGTTGTTTTAAGTAGATATGGAATGTGCGTTGGAGACCGAATGTTGTTCGGAGTCTCGGATTGGATCCGGGACATCACGAGGAGCTCCGGAATTGTCCGGAGAATAAGATTCATATATTGGGGATCATTTTCTAAGTTAGGAAATGTTTCAAAGTATTTGTATGGGGATTTTAGAAGGTTTCGGAATGTTCCGGAAGGTTCTGGAAGATTTCTTGGAGTTTACTTGAAAACCCAGAAAGGATCAAGGAATCCTTGTGGGGTAAGACAAGGGTTCGTGGGGGAGTAGGACTCTCCCCCACCTCCTTGATCCGCCGGCCAAGGGAGAGGGGAGTCCTACAAGGAATCCACCTCCCCATGGTGCCTCCCTCCTTTAAATAGAGGGGTGGAGGCGCCACCCCCTGGCCCCTTCCACTCCAAACCCTAGTCGCCTCTCTCCTCCTCCTTCCCTCTGCTCTGGCTTAGGCGAAGCCCTGCAGAATTCTCTACTCCACCACCACCACCACGCCGTCGTGCTGCTGGGATTCCGTGGAGAAGATCTACTACCTCCGCTGCTCGCTGGAACGAGGAGAGGAAGGTCTGCTTCGACTCCGCACGCGTGACCGACTGCGGAAGCGCTGCCGGAACGCGGCGCCGGAAGGATCGTCCACTCGATCTTGAGATCGGCAAGTGATCGACTACATCAACCACGAGATCCAATCTCGTAACGCTTTCGGATCTACAAGGGTTAGTACAGATCTATCTCGTTGCACATGTCTAATAGATTAGATCTTGGCTTTTATCTAGATTAGATCTGGGTTTTGTTCGTTCTTGCGGTAGAAATTTTTTGTTTTCCATGCTACGAACCCATCAGTGGTATCAGAGCCGTATCTATGCGTAGATCTATTGCACGAGTAGAACACAATGGTTTTGTGGGCGTTGGTGCTCGTGCCGTCTTTTGCTTTGTGTACTTTGCATCTTGCGGTATGGTGGGATGAAGCGGCTCGGGCTAACCTTACATGTCATCGCACATGAGACTTGCTCCACGCTTGACGTGCAACTTGCTTTGCACAAGTGGCTTTGCGGGTGTCTGTCTCTCCCACCATAGTTAAGATTCAATTTACAATGAGCATCTTGACAACACTTGTATCAACGTTGTGGTTCTTGTTCGTAGGTAAGATCGGTCTTATGCGAAAGCCCCAAACCACGTAAAACTTGCAAAGAAAATTAGAGGCGTCTAACTTGTTTTTGCAGGGGTTTTGTGATGTGTTATGGCCATCATGTGATTGTGATTATATTTGATGTATGTAATGATTCGTGTTGTAATATGGCAACCGGCAGGAGCCTAATGGTTGTCTTCAATTCTGTTAAGACCTGCGTGTCTGTTCATCTTGTAATAGCTTTGTTCCAAGTAGTTGTAATAGTTGCTAGTGATGATAGACAACCATGAAGCGGCGCCACTGACCTTGACGCCATGCTGGTGATGATGGAGATCATGTCCGTGCTTTGGAGATGGAGATCAAAGGCACAAGAAGAAAGGGCCATATCATATCACACTAATTATGAATTGCCTGTGATGTTAATCCTTTATGCATCTTGTATTGCTTAGATCGCGACGGTAGCATTATAAGATGATCCCTCTCACTAAATATCAAGTAATAAAGTGTTCGTCCTTAGTTATATAGATAACATGTTGGGTGAACAAATTATAACATGTTTGATGGTAAAAGAAAGGACCGGGGTCCATAGTTCACTAGAGGTGGCTCTCCTTAAGATAGATAACATGTTGGGTGAACAAATTATAGCGGGACAATTGACAAACATCGAGAAAGCATACAAGTATATACTAATCATCTTGACTCCTTTGAGATTCGATTGGGCATTACAACGTTATACATAGATCACCATCCAACTGCATCTATGACTAATAATCCACCTTCAGGTTATCATCCGAACCCCCTCCAGTATTAAGTTGCAAGCAACAGATTATTGCAATATGAATTGCATGTAATGTAAACAATACGATTGTTCTATGAACAAAGGATTTTTGTTTTCTCCCTAGTAGCAACAACACATCTAGTACCTTAGAGATTTCTGTCACTTCCCCAGATTACCAGAGGCATGAACCCACTATCGAGCATAAATACTAACTCTTGGAGTTGCTAGCATCTACTTGGCCAAGATAGCTACTAACAACGGAAAGCATGCAAGATCACAAATAACAAAGACACGATAGAATCAATAATCAATCTGAAATAGCACCTCAATATCCATCAGATCCCCTCAAACACAACATGCAGAATTACAAATAGATGATCTTGATCATGAACGGAGCTCACAAGATCTAAACATGATAGCACAAAGGAGGAGAACCAGCCATCTAGCTACTACATGGACCCGTAGTCTAGAGATGAACTACTCACGCATCACACCGGAGGCTTGCATGATGATGAAGAAGGCCTCCAGGGTGAAATCCCCTCTCCGGCAGGGTGCCGGGAAGAGCTTCAGATCCCTCCCGATCTAGGGACAGAGACGACAGCGGCTACAGACTCTTTCGTGGATTTTTGATCGGGTACTTAGGGTTTCTGTATCGGAGGCAATATATAGTCGGAAGGGGAGGCCGAGGGGGTGCCTGGGCTGCCCACACCACCCCCTGTGCGACCAGGCCTGGCCCGCGCGGCCAGGTGGTGTGCCCCCCCCTGACGCATCTCCGTCTCGTATTCTGGCTCCGTGTGTCCCTCAGTGAAAAACTGACTTTGGCTTTTGTCCCGTCCAATTCCGAGAATATTCATTTTCTGACTTTCCTAGAACCAAAAACAGCAGAAACCATGCAGCTGGCACTGTGGCTCTTGTTAATAGGTTAGTCCAAGAAATCATATGAAAAGTACTCCAAAGTGTGGACAAAACATAAGAAAGTAGATAAAACCAAGCATGGAACATCAAAAATTATAGATACATTTGCAATGTATCAAACTTCATCACACCATTGTGTACTGTCAGTTGATGATATGGCCGGGGGTTGGGTATTTCAAAATCCACGAAGAACTCGGAGGGCGTTTCGCATGGTTCTGGCACGGCGGGCAATGCTAGGAAGCGGATAATGGGTCTCTCATCGAGGATATTGCACAGGAGAACCCCCCACCAGAGATCGACCCAGCCTATCAACCGGGATCCTGCATGTACCACACTCGTGGGATAATGAATCACCATCTTAACCGTAGCGTTCATTATTTCTGCGTGTCGGCGATGTAAGCCACCTGAGTGTGCCACGCTTGCCTGTCGGAGCGGTAGATGTGTAGTGTGTAGTGGTGGTGAGACTCGAGCACGACGAACTGCACAACAGGGAACACCATGGCGTAGTGCTCGTCGTTGTCGTTGTAAGTGGGCAAGATGGTGACCATGTTCAGTGAAGACCGAGCTGGGTAAGCTGGGTAGGGCCTCAGGAGAAGCTAAAGGGATGGTGGAGCACCTGGCCCCGCTCTGTAAACGAAGAAGTCCGCGTAGATCCACTGGTTGATGCTGTCGTTGCTGTTGCAGAAGGAGACATGCAGAAGGAACAAACCTCCTGCCACAGCGAGGATTCTAGGTTCTCCCGTAAAACGTTGGCGACCCATCAGGTCATCGCAGCAGCGGATGAAGCATAGCGAGAGCGCCAACGGACCACGGATTTCTAAGGACGCCTTGATGGAGAGGCCTTGGCTGTTCTCGGTTCTCGCGGAGGTTGAGTGTTCGCAGTAGCCGCCCGACAGTTCTTGTCCAATAGGATCTTGGGTTAGCAACCGGACTAGGAAGGGTGGGCTGGCATGGCAGAAGGTAGGGAGGGCACCCAGGAAGAAGACATGGATCGGGGAGGCTGCGGAGGCGAGATTCGGGGAACTAGGTTTTTTTTTGCTTCAGCAACTCGGGGAGAACACGTGATTCGGTGAATTGACACGGTTTATGGCAAGGGGCCCACCTGTTAGGGCCACGTGGTGCTCGTTAGGCGCCGCCCCGACAGGCCCGTTAACGGCCGTTAACCAGCGTCGCTTCAGACACGCTAGGGTATCAGTTAGTACCCGCTCGCGTGGCTGTCCGTCTCTCTCCCTCCTCACTGGCGATGGTGGCGACCTAGGCGGCGGCGAGTTTGGCGGTGGCGACCTAGGCGGCGACGAGCTCGGTGGCGCCGGCGATTTTGAGGCTAGCTCGCGTGGAGGCGTTGCGGGGCAGTACTCCCCCAATGCCTTGTCGCTGCATCGTTCTACCACCACACTGGCCAAGGCGGTTCTAGCGTCGCCGGCAAAGAGCAGCCATCGCTGGAAGTCGTCCTTCGACACAACAATCGAGTAAGTTCTCCTACCTTGCCTTCTCCTTGTTCTTATCCATTATTTGCTCAGAGATGTGGTGCACATATAGCATTATTACTGTCAGATTTGGAAGTAATCGTGGTTCATCCTTTAAATTAGATAGGTGAACTTGTTTTTAGTAAATATTAGTTTAGTTGACTGTCAGTTAATTGACCCTATTTAGGAAATTTCATATGTGTTGTCAAACTTGATGATAATTCACTGTAATTACTTGACTGTAAGGTAATTCATTGTAATTACTTGACTATAATTGACTGTAGTGCTGTTTTTATTTAACTTATGTAGTTTAGATGATGACATATGGGAGATAAGGTTCCATTTCCCTGGGCTAGACAATTTAGAGAGAACATTGGGCCAATCAGACATAACAGTGCTAAATTTGTTAGCACTTATAGAAGGGCATGGATATGGAACCAACAATAAGATGTATTATGTTGAAGAAAGAGGAAAAGGAAAGACTGGAATGGAGACAATCGACAATATGGGAAATGTGTACAAGATGTTGAAGAAATTTGAGGATGACGAGCTGCTCAACAACACTATATTGGATTCAATTTCCCCATGGCCTGTTGAGTTGAATATTGAAGGCACAGAAGCTCAGTCTTTGCATGAGGATGTTGTGTTTTCAGTTGACAAAGAAGGTGCCACTTATTTGTCAGATGATCAAGTACAAGAACAAGAAATAATCCTTGTTGATGATGATGGTTTTTTCCCAGTAGCTATTGATATTACAGAAGCCTTGTATTTTGGCACACAACAAAGCTCTAATGTACAGAAGGGAAAGGCAATTAATATTGAATGCATTAGTGATGAAGAAGAGGACTGGTTTCAGTACAACACATGTGAATTTAATCCTGAAGAGCAGAATAAAGGAGTTGAAGCTGAGCCAGCCTTAAATAGAAAATTGAGGGAGGAGAGGAAACATAGACAATAGGATGATGATGAGCATAATATTGTAGTGGGAGCTGAGGTTGACCTTGTTAGGAAATTAAAGGAGCATCAACAACATAGAGTAGCAGATGATAATGAGGAGACATCAATCTTGGAGCTTCTCAATGAAAAAAAGAGGCAGAGAGAAGACCCTCTTTTTCACTATGAAGGAGATACTGAAGTTGAGGAGTTCTTCCAGGATGAAGAAGGAGATAAGGACACAGATGTTGAAGAATTATCTGAACTAGACATATTTGCAAAGAAGCTAGCAAAGAGGCCAGGTCCTACTACTAATTCTCATCAGAGGCTCCTTTTGAAGAACCTTATTATTTTATCCCAAGTGATGATGAGATGTGCAGCCCTGATGAGTTGTGCTTTGATGATGATGATAGATTTGTGTCAAAGTTTGTTGTTAGTTGTGGAAGGAAGAGGAAATTGAAGAAACCAGTCAAGATGATATGGTATGATCCAAACATAGCTAACCCCCATGAGCAATTTTGTCTCAAACTTTGCTTCAACTCTGTTTATGATTTTAGAATTGCTCTCAGGACTTACCATATTGCACAACTAAGGAATTATCACTATCAATAAATAGTAGTGAAAGGATCATTGTTGATTGTACTGATAGAGCAACCCCTCAGAAATGTCCTTTCTATATATCTGCTTCCAAGATTGCACATGAGAAGACCTTCACAATTAGGAAATTTAGAGGTTTGCATACATGTATACCTAGTGGAGAGAACACCAAGGTCACTATTAATTGGGTAGCTCATCAATCTGAGCAGGCTATGAGAGTTGATCCTAATACAACCGTGTATACTCTCATGGACAATGCTAGGCAGAAATGGGGTGTACAAATTCCAAGAAGCAAAGCTTATAGGGCTAGGACTAAAGCATTCAAGTGTGTTATTGGTGATCAAAAGAGTCAGTACACACGTCCGAGGGATTATCTGCAGGCTGTGTTTGATACAAATCCAGGAAGCAGGTGTGTGGTGACAACTAAGGAGCTTGTTGAGCATCCTAGCCCAAATCCTAGATTTCATGGGCTGTTTATTTGCCTAAATGCTTCAAAGGAGGGATTTTTAAATGGATGCAGGACCTTTATAGGTAACTTGAATGCTACTTATTTGTTTGGAATAATGGATGTTTAATAATATCAATCTTAGCTAGCTTTCCTTTTGGCTAATTTTTCTTTGTTATGCACTGTAGGTTTGGATGGATGTTTCATAAAGCTCACTACTGGACAACAAATTCTTGCAGCTACGGGAAGGGATGGGAATAACAATATTTTTCCCATTACCTTTGGTGTAGTTGACAAAGAAGACACTACTAGATGGATGTGGTTTTTAACCCAGCTAAAGTATTGCTTAGGAGAGGGTTCCAACTTTGGTAACTATACCATCATCTCTGATAGGCAGAAGGTACTAAACCATTTTTCCAAGTGCATTTATTATTGTAGTATTGCATTGCCATGAACTCTGATAGGCAGAAGGTACTAAACCCAGCTAAACATAATTCTGTAGGGACTGCTCAAAGCAATATCCAGAATATTCCCAAACTCACCACAGAGATATTGTCTTAGGCATATATATGCAAATTTGCAAATAGCTGGTTTTAGAGGAGAAGAACTTAAGAAACACATGTTTCCAACTTCATATTCATACACTAAAGCTGGTTTTGACCTTGCAATGCAAGCTTTAAAAGATGACTGTGAAGAATCTTACAATTGGCTAGTTCAAATCCCACCTGAAACTTGGGCTAGACATTTGTTTGACACAGCATGCAAGATAGACCTAGTAGTGAACAACCTCAGTGAGGTTTTTAATAAGGTGATCTTGAATGTTAGAAACAAGCCAATTAGAACAATGCTTGAAGGGATAAGAGACAAATTGATGGTGAGGTATAGTGGGATCAGGGAAAAGATGGGGAGATCCTATTGGGAAATTACACCTACTTATTCTGAACTCCTGGCAGAATCCAAGAAGTATTCTAGGGATTGCATTGCTAAGAACTCTAAGGTTGGTTTATGTCAAATCACATCTGGGGCTAGAATCCTTGAAGTGGACCCGAGGGCAAAAACATGCTCATGCAAGAAATGAAATGTCATAGGGATTCCCTGCAATCATGCAGTGGCTGCAATAATGAAAATTAAGCAACAACCTGAGGACTATGTGCATGATTTCTTCAAAAAACAAACTTACCTAGCTGCCTACCAGCACACAATTTACCCTGTACCTGGACCTGATGACTGGACAAGGACAGACACTATAGATATTGATCCTCTAGTCTTTAGAGACAAACCTGGAAGGAAGCAAACAACAAGGAGGAAAGGAGCATTTGAGGTGCCAACACCTAGAGATACTTCTAGAGTGGGGACAATAACTTGCAGCAATTGCAAGCTCACGGGCCATAGGTACACCACCTGCAATGTTCCATTGAAACCTCACCTGGCAATTAGGAAACAAATCAACATGGTAATGTGTATCTACATATGGTTTACCAAGACCATTCTCTGCACCTAGGAGTGCTGCTGAAGGTGGTTCCAGTTCTGCGCCAACAAGGCCTGGCAAAAGGCCAACCAAACTCACAACAAGGATGGCAGGGTACCTTAATGCTGGGAAGCATTCAAGCTACAAGAAGAAGAAATCTGATTATGTCAAGGATGTTTGAAATGTGGGCATGTCCATTTCAAACAATTGGAACTGAGTATGTGTAAGACAATGTACTGAATCTTGTTTGAAATGTGGGGAAGAACTTGTTTAAGACTATCCTATTTTCTTCAAAACTATGTATGAATCTTTGTTGTTTAAGACTATCATATTGTCTTCAAAACTATGTATGAATCTTTGTTGTTTAAGACTACCTTTCAATTATGTTTGTTAATATGTCAATAGTGTTGTTTTATGGATGCATTTAAGAATCTTTGTTCAATTAAAGATGGCTATAAAAGTTGTCGAGACCCCTCGAGGGTTCTCGACAACTTAGTATACCTTCTATTAAAGATGGCTATAAAATTTGTCGAGACCCTTCGAGGGTTCTCGACAACATAGTATACTATCTATTAAAGGTGGCTATAAAAATTTGTCGAGACCCCTCGAGGGTTCTCGACAACTTAGTATACCTTCTACTAAAGGTGCATTTGACAAACAAAGAGCCAAACTACACAAGCTACTAGTATTACATAGACCCAAATTATTACAATAAGTTCAACATCCATTACTAGCTTGACATCCATTACCACAATAAGTTCAACATCCATTCTAACAATGGATTGCACAAATAGGTTCTTACACAAGACATAGAGTAGGGTTCTTACTCAACACTTATAAAAGGGTTCTTACACATGCATTACATAAATGGGCAACAAACTAGGTAGGTACTCCATCACTACTCATCACATATTGCATTGATCCTCTTGATCTTCTCCTTGTTACTATCAGAGGCATTGAAAAGTTCAAACAGACTGCACTCTAATTTTTTGTTCTCCTCTTTCAGAGCCTATTTTTCATCCTCTAACTTCTTCTGTTTCTCCTTATAAACTCTTGCTTGGGTTTTCAGTACATTCTTCGGTTCTCCATTAGCTTTCTTGTAGACCTCCACTTCATTCTTCAACCCTGCTATGTACTTATCCATCTGTTCTTCCTGCTCAGCCTCACTGTAAATCCTCTTCCTGTTTTCTTCCATAGCCTTCTTGCCAGTCTCCTCAAAAAACTTGTTACATTCTGCAATAAGGCATGCATGTTCCTTGACATCTTTTTCCTTCTCTTCAGCAAGATCCTTCAGAATCTTGGAACTCTCATACCTCTCTTCAATTCTTGCACTATTACTTTCATTATACATTCCGCACAACCTAGCCAATGCATTCTTCATAGTGTCAGGCCACTCTGGATCTACCCAACTATGAAATCCACAATTATTGACCTGCTGTACAAGGATTAAAACAGTGATCCAGATCAGTCTACATATATGTTCAAAGCTAAGATGATGGTTACTATATAATAACAAGAACAGTTTTGCCCATTAAGCATTCCATATTAACTGAATAAGATGATGTTCTAAATAAGATGATGGTTCCACATTAACTAAGCATTCCATTTAACTAAGCTAAGAGTCTGGTCACTATATAAGAGATGGTTCCACATTAACTAAGCATTCCATATTAACTGATATTGGTTCTGGTCACTAAGCATTACATACAATTAGATGATGATTGCAGCAAAAATTTCCATATTACATAGCTTAAGAAAACTTACATGTCCCACTTGACACAAATAGAACTTTCTTCCCGTGTTGTACCCTTCAAACGTAACACATTTGCGTAGTGGCAACTTGTGGCCACGACAGAGCTCAGGGAAATCATGAGCGATTCCATAGAATGTTGGGTCATCAGTAGTAGCAGGAGCATGGTCAAGCGCAGTGAATTCCTAATCAAAGAGAAAATTGAGTTTAATCCATGGGAATCTGGGGAAATCGAAGAAATCCCAAATCGACCGAAATCCTAACCCTAAATCGCTGGAGGAATTAGAGCTCTTACCTCTAAGACGCTCCCACTAGAGGAGGACCCGTCATGCCAGCTGGGCATGGCGATGACGGCGGTGGTGAGGTGCAGGCGGATGGCGGCAGGCAAGCAGCACCGAGCTCAGGGAAGAAGACAGTGGGAGTAGGACGGAGACTGAGGTCCACCCCGAGGTAGGCCCCACTTAAGAAGCGATGTCGGTTAACGGCCGTTAACGGGCATGTCGGGGCGGCGCGTAATGAGCGCCACGTGACCCTGACAGGTGGGCCCCCTTGTCATAAACCGTGTCAATTTTCCATCAGACAACGATCAGTCTTTTTTGCGACAACTTGAATTCAATCTGGTAGTTTTCCACGATTTGGAAGGCGACTGGTATGAATTGGGAAAATTGACATGAAAACTGGTAGTTTTATGCTATCAACTCGGCTAGAGGAGACCTATTGTACATGGCCACGATCGCATGCCTCGGGCACGATCTGTTGTAGTCCCCTTGTATAAATGTCTGTCGATAATGTAAATGAAAAGTGTGGTGGTTTCCTAAATTTCAGTTTGGTATCAGAGCCTTCTCTCTCTCTCTATCTCTCGTGCGATGGCCACCGAATCTTCCTCTCTCTCAGTCCTCTCCTGCCACCGGTGATGGCGTCACCGCCCTTCCTCTCTTGACACAACTCGCCAACCTCCAGCTGCTCCCATCCCCTCCCACTACCAATGGCGTAGACATTACCAAATACATCAAATTCAAACTAGATGCGACCACCGGCAACTACCACAAGTGGAGGAATCTGTTCTTGTTCGTCCTCTCCAAGTACAACACAAGGGAGCACGTCGAGGAGGAGACCTCACCGCACCTCGCCACCGACGAGTGGCGGTCCGTGGACGTTGACATCGTGTTGTGGATCTACACCACCATCTCCGACGAGCTCCAAGACGTGATCCTGGTGGAGGACATCACAACCTTCTTGGCCTGGCAGGTGCTGCAACACTTCTTCACGGAGAACACTGAAGGACGCGAGATCCTCCTCAACAAGCAATTCCAATATCAAACCTCAAGCTCTCGTGCCAGACATCTGAAGAAATTGGCCTGGTCCATGTGGTAGCCATCCAACCTTGATTGTCTCGTCGTTTCACGTTGAAGGCAGCCTCCTCTTTGTGAAGCTTTAGCTCGATGAACTTCATCACGCCATTGTGTACTGTCAGTTGACGATATGGCCGGGGGTTCGGTATTTCAAAGTCCACGAAGAACTCGGAGGGCGTTTCGCACGGTTCCAACACGGCAGGCAATGCTAGGAAGCGGATAGTGGGTCTCTCGTCGAGGACATTGCACAAGAGAACCCCCCACCAGAGATCGACCCAGCCTAGCAGCCCGGATCCTGCGTGTACCACTAGTAGAGAAAGGCTTATGGATAGATTTATTATCAGTGGAGCATTTTTTTGAATATGCTCCACTGGTAATTATCAATGGCGCATTTAAAAATATGCTTCACTAATAGTTTGTTTAACCAATGGCGCACATCTAAAAAGATGCGCCACTGATAATGCGGGCCTGGCACCCCGGAGGGATGTAAACCAAATATCAATGGCACATATGGACATATGCGCCATTGATATTCTCCTCACTAACGACGCATCTTTATCAATATGTGAGATTGATAAGTTGTAGGCCCCACCTGGACTCCACCACTCAGAAAGGTGACAGGATTATCAATGGCATATATTGGAGACGCACCACTAATATTTTTTTATTTCCATATATCTATGTTTGTCTAAAACCTATTTGCAAATATTTTGTTTCACAGCTGAAACCTACCACCCCATCTCTCGATCACGCGGTCAACCACCACCAGCCGCGCAGCACATAGTGACACGACACGCTCCCCGCCCGTGCGCGTGACCCCACCCCGTGGCCCAGCCCCACCCGCATCGCACACACGCGCGCGTACGCAACCCATCCGGCACAGGATCCCCACGATCCCATCGCGATGCCTTGCCTCTCCTCGATCCCTTCCTACCTCGCGTCGCTCCTCCGGCCATAATCGACTGCCGCCGCCGCCCTCCGTCGCCCAAGCGCACTGCCGGGGCCTCCTCGAGCCGACTTCACCCCTTGTCTCAAAACTACAGCATCAGTCAGAGTAAGAAAACTCTGTCAAACATAATCACAGCAAAGAAGAGCTAATGTGTTCTCAGAGGCTGGCGACAAGGGATAAAGAACGACGTTTTTAATGTTAAAAAGTGACACATGTTGCTCTCACAGTAATTGTGCATTTCACATCATCATAGACGGAAAAAAAATGTTATCATTTTTGACCTTTTTTAGTGTTATACAATATAGATACTGGTGTGAGAGCCACAGTTTCCTGCACCCACTTACAATATGGACATAGGTGGTCAGCTGGTGGGAAGCCGTGAGCGCACCCACTTACAGCCTGAAATGATGATGATCAACTTGTTGTAATGTATAATGTATGAGATGATGATCAACTTGTTGTATGCAAGACTTGTATACTATTCGGGCACTTGTCACAATCGGGTTCGAATTGATGTGATGATATATAATTCTATTTGTACTATTATCCCTGTTTCTATACTGCTGTGTACATGTATAAATACCCGAGAGCCTGTATTCTTTATACCTGTACGAAACATCAGTGGAACATCTTTTATTCAGCCAGTGGCGCATCTAACATCAGTGGCGTATTTGGATATATGCTCCACTGGTAAAACATCAATGGCGTATATTGAGGATACGCGCCGCAATACTAGGGCACATTCCATATGCGCCATTGATAGCAAAAAATATGCTCCACTAATAAACAATTCTCCACTAGTGCACCACGCTCGTGGGATAATGAATCGCCATCTTGACCGCAACGTTCATTGTTTCCGCGTCGTCGGCGATGTAAGCCACCTGAGTGCGCCACGCTTTCCTGTCGTCGGAGCGGTAGATGTGCAGTGTGTAGTGGTGGCGGGACTAGAGCACGACGAACTGTAGAATAGGGAACACCACGGCGTAGTGCTCGCCGCCGTCATCGTCACAGGTGGGCAAGATGGCGACCATGTTCAATGAAGATCGAGCTGGGTAAGCGGGGTAGGGCCTCGAGAGAAGCTGAAGGGATGGTGGAGAACCTGCAGGCCCCGCTCTGTAAACGAAAAAGTCCCCGTAGCTCCACTGGTTGATGCTGCCGTCGCCTTTGCAGAGGGAGACGTGCAAAAGGACCAAACCTCCTGCCACAACGAGGATTCTAGGCTCTCCCGTAAAATGTTGGCGACCCGTCAGGTCATAGCAGCAGTGGACGAAGCATAGCGAGAGCGCCGGCGGACCACAGATTTCAAAGGACGCCTTGATGGAGAGGCCTTGGCTGTTCTCGGTTCTCGCGGAGGTTGAGTTTTCGCAGTAGCCGATCCGACAGTTCTTGTCCAATAGGATCTCGGGGTTGCAGCCGGACCAGGAAGGGTGGGTTGGCATGGCAAAAGGGAAGGAGGGCGCCCAGGAAGAAAACATGGGCCGAGGAGGCGAGATTCGGGGAACTAGGTTTTTTTGCTTCAGCAACTCGGGGGAGAACACGCGGAGTACGTTGCGGGAGAGGTTTGGCTGGTGGGTCTGTTTTTCAACTCTGTTCGGGTCCCCTTTTTTAGAGTATTGTCGAACGGACCTGTTCGGTTACAAAAATATGAAGAAGAACTAAACATCAAGTACGTTTTCAGAGTAGAAAAACTTTTTCGGGTGTCCGCCGAAATTGCTTCTTTTCGATCACATTGTGGGTCATGGTGAGACGATGGTGGTGACTGCAAGACCGTGATAGCGTGTGCTGATGGTCAGCGAGCTTGGTGGAGCAATTCGAAGTGTCCGGGAGTGTGGTTTTTGAGTTAATTGGATAAAACTACCACAATTCGGGTTCTGACTACGAGTCAGTACCAATATTGGTAATTTCGCGAGTCAGTACCAACTTTTGGGTCACAATATTGCAGATCGCACTAATTCACAACTAAGAGCATTTTGACAGCTGCACTGGCATTTGGGGCCTACTTGAAAAGGTTGACTAGTCAGCAAATCAGTCAAAGGATAGAGATACGTAATTTCCGATACACGTTTAAAAAAACAACAGCTGCCTCTGTGCCCGTCGTGCTCGGCCAGTCGAGGATGCCCGCCGCCTGTTCCCCTGTTGTCCGCGCGTCTAGGGCGTCGATGGTGTCAGATCGAGCGCACACTCGCGCACTGGCGAACCTGAGCATGGCGGAGCCGGCCAGCCTGAGGCCGCACGTGTAGACGTCCGTGCTGATCAAGACCAGATGCATTTACTAGTAGGTGACAGTGTCGTTGTGAAGAACAACATGCTGATCAATTGAGGTGTAATCAAATTTGTAAATCTCAGAGTAAAACAACAACAAGACGACTGTGCATTTGCTTAATAGCATGACTTCAGATTGAAGGTTATTACGAACGAACAACAGTTTTGACTCAGCCAATTATCGGCACATGAACTCGCGGGCTGGTATGTAAAGCTCGTCGGCACCACATCACATTGCAGCGCCATGCGCACCTGCGGCGGCTCTGACCTCCTGGAAGCACCGGAGCAGCTGCGCCCACCACCAGAGAGCACCGAGTGCCCCAACACCAGCTCCGTGAAGGGCCGGCCCACAGGCCGGGCAAACGGTGCGTCCGCACTGGCCCCCGCGAGCCAAGGGCCCCAGCCCAGGTATTAGTTCTACTACTTCTAGTTAAAATTTATGGTTTTTGGCCTAAAAAAATGTCAAAGGCCCATGTTTAGCCCAGGCAAGTTAGCACGTACGGGAGCGTAGCAATCGATCCATTGCTTAGATAAAAAACCAATCGTTCGAGTATGCGCGTTCGCTTCTCCTCTAACCTCTCAACAACCGCTCCACCGAATGAGACGGCATCTGCTGCTTCCTAAATGGCTCGACGGTGGCCGTGCCTTTCTGAAATTAATGAATGCCCAAGACGCATCTCCATCGTTCCCCAAATTTCTCCCCTTCAATTTTCAGCGGTTCTATTGTTTGCCGATCAAATAGCCATTTGAGATTAGATTCTAGATAGAGGTAAATTTGTGTCCGCCCTTACCGCTACTCCGCAGATCTCAATCCTATTAAATAGCTCCCATCAAGCAGTCAAGAATCAAGGTCTCCATAGCCAAAACGAAAAGCTATGGGGTGTCGTTTTGATTGGATCTGAGAGACTGAGAGTGCTAATTGCTGAAGAGAAAGGGAAATAATTCTTTATTTCATAAAGGTGTGGTCTTCTTGTTCATCCTACAAATCAAGTTTACATCTGAATCGAACCAGGTGCTTTCGTTCCCTATTTTGTTCTTTTTATGCAACTTGTATTTTGGTGATATTCCTATTAGAAAGAAGTTATCTGATTCCTTCCTTCCATGATTAGTCCACTTGATCAAGATAAGTAATGTTATTTTTAGAGTTAAAACATTAGTTTGTGCTATCATTTGAGACCAATCAAGAGGAAAAACCCATCGTGAATCAGTGGCAGTTACCGATGGCTGTTTGTGATGCGGGCGTGCAGGTGTCTCGCAGGCGGCGGCGGCAGTACCGTGCGCGAGTAGGCGCTCGACATCCCCGAGGCCCTGCGCACCCCGACGCGTGCCTGACCGTCCTCCGCGAGGCGTCGTCGTTCGGGAGCACGCTCACAAGATCGCCGTCGGGGCGCCCATGAGCCCGCGCTCCGAAAAATTGCAAAAAGATCCAAAATCAAAATTTGTTGACTAGTCAACTCTTACAAGTGGGCCCCAATTGCCTGTGTTGTTGTCAAAATACTCTTAGTTGTGAATTAGTGTGATCTACAACGTTGGTACTGACTCGTAGTCAGAGCCCGAAATGTGATAGTTTTTATCCAATTAATTCGTGCGGTTTTTAGGGGTCAGGAGAAATCCTTGACGCTAGACCCCAACGTGGCGACGCCTGCGGGTGTCGCCGTCCTTCCTGAAGGGCGTCAGGTGTATCTCCCCCACCTCCCGCAGCATATTGGGGGAAAACCTAGGACCAGTCCGGTCAGTAGTGTCGTTGTCGTCGGAGGTGTTGCTTGATACGCGACGCTTCGGAGCGCTAGGAGCGTGGTGGAAATTCTCAGCGGTTGCGGGTCATCCTCGTTTTCATCGAGCCATTGTTGTCGGCTTTATTTTCTCTTATTTTTTGGGTGTTGTGCTGTCTGACCCAGCAACGGTCTCAAATGGCTGCTATATTAATATAGCTGGGTGAAAGCCTTATTCGAGAAATGAAATGATAGGCGTAACCTGTTCCGATCTATTTGTTGACAAAGTGATTCGACATGTGGTCTTTGTCTTGACTCATAATCTAGGACTACTAGGCCTAATAGACATTCGACAACTTGTCAAGAGAGAACCTAATAGACATCTCATCTTCAGTACCGATTGTTTAGTTCAACATCTTGATCTTGCAAATCCATTCTGGAAATCCTATGTGGGGAAGTTCATGAATGATAAATAAACTGGAGCAGATGGCAATAGGAATTCGAACCAAACACACTGAGATATCAGATATCTGCAGTTTGATTTCTCTTTCATGCAAATATGCACATCAAGTTTCACACTCCACTGGAACCATAAGTGTGTTTTCAAGTTGCTGCACCTGCTGCATTTTATCACGGTAGGTACATTATTCAGGATGGATAAGCACACATAAATTGTCTAACAGAGCTGCCCATTTCCTAGTTAACATAAACGTTGCAACTTTTTTTTGTCCTAGTTAACATAAACGTTATTTTGAAATTGTCTAACAGAGCTGCCCATTTCCTAGTTAACATAAACGTTGCAACTTTTTTTTGTCCTAGTTAACATAAACGTTATTTTGAAATTGTCTAACAGAGCTGCCCATTTCCTAGTTAACATAAATTGCAACTTAGCCTTTAGGTACATCTATTTAGCAATTTATAATACTCCCTCCGATCCAAATTAATTGACTCGGATTTGTCCAGATTCAGACGTATCTGGACATGTTTTAGTGCTAGATACATCCGAATCTAGACAAATCCGAGTCAATTAATTTGGATCGGAGGGAGTATCAAAATAGCAGGGCGGTGGGAAACAACAGTGTGTTGGGGAAGAGTGTTGGGGAAGAAGACGAGCCAATTGTTTTCCAAATTCTATGTACTAGGCTAGCACGTGAATTATCAAGAAACAAAACCAAACCGATCTTAGGCGTTCGCCAACTTGGCAAGGTAGAACAAAATAGACATCTCATATGCAGATTTTATATCTTTTCTTGCATTCAAACACGAACATCAAGTCTCATAGTTCACTTAAGACATATATACATTTTGAAGTTTCTGCAACTGCTGCTACATTTGACACAGGGTTCTCCCCCCCCCCCCCCCCCCCCCCCCCTCCTGAAAAGGATTTAGCAAATTTGTCAAAATTTAAATGAATCTATATATTAAATAGTGTCTAGATATATCTGCGACATTTTTTCCATGACGGAGCGAGTAGATGTTTTAGAATAACAGGTACACCTTATTACATAGCTGCATTGTTCCTAGTTAACATAAATGTCGGGCGGCCTTGAGGTACTCGATGTATCCGGACCGAAGAAGTAGCTGGAGAGGACAGAAGGAACATAACTCGGTTCAAACCCTAACATGTTTTCACCAGAACACTGTGCACAAGATTCAAGCGTCAAGTTTCTAGTGTTGATAGCAAGTAGAAATGTTGTTGGATCATGCAAGCCCTTCCCCACCATGATGTAAACGATGTCATCGTCATGCAAGCTCAGGGTTGGGGAACCGCTGGGAACTTTCTCCCAGGTCAGCTTCTTCTCCTCATCCAAGATCTCAGGCAACAGATGCAGGAAACTCGAATCGGCAGCGACCGATTAGTCGGAGGTATCAAACGTGATACCGTCGTGCCAGAAGTCCGAAGAGATCGGCCTGGTCCATGTGGTAGCCATCCAACCTTCATCGTCTCGTCGCTTCGTGTTGAAGGCAGGCCCTCGGTGATAGTTGAGCTCGGTAAACCTAATCAGACCATCGTGTACCGTCATATGGCGGAACGGCCGGGGGTTGAAATCGAACGGCGGGTCCCACTCGGAGGGTGTTTTCCAGGGATCTGGCACCGGCACGGGTACGAAGCGGATGGTGAGTCTCTCGTCGTCGAGGACGTTGCACAGAAGGACGCCCCACCAGAGGTCGACCCAGCCTATCAGCCCGGATCCTGCGTCTGCCACGCTCGTGGCAGCACCATGAGCTAACAGCCTTGTCATGGCGCTCTCTGTGTCCGAGTCCTCGGACGGCAATGCCACCGTGCACCACGCTTTCTTGTCGGTGCGGTAGGTCTGTAAAGTGGAGCGCCTGCGGTAATGCCCAAGCTCGAGGAACTCCGTCTCCACGGCAGGGAACACCACGGCGTAGTGTTCGCCGCCGTCATCGCCGATGGGCAAGACGGCGACCATCTTCATTGGAGAACGAGCTGGGTAGGGCCCCGGGAGAAGGTGGAGGGACGGAGTACCTGGCCCTGCTCTGTAAACAAAGTAGTCCCAGTACGACGGGCTGATGCGGCCGTCATCAACGGAGAAGTGGATGTACAGAAGCACCAAACCTCCTGCCGCACTGACGATCCTAAGCTCTGCGTGTCCGGCAAAACGTGGGCTCCCGATGAGACTGCGGCAGCGGGCGAAGCACAGCGAGAGGGCCGGCGGATCCCGGATCTCGGAAGACACCTCGACGATGTGGCCTTCTCTATTCTCCGTCTTGGTGGAGGTTGAGTTTTCACAGTAACCGATGCGGCAGTTCTGGTCCAGGAGGATCTCGGGACGGCGGACAAGCTGGGAAGGGAGGTCCGGCATGGCGGCGGAAGTGGGGGAGGACGCCGGCGAGGAATTCATGGATCTGACGAGGGGCGGCGAAGGGCGTAATAGGGTTCGGGAAATCAGTGATCTTCCAAGTTTATAGGTTCGGTCGGAGGTCTTTTTTTTATTTTTTAACTGAGGTTCGGTCGGAGGTCGGTTTTGAGTCTGACGGGCAAAAGGCCAATTCTGTTCGGTTCCGATTGCCAAAACGTCAACATCAAATACGTTTGCTGATTATCTCGAGAATTTATGTTTCAAGTTGAATACGATGGTATCGATAAAAATAATTGCTCGATGATGATCATACTGTATCTAGATGATACCTCGTTTCCACATAAGCATGCTCACTGTGCAGCTAAAGATTATTCGTTCAATGAATGTGTTGATTGCAAATGGATTCTGCAAATCATAGATAAAAAAACGCACATGAATGCGATGGAGGCGCACAGATGAAGGGTGGATTCTAGGGATACCGATATTAGAAAAAAAAATCGAAAAGCTTAGTTAAAAGTTTCGAAAAATCAGATTATTTTCAGAAATTTTATAGTGGACACGCTAGGAATTCCGTTGCTACATGTTACGCAATGATGGTCGTTCGGTTTTCGAAACACATGGTGGGACGCAAACTTCCTAACCTGGCGTTGCCACTGGTCTGTGCCCTAAATCGCCGCGTGTGATTAGGGTCCTTTTTTATGTACACATACATGGAGATAATTTCTGTGAACGACTGCACATAATTCACAAAAATATGGCTCTAAGTATACATTAAAATTTAATTTTTGTTTTCACATTTGTGTTGTGTGTGTAGGTCACAATGGAAGCATAATTCAATGAAACCTTACATGTAGATACTAGACATCCATATGTACTTTTTTGTTCAGTATTTTTGAAAGTAAAAAAAAATTGATTTCATACTTTAAAAAAATATGACATACCTGGTCCTCCATTTGTGATCTGTGATGAATGATCAAGAAACACCTTTTTTGAGGATGATCAAGAAGCATGAACATACTGGTCCTTTGGAATTCGCCAACTTGGCAAGGGAACCAAACATACACCGAGGGAGAACACAACGTTAACATGAGGAGGTACCTTCCATGCAGACATAACGAAGAAAGCAACTGTATCTACGAGGACGAATGATTTCACCAAGAATGGGATGGTAACGTTGGTCAGAGGGACCAGGATAAACAAATCGGTTTTGCTATTTCTCAGGCGACCGAGATTTCCTTAAGAGTCAGTCACCTAAAAAAAGTGCAATCGTGTGTTCAAAAAAAAGTACAACTGAAACTCAGATTCACTTTTCTGGCAGAAAAATGCAATTACGCTTTTCTGTTAGAAAAGTGCTGTTAGAAAAGTGCAACTGAAACGAGTTGCATATTTATTTTAACTACGGTTGCACTTTTCTTATATGATTGAGACTTAAGAAAATCTCAGTTGATTGAGACATAGGCAAACCCTAAACAAATAACTGAGAGTCCCTTTCTCCTTGTTTGAGCAGTCACGGCCCTCACGGGCGCGAGGAGAAGGTAAAGCTGCAGTCAGTATTGCATTACATCAAAAGAGTAAGCGTGATTATAGTACTTATACTCGAGTTTCAATTTGGTGCAACATCAGAAACCGGACCTTATATATGTACTTGGTGGCTTATTGTGACATCTCGTTAAAACCACTACTAGAAAATCGCGGTGTTTTTGTGCATTGCATCATCATGACCGCATGCTCATGTCATCATGCCACATTGCATTTGAGCATCGTCATCATCATGCATGGTTTGTTTAAAAACTATTTTTGAAAAGTCTGGTTTTGTTTTCTAAACGTCCTGTCTTTATTTCAAATAAAAAGGTCTTTTCGGGATAGTTTTATTTGTCTAAAATTATTTACAAAGGCTTATTTTTAAAATAAAAATAAAGTTTAAGTGTTTTTTTGAGGCAGCCAGCCAGGCCCAAAGCCTAGCCGGCCACCTCCTCCCTAGCCTAAACCCTAACCCGACCTACTCCCTCACTCGCCGCCAGCCGCCACACCAGCGCGCGCAGCAGCACACACGCACACACGCGCCAGCACACACCGCGCCTGCCGACCCACCCTGCACGCACACCCACCCCGCCTGGCCCCATTCCCCAGCACGCTCCACACCGACCGGACCGAACCAACCGCGTCTCTCATGCACGCTACCACCAACCACCCCCTGGTCCACCATCTGCCCACACGCACGCACGCGAGCCCGCCACCTCGCCAGCCCCACCCCACCTCGGGATCCTGCCCGTCCCCTGGCCCCACCACCCACCGACGTGCCCCGCTCCCCCTGTCTCGCACGCGTCTAGATCCCACCTACCCCGACCCCGCTCCCTCTCTCTCCCCTTCCTCGATCCCCAAGCCTCACCGCCGCCTTCGGCCCTTCTCCGGCCGCATGTGCCTCGCCGCCTCATCGCCTTGCGCCCTCCTCCTCGCCCGCTTCTCCGCCGGTCGCGCCCCGCGAGCTCTGTCCCCCCGCATCGAGCTCCGCCGCCGCCTTCCTCCACAGCCCCGCCAGTCCCTCCGTCCTCCCTCTGTCGCGGCACCAGCCCGCCCCGGTAGCGCGATCTCGGCGGCCACCAGCAAGCTCGCCGGCCACCGCCTCCTCCATGCGCGGGAGCGCCGCCACCTTGCGTCGCCTGCAACCCCGCCGCTGGACGCCCCTCTCCACCTCGCGGAGCGCTACCTTGGCCCGCCGTCCTCGCCATCCCCGGCTGTGGATGCGTCCCCTTCCGGCCCCGAGCTCCGTTTCACCACCGCCGACCTCCACCTTCCGCCTCACCGGGTCCTCACTCCGCTCCGGCCAGAGGCTCACCTCCGCCGCCCCTGCTTGATCCCCACCGCTAGAGCTCCTCTCTGACGTGGCCCCGCAGAGCCCCATGTCGGCCCGTACTCTGCGCCAGTGGGTCGTCTCGGCCGCTGCCTCTGCCAGCGACGACCCCCGCGCCGGCCTCGCCCCTGCTCCGGCCCATCAACTGCTGCTCGAGCCCAAGCCCTTCATAGAGCCGCGGCGGCAGCACGACCACGACCCTGTGTCCCTGGTCGCCTCGCGTCGACCCTGCTCTGGTTGTGCTCCTCCTTGTCTCCAGGACACCATGTGCCCCAGCTCCGGCCCTCCGTTTTCCCGCTGACCCTGTGCGGATGTTGTTCTTGCTGTATGCGCCTTCTGGCCATGTGCGTGTCATGTTGATGCTCTTCAGCGAGAGTGTGTTCAGGTACCGATGCTCAGATGGTGAAGATAGTTCAGAATAAGGTGTGCTTCTATGTTGTGGAAATGCTAGGTCTGAACCGAATAATGATCGACCCCCAAAGGTCGCCCGACATGTCCATAAGGTTGTCTTCCCGGAACGCCAAGCCCTTCATCACGGAACACCGAGCTCTTCCCCCCGGAACACGAAGACCGTTCCCCCGGACCGCCATGATCTCCATCCTAGATCCGAAGATGCCGAAACCTCGACCGGAAGATGCCCAGAACATCAAGATCTGCTTCCGAACGCTTTGACCAAGGCCGAACCAAGATCTCCACGGATGCGACAAGTTCTCCTTCCCGGCTGCGATGCCCGAGAACCCGGACGCTAAGATCACCGCCAGATACGCCAAGTTCCTCATCCTGGACGCCATGACCGTCTACACGGATTCGAAGACCCCGGTACCCGTTCCACTCAAGTTCGCCATCGGTGGCAAGATCGACCGCTTGGAACCCAAGTTCTCCGTCACGACACGACAAGTTCTCCCTCGCGTATCCGAACCTCGTCGTTTCCCATCGAACCCTGTCAAACCCCGGACCCTCGGAACCCAAGATCTTCCGAACCCAGATGTGTGCCCCTAAGCCCCTATTTTTATAATATGACATTATCAATTGTCGCATAATAAATTGTTCATGCATGCATACTTGTTTGTGGTTTGGGGGCATTATGCCGATTCACCTCATAATTAAATATAGAGTGTTTATGCGGGATATCTTAGTCTTATTCCAGACTCTATTTAAATTGGTGTAGCGAACCGATGCCATGTTTCGTCTTGTTAATACAATATTTAAATTGCAGGGTAGTTAAATAACTCGAACCGTTTAATTAATTGTCGGGACCCCGGTTCCGCTTAATACTGTCTAATTGCACCGCATCTGCATCATATCATAATCATGCCGAATCTTCTGCCGTAGTATTAAATATTGCATCCGGTGTTTCTTCTAGCGTTTGCTTCTTCGCGGATTAGGCCGATGAGTTGATGCGAGTATCGACAAGTTCTTCGGATAATGAACCTTCGGTAGTGTTTCCTAGGCGAGCATTCTCCCCCTTTCTATCTATTTTGCATTTATAGTCTTTATTTCCTCCCGTTGATCTATTGCTATCTGTGTCGCGATGCTTTAGTTTCCGTACACCAGTTATATCCCGTGCAGCCTCTATATTGCCGTGGACACCTCCTATTACCTGTGTTTGGTAGATAGCTGGCCTTGCGAGTCGTAGTTGCTTGCTCAGGTGCGATCTCGTGTTGTCAAGTACCACAATTGTTGGAATGCTGGCAGATGTTTATGGTGGAGATGATCATGACTTTAAATACAACTATTAAATTGCTAGATATAACTAATGCAGATGCATCGGTGGGCAATAGATGTTATTTGGTTCTTCCACGCTCACTTGTGTCCCGTAGGACCCCGAGTACTTGATACCTGTTCCTTGACTATTCGCACTATCCACATCCGGGAGACCCTATAGGATCCCCCTGAGCCAGAGCTTGATTCATTTCTATTTCTTGGGGCCACAAAGTAGTTTGGGGCTTTATTACTATCATATACTTATGCCATGCTTTACTGCTTTATTTACGATTGTGCGTGGAGCACCTGTACTGTTTAGGATTGCGGAGTGTTTTCGCGGTATCGACAAGCCCAATCACACTTTCGGGTTCCCAGTCGTTTACAGCCATTGGCGCAAACCTTGGATCCATCTCGGAGCCAGCCAACTTCGTTGCGGGTAGCTTAATGGGGTGGCCCTCCTAAAATATTTATGAATCCTGTGATTGCTTTGTCGTGAAAGCCTCGTTGGGTTTTGAGTTGGTTTTTCCGAGGTTGATCGAGTGTGTGTTGCTATTTGTGCACCCCTACAGGGTAAAACTTTCTGAAAGCCGTGTCCGCGGTTATGGACGACTTGGAGCACAGTATCTCGATCATAGACAAGCATAACTAAAGTAGTGTTATAAATTTGACTTAATATGTGACTAGTAATCAGATTCAACTATAACGGAATGGATATTAAAAATGCCAACAACTGGTGGAGCTGGGGTTCCTTGTGTCTTGTTATACCTGCCTAGTAAGTGTTGCAACTCCAATGAAATGTGATAAAAGTGCCAACAACTGTTTGGTTTTGGGATTCCTCAGGACAATCATATCTGAGAAGTAAATGTTCCAACCACAACGGACTGTTAACTAAAACTGCCTACTATTTATGCTATCAGGATGATTCATGCTATCTATATCTGATTAGTAATTGTTGCAACTATAACGGAATGAGTAAAATTGACAACTGTGTGAGTTCCTTGGTCTGATTTCCTCGTTTGGTCTCGAGGGGGAAATGCCAGGATGGGTTGGTTTGGTGTTAGCTTCAGGTTGGATCCGGATAGGTCTTTCTTATCCCTCTCTAATAGCCGCCAGTTTTACTGAGTCTCTATAGGTTGTTTAGTGCTGCTGCGCTGCCGCTTCAGTCCACCATACCTATGCAGGCGAGAGCCGCCGAATTCTAGCCTCGCCGTGTACTGGCCTCAGTGCTGATGCTCCTCTTTTTTCCTTTGCCCTTTATCGGCACCCCTTTTATTTTAGCAGGTTTGAGATCGACGTCGTTAGCAGGGTTACCCTTCCGGCTTGACCTGGGCAGGGTTATGGACGCCATTGGTTATTCTTCAGGGCTCTTAGCCCCATTTGCATCTTGTCCGTAGTCGGACGCTCTATCGATTTCAAGGTGATTTAGATCTTTGTACTGTATATCTATATTCTTGACTCTTGGAGTCGTTGTTGTATATATATGTTCTATGGATCCCATCAAGGACTGTTGTGTAATGGTATTACTTCGTTTTCCACCGCACAAAAGTGCCTGGTGGGCGTCCTTGAATCGTTTCTATGCGGGTTTTGCGAAAATGGCTAAAACTTGTATAGGGCCGATTCGAGGATGTTACACTTATGCAATATGCATACACCTCTAGATTAAAATTCAAGTTACAAACTGAGAGTTAGAGTGAAATAAGACTAACTTTCAAAAGTGTTTCGTTTCCCTTGCTGCGGAATGACATCCGGCATACTAGAAACAATTTTGTTTAATACTTCATCTAATGGTACAATAATTTTTATGGAGCATAATCTCCAGAAGGCTCCTAATATAAAACTAATTTCATGTATCTTCGAGCAACTGTCGAGTCTCAAAATGAACTTCCGTAAGAGCAAAGTTTTTTTTTGCTTTGGTAGGGTAAAAGAAGAAGCCGATTACAAAATTTTGTTTGGATGCGAGGTTAGATCATTCCCTTTTAGGTATTTGGAAATTCCAATTCACTTTCGTAAATTAAAAAATGGAGAATAAAAACCGGTAGAAGATTCGTTTGTGAGAAACTTATGCAGTTGGATAGGTAAGCTTTTATCCTACGGGATAGGTTAATCCTTATTAATTCAGTTTTGACTAGCCTCCCTATATTTATGTTTTTTTAATTTGAAATACCCAAAGGGGCAACTAAAAGATCAACTTTTCTAGATCGTGTTTTTTTTGACAAAGTGATGAGCATAAGAAGAAGAGTTAAATGCTTGGGCGGTCTACGAAATTGCCTCGCATGAGCAGATTAGTTATGAACTGGGAAAATGCAAACTATAGGTCACCAAGTTGTGTAGATGTGACACGTTAGCCATCCTGTCACAATGTCCGTTAAATTCTTTTAAAATCCGTTGAACTTTTTTATTTTAATTGTTTGGTCCTTGTGTACCATTGCGTGTGAAAGCCAAAAGTCACTACGGCCTCGCCACGTGGCTCCTCCTTGTTCTAGCCGGCGGCGCACCACGAACACCAAATACAAGCCCCAGAGCTCGACGCTCTCCCTGTGTTGAAATAGAGATAGGTTTGGTTTCGGTTTAGCCTAATAATCCTGTCTTATATGGTTTAGTGCATCATGTGTACGTATCAAAAAAAGTGAAGAATATACGAACGTACAACTCGATTTCAGAGTATGGATTAGACCCGCATGTATCTTGATTTCTCACAAGTCCTATGTTGGTGGCCCCCATCGCGTACGCGTACGCCAGTATCGTGATCAGCCGGAGCACGTGCTTCACGGCCATCTAAGAGTCCTCGCGTTCGATTCACGTGGATGGCAGGATAGGATATCCGTCACCTGTTTGATAAAATGTCTAATCTAAATTTCATCCATAGCGACCAATAGATGAGAGGAAACAAAAACATAGGGTGTATTTTGCAACAAAAAAAACTGTCAAATCAGAGACTTAATGCCCGCCGAGTGACTAACCGGGGACATCTACACAACTTGGTGACCTATAGTTTGCATTTTTCCAGTACATGAGTAATCCGCTCACGTGTGGCAACTTCATAGAGGGCCGAAGCGTGTAACTCTAAGAAGAAATAGACTTTCAAAATGGAACATAAAATGCCAACCTAAGGATCAAGGCAGTCTGGAAGTGGAAGTCTTAGAGATTAAAAATAAATGCTTATTAAGCAATTGGTTGCTTAAGCTTTTGTCAGTAGAAGGGGCATGGCATGAATTAATTTAGAACAAATACCTACATTCAAAACCCCTTACTCAAGTTATATCACAACCATCAGATTCTCCTTTATAGACAGGAATCATGAAAATGAATGAACAATTCTTCGAGAAAGGTTTTTTAACATAGGCCACAGGAAGGAGAATCAATTTTGGGAGGACACGTGGCTGGGAAACAAGCCTTTGTCTCAGCAGTCTTATTCTTGTACAATATTGTGCATCGGAAACAAGTTTATGTGCTTGCTGCGATGGCGGTGCTACAAGGGGATGCTACCATGGAGAGTGCAAGAGGCGGTTGCCGTGAGGAGCGACGCCGGCGACCCGTAATTTGCACGTTGGGGAAAGCCAGAAGTGGCTGGACATCGTGGGGAGTTTATCCTCTCGTCGAGGACGAGGATGCGGTGGGCTTATCCGACCGTTCTGGTGGGGAAGGTCGTTTGCCTCGATCCTCGGAGGACGCTCAATAGTTCCCTTCTCAGATTCTATGTACTAGTAGGTGAATGATAAAGAAACGAAACCAAACCGAATTCACCAACTTGGCAAGAGAACCAAATAGACATCTCGTAATACATCATTCAAAAACACGCACATAAGTCCCAGAGTTGACTTAACCAGACATACGTTTTGAAGTTGCTGCAGCTGCTGCATTTGATACAGTATATGACAGTAGGTATATGTTTTAAAATAAGAATGCACACCTATTACATGCTCTCTCCGTTTCAAAATATAAGATGTTTTAGCTTTTTGAAAAGAGTATATCTAGATCATTTTTAGCGTGTAGGTTCACTCTAAACCTATATGAACCTACACACTAAAATACGTCTAGATATACTCCTTTCACAAAGCTAAAACATCTTATATTTTAAAACGGAGGGAGTAGCTGTTAACATAAATGTTGGCCGGCCTTCAGGTAGTCGATTTAGCCAGACCGAAGTAGCTAGAGAGGACAGAAGGAACATAAGTCGTTTCAAGGCCCAACATGTTTTCAGCGGAACATTGTGCACAGATTCAAGCGTCAAGCTTCTGGTATTGACAGCAAGTAGACACGCTATTGGATCGTGCAATCCCTTCCCCACCATGATGTAAACGATGTCATCATCATGCAAGCTCAGGGTCGGGGCACCGCTGGGGACTTTCTCCCAGGTCAGCTTCTTTTCCTCATCCAAGATATCAGGCAACAACAGATGCAGGAAACTCGAATCGGCGACCGATAAGTCGGAGGTATAAAACGTAAACGTCACACTGTCGTGCCAGACGTCGGAAGAGATCGGCCTGGTCCATGCATGTGGTAGCCATCCAACCTAAGTCATCTCGTCGCTTCGGGTTGAAGGCAGGCCCTCTGTGAATCTGTGATCCTGTAGCTCGATAAGCTTCATCACGCCATCGTGTACCGTCATGTGGCGAACTGGAGGGGGGCTGAAATCTTCAAAATCCGAGCTCCATTGCGTGGGTGATTTCCAGGGTGCCGGCACCGGCACCGGCACGAAACGCACGGTGGGTTTCTCGTCCAGGACGTTGCATAGGAAGATCCCGAACCAGAGATCGATCCAGCCTATCAGCCCGCCGGATCCTGCGTACACCACGCTCGTGGCGCCATGAACCAGCATCGGAACCATGGCATTCTCCGTTTCCGTGTCCTCGGCGACCAGTTCCACGTCGGTGCGCCACGCGTTCCTGTCGGAGCGGTAGATGTTCAGAGTGAAGTGGACGCGACGCTCGAGCGCGGAGAACTCCCAAGTCAGGGAACGCCACGGCGTAGTGCTCGCCGTCGCCGACGGGCAAGACGGCGACCATCTTCGGTGAGAAACGAGTTGGGGAGGGCGGCTTCGGGAGAAGTTGAAGGGACGGAGTACCTGGCCCTGCTCTGTAAACAAAATTGTCCCAGTACAACGGGCTGATGCCGTCGTCGGAGAAGTGGATAAGCAGAAGCACCAAACCTCCTGACTCACGGACGATCGTAGGCTCCGAGCGTCCGGGCAGACGTTGGCTCCCGGTGAGGTCGTGGCAGCGGGCGAAGCACAGGGAGAGGGCCGGCGGATCGCGGATTTCGAAGGACACCTCGACCATGAGGCCTTCTCTGTTCTCGGTCTTGGCGGAAGTCGAGTTTTCGCAGTAGCCGATGCGGCAGTTCTGGTCGAGAAAGATCTCGGAAGGGAGGTCAGGCATGGCGGAAGTGCGGGAGGGTGCCGGCGAGGAAGACATGGATCTGACGAGGGGAGGCGGCGGAGGGCGTGTTAGGCTGCTATTGCCCCACCTCGTTTATAGGAGGAGGCTACACCTAGTTTACGAGGGAGAGATTTCTTCCTCCTTTCAGTCCGAGATTTTGGGACGAAGTGGACTCTCTTCTTATAGTTGGGCCGTGAGCGCATAAATGTCCAGAACGTAGACTGAGTGCTGAGCTAGACCAAGTGGACGCTAACATCTGGTATTAGCGCTAACATCTGATATTACAGCTAGCGATCGCCATGCCTTCCTGAGAGGCTTCTCAGGGGGATGGGATGTTAGGTTGAGGAGGCCACACCCAGCTTATAAGGAAGAGATTCCTCTATCGTCGGAGTTTAATAGCTGTGTTCGTCGGAGATCGGTTTTGAGTCTGACACAGACAATTCTGCTCGGTTTCAATTTCCTTTGAAAACGTCAACATAAAGTACGTTTTTGGATTCTAAAACAAACGTTTTATAACGTGAAAAAAGAGACCTCCTTCGTTACATTTCATCCAAAATACCCTGTGTGAGATGTGCTTGGTAATACGATGGATATGATAATCTCGACACTTTATTCTTCAAGATTTGTTTTTTTTTAACTGGATCAAGAGTTGAATAGGATGACATTGATAAAAAGGATTGCTTGATGATGAACAGATTGAGATGATACCTAGTTTGCATGCAAGCATCCTCACTGTGCAGCCTATCCGTTCAATGTGTTGATTGCAAATCTATTCTAGAAATCCTATCCTAGGTAAGTAAGTACATGAATGATTGAGTGCGGACAAATATACGATGAGTGTTAGGAACCTCGATATTTGAAAAAAAATCTATAATCATAATAGTTGTGAAAAATCAGTACTCTTTCGGAAAATTTATCGCTCACAAGTTAGGAGTCCCATCGCCATGTGCAGCACAAGGTGGCCATTCGATTTCAAAAAGCAACTTCCTAACCCGATGTTGCCACTGGTTCGCACCCAAAATCGCCTCGTGCGGTTAGGGTACCTTTTATGTACACATAAGCGAAGATGATTTCTATGAACGCGTAAAATCTAGTTGAAAATACATTGTGTTTTAGGCTGCACAAAATTCACAAAAATGTGGCTCAAAGTAGGCATTAAAATTGGTTTTGGTTTCGCATTTTTCTTTTGTTTGTAGGTCACAAATGAAGCATATTCAATGGAATGTTAGATGTACATACTACACATCCATATGTATTTGCATTCCTTTGTTCAGTATTTTTGGAAGTGGAAAAAATGTTTGTCATACTTTTTAAAAATATGACACCCCTGGTCCTCCATTTGGAGTTTCCAATGAATGATCAAGAGACATGAACATACTGATCCTTAGGCATTTGCCAACTTGGGAAGAGAACCAAGTATACACTGAGATATCTGCAGGTTTGATCTTTCTTTCATGCAAATATGCACATGAAGTCTCATAGTTCACTGGAACCATACAAGTGTTTTGAAGTTGCTGCACCTGCTGCATTTTATTACAGCAGGTACATTTAATAGAAAATCACACATATTATCTAACAGATCTGCCTATTTCCTAGTTAAGATAAATGTTGTAATTTAACCTTCAGATACATCTATTTAGCAATTTAATGTCAAAATCCGATTTTCAATGGGTATGCAAAAAACTCGGAGACACTATATCTTGAAATAATTTTATCGATACGTGTCCTCCACAACAATCCAGCAAAATTTTCAGTTGAAGTGCTGCTCTCATAAGGAAATTCTTCACTCGGTCTTTTGCAGCCAACCCAGCTGCATAAAATGAATCGGATCAGACATACATCTGAAAGCCGGAAGGAATTAGTCGATGTGACAGGGTAATCTGGTTATTTTATCAGTAGCAACACACAGGTTATTTAGCAAGTATTCCTATGTGACAAGAATGGAATCCTGCGGGAGAACACATCATAACATGAGGAGGTACCTTCCACGCATACATAATGAAGAAAGCAACTGTATCTGCTGACCAGACAACTGCGAATGATTTCACGAAGAATGGGATGATAACGTTGATCAGAGGGACCAGGATAAACAAATAGTTGAGAGCCTCTTTCTCCTTGTTTGAGCAGTCACGGGCGCGAAGAGAAGGTATGGCTGCAGAAGGAGATAATGGTCAGTATTGCATTGCCGTTCTTTTTTTTCTGGGGCGTCAACATTGAGTAAGCATTACAGTACTTAGACTACAGTTTCAATTTGGTGCAATATCAGAGACTGGAGCTTATATATGCTTCATGTACGAGTTTGGTGGCTTATGCAATATTGATACACCTCCAGATTAAAATTCAAGTTACAAACTGAGAATTACAGTGAAATAAGACTAACTTTCAGAAGTGTTTAATTTCCCTTACCGTGGAATAACATATGTGTAGTAGCATCAGTTTTGTTTAATTTCAAGACATGGTAAGCCTGATATGCTAACTGTAAGAATTTGTTTTATGTTCTTGTGATAAATCATATTCATTTAAGACACTTGGGGGTTGTATGAGTGGAACACAAACAACAAACACCACTGTATAAAGACTGGTTGCCTTTTAACTTCTTCGTTTTAACAATGGAAGGCAACCTTTGCCGTCTGGTATGCCAATTGCCAAATGCTGACCGCACAAACTAGCTGGATGAGCTGCAACAATGAAGTTTTATAACTAGTACTGAAATTCCATATTTCCACCAAATCATTCGCCGTGCTGTTAGTACTAGTTAAAGTACTTGCTGGATATAGTCATATAAATCATACTATTACTTAGTATACTGTTGATGCCAGAAAAAACATCATTACCAACTGAACAACGAGTCAGCAACAAGTACCAATGATGTTCTAACTAAGCATTAGCCTGCTCATGTCATGCAAGAAAAAAACATTGGATTGCTGAAAAAACGCATGTCTTACTTACTGAACATCCAGATGGACCACATCCCCATGAGCCTCCAAATGTCGGGCTCGATGGAGGGGAACACGAGGTTGAAGGAAAGGGCTCCGCCGGCGAGCATGGATGCGTACGCCTGAACCTCGAAGATGGTGTACAGAGTGGACCCTGGCACGGCAGGGTTCTTGCTGGCGGTGGACGCCCTGGGCGCAAACGTCGCCGCGGTCTTCTGAACCGCCTGCTCAAGGAGGACGCCCCTACCGTGTCAGTTAAAGCTTTCTTCGTGCAAAAAGGGTCCAACGCTGAAGCAGTACCGACCTTCTTGAGCTCCTTCTCGATCTTGGGGTTAACGACGGGCGGCTTCTTCTCCGTCGACGGCTCGGCAGAGGCACCGCCGGCGCCCACAACTCCGTCCTCTTTTGTTACGGCGTCCGCGACAGCACCTTCGGAGCCATCGGAGCCCGCGCGCGTTAAACAGGGTTGCCGCCTCCTGCTGCTGCTGCCGGCGCTTCTGCAGGGAAGAGACGACGCCGGCAACCGCAGCGCGGCTGCGACCGGCGGGAACGCGCAGCCGCCGCTCAGCGGGTTGTTTAGCAAGGGGTGCATCGTTGTTGAGGTTTTCTTTCTGCGGGGAACCGGCGGGAGAGGCGAAGGGATGGGGAACGGGAGGTCCTCCCGCCTTCACCTTCTGGCCGTGGCCTCCCCACGAACACCGTGGTATTTCCACTCGTTGTTTGTTTGTTTCTTCCAAAAAAATCTATCTATTAATAATTATTCCTCCTATACAAATTAGTCTTCTTAGATTGTCTAGATTCGGTTGTATCTAGACATGTTTTAGGTGCAAGTTACGTTCAAATCTAAATAAATCCGAAAACAATAATTTGGATCAAATGGAGTCGAAAAACATCAGAATTAATAAAAAATGAGTGTTTAAACCATATCGCAGTATACCCTAGATCTCGCACCAGTCCCCTATGCTATGATAGGTGGTTCCTCGTGAAGAGTGAAGTGCTGCAAGATCTAGGTTAGCAAAGAGTGGAGTGTGGCGGCATGGATATCAAGTGTTCCCTGTATTATATACTACTGCGACATAGAGATCTAGATCTTGTACCATATGTCTGACTTGCTTAAAAGCCCACAGACCATAGTGGCTAATCCGGTGGTCAAATTTTGTGGCACCCACTAGTTAGTGAGACTCGAGTCTCACGTGATTCACAATTAAAACTTATAGATAAAATAAAACACAACAACAACAATATCAGCAAGTTTCGATAACATAGTGCTCATACATATTTATTGAACACCGCACTACAAATTCATGTATCACTACACTAATGGAATTTCCTCCGGCACCACCAGAAAATGGGATTTCATCCGTTGCTCACCAGTTATGTTCTCGATTTCAGCCTGGAACGAAAGTTTCATCTTGGATCCGGTATCCTCGCCGTCATCGCCACCCCACTGCTTCATATTGGAGGGAAGTTGCATCTTGGGCCTGTTCGGGGGATCGACCCAAATCCGTAAGATGAACTTCCGCTGGTGGCACCCAACGAACATGTGGCCAACATCATCACCACGCACTAACAACGACGACGGGACGCAGCGAAAAATTAGAGACGCACCAGCAACCAGACAGCGAATTTTCCTCGAATCCTCTCCAATCCTTGTGATTCTAGAGAGACAAATATCCCCAAAATATATCTTCTAATCACAAGAGAGATTGAGATAACAACTACCAACAACTAATCTACAGAGACATATATATATACCATCGGCTCGGTGTCTCCGCCAATGAACATTAGAAGGGGATATTTGGGGAGAGTATCGTGAGACAAGGAGTAGTAAAAGACAGATCGAGATTAAGATTGTAGTTGCAAAAGTTGTAGAAGGAGATATAGGCTATGCCTGTTGGCGGTGGGCCATACAAGCCAGCGAGATAATACTGGCCAGTCAACACGAGGTGCTTGACTGGTGGTGGGCCATAAATATCGCGTATAATGGACGGTGACTAATATATGCATCCATCTGTCTACTCGATATTAAAATCTTCTCCAACTATCATGACACAAATATCTACCAGTATTTTGTGTACCATAGTGTATATGTGGCTGCCGCGACCAAATATTGCCGCAGTTGCTCATCCGCCGGCTAACCAACTTTTGCAAACAGATTTTTCTTATGCCGCCCCAAAAAAGTGCCGCACTCGGGGGACATAACTTTTGCAGTGGTCCTCCATAGCTCCAAGGCCTCAAGACCACCGGAAACGGAGCAGACCGGTCGCATCGTTGGCCAGGGGGCGAAACCCTAGATGGGTGTAGCCACCAGATTTAACTATGTTGTGATTATACCAGTTTGTTAAATAGGAGCAATTTTGTACACTCATTGTCATTTTTTGTAAAGGAAATATATTAATATCCTGAAGATGCCAATTACACTCAGCCTCTAAACCGATAAGAAGTTCATAGTTATCTAGGATGGACAGATCCAAGAAAAAATAATAAGTGGAAAAAATACCCCATCGCGGTGATGAAACACTCACAGCAACACTCTAACCACCACAAGACAACACCAGGATTACAAAATAGATTCTCCAAAAGAAGCACCTTCAAGAAGGAAACAATGCACAAGCATCATCTTTGCTCGATCGAAGATCTTGGGTTTTCACTCTGGAGAAAGTACAAAATCACAAAACAATGCCTTCAACAAGGTCATTGCCAGGTACAACCAATGAAGGCCAAACCTTGGGTTTTTCACCCTGCAAATAATGACTCGGTATTCAAGGAGCACCACCAAAATTACAGTCCACCTGCACTACCACCCCTCTTGGCCAAGGCCGTTGCTGCAAGCCAGCGAACACACAACACGCAAGAAGAACCTGCAAAATAAGGTCTTCAACACACCTGATACACATCTTCGCCATTACAAAGCTCCAACTCCATCTCTGTCAATATAATGGAAATCCATACTTAGACATGTATCATGGTACCAACAAGGAAGCTAAGCTTCACACCATGCCCTTCCTAAAGCCATATTGGTTGAAGATGAGGGCGTGAATGACTAGATCGATTCCAATCTAGATATCTAGCGGCACCAATGCTGATCAACGGGATCTTCAAGAGGAATAACAGAACTCACACTAGTAGGAAAAGGCCTAGTGGCAGTGTTCGGAAAATGAGGCCAGTGGCATTGAACCTCCACGCCACTAACTTGTAGCAGCTACTGGTGGCGTGTGGCCGAAACCCTAGTACTTAAGTTAGGTACTAGTGGCATGTCTTTGAATGCCACCAGTAAGTTAACCTGTAGTGGCATTCATGCTCGCCTGAACGCCATTAACTATAATTCGGAAAATACAAAAATACTAAAAATCTTAATTATAGCAGCAATATCAAATTAGGATACAACAATACTAAACATCATTCAGAATACAACAACATGACACAACAATACTGGACATCATTCAAAATACAACAATAGGATACAACAATTAATGCTGGATAATTTATCTAGCTTGTTCTACATAAGAGAATGGTCTTCAACGTTAGAAGACTAGTTCTACCTATGGAAATGATCTTCAAAGTTCGAAGACTCTGAGTCAGGGATCTCGTACGAGAAAAAGATGACTCCACAAGTTTCATCGAGGTAGATTCTCGACCTCATCCTGGCATCCATCATATACCTTTCTACCAATTTTGTCCAAAGTGGTCATGTAAAGTAAGTTTAGCTCGCCTCGTTGACGACTAGAATCTTGTAGATCTTGTCGGGTATTGTCTATTCCACCAAGGTGACCTCAAATTGTCCCTCGTGATGGACACGTCTGTTCACATGATCAAGAAAGTCTTTCTTGCATGCCAATGGATGGTCTGAGAATCAAAACTTATATGAAAACAATAGTTAGTTTCAATCAAAATGCATGCAAGACTGGAAATCATAATTAAACTAAACATAAGCACTATGATAAACTTCTTATCCTGACAACTTTCATAGCCACAGTTGACGTGGGGATACATTTACTCCATGTTCATCTAATATATTAAATATGTTCAAGTATCCATAGCTATGCTTAAATATATTAGGAAATTCAAACATAAAGTAAAGCAAGGGATCTTACAAATGCAAGATGTCACAACTGATCTGAAGGTGTGCCAGGAAACCAAAATAAACATTCCTATATCTACAAATTGAGCCCAAATTAATATCTCTAAAGCACTATCTAACCTTCCTATATCTAGAATTTGAACCCAAGTTTAGTATCTGAACACTATCTCTAAAATACGATCTAGCATATCTATATCTAGAATTTCTAAGATCATTATCTACCATATACATCTATAATTTCTAAATTGCTATAAAAAGGGGAGGTGTAGCGGGTGGCTCACCGCAAGGTCGGTGACGAGGCTCGGACGGGAAGGTCGCAACGACCAGTGGCTCGGGAGGGGAGGTTCCAACGACCAATGACGACAGATTGAGTGGAGTCGTCGGATGCGGTCGGGGTGGCGGCGGACACACGCGGTTGGGTGTAGTCGCAGGTGCTGGGAGAGGAGAGTTGTAGGGAGCAGAGCGGGCATCTGATGTGGGGCAGCAGTGGCACGGAGAGTGGATAGAAAGGGATCTAGAGGAGGTGTGTGAATGAGAGAGGGCCGGCCATGAGGAGAAGAAGAGATAAGATCAATAATTTAAGTTAATTTAAGTGTATCCGCATGCGGGGTGGTTGGTACTTGTGGCATTTAACTGAATCCAACGCCACCACTAGAGGACATATTTGTGGCGTTCTTTTATAGTGAACACCACTATTACCTTTGTCCCAACTGCGTATGGGGGAACCTCCTATTTGTGGCGTTTATTTATATATGGACGCCACTATTAGGTGGTATTCCTAAATATTTCAGTGTCATTACTATTTCGTCTGCAAGTGGTGGCACGCATTATATTTTGGACGCCACTAGGAAAATGACCGCTATAAGGGTTTTCCTACTAGTGTCGTAGGTGACTAGATCAAGGAGGCGATCCATGACTTGGCACTCCAAGAGCACTAGGGCGTACATTCCTTGCTCGCAATCTCCCGATCGATTATAACCAACTTAAATTACACTTGCAGTAGGCGGGTGGTCGGGGAATGTCATCTCCATTTATCTTCTACCTAAGTATGTGATGCATGTAAAATACATATATGAACTTTGTAGTGTATTGATACATATTCCCACATATTTGTAACTTATATGATGTTATATCCATGTTTTACATTGATTTATTGGATTTACCGATGATCCCCTTTATTTGGTTTATTACTCCGCGGGACATGGAAACCCTGTTTTTCTTCCTTCTTGTTTCGATCCTATTTCCGTGAATAACAAGGATTTCTCTATCATTTCATTCGGGATAATCCCCTTTATTAAGTTTATTACTCCATAGGACCGGGAAACCCTGTTTTGTGTATTTTTATCTTTCAGGGACCTAAACAAAGTCATATAGCCTAGGGATTTTTCGAGAAGTATTTTTTCGCAAAGAGAAGCATCTTGAGAATAAGAACCATGAGAGGGGAGGCCCGAGGCCCAAACAATCCCAGGTGGTGAAGCCCCACTAACGAGGGTTTAACTCATCAATGCCCATGGTCATGGACTTGGGTTTTGGAGAAGGAGGGAGCGCTGGAATCATCAGGCTAGCAAACAAGCACATAGGGACGCAAGGTTTACCCAGGTTCAGGCTTCGTAGAGGTCCGTACTCCTACTTGTCTGCTCTTGGAATTAACGAAGGAATCGAAGATTACAATGGTGCGCAGATGCAATCTGGCGAGGGTTGTGGAAACTAGGGTTGCGTGTGTCCTCCTCGCCGCCCCCTCCTAGCCTTTATATAGATAGGCTAGGTCTCAGGTAGCAGGTCGAGTCGGTTTATAGATTAGGGTTTGCCCTTCAAACTTTCTATCTTTAGACTTCTTCCTGTCTCGCAAGTCATCGAGAGTCTGTAGGCCACTCGAAGTCTTCATCGGGCTGTGGCAACGCCGTGGGCTTCCACCGTATCTGGACCATATATACTAACCTCGAGTACGGGCAGGGTATAACCATGTCAGTAGCCCCCGAGTGTCCAGTGGAATCGCAGATTCGACTAGGGACTTTATGAAACCTTTCGAGTGCATGACTGAGTATTTTCGAGTGCCCTGTCTGTGTCATAGGGATTGTTGATGTGCGTGCCTGATTTAACTGATGTATCAGTATCAGTTAACTACCTTAGGGCAAAACAACGCAATCTACTCAAACTCGAGTCCCCAGACTCGAATTCAGAAAAGTGCTGGTGTAATTCGACTCAAGCCGCGAAGGTCTTACAAGAGTCGAATTCCAGTATATGGGTGTGAGCGCTTGACGTGTCCGTCAAGGCATGTTCATCGCACCTGTAGGCACAGATGAATTTTTGGTAGTGCGCAGCAAATGCGTTGCCATGCCTTATTCAGGTCTTTTCTTCACGCTGCAAGCGCGGCATCCGAAATTTTGTCATCTTGGAGATGATTCGGGTGACCCAGGAGACACAGTCTCTTTGTAGGGAAAAATATGAGGCGGTGTCGCCATAGACTTCGAGTGTGGATGTTTTCGACACACAGTTAGATGTACAAATAATCATAGGGTGCGCGACCAGTGCTCCCTATGGGAGTAGCCCCCGAGTGCCTAGTTGAGTCGAAGACTCGGGCAGGGACTAAAGAACTTTTGCGACCGTTGTCGTCTTTTATTTGCTTGTTTCAGTCGAATTTATTTCCGGCGCTCCCTATGGGAGTAACCCATGTCCATAGTCGAATCGTGGATTCGAGTGGTTGGGTATGCTTTGAATGTCCATATTCCTGTAGAAAAGAAAATCATAGGGTGCGCGACCAGCGCTCCCTATGGGAGTAGCCCCCGAGTGCTTGGTGGAGTCGAAGACTCGAGCAAGGACTAAAGTAGTCGAAGTCTTCTAGTGCTCAATCTTTGATGACATTAGTGCTGACGATATGATGACCTCTATTGCCCGCGTGAGCGGCTTTGATGGGACGTGACGAACGGTGGGTCCCATTTTCTGACCTTGACTTGACCGGGCGTGCGTAATCTTTTGTTTTAACCGCGCCTCCTTGATTTCCGCATGTAATGGGGGTAGTGGGGGACGGTTCGTGCTTCAGGTCCTCCACGTGTCGATCGCGATATGCGCCACGCGTCTGATAGGGTTTCTGCTGGCCGTTGGATTACATCTTCCAGGGGGTTAAGTAGTAGCGCAGCTGCAGTAATTTCTCATCTGATCCCTCTCTGCTTTGTGCCTCCATCTCCATTGCTGCTGCTCTCTGCCTCCGAGAGTTTGTTCCGTTCGCGGTGCTGGACCAACTCCGTGTTTTCCTGAGTTATTTTCTTCGCTCTCATCGCCACCGCAAGATGGGGAAGAAGAAGGGAGGTACTGCCGCCGCCGATGCCGCTACCAAGAAGAAGGGTGGCTCCACCGTTGCGGGCACCAGCACCGCCATCGTCGGGAAGAAGAAAGGTGCGGGCACTCGCGTCACCAATGGCACGTGGCGCGCGTCCATCATCAAGTCGTCCGAGCTTCGTCTTCTGTGCCAAGACAGAGTTCTGTCTTCCGCGGTCGGTGACTAGCGAGTCCCAGGTGAGGAGGTGACCCCTTGTCCTCCTGCTGGTTTCCGGGTGATGTTCCTAGCGTTCATCATCCGTGGTCTATCTCTGCCCCTGCATCCTTTCTTCAAGGGCCTCCTTTGTTTCTATGAGCTCCAGCTGCACCAGCTGTCCCCCAACTCTATCCTCCATATTGCCTGCTACATTACGCTTTGTGAGTGCTGGCTCGGGGTCGAGCCACACTTTGGTCTCTTCAAGCGCCTCTTCAAGCTGAAGAGCCAGTCGGCGTCTGGCTCCGTAGTCTACGATGTAGGAGGTTGCGGTATCCATGTCGACTCCTCCGTCACATACTTCGACATCAAGCTCATGGCATCCGTCCAAGGGTGGAGGGACAAGTGGTTCTATATCCGCGACCAGAAGGCCGACGGAGACCACTTCAGACTCACGCCTTTTGATCCCGCGGCGCCGTGCAGGAGGAGGCGTTCTTGGAAGAACGTGGTGTTGCCCGGCAAGTCTGAGGAGACTGATGTGTTGTACGAGCGTGTCATTGGTGAAGAAGAGGGAGGCTACGCCCTCATTCGCACGTGGTTGCACCGTCGCGTCCAGCCCTTGAAGGCCAGAGTCCACCCTATGTTCTAGTGGGCTGGTGCGGACGATGTCACTCGCATATCTGCCGATGGCATTTACGCGAGTGAAGTAGTGAGGGCGCGGCTGCTGACCAAGACACTGCCAAGGATGTACTCCCCAGTGAACCAGTCGTGCCCCCTTTTGAAGCTTCTAACCCTCCTCCTGAGGTATGATTATGCTACAAAGTAGCTTTATTTTGTCGAGTGTTTCTTTTTCTTGACTTGTGCTGACTTGTTTTCTGTATGGAGGATTGGAAGGTGTCTCCCAGTTTTCCCCCTCTTCCTGAGGGGGTTATTCCTCGTGAAGTATATGAGGAGGACGAGTCGGAGTCGACCGTCCCATTTGAAGAGGAGGAGGAAGCCCCCGAGTCCAGCGGTCTGGACACTCGCAAGCGTTCGCGCAGCAAAGATTCAGATGTGTTGTCTCCTTTGACTCCAGAAGGCCCAACTATTGGTGCGGAGTCGCCAATTCCTGGCATTCCTGTGAGTGCTGTGGCGCCATCTTCCAGCAAGAAGATGCGGCTGGCGAAGGAGTCGTCGGAGTCGGAGGGCCAAACCTTCGATTTTGACAAGTTTGATTGGTAAGTATACAACTCTTCTCTTGGTGTTTTTTTGGAGTTGCATTTTCCTGATGTTGGTTTTGTTCCGTAGTCAACCGGCGTCATCATCTTCTGGCGACGTCCAAGTTTTGAAAGAATCTGGAGTCGCGGACTCCAAAGCAAAGGAAGTAGCTAAACGAACTCCCTCTCCTCCATTGGCGGCCCACTCTGGGCACAATTCATCAAGTTCTCCACACGATGTGGAGCACCAGATGGTTGTCCGGACGACTGCGCGGCAATCGACTTCAGAGTCACAGGAGGATCACGTATGTGTGATGTTGCTTTTTCTTGTAGTCGAATTAATCATTCATGTTATCTGGTGATCCTTTTGTTGTTTCTCCTGTTGCAGCTTATTGTGAAGGAAGCTGCTTGCCTGGCGGAGCAAGTGCTTGCAATGGGTCGCCAGCATGCAATGCTGGACAATCGCCATCGCGTGGTTGAAAGTGAGTGATTTTTGCTTCTTCTTCTTCATCATCCTTGTGATATACTCGACTGACGGTCTATATTTGTTTGTTTTGCAGCTGAGCATAATGTGCTTCTTCGCGACGCCGCTTCCCTCGAAAAGACGCTTGCCGTGGCGGTGAGGGGTCGCGATGAGGCAGTCACTGCGCTTGACGAATCGTGGAAACGCGAAGAGGATTTGCGCGCCTCCATCGCTGCTAGGGAGAAGTTGTTCAAAGAACAGCTCTTCTCGATTGCCAAGTCTCTTTCAGGTATTCCTTCTTCTGGATTTCCGTCGTGTCCTTTCTTTCGAATTTGTTATTGTGATGACCTTTTTTGCCAACACTTTGCTCTGTGTAGATGCCGGCGGTCTGAGCTTTGATGTCTACGCAATTCTATTCTTGTAGACGGTTGTTGGGCCTCCAAGTGCAGAGGTTTGTAGAACATCAGCAAGTTTTCCCTTAAGTGGATCACCCAAGGTTTATCGAACTCAGGGAGGAAGTGGTCAAAGGTATTCCCTCTCAAGCAACCCTGCAATTAAGATACAAGAAGTCTCTTGTGTCCCCAACACACCCAATACACTTGTCAGGTGTATAGGTGCACTAGTTTGGCGAAGAGATTGTGAAATACAAGTGCTATGGATAATTATAAGTGGTAACGGTGATAGAAGATAACTTGATGGCATGGAAGAGACTAAAGGCAAACTGAAATAACGATAGAAGCAAGCAAACATGTAACAGATCTAATAGCAAACGAAGTTTCAATGTTTAGAAACAAGGCCTAGGGATCATACTTTCACTAGTGAACACTCTCATATAAATATATTCTCTTTATGATACTATTCTTAACTACTCTCCGGTTGAACACTCTAATCAATGGTAGGGCTATAACAGCACACTTTAAAGTAAGCCTTTCCCATCTAGAAAACCCCACACTATCACCTTGAGCACTAGATGGTTCCAACAAACACCACAATTTCATAGAAAGATCCAACTCCAAATATAACTCATAACAAGTATTTGTAACACCATGGTGAGCACGCTGTCACTTTCACACACATGGGGAGAGCAGAGATTCATTAAAGCACTTGAGTAGCAAGGTAGATCCATAGATTACAAGCTCACGATCTCAATAAGATCATGCATAGAGAGAGATATGAACACATAGCTACCGGTAGAAACCTTAGCCTCCAGAAAGAACTACTCCCTGCTCATCATGGGAATCAGCAACGGTGATGGAGATGGTGGTGGAGATCGATGGAGATGGATCCGGGGGCACTTCCCCGTCCCGGCAGGGTGCCGGAACCGAGACTTTCTATCCCCCGAATTTCCCCTTCGGTGGCGGCGGCACTGTGGAACTTTTAGTGGATTTATGATTGACGATCTAGGGTTTATGCCTCGAGAGGCTTCTTATAGGCCAGAGGGCAAGGTCGGTGGGCGGCAAGGGGGCCCACACCATGCCCTAGCGCGGCCTGGGGGGACCCGTGCCATGGGGTGGTGTGGCCACCCTATGGTCCCTCTCCGACTCTCCTTCTGGATCCGTGAGTCTTCCGGGAAAATATCAACTTTGGCTTTTGTCCGGTCCAATTCCGAGAATATTGATTTTCAAACTTTCCTGGAACCAAAAACAGCAGAAAACATGCAACTGGCACTGTGGCATCTTGTTAATAGGTTAGTCCAAGAAATCATATGAAAAGTACTCCAAAGTGTGGACAAAACATAAGAAAGTAGATAAAACCAAGCATGGAACAACAAAAATTATAGATACATTTGCAATGTATCAACATCCCCAAGCTTAACTCCTGCTCGTCCTCGAGTAGGTAAGTGAAAAAAGAAAGAATAATTTTTGAGGTGACATGCACTATCAAAGACTTGATCAAAGTATTTGCAAAACATTCAAAGCTAGGATCATAGTACTGCAATCATAACATGAAAGACAAAGTTCTAGCAATAAGCAAAGAAACTATGATCCAACATGAAAAGGCACAAACAAAAGATTCATGAATAACAATTTTTTGCAAGACGTTTGTTTGTTTCACATAAAGAAAACATATCATAATAGTATTCAGCTTGTCCCTCAATAGAGTAGCAAATATAAATGCATAGGAGACCTTCAAAGTTCATAAGAGTGACTATATACAATAGTTTAAAACAAGCAATATCAAAGTATGCATCAAGCAACTAGTCTTGGGACAATGCACATAGAACTAAGAATGGCCACTGTGCTCTCAAAGTAAGTGCATAAAGATAGAAGGTGGAGACTCAATGTAATGGTGGAAGAAAAGCCTTTGTAAAAGACTGTAGGGATTCAAGTCTCATAAAGAGATTCCAAAAATTATGGTACTTGTAGCTTTCAGCTCTCATTGCCCCTATCATAAGAATCTTGAAGTGGTTAAGGTTAAAGTGACACAACTAATAGGATATGCTTGACAAGTTATAAACCGAAATCTCATGCCCCTTACTTACGAAGACCGATCCTCATGCTACTCAACTTCAGTCACGAGTAAGCTCTTGTCATTGTAAGTACATGTGTATCATTAAGAACCACCAACGGGGTACCCCTTGCACATGATACAGGAGCTATCCCATAATCAAAATGACAACGCAAGCAGATAATGAGCATCTCAGCGATCTTTTTATTTGCTATTTGCATAGGTTTTTATTGAGGATGCTTCATAGAGTGCTCATTATGGTGATGCTGCAAGTTTCCACCATGATTAGGCATGGCTTAGGCTAGCGGCCTAGGCGTTTCTCTAACACACATACAAACTCCATGATCTTACAAGTTCCAGTTTTATTTTACACCACCGGGATCCATAAGCAAAAGAACATGATATCAACGGCGTACAAAGTACAAGTGCAATGTTGAAAGCGTTCCCCATGATACATGGTTCTGCTAATTTGAACTTATAAAGCGCAAACATATACGCAACAAAGAAGGACCCAATGGTTCAAGTTTATTAGATGCAAAAAAAGTAAAGTGTGCCATTAATTTCGTGAGAGCTTTAATCACTAGTTTTCTCATAACAAGTTTAATTTGGAAGGTAAACAAAAGCATGAATATACTTGGAATAGCATAAGCTAGTAGGTAGGTATGGTGGACTCTTTGGAATAACTTGGTTTAGGGAGTTGGATGCATGAGTGGAACTCATACTTTGTTGTGGAGGCTAGCAAAAAGACTGGGAGCGACAAACTAAGAGAGCAATAATGACCATAATCATGCAGAGCGACAAAACATCATTGATCAAAGCATAAAGTGATACTACAAGTTGAAAACTAAAGGATCATAAAGGCTATGGTGACTTGAGATAGTCATAACATGGTGTGAGCATGTGCCAAGTCAACCCAAATAAAGCATCAAAGGAGAATACCACTATACTATGCGTTGATATGCTAAAACAACGCATGATTTATCCAAGGCATATTAAGCAAGATCAATTGTTTATAACAAGTCATTCTACAACAAAGAATACTAAGCATAAAGCCAAATCGATATCAAGCATGGCATGGCAAAGCATAGGCCACAGTCAAAAACAAGCTCTCTTTACCACTTAAGCATGAACTTTCCTACTCTTTTCCAAACCAAACCAAACTATTTGCAAACCAATGTATGAAAGAGGGGGTCCAACCAATTTATTCAAAAAACTAAGCAAACCAAGCAAAATAAAAACCAAAACGAAAAACGAAGACGCTCCAAGAACTACACAACTGTGCATGAAACAATAAAAATGAAGCGTTTGGAAGAAACCTGTGATTTTTATTGATGAAGAAGGGGATGCCTTGGGCATCCCCAAGCTTTGACACTTGTACTTCTTGGATATTTCTTGGGGTGACACGCGTGGCATCCCCAAGCTTGAGCTTTAGTCCATTCTTCTTCTCATTACTCATTCCTTCCATACACCTGAATTTTTTTGCTTCATACAAAACTTTACACAATATTTATTAGCAACATTAAGTGCACTCAAGATAATAGGTCTTTAGGTTCAGTTCCAACACGAAATAAACTTCCATTAAAACACTAGCTACTGTAACACTTCCCTCAAAAAGCTCAATTCTCCAAAAGAACTCAAAAAGGAACCAACAAGAAGCAAATGCAAATAATGGCAAAAATCTGTCAAAACAGTCCAACAGGTAAAGACGATTTTTTTGAAGACCTTCTGTTGCTCAAATCGAAAAGTGCTGAACTAAGGAAAGTTAGATAACAACCTGGGGCAGAAGCACAAAATGCACACCTCAAAAGGACGTACTGAGATTTTACACGAATTTTTACGGTGAAGCACAAGAATCTGTTTGAGGAGAGCAACTTTTCCAATCATTACTTCTCTCTCATTAGAGGTTACTCTTGGCACAAAAAGCCAATAAAAAGGATAAGGATCAGTTATTACTGAAATAATAACTTCCAAGACTCATCTAAAACTTTTGGGTTATCTCCCAATAAGTACTTTTCTTTAACGCCTTTAAGTTAGGCATGATAGTTTGAGAAGATGCTCACATAAGAAATATGAGTTGAAGTAAAAGAGAGCATCAAGAAGCAAATTCAAAACACATTTAAGTCTAACCCACTTCCTGTGCATAGGAATCTTGTAAAGAAACAAGTCATGAAAGCACAACGCAACAAGCATAGGAAAGCAAAACAAGTGCAACTTCAAGCCTTTCAACATAAAAAGGGGAAACTTAATATTGTTGAGATACATAAAACCATGTTTCCCTCTCTCATAATAACTTTCAGTAACATCATGAATAAAATTAACAATATAACTATCACATAAAACATTTTTATCATGAGCCACATGCATAAAAGAATTAATACTCTCCACATAAACATAGTCATTCTTATTAATTGTAGTGGGAGGAAATTCAACAAAATAGCTATCATTATTATTCTCATCACCATAATCATCAAATATAGGAGGCATATTGTAGTCATAATTAATTTCCTCCTCAATAGTAGGTGGACTGAAAATATCATATTCATCATTGTAATCATCATATATTGGAGGCATAGTATCATCAAAGTAAATTTTCTCCTCCATGCTTGGGGGACTAAAAATATCATACTCATCAAAACCAGCTTCCCCAAGCTTAGACTTTTCCATAGCATTAGCAACAATGGTGTTCAAAGAATTCATACTAATAACATTGCTATCAGCACGCAAATAAAGTTCCATAGGTTTTTTAATTTTCTCTTTAAACACTTCATGTCCTAACTCAAGATAAATACTATAAAGCTCTCTAATTTTGTTGTTGTTTTCCATTAAGCCTAACTAGTGAAAACAAGAAACAAAAAGAGAAAATTGCAGAATCTAAAGGAAATAACTTCGAGCACTCACACCGGAGGATGTGAGTACCTTTTACCTTACCTCCCAGGCAACGACGCCAGAAAATAACTTGATGTCTACGCACTTCTATTCTTGTAGATAGTTGTTGGGACGCCAAGTGTAGAGGTTTGTAGAACAGCAGCAAGTTTTCCCTTAAGTGGATCACCCAAGGTTTATCGAACTCAGGGAGGAAGTGGTCAAAGGTATTCCCTCTCAAGCAACCCTGCAATCAAGATACAAGAAGTCTCTTGTGTCCCCAACACACCCAATACACTTGTCAGGTGTATAGGTGCACTAGTTCGGCGAAGAGATTGTGAAATACAAGTGCTATGGATAATTATAAGTGGTAACGGTGATAGAAGATAACTTGGTGGCGTGGAAGAGACTAAAGGCAAACTGAAATAACGATAGAAGCAAGCAAACATGTAACAGATCTAATAGCAAACGAAGTTTCAAAGCTTAGAAACAAGGCCTAGGGATCATACTTTCACTAGTGAACACTCTCATATAAATATATTCTCTTTATGATACTACTCTTAACTACTCTCCGGTTGAACACTCTAATCGATGGTAGGGCTATAACAGCACACTCAAAGTAAGCCTTTCCCATCTAGAAAACCCCACACTATCACCTTGAGCACTAGATGGTTCCAACAAACACCACAATTTCATAGAAAGATCCAACTCCAAATATAACTCATAACAAATATTTGTAATCTCTAGCCTAAGTGCCACCATGGTGAGCACGCTGTCACTTTCACACACATGGGGAGAGCAGAGATTCATTAAAGCACTTGAGTAGCAAGGTAGATCCATAGATTACAAGCTCACGATCTCAATAAGATCATGCATAGAGAGAGATATGAACACATAGCTACCGGTAGAAACCTTAGCCTCCAGAAAGAACTACTCCCTGCTCATCATGGGAATCAGCAACGGTGATGGAGATGGTGGTGGAGATCGATGGAGATGGATCCGGGGGCACTTCCCCGTCCCGGCAGGGTGCCGGAACCGAGACTTTCTATCCCCCGAATTTCCCCTTCGGTGGCGGCGGCACTGTGGAACTTTTAGTGGATTTATGATTGACGATCTAGGGTTTATGCCTCGAGAGGCTTCTTATAGGCCAGAGGGCAAGGTCGGTGGGCGGCAAGGGGGCCCACACCATGCCCTAGCGCGGCCTGGGGGGACCCGTGCCATGGGGTGGTGTGGCCACCCTATGGTCCCTCTCCGACTCTCCTTCTGGATCCGTGAGTCTTCCGGGAAAATATCAACTTTGGCTTTTGTCCGGTCCAATTCCGAGAATATTGATTTTCAAACTTTCCTGGAACCAAAAACAGCAGAAAACATGCAACTGGCACTGTGGCATCTTGTTAATAGGTTAGTCCAAGAAATCATATGAAAAGTACTCCAAAGTGTGGACAAAACATAAGAAAGTAGATAAAACCAAGCATGGAACAACAAAAATTATAGATACATTTGCAATGTATCAAGCTTCGATGCCCAGGCGCTCCGTCGTGATGATGCCTTGGCAGGCGCCGTCGCAGCAGTCGAAGATCGTAGTGCTTCCATCCAGGGGACACTAACCAAAGCCAAGGGTGTACTTAGTCGCCTCCGTGAGGAGCTGGAGCCCAAAGCTGAGCTGATTGAGAACGTAGATGATCTGGTGGAGTCCCTTGCTGGAGGCATTCCTGCAGGCTTCAAGAACTCGCTTCGTGCGGCTGGCGCTTCTATGTCACTAGCGATGGTTCAAGCCCATGGACTCGAGGTGGATCCTGCTACGGTCTCCAAAGCGATGCCTATCGGCACGGATGGTCAACAGGTAGTTTTTGCTCCTTTTGCAACTGCTTGTGGCAAGTACGGGCCGCAAATCATCAACACAGTCGCGAAGTACTCTGAGGAGCTGCAGCGAGCCCAGAAGGCGGCGAAGGCTGCGACATCAGGGGCCGGTGGGAAGTCTGTGGCGTCTGATACTGCCACAGACTCGATGAGGCCCCCGAAACCGAAGTCTAAGTCGAAGAAGCCAGTTGCTCCTTAGTATTCATGTTTGTAATAGTTAATAGCTTGACCCCTTTTGTCTAGAACATGCCGTTGGTGGGTGTATCTGTTGATACTTTGTTATGCTTGAATGCACTTGAGTTTTTGTCCATGTATTGCTTGATCTTCTTATTATCTCTTGCTTGGCTTGTGATAGGGCACATAGAGTGGTCCTTCGAGTGAGCCTCGGATTCTGCCATCCACTGATGATACCTTAGCGCAATCGCGCTCAATGGTGGATGAGTTGTCTCTGCTTTCGCGACTACGTGACCGCGTTAAGCAGCTGGAGTGTGAACTTTCTGTCCTCCGTGGTAACGCGGATGTATGGAAGTCAAGGGTGGAGAAGGCCACTGCCCGAGAGCAATATCTACTAGGGGAGGTGGCGTAGCTGGGCGACCAATTCAAGTGTTAGCTTTCTGCTTCCTTATCTTTTCTTGTAGCCACTCGCGGTAGTTTGTTGTCTTCATACTTTTTCCTTTGCTTGGTATAGTTGTCAGCGCGCATCATCCGCAGGATGAGAAGGACAAGATCGCCATTCGCATGAATAACCTGACCCAAGAGCAGCTTCAGGCGAGTGGGTACTTCTGGTGGATCATGATCGCGCAATCGCACTGGCGACCCTGCAGGATCGTGCCTCGCGAGTGCTTCACTTCCTGAAGTGATCGCAGTCATGCTTAAGGAATATCTATCAGACGATGTTTCCGCTGTACGTTGTTCCCTCGAGCCTGTTGGCTCTTCTTACTAAATTTTAAGACTTGAATGGGGTCCGCGAGTGTGTGCGGCAACAGTTAATAGCTGGTGCTAAGGCTGCGTTGTCGCTGGTGCGACTGCATAGGCCCGGCGTTGATGTTGTAGCTGTTGCTGCTGGTCCGCCAACTCTGCCAGCAGGTTTGACCTGGAACATGGTTCCTCATTACCAGGCGGTGGATCGCCCAACGGAGGAGATTGTTGATTTCTTCGAGGGGCAGACAAACGTTCTTCTGTTGCAACATTAGTTTTAGTCTTATATCCTACACATAGGTATACGAGTGTTGTAAAGTTCATATATATATGTTGTGTATAATTGATTGACATTGATGTATAAAGAGCTTGTTAGCTCGTATGTTTTGCGAGTGCGTTGCACTATGCGATTCCTTTTTGTTAGCCCGACTTGTTTTTATCTCAGCGTCTTGCCAATCTGTAAGGTGCGTTGCAGCTGGGTTGGTGTTTGTCAAGGGTTCAATTAGTGCATCAGCTACTCAGGATATCACGATTGGTTCGTAGAACAGATGTATAAAGGGTGGCGCAGCCCCCGAGTAGATAGATAGCGAAAAATATTAGAAGAACATAGAGTTTGGGGCACTTAGCTTTATTTATTCGTAGAATAGTGTGGGGTACAATGTATGGCTAAGTAGCCTGGCTGAAAAGCCTTATTTGCAATGTAAAGAAAGAAAAAACGACTAAGGGTAGAAGCGTCGTAGCTGCGCGACGTTCCAGGGGTTGGAGTATGTGACTCCTGTCTCGAAATCTTTGAGGCGATAGGCGCCACTTAGGATTACTTTTGTAATCACGTATGGTCCTTCCCAAGGGGACTCGAGTTTGAGGTGCTCTTGCTGTTTCAGTCGCAGGACCAGGTCTCCTTCGACGAAGGACCTGAGGCGTAGCCTTCTGCTATGGTAATTGCGCAGGTTTTGCTAGTAGATCGTCAATCTTTCTGCTGCGATTTCTCGTGCCTCATCAAGGAGGTCGATGGAGTCTTCGAGTGCAAGAGTTGATTCTTGCTCGCTGTAAGCGACCACTCGCGGCGCCTTGTATCGTACCTCTACGAGTAGCACCTCTTTAGCACCATGCACCATAAAGAACGGGGTGTATCCCGTAGCACTATTTGGAGTTGCGCGTAGGCTCCAGAGTACCAATTGCAGCTCGTCTGACCAGCATCCCGCGGCTTGTTTGAGTGGCCTAAGGAGTCGCTTCTTGATCCTGCTGCAGACGAGCCCGTTGGCCTTTTCGACTTGACCGTTGGTCTGCGGGTGAGCTACGGAGGCATAGCTTACGTTGATTCCCAGGTTTTCGCAGAAGCCCTGGAACTCCTTAGAGGTGAAGTTTGTTCCATTGTACGTAATGATGTTGTGTGGCACTCCGAAGCGATAGACAATGGACTCGAAGAACTTGACTGCGCTGGCTCCTGACTGGTTAGTCACCGACATGGCCTCTATCCACTTGGTGAATTTGTTGACTGCGACCAAGAGGTAGATGTAGCCTCCTCTCAAGGAATTTGGGAGCTTTCCGATCATGTCGAGTCCCCATTGCGCGAAGGGCCAGGCCAATGGTATTGGCCGGAGTTCCGCGCCAGGTGCATGTGGTTTGTCCGCGAATCTCTGGCAAGCGTTCCATTTTTGGACGATGTCCTTGGCGTCACGCATGGCTGTAGGCCAGTAGAATCCAGCTCGTAGAGCTTTGGCGACGAGGGCACGATTGCCGGCGTGGTGCCCACAAGTCCCCTCATGGATGTCGAGGAGAATGACTCTTCCATCAGCATTGGAGACGCATCGTTGGAGTACTCATGCGATGTTGCACTTGTATAGTTCGCCGTTGATGATGGCAAATGCCTTGGATCGCCATGCGATTTGCCGCGTGTCGGTCGGGTCGTCCGACAGCCTCTTGCTGAGAAGGTATGTGATGTAGGGTTGAGTCCAAGAGGGTTCTATCATCATGATCGCCATGGGTCCTTCGAGTCATGTCTCGAGCTCCAGGTTGTCGAGTGCCATTGTCTCATTGGGTGGCGTAGCCCCCGAGTCCGTTGTTGCGCTTGTTTTCTTCTCTGCGGCCTTTGGCTTGATGGAGCATTCATAGATACGCTCGAGAAATACCCCAAGTGGTATGGGGGCGTAGGTAGAGCCAATGTTGGCGAGTGCATCTGCCTCTTCATTGCTTTCGCGGCCTATGTGCCGCAGCTCGCAACCGTCGAAGTCCCCTTCGAGTGTGTCGTAGAGGTCACGGTAGGCGATCATGTTGTCGTTCAGTGTGTCGCACTCATGCATTGTCTGGTTGACGATCAACTTGGAGTCGCCGTAGATTATGAGCCTCTTGGCGCCGTAGGATTTTGCCATCCGCATCCCGTGGCCTCGTATTTAGCTTCATTGTTGGAGGCGGTGAATTGCATTCGTAGAATGTATTTCAGCTTGTCTCCCTGGGGCGATGTCAGTATGACACCTGCACCAGCTCCGTCCTTTCGCTTGGATCCGTCGAAGTGCATTGTCTAGAGGTAAGGCATATCTGGTTTTTCAGGGAGCTGATTCTCCATCCAGTACACAAGGAAGTCAGGGAGAACTTGTGACTTGATCGCATCGTGCTTTTCATATGTAATGTCTCGTGCAGACAGCTCGATTCCCCAAAGCGCGACTCGTCCAGTGGTGTCGGGGTTGTTGAGGATGTGCCCAAGCGGGGCGTCGTTGACCACCACGATTGGGTGCTCCTGGAAGTAGTGGCGCAGTCGCCTGGCCATCATGAAGACATCGTATGCCAACTTCTGGTAGTGCGGGTACCGCTGCTTTGTTAGCGTGAGCACCTCGCTGAGGTAGTAGACTGGGCGTTGTACCCCATGGACCTTATTTTCCTCGGCTCATTCCACCACGAGCACCGTGCTGACCACCTAGTTGGTGGCAGAGATGTATAGCAGCAGTGGTTCCCTTTCGCATGGGGTCACCAATACTGGTGAGGTAGACAGTAGGCGCTTGAGGTCTTCGAATGCTTCCTGTGCCTCATTGGTCCACTCGAACTTGTTAGCTTTGCGGAGAAGTTGGTAGAAGGGAAATGCCTTTTCGCCCATTCGACTGATGAATCGATTGGGCGCCGCAATTCGCCCAGCTAGCTGCTGGACACCTCTTATGTTCTTCGGCTTCTCCATGGCCAGTATGGCTTTTATTTTCTTCGGGTTTGCCTTGATCCCTCTCGTGGAGATGAGATACCCGAGTAGTTGCCCAGATGGTACGCCGAAGGCGCATTTGTCCAGATTGAGCTTGATCCGGTAGCGGTCGAGGTTGGCGAAGGTTTCGCGTAAATCGTCGATTAGCGAGGCTTCCTCTTTGGTCTTGATTACGGTGTCGTCAACATAGACTTGGATGTTGCGACCAAGTTGGTTCTTGAGGCAAGCCTACATGCACCGCTAATAGGTTGCTCCTGCGTTTTTAGCCCGAAGGGCATTGTGTTGTAGCAGAACACATCAAAAGGCGTTGTAAACGCCATTTTCTCTTGATCTTCCTCCTTCATTCGAATCTGATTATAGCCTGAGTAGGCGTCGAGGAAGCAGAGGCACTCACATCCCGCGATGGAGTCGATGATCTGGTCGATTCACGGCAGCGGGAAGTGATCCTTTGGGTAGTGCTTATTCAGAGAGGTAAAATCCACGCACATCCATAGGATATCCGTGTCATTTTTTGGTACTAGCACCGTATTGGCGAGCCAAGTGCTTTTTCTTGATCTCGCGTATGAATTTGGTGTCGAGGAGTCTGTTGATCTCCATTCCGACCGCTTTTGCTCTTGGCTCAGACAATCGCCGAATTGTTTACTTGACTAGCCTTGCGTTTGGGTTGACATTGACTGCATGCTCGGCGAATTCCTTGGGAACTCCTGGCATGTCCACTGGACACCAGGCGAAGATTTCCCAGTGCTCACGGAGGAATTCGACGAGCGCGAATTCCTATGCGGGACTCAAGTTGTTGGCGATGAGGGCCGTCTTGGCCGGGTCCGATGGGTGGACCTGGACTTTCTTCGTGTGCACCGACGAGTCGAAGGATAGGTTGGGTCAACTTGGCCGGCTCAGGGGAGGCAGACTGTTGTCTGTCGACTCCTTCAATCTTGCGAGTTCTTCCTGCATGCCGAAGGACTAGGAAATTCTGTTGAATTCCGTATCACAACTGTTGGACCTCTCGAAGCTCCCGTTGATTGTGATGACGCCGTTGGGGACTGGCATTTTCATCTGCAGGTAGGCGTAGTGTGGTACTGCCATGAACCTGGCGAACGCGGCGCGTTCGAGGATGTAGTGGTACTGTGAGGGCTAGTCGACGACTTCGAAGCGATGCGTTCACGTCGAAAGTTTTTTGGCGTGCCAAAGATGACGTTGAGGTTTATTTTGCCCAGGGGATATATGCCCTTGCTTGGGACGATGCCGTGGAATGTTGTGTCCGAGACCTCTAGGCAGGTCAGAGGGATCCTCATTCCTCGCAAGGTACTCGCGAACATAAGGTTAATGCCACTCCCACCATCCATGAAAACGCGACTCATGTCGAAGCCTCCAATCTGTGCCTCCAGTACAAGGGGACAATGGCCTGGACGGGGTACTTGGCGCGGGTGGTCACGCTTGTCGAAGGTGATGCATGAGTCGCTTCCACTGAGGTACTCAGTGGTGGATGGCGGTGAGTTGTCGCCAAATTTACTTGCCGAGTGATGGCCTTCTGCACCCGATTCGAGGGGCATCCCTTTTGGATCATCATGTTGCCCACAGCCCGTGGGTATGGCTCACCTCCTTGATCGTGGAGGTGCGGCCACATGTGGTGGCACTCCAGGTGGTGGAGGAGGAGCTCCATGTGCTACAGCACCAGGGGCGACTCCGTAGCCCCTGTTGACGGTGTCGCGGTTCATCCGCGCCAGACCCTTGTGGAGCTGGAGGAACTCGCGACAGTCCTTGAGGAGGTGGCTGGATTTCTTCTTGCCGTCATGCTTGTTGATGTTGAAGTGCACGTTGCACGGCCCAGACAGTTTTTCCTCGATTGTTGTCGCGGGTGCCTCTTCGCGAGTGCAGTGTTGCCATACTTGCGTGGTTTTCCCGGAGTCGCGGTGTCCACCGCTACGATAGCCGCTATTTCGATTGTCGTCGCGCTTGTCGGTGTAGCTGACTGCGACCATGTTGACGTCGTCGTGGTCATCATAGATGCGCATTTGATGTTTGCTTCGGCGATCGCATCTGCGCTCGAGCTCTGCTTCATCGTCAGAGTGGACGCAATTTTTCACCGAGTCTTCTCCATCTGCCCACTGATTTGCGATTCCCATCAGGTGGTCAATGGTTTTGGGCTTTGAGCGACCTAGCTCCTCCCTGAGCTCTATGCGGTGAATGCCGCCGTTGAATGCGTCGATTGCCCGGTCCTCCGAGATATTTTCTGTAGAGTTCTTGATGATGGACCACCTCTGGATGTACGAGCGTAGCGATTCGCCCGACCTTTGCTGGCAGCATCTCAATTCTTTGATTGATGCGGGCCTTTTGTAGGTGCCCTTGAAGTTGCGCACAAAGCTATAGACCAGCTCATCCCAGCTACGAATGGATCCGCGTGGGAGGTTATTGAGCCATGCCCGGGGGCGCCCTATTGCTGTAGCTTCAGGCATTGCATGGCCGTGCTTCGACTCCCACCATGGAGCCTGACGGAGGAGATGTGGTCTTCTAGCCAGATTTTCGGGTCTTGCAGGCCGTCGAACTTTGGGTTCTCCGATGGGAGTTTGAACCCCTTGGGCATTTGCTTCTGCCTGATGGCTCTGCTGAAGCATCTGGCGCCGCAAAGTTCCACGTCTTCATCCTCTGAGTCAGTCGATCAGGCACGTCGTGCCCTTGACTTGTCGATTTTGCGCTGTGTGATGTCATCATGTGCATCATAGTCATGGTCGTGCCACCATGAGTGGCGGCGTCGAGACAGATCGTGACTGTCATTGCTGGATGAGGGTGAGGAATAGAGTTTTGCCAGAGCCTTGCTTTTCTTCGGCTCCGGTGTTGGTTCTTTGTCGAGAGCGGCCTCGATTAACCCCAAGCCCGCGATCGTAGATTGGTGCATGGCGGCTCGGGGATCTCTAGCCGACGGCTGGTTGTTGAGTAGGTACATGGTGGCCGCTGTCACCGCTGCTTGCGGCGTTTTTGGGACCACATTGCCCCGGGTGTTGACTGTCATAGAGCTAAAGTCGAGGACTTTCGCAGCTTCTATGCGTTCTTGCTCGGTGAGGTGGGTCATTCGAGATCGTCTCTTGTTGGTCACGTACTCGTTGCCTTTGGAGGAGGATCCTCCATGGGAGGAGATCCCGGCCCGTCGAAGGCTCGACTCGTCCGTCGCCTTTTTACGCGCTTCAAGTTGCGCGATTGTTTGTAGCTGGTGTCTGTACTCCTCCTTAAGTAGCTAATGGTAGCCCATCAACATCTCCTGCGACGTGCCTGGAGGTAGAGGATTGCCTCGTAGAGCTTCTCGGCAACGGGCCCACTTGAGATCATTGAGCCTGATCACGACACGTTCACCATGGTTGGAGGTTCAACCGCCCCACCGTTGTTGACGGGCGCGCCATTGCCACCGTTTGGGGGGCCGCCGTTGGGAGGTCCGCCATTAGGTATGCCACCATTAGGCGGATCGGTGCCAGATCCATTGCCACCATTTTCGCGATTAGCGGTGGAGTCGCCAGTGTTGATGATGGTGCACATGAAGTGGCTGGGGAAGCTGCTGCTCCCGCAACTCTCGGATCTGGAGCCGTAGACTCCATCTTACGTTGCTAAGCCGCCCAGATCGGATCCGCGACTGCTGTCGCTGTCTGTGCTCTCAGCTGTTGCTGAGGTGTTGAGCTCGTTGAGGGTGCCGATTGGTGGCGGGAACCACGATGCTGGAGCAATCATGGAGGCTGTTGGCTGGTCAGGCATGCGAAGCATGCCCATCTGACCAACTTGGAAGCGGAAGCTCCCTATCGCCAGGCTGATTCCGTCGCCCACGGACTCGAAAGCTAAGCGAGTGGCCGACGTGTGGACGGTGAAGTCGAACACACCGAAAAGCTGGCGAATCTCCGCTGTTGCGGAGTTGTAGATCACGGTTGATGGGGCCGAAGAATCCGCGACATCAGCATTCCCAATTCCCATAGACGGCGCCAATTGATGAGGGTTTAACTCATCAATGCCCATCGTTATGGACTTGGGTTTTGGAGAAGGAGGGAGCGTTGGAAGCATCAATCGGCTAGTAAACAAGCACACAGGGACGCACGGTTTACCTAGGTTCAGGCCTCGTAGAGGTCCCTACTCCTACTTGTCTGCTCTTGGAATTAATGAAGGAATCAAAGATTACAATGGTGTGCAGATGCAATCTGGTGAGGGTTGTGGAAACTAGGGTTGCGTGTGTCCTCCTCGCCGCTCCCTCCCAGCCTTTATATAGATAGGCCAGGTCTCAGGTAGCAGGTCGAGTCAGTTTACAGATTAGGGTTTGCCCTTCAAACTTTCTATCTTTAGACTTCTTCTTGTCTCGCAAGTCATCGAGAGTCCATAGGCCACTCGAAGTCTTCATCGGGCCGTGGCAACGCCGTGGGCTTCCATCGTATCTGGACCGTATATACTAACATCGAGTACCGGCAGGGTATACCCATGTCACCCACCCTAGGTCGTGCCACCCTAGGACATTCTCTCTTCGAGCCTCCGCAGTCATCCATCTTCATCTCAACCTCGAAGTCTTGACCTGAAATGCCTATAAAAGACTCACGTAGGATGATCTCGAAAGAGGCGGCATAGAAAGAGAGAAACACTAAAACAAAGACAGAACTAGCGAAGATTGGAGGAGGAAACACCGCCGGAGTCGCCGCTGGTGGGATCTCTACCTTCTGCAACATCTCTGGCTTCATCACCATGGGGAAGAGCGAGTAGTCCACCTATGGACTATAGCACCCCGGGTAAAACCACTACTAGAAAATCGCGTGTTGTTTTTATTTTTCACATCCTCATGACTGCATGTTCATGTCATCATGCCACATTGCATTTGAGCATCGTCATGTCATCATGCATATTTAACCTTAAAATTATTTTGGTAAAAGCCCTATTTTGTTTTCTACGTTAATCCCCTCCCTTTTATTTCAAGCCCAAAACCCCGACTCTTCTAGATCTTTTATCTGCCTAAAAAATATTTACAAAAAGTTTTACAAATAAAATAAAATAATAAAAGTGTTTTACCGGAGGAGACAGCCTAGCCTGTAGGACAGCCACCTACTACCTGGTAGGCCCGACCCAAACCAACAAACCAAACCCTAAACCTAAAGTACCCAAACAACCTAGCCGCCCGACGTGTCAGACACGCCTCCACTTGGCCATACGGTACAGTGGTACACGCAAGGCACGCACCTAATGCACGCTCCCACCGATGGCCGCCCGCACAACGACGCACTCCTCACGATCATGACCCCACCTTGCGCCTCGCCTCTCTCTCCCCGCACGCAACCTCCCATGTCGCCTTCTTCCTCGGATTCGATCCCCGCCGCCGCCGCCAGGGGCTCGCCACCAACCACCATCGTCTTTCCCCGTCGCCAGTTGAGCCGCTCCTCCCCTGGATTCGCTCCCCGGCGAGCCGCGCGCGTCACCGCGCCTCCTCGCGCCAGCGCCCGCCGCCCCGCTCCTCCTCGAGCAGAGCCCGCGACCGGCCGCATCCGTCAGCGCCATCCAACCGCTGCCGCGGGCGCCCTCTGCTTCCACCGGCCTCTCTACAAGGCACCACCGCTGCGGCCCCTCCTAGCTCCGCCTCCTCGACCACCGAGCCCACCGCCCCATCTCTGGTTGCCGCTGCGTGTGTCCTCAGCCGCCCCTCGATTCGGCGCCCCAAGGCCTCCTCTTCAGGGCCTCCTCCGGCTTCCTCTCTGCAAGACGCCGTCGTGTCTGACCGCCGCATGACCCTGGCCGTTCCCTGCCTGGTGCGCCGACCTTGATTGTGCAACGCCTCTGCTAGCACGCGTCCCTGCCTCGTACATCATCGCCTGTAGCCTGGCGTCATGCCCTAGCCTCTGCTCTTGCTCCGGTCTTCTGTGGGGTGTAGTGGTGTTGCTCACGTGCAGAGATAGTGTGGCAGAGGTATAGCCGACATTCTCCGACAATTTGTGGTGGAGTAGTGGTGATGTTGCGGTTTCGGCTACCTCTGGTCATACAAGTTCAACGAGTTTGATAGGTATCTCGCCAAGATCAACAAGTGTATAGGGAGTCCGATGCACAATGACAGCAAGAACTTCTACTGGAGCCATTAACCCGAAGCTCTTCTTCGTGGAAAACGAGATCCCCGATCCTGATACCACACACTTCGAGTTCCCCTTCAAGGACCCGAAGACCGATCGCAGATTCGAAGACCGAGACCGAACCCGCACTCCTTGGAGCCAAGATCGTCGGTACCCTGATGTGTCCCCCGGATCCAATATCCCTATTTTATAAATGCTATATATACTTGTTGCACATAAATAATTCATGCTTTCATACATACTATCATGTGGTTTGGGGCCTTATGTCGATTCACCTCATAATTAAATATGGAGCGCGTATGCGGGCTATTTTAGTCTTATATTGTCTCCATTTAAATTTTTATAGCGAACCGATACCATGTTTTGCCTTGTTAAGTCAACATTAAATTGTGGGGTATCTAAACAACAAGAACCTATTAATTAATTGTCGGGACCCTAGTTTCGCTTAAAATTTCCTAGTCACATCGCATCTTTGTCATATCATACATCATACATGTATCATGCCCGATCTTCTGCCATAGTATTAAATTGTGTATCTGGTGATTCTTTTAGTGTTTTGCTTCTTCTCGGATAGGACGATGAGATGTGGTGAGTTCGAGAAGTTTTTCGGATACGAACCTTCGATAGTGTTGCCCATGCGAGCATTCTCCCCCTTTCTACCTATTTTGTATTTATAGTCTTTACTTCCTCCCATTCATCCATTTCTATCTGTGTTGCGATGTTTTAGTTTTCATACCATTTATATCCCGTGCAGCCTCTATATTGCCTTGGACACCTCCTATTACCCGTTGTTTGATAGAAAGTCGGCCTTGCAAGTCGTAGTTGCTTGCTCAGGTGCTCCTTCGCATCATTGATGTTCCACAGTTGTTGGGAGAGGTTGGCACATGCTTAATGGTGGAAATGATCATGGTTTTAATTACAACTTGCTAATTAAATAATGGAAGTGGATATAATTAATGAAGAGGCACCGGTGGGTAATAGTTGAGATCCAGTTGTTAACCTCCCACTTGTGTTCACCTAGGACCCGAGTTCTTGGCACCTGTTCCGAGACTGAGCACGCTAACCACATGTGGGGTGTCTGGGCGCCCCTGCGACTTATTACCTGATTTCAAAGTACTGTACTGGGGGCCACAAACTAGTTGGACGTTTTCATGCCATGTTATGCCATGTTTATTATCTGTTGCTTGATGAGCGTTTACTATTGTGCTGTTTAGGATGTGGGTCATTAAGTTGAGGATTATACCTATGGCCTCCGATCTCTTGGCCGATCTCGCAACCTCTGGGTCCGTCTTCGGAGCTCGTCCGACTTTGTTACGGGTAGCTTATTGGGATGGCCCCCATGTACTTTATTTGGGTCTGGGAAAGTGTCATGTCCGAAGCCCCGTCGACATACCAATGGAAGTATGTTAATTGATCTGGCAAAAATGGTGGAAGTGCGTGTGGAAACTTTGGTGCACCCCTGCAGGGTTAAATCTTTTTGAAAAGCCATGTCCGCGGTTATGGATGACTTGGAGCACAGTTTCTCGATCATAGACAACTATAACTAAAGTTTACTACTATAATTTGACTTGTATGTGATATACCTAATAAGTTGGATAACCACCATGGAAAGAATGAATAAAACTGCCAACCGTGTGAGTTTCCTCGGAAGGACTTCCTCGTTTGGTCTCGAGGGGGAAATACCAGGATGGGTATGTTTGGTGGTAGTATCAGGTTGGTTCCGGGTAGGTCTTTCTTATCTCTCTCCATTAGCCGATACTTGTATCGAGTCTCTATAGGTTGTTTAGTGCATGCTGCATTGCCGCTTCAGTCCACCATACCTATGTAGGCGAGAGCCGCCGAATTCTAGACTCGCCATGTACTGGCCTCAGTACTGACCGCTCTCTTTTTCCTTTGCCCTTTGCCGGTACCCCTGTTGTTTAGCAGGTTTGAGATTGTCATCGTTAGCAGGGTTACCCATCCGGCTTGGCTTGGGCAGGGTTATGGACGCCATTGGTTGTTCTTCAGGGCTCTTAGCCCCATTTGCATCTTGTTCGTACTCGGACGCTGTATTGTTTTCAAGGTGATTTGGATATTTGTACCGTATATCTGTATTCTTGACTCATAGAGTCGTGTTGTATATATCTGTTCTATGGGTTGCATCGTGGACTAATGTGTAATGGTATTACTTCATTTTCCACCCGCACGAAAGTGCCTGGTGGGCATCTTTGAATCGTTTCTATGCGGGTTTGGTGGGATTCGCTAAAACTTGCATAGGGACGATTTGAGGGTGTTACAAAGTGGTATCAGAGCTCAGCAGTTGCGATACCCCACTAGTCCAGCCTGTAGGATAACCTAGCTAATGGACGATGTAGAGTGTCAAAACTATTTGCAAAATCGGTTGGATAGATCTGATTAGGTATGCTTTTACTCCTTACCCCTATGCTAATCTTCTCTTACCTTTGCGTGTTTTGAATCTACTCTCTTACCTTCTTCAAGTCTAGGATTTCTCGTGGTCGGGTTTCCGTCATACCTTCAGGGTTTCTCTTCCCCCCTTTTATAACGGTGGAGCTACAATCATGAAATCTGCATCTCATCTATTGTACCCTTCATCCAATATTTTTGGTCCTTGAACTCTTTATTTGTATGTGCACCTTGACAGATATCCCTATCGTTGAAAAACATTTGAGAAGGATGAGCATTGGTGAAGTTGGAGTATACCTTGAGCATGTGTTGTTCATGCCAATGGAACCATCGCGAAACCTAATCATTCTGTCTTTTCATACGATTTCCTTTGTACCTTCCGGTGATTCCAACATGACGACCTCATCTGCATCAGATCTGACGAAGAGCCTGCATCACTCCTTTGTTCCGAACATCGCTTGAGAAGATCTTCAGTCTAATTTCGGGAATGGGTTGCATGCTTTTCTACGGCATGTGCGGAGTAATAGTTTGGGTGCGTGATGGATTGCCCCCCATGACAACTACTTATTCTATTCTCTCTTGTACATTGAAGTGGATTAGGTGGTACCTTTTTGTCTCCTTTTATCGAAGTGAGAGGTGGCCTTATCTTTTGATACCTTTACCTTCGTCCTTTGTTCTCTGGAGTGTTCTCTCGACGAACGTGAGCAACGCCCCTTGTTAGTAGTGTCGTCGATTTCAAAACGGAGAAAGAATCTTTGTTAGTGGTGTCGCGAAGATCTACATGAAGCGAGACGATTCAGATCGTCGGCCTTCTACCCGTGGGATTGCAGTTTGCAAGGTAACCTTTTTTTAAACTATGCAAGGTACACTTTTTATTGATCATTTGTTGTTGGTGCATCTAGTTTGTTAGAAAACTGTTTTTTTCCGTAGTAGAACACATTATTGCCCGTTGCATCTGTAATAACTTCGAATTTCTATAATAATCAGCTCATGGATGCATGTATCAGTGACGATGGATTAACTCGTCAATGCCCATTGTTATGGACTTGCGTTTTAGAGAAGGAGGGAGCATTGGAGGCATCAATCGGCTAGCAAACAAGCACACAGGGATGCAAGGTTTACCCAGGTTCAGGCCTCGTAAAGGTCCCTACTCTTGCTTGTCTTCTCTTGGAATTATCGAGGGAGTCGAAAGTTACAGGGGGTGCACAGATGCAATCTGGCGGTGGTTGTGGAAACTAGGGTTGTGATTGTCCTCCTCGCCGCCCTCTCCTAGCCTTTATATAGATAGGCTAGGTCTCGAGTAGCAGGTCGAGTCGGTTATAGATTAGGGTTTGTCCCTTTAAACTTTCTATCTTAAACATCATCTTATGCTTCAAGCAATCGGAGTCTCTGTGAGCCACCCGAATCCTGTGTTGGGCCCTGGTAACACCGTGGGCTTGATGACCCACAAGTATAGGGGGTGTATCGCAGTATTTTCGATCAGGAATTCTCTGCAAATACTTAGCAAACGGATTTTTAGGAGTTTTCGATAAAGCAAGTAAACAAAGTACGAGTAAATAAAAGATAGTAGGAATAAATGCAGCAAGTGGCCCAATCCTTTATGCAGCAAAGGACAAGCCGGTTGTATTTCTATAGATGACCAAACGTTCTCGAGGACACATGGGAAGACTGTCAAGTGCTTTCGCTTCATATAGTCGATTAATCTTCTTTAGCTTGCTAAGTGTTGTGTGGGTGAACCTGTGCTAATGTACCGCCCCATCCAAGACTAATACATACTTGTGATTATACCCCTTGCAAACATCCGTATGTACAAGAAAGTAATTAAGGTAGAAACCTAACCACAACTTTAAACTCTAAGACCCTTACGTCCATTGTGCAATTGTTTCCTAATGTGGGTTCAGGTTTCTGTCACTCCAGCAACCCCTACGATTAGTAGCCAAATACACAATGCATTCCCCTAGGCCCATATAGGAGTGTCATGTAGTCGACGTTCACATGACACCACTAGAAGAAGTACACCACAACTTAAATAACAATGTATTGAATCTTTCTCAACGCAACTCCACTACTAACAACAAGAGTTCTCCCATGTCCTCAAGAACAAAACGAACTACTCACAAGACATCATATGGATCATGATCAGAGATGGAATAATGATGTATAACAATCTGAACATAAACAAGAATTCAGTGGTTCACTCAATAGCATCAACTACAAAGAGTAATCAACATCGGGAAAGTTTCCCCTATGAACTAATGCAAGATTCAACGCAATTGCTACAGCAATATGGAGATGGTGATGAGGGTGCTGATGGTGATGATGGTGGTTATGATGATGATCCCGATGAAGTCCAGCTTGATGGTGGTGTTGATGGCGACGATCTCCCCTCTCCGGAAAGGAATTCCCCCAGCAGAAATCTGTCTGCCGGAGAGATCTTTCTCTCTCGGTGTTTTCCGCCCCGCAAAGGCGGAAGAATCTTTCTGTGGTCGCTCCCCGAGTCTTAGGGTTTCGTGGGGATGATATACGCTAGAGGAGAGAGGCTGGAGTGGGCCAGGGCGGCCACACCACCTCCAGGCGCGGCCTAGGCCTGCCCGCGCCATGGGGTGGTGTGGGCCCCCTGTGGCCCACCTCCACTCCATCTCCTGGCATCCTGAGTCTTCTGGAAAAATAGGATTTTCCGTATATTTTCCTGGATTTTCTGATCTTCGCGAATTTTGCCTCCAAACAGCACCTTTTTCATCAGAATCCTGACTACAGCAGTCCATGCTCCAAAAGTCATCAACCATGCAAAAATAGATGAAATAACATAAGTATCACCTCTCAATACGAAATATATCAATGAATAATAGTGAATTAAGACATAGAATAGTGATGCAAAATGGACGTATCAGGGCTCCTATTATATCCGGGCCGTATATACCGAGTTCGAGTACCTGTAGGGTATGCCCACGTCAGTAGCCCCTGAGTGTCGAGTGGAATCATAGATTCAAGTGGAGACTTTATAAAGTCCATCGAGTGCATAGCTGAGCATATTTTTGAGTTCTTTGTTTGTGTCATAGGGATTGTTGATATACGTGCCTGATTTATCCGATGCATCGGTATCAGTTAACTTCCTTAAGGAAAAACAATGCAATCTACTCAAACTCGAGTCCTCGGACTCGAATTCAGAAAAGTGCCGGTGTAATTCGACTCATGCCGCGGAGGTCTTACAGGAATCGAATTCTAGTATGTAAATGTGAGCACTCGACGCGTCCGTCAAGGCATATTCATCATACCTGTAGGTACGGATATATTTCTGGTAGTGCGCAGCAAATGAGTTGCTAGGCCTTATTCAGGTCTTATCTTCACGCTGTAAGCGTGACATCCGAACTTTTGTCATCGCGAAGATGATTGGGGTGGCCCAGGAGATGTAGTCTCTTTGCAGGGAAAACATGAGGGAGAGTCGCCATAGCATTCGAGTGTGGATGTTATCAACACACGGTGTAACGTATAAGAATAAATAATCATAGGGTGCGCGGCTAGCGCTCCCTATGGGAGTATCCACCCGAGTTCCTATTCGAGTCATAGACTCAAGTTGGGACTATAAGTACTTTGCGACTGTTGTCGTCTTTATTTGCTTGTTTCAGTCAAATGTGCTTCCAGCGCTGCCTATGGGAGTAACCCAGAGTTCACATTCGAATCGTTGATTCGAGTGAAGGGTTTTCATGAAGCTTGAATACATGCATAAAATTCTTTCGGGTGCGTGGCCAGCGCTCCTGTTAGGAGTAGCCCCCGAGTGCTTGGTTGAGTCGAAGACTCGAGTAAGGACTAAAGTAGTCAAAATTTTCTTCTGCTAGAATTGATGACATCAGTGTTGATGACGAGATGACCTCAGCTGCCCTCATGAGCAGATTTGACGGGACGTGACGAGTAGTGGGTCCCACTTTCTAACCTTGATTTGACTAGACGTGCGAATCTTCTGTTTTAACTGCGTCTCCTCGATTTCCACGCGTAATGGGTGTAGTGGGGGACGGTTCGTGTTTTACCCTTGCCACGCGTCAGTGTCGATGTACGCCACACGTCTGGTAGGTTTTCTACTGACCATTGGATGTCATATGCTAGGAGGTTAAGTAGGGACACACCATGCGGTAATTCCCCACATATCTCTTCTTGCTCATGCTTCCTCCGCCATTGCTGTTCTTGTTGCTCCTTTGCGCACATCCTCTCCGTGGCGCTGGACCAGCTTCGTGTCTTCCCTAGTTACTTCCTTCGCTCACATCGCCGTCGCAAGATGGGCAAGAAGAAAGGAGGTTCTGCCGTTGGATCTGCGACCATCATTATCGCCGCCAAGAAGAAGGGAGGTGCCACCACCGTGGGAACCAGCGCCGCTGGTGCTAGGAAGAAGAAGGGCATGGGGACTCACGTCACCAATGGGTCCTGGCGCCCATCCATCATCAAGTCTTCGGAGTTGTTCAATCTGCGCCAAGATGGAGCACTTCCTCTCGCAGAAGACGACTCTCGCGTGCCTGGCGAGGAGGTAATTCCCAGTCCTCCCGCATGTTTCTGGGTGATATTCCTTGCATTCATCATCCACGGTCTTTCTCTTCCCCTACATCCTTTTGTTAGGGGTCTTCTCTATTTCTATGGGCTCTAGCTGCACCAGCTGTCCCCAAATTCGATTCTCCACATCACTTGTTTCATCACCCTTTGCGAGTGCGGGCTCGAAATCGAGCCACACTTTGGTCTTTTGAAGAAGCTTTTTAAGCTCAAACGTTAGCAAACGTCTGGTTCGGTAGTCTACGATGTAGGAGGCTGCGGGATCCACATCGACTCCTCTGCCACTTACTTCGATATCAAACTCACCATGTCTTTCCAAGGGTGGAGAGATAAGTGGTTCTACATCCGTGACTAGAAGGCCGACGAAGAGCACTACAGACTCGCGCCCTTCAATTCCGTGGCGGCCTGCAAGAGGAGGCGCTCCTAGAGAACATCGTGATGCCCAGCGAGTCCGAGGAGATGAAGATGTTGTATCAGCGTGTCTATGACCTCGAAAGCCGTATAGGCAAAGAGGAAGGTGGTGTTGCACTCATTCGCACATGGTTGCGACGCCACGTTCAGCCTCTGCAGGCCAGAGGCCATCCGATGTACCGCTGGATTGGTGCTAGTGATGTCACTCGTATATTTGCGGAGGGCATTTCTGCGGGTGAGGTAGACAGGAGGTTGCGGCTGGTGACCAAGTACACTACCAAGGAGGATCTCCCAGGCGAACCAGTCGTGCCTCCTTTCGACACCAACAACCCCCACCTGAGGTAGAGTTTTCCTGTGAAGTAGTCTAGATTTTTGATTGCTTGCCAAGTGCTTGATATATACTAATGTTTCTTCTTATTGTAGGACTAGAAAGTGGCTACCAGCTTGCCTCCTTAGCCTGAAGGGGTTATCCCATGTGAAGCGGAGGAAGATGACGAGTCGGATGCGACCGTCCCGATTGAGGAAGAGGAGGAAGCTCCCAAGTCTAGTGGCCATGACACTCGCAAGCGCTCTCTTAGTGAAGATTCAGATGCTTCCTTGCTGACGATGCCGGAGGATCCTCCCGTTGCTGCAGCGGAACCAATCGCTGTCATGCTTGTACACGCCACGGCTCCTCCCGCACGGAAGAAGCTGAGGTTGACGAAGGAGTCGTCGGATGATTCCTTTGATCTCGATAAATTTGATGGGTAAGTTGTCGATATTTGCGAGTGCGTCTTGTTGTTCTTTGGAGTTTTTATTCTGATAGTGGTGCTGGTCTTGTTTGTAGGCAAACAGCCTCATCGTCCTTCGACGATTGCCAATTTGTGAAAGAATCTGGAGTCGCAGACTCCAAGACCAAGGAGGTGGCCATACGGTCGCCTTCTCCTCCGGTGGCGGCCCACTTCGGCGCCAACTCTTTGAGTTCCCCTCATAATAGGGGGCACCAGATGGTTGCACGGACGCCCACTCGACAGGAAACTTCAGAGTCCCTAGAGGAACACATAAGTATTTTTTTTGCCGCTGGCAGTAGAATTTGTGCTTTTGGTTGACGCTAAATCTTCATTTCTCTTGGTGTAGCCCCTCGTGAAGGATTCTGCTCGCCTTGCGGAGCAAATCCTTGCCTTGGGTCGACAACACGCCCTACTGGACAATCGGCACCGTGCAGTCGAAGGTTTGTACTAATCTTCTCTCCTTGCTCTGCTTATGTAGAAATTTGTAAACTTAGTTTTGTCGTGCTCTGTCCTTTGTAGGGGAGCATAATGAGCTTCTCCGCCACGTCACTTCCCTCGAGAAGGGACTTGCCGTAGCAGAGAAAAAGCGCGACGAGGCAGTCACGGCTCTGGAAGAGTCGCAGAAGCATGAGGAAGACTTGCGCGCTTCCACTGCCGAAAGGGAGAAGTTGTTCGAAGAACAAGTTTTCTCGATTGCAAAGGCTCTCTCAGGTATTTTTCAGCTTCACTTGCATTTTTCCCTATTTGAGTTCACGTCGCAGTGTTGATACTCTGTGTATAAAGATGCCGCCGGCGTAAGCTTTGACACCTAGGCCCTGCGCCGTGCAGATGCCTTTGCTAGCGCCGTGGCCGCAGTCGAAGACCGTAGTGTGTCCCTCCAAGATATGCTCGGGAAGGTGCTTAGCACAAAATATATCGAGCCCGTTGGGGAACCCCAAGAGGAAGGTATGATGAGCACAGCATCAAGTTTTACCTCAGTTATGAAACCAAGGTTATCAATCCAGTAGGAGCAAGGAAACACCTCAAAGGTGTTGCTAGCCGGACTTTGGCAGGGCGCACTACCGGTGCCAGCAGCAACATGGAGACCTGCACAACACAACCACAAAACTTTGCCCCAACTTGCGATGAGGTTGTCAATCTCACTGGTTTTGCTGAAAACAAAGGATTAAACGTATTGTGTGGAAGAAAGTAATAGTTTGTAGAAAGTAAACAGAAAACAATAAACAATTGATTGTAGATTGATGGTAAAAGAAAGGACCGGGTCCATAGTTCACTAGTGGTGGCTCTCCTTAAGATATATGACATGTTGGCTGAACAAATTACAGCAGGGCAATTGACAAACATCGAGAAAGCAAACATGCATATACTACTCATCTTGACTCCTTTGAGACTTGATTGGGCATTACAACATTATACATAAACCGTAATCCAACTACATCTATGACTAATAATCCACCTTCAGGTTATCATCCGAACCCCCTCCAGTATTAAGTTGCAAGCAACGGATAATTGCATTATGCATTGCGTGTAAAGTAAACAATACGATTGTTCTATGAACAAAGGATTGTTGTTTTCTCCCTAGTAGCAACAACACATCTAGTACCTTAGAGATTTCTGTCACTTCCCCAGATTACTAGAGGCATGAACCCACTATCAAGCATAAATACTAACTCTTGGAGTTGCTAGCATCTACTTGGCCAAGATAGCTAGTAACAACGGAAAACATGCAAGATAACAAATAACAAAGACATGATAGAATCAATAATGAATCTGAAACATCATCTCAATATCCATCGGATCCCCGCAAACACAACATGTAGGAATTACAAATAGATGATCTTGATCATGAACGGATCTCACAAGATCTAAAAATGATAACACAAAGGAGGAGAACCAGCCATCTAGCTACTACATGGACCCATAGTCTAGAGATGAACTACTCACGCATCACACTAGAGGCTTGCATGGTGATGAAGAAGGCCTCCAAGGTGAATTCCCCTCTCCGGCAGGGTGCCGGGAAGAGCTTTAGATCCCTCCCGAGCTAGGGATGGAGATGACAGCTGCTACGGACTCTTTCCTAGAATTTTTATCGGGTCCTTAGGGTTTCTGTATCGGAGGCATCTTCTAGGCGAAAGGGGAGGCCGAGGGGGTGCCGGAGGTGGCCAGACCACCCCCTGGCGCGGGCCAGGCAGGGCCGCGTGGCCAGGTGGTGTGGTGCCCCCCTGGCCCCTCGCCGTCTCGTATTCTGGCTCCTTGTGTCCCTCAGTGAAAAACTGACTTTGGCTTTTGTCCCGTCCAATTCTGAGAATATTCATTTTCTAACTTTCCTGGGACCAAAAACAGCAGAAAATAGGCAGCTAACACTGTGGCTCTTGTTAATAGGTTAGTCCAAGAAAATGTATAGAAAGTACTCCAAAGTGTGGACAAAACATAAGAAAGTAGATAAAACCAAGCATGGAACATCAAAAATTATGGATACGTTTGCAATGTATCAACATCCCCAAGCTTAACTCCTGCTCGTCCTCGAGTAGGTAAGTGATAAAAAGAAAGAATAATTTTTGAGGTGACATGCACCATCATAAACTTGATCAAAGTATTTGTAAAACATTGATATCTAGGATCATAGTACTTCAATCATAACATTAAATACAATGTTCTAACAATAAGACAAAGCAACTATGTTGCAACATGAAAAGGCACAAACAGAAGATTCATGAATAACAATGCTTTGCAAGACGTTTCTTTGTTTCACATAAAGAAAGCATAGCATAGTGGCATTCAACTTGTCCCTCATAGAGTAGCAAACATAAATGCATAGGACACCTTCAAAGTTCATAAGAGTGACTAGATACAAATAGTTTAAAACAAGAAATATCAAAGCTATGCATCAATCAACAAGTCTTGGGACAATGCACATAGAACTAATAATGGCCACTATGCTCTCAAAGTAGGTGCATAAAGATAGAAGGTGGAGACTCAACATAAAAGTAAAATAAAGGCCTTCATAGAAGGAAGCAGGGATTCAAGTTTCCTAAAGAGCTTCCAAAAATTATGGTACTTGTTAGCTTTCAGCTCTCATTGCCCCTATCATAAGCATCTTGAAGTGATTAAGGTTATAGTGAACAAACTATGGTGTATATGCTTGATGAAGTATAAGTTGGAAATCTCTTGTCCCTTGAATACCAGGGCCGCTCCTCATGCTACTCAAGTTTAGTTACCGGTAAGTTCTTGTCATTGTAAGTACATGTGTATCATAGAGAACCGCTAACGGGGTACCCCTTGTCCGATGATACGGAAGAATCCCCATATCAAAATGAGAAGGCAAGCAGACAGAAAGCATCTCAGCAATCTTCTTATTTACCATGGGAATATGGTGCTTTTTTCTCTCTTTCCTCTTTTCTTATAACTTTTTTTCTCTTTTTTCTCAATATCTGACTCTTTTTTTATAAGAAGAATGCTTCATAGACAGCTCATTATGGTTACGCTGCAGGTTTCCACCATGACAACATGGATTAGACCAGCGGCCCAGGCGTTTCTCTAACACACATACATAACTCCATGGACTTACAAGCTCCCCTTTCATTTCACACCGACGACATCCATAGACAAAAGAGCATGATATCAACTAGGTACAAAGTACAAGTGCAATGTTGAAAGCGTTCCCCATGACAGCATGGTTCTGCTAATCCCCAACATATAAGTGCAAGCATATATAGCATAGAAGACATAATGGTTCAAGTTTATTAAGGGCAAGAAAAGTAAAGTGTGCCATCAAGTTCGTGACAACTTTAACCACTAGTTTTCTCATAACAAGTTTAATTCGGAAGGTAAACAAAAGCATGAATATACTTGGAATAGCATATGCTAATAGGTAGGTATGGTGGACTCTTTGGAATAACTTGGTTTTAGGAGTTGGATGCATGAGTGGAACTCATACTTGGTTATGGAGGCTAGCAAAAGACTGGGAGCGACCAACTAAGAGAGCAATAATGGCCATAATCATGAAGAGCGACAAAACATCATTAATCAAAGCATAAAGTGATACTACAAGTTGAAAACTAAAGGATCATAAAGGCTTATGGTGATTTGGGATAGTCATAACATGGTGTGAGCATGTGCCAAGTCAACCCAAATAAAGCATCAAAGGAGAATACCACAATACTATGCTTTAATATGCTAAAACAACGCATGATTCTTCAAAGGCACATTAAGAAATATCAGTTGTTTATAACAAGTCATGCTACATCAAAGAGTACTAAGCATAGAGCCAAAAAAATATCAAGCATGGCATGACAAAGCATAGGACACAGTCAAAAACAAGCTCTCTTTACCACTTAAGCATGAACTTACCTACTCTTTTCCAATCCAAACCAAACTATTTGAAAACCAATGCATGAAAGAGGGGGTCCAACCAATTTATTCAGAAAACTAAGGAAACCAGGCAAATGAAAAATCAAAACGAAAACGAAAAAGAATACGCTCCAAGAACGACACAATTGTGCATGAAATAATAAAAATGAAGTGTTTGGAAGAAACCTGGAATTTTTATTAATGAAGAAGGGGATGCCTTGGGCATCCCCAAGCTTTGACGCTTGTACTTCTTGGATATTTCTTGGGGTGACATGCGTGGCATCCCCAAGCTTGAGCTTTAGTCCATTCTTCATCTCATTACTCACTCCTTCCATACACCTGAAATTTTCCTTCATACAAAACTTCACACAATCTTTATTAGCAACATTAGTGCACTCAAGATAATAAGTCTTTAGGTTCAGTTTCAACACCAATAAAACTTCCATTAAAACACAAGCTACTGTAGTACTTCCCTCAAAAATCTCAATTCCCCAAAAGAACTCAAAAAGGAACCAACAAGAAGCAAATGCAAATAATGGCAGAAATCTATCAAAACAGACCAGCAGGTAAAGACGATTTTTTCGAAGACCTTCTGTTGCTCAAATCAAAAAGTATTGAACTAACGAAAGTTAGATAACAACTTGGGGCAGAATCAAAAAAAATCATGACTCAAAACAACGTACAGAGATTTTACACGAATGTTTACGGTGAAGCACAAAAATCTGTTTCGGGATGATACATTGCAAATGTATCTATAATTTTTGATGCTCCATGCTTGGTTTTATCCACTTTCTTATGTTTTGTCCACACTTTGAAGTACTTTTCATATGATTTCTTGGGCTAACCTATTAACAAGAGCCACAGTACCAGCTGCTTGTTTTCTGCTGTTTTTGGTTCTAGGAAAGTTAGAAAATGAATATTCTCGGAATTGGACGGGACAAAAGCCAAAGTGCCTATTTCTCCGGAAGACTCACAGAGCCAGAATACGAGACGGAGGAGGGCCACGGGATGGCCACACCGCCCCCAGGCGCGAGCTGGGCCTGGCCGCGCCAGGGCATGGTCTGGCCGCCCCAGGCTGCCCCTCGGTTTCCCTCTTCGCCTATAAGAAGCCTTCTGGCCTAAAAACTCCGGGGGGTTCAACGTTTTTCCAGAAGGAGTTCCGCTCCACCGCCATCACTAGATTCTACGAAATAGCACCAGAAACTCCGTTCTGGCACCCTGCCGGGACGGGGAATTGGAGGAGATCATCGCCATCATTATCACCATCGCTTCTCCATCGACTATCCATGTTTCCCCCATCTATGAGTGAGTAATCCCCCACTGTAGGCTATGGGAATGGTAGGCATTGGATGAGATCGTTCATGTAATGGCATCAGATTGTTAGGGCATGGTGCCAATTATCTTTTATTAGTGCTTTATGACTTTGTTGCGACTTGTTATGCTTAATGCTTGTCACTAGGGCCCGAGTGCCATGATTTCAGATCTGAACATGTTATTGATTCATTATGATAGTATTGTTTTTGGTCTTATCTACAAGTTGTATACACACGTTGTTGTCCGGAACCAATGGCCCCGAAGTGACAGAAATCGGGATAACTGGAGGGAATGGCTTTGATGTAAGGATCACATGTGTTCATGGAGTGTTAATGCTTTGCTCCGGTGCTCTATTAAAAGGAGCACCTTAATTGCTAGTAGTTCCCTTGAGGCCCCGCTGCAAATGGGCTGGCAGGACAAAAGATGTTGTGCAAGTTCTCATTGCGAGCACGTATGACTATATATGGAACACATGCCTAGGATTATCTAGTACTTGGATGCTTTATCTTATTTATCTGCAATTGCCCTATGTTCTGATTGCTATGTGAATTGTCATTCCATGCAACGCCCATCCATCCATCCCTATGCCTACTGCACTCGAATCCTTCTGTTTACTGCTATTGTTACTACTGTCTTTGCTTTACTACTGTTGTTACTTTGCTATTCCTATTACAAAACTATTGCTATTGATAAACTGCTGTGAGAAAGATTGTTTCCAGGTGCAGCTGAATTGACAACTCAGTTGTTAAGGCATATAAATATTCTTTGGCTCCCCTTGTGTTGAATCAATAAATTGGGTTTCACTTCCCTCGAAAATACTGCGATACACCCCCTATACTTGTGGGTCATCAAGACTATTTTCTGGCGCCGTTGCCGGGGGTCATAGCTTTATTTATCAAGTTCACTTGGATTCTCTATTGTTCGTTGCTATCCATCCATCATGGGTAAGTCTCGTGACGGCAAGTTTCCTATTTTACCATCCACTACAAGAAGAGGTACGGTTCTGAACACCTCTACTGCTCTTGATTCACCATATGTTATAAGTAAGCTCGTTACACCACCACATACACATGCTACACACACTGCTACTACTGCAGAATCTAAAACTTTTGATGCTTATGATGCTGCTTCTACTGTGTTTGATAAGAGTGGCTCATTAGGTCCTTTCCTAGATGCTACGATTGCTAGAACTATAGCTGGAAATACCGAAACTCCTAATGAAGACACTACCACACCTGTTAGTTCACCTGAGTCTAGTGAAAGTTATGACATTGAAGATGGTTATGTTGAGATGACCGATGGATTTATTAAAGAATGTAAAAACACCCATGATAGGAGTGCTGCTAAGAGTCTCCTTGAGAGTCGTACTATTAGACCCAAATTGTCTCCTGTTGCTAAGTTTGCTGCTTCTCCCATAAACATTATAGATGAAGATTATGATTTCTCTCTCGATCTATCTTACATAGCTATTGTTGAGAAAGAACCTTTTTGTGGGACTAAGAATGAAAGTGCGGTAGCACATATGAATGAACTTTCTACCATGAGTGGCTTGTTTTTTGATGATATTAAGATGCGTACTTACTTTGTTGCTAAGATTTCCCCTTTTCACTGAAAGGAGAAGCTAAAACTTGGTTTAGTAATTTACCTCCTGGATCTATTGATAGCCCTGAGTGCTTGATTAATACTTTCCTGCAGAAATATTTTCCTCCTAGTGCTAGACATGCTATTTTGCAGGAACTTTTTGATTTTAAACAAGGAGAAAAAGAGGTATTGCCTGAATCTTGGGCAAGGTTTTGTGCTTTGATTCATGCACAGGCTGGAAGTCCATTACCTAAGAATGAGCTTCTTGATATATTTTATAATGTACTAATCGAAGAATCTAGGACATACCTAGATAGTTGTGCTGATTGTGTTTTCAGGAATAGGACTCCTAAGGAAGCTGAGGAATTAATGACTAAAATAAGTAAGAATTATGAAGATTGGACTCCTCCTAAACAAGCTATACCTGAAGTAATTGTACCTGAGCCTACTATTCCGGTGCCTATTCCAATATCAAAGAAAATGGGAGTTATTGAATTAACTGATGAAGTGATGAAGGAAGCTAAGAAATGTCTTAAGGAGAAGGGAATTAAAGCTGTAGATGTCAAGAATTTACCTCCTATTGAAGAATTATGTAAGCCTATTTCCTACTCATCCACTATTAAGGTACACTCTCTCCAACACTTTGATGAAGGTGATATCCCTTACTCTAAACCTCCTGATCAATGCTTAGAAGAATTCGATATCTTTTTGTTAAGCAAGATAACTTTAATAAAAGGGTGCAAAATCATCTAATGGAAAACACTAGAGCTATTGTTGAGTTGAAAGATATTGTGGAAAGAACCTCTAATGATGTTAAAATGATTGTTAAACACTTTCAAATGGTTCAAACTCAAATAGATCAACTCGTTAAAGTGCAAAACGACTTGCTAGTTAATGCTGCTAAAGAAAAACATGCTTATGAAATTAGAACTAGAAGTGGTGCTGCTACCCAGGATCCTCTATATCCTGAGGGGCATCCCAAAAGAATTGAGCAGGATTCTCAACAAGCTGAAAATAGTGGTTCTACTCGTAAGAAAAGGAAAAAGAAGCATAAAACTGTTGTAGAACCCTTTGAACCTGATATAGATCCTAATAGTATATCTATTTTTGATGCTGAAACTGAAAGTGGTAATGAAGAAAATGAAGTTCCTAATGAAGAAAAAGTTGAAGAAGAACCTGAAAACCACACTAAGAATACCAAATACACTAAAGAAGATTTTATTGCTAAGAAACATGGTAGTGAAAGAGAGTCTTGGGTCCAAAAACCTATGCCTTTCCCTGATAAGAAACACAAGTCAAAGGAGGATGAACATTATAATAAGTTTTGTGAGTGGATGAAACCTTTACTCCTGCAAATTCCTTTGACTGATGCCATTGAATTGCCTCCTTACTCAAAGTATATGAAGGATATTGTCTCGAATAAAAGGAAGATCCCTAATGAAGAAATATCTACTTTGCTTGATAATTATTACTTTAATGGTAAGGTTCCAAAGAAACTTGGAGACCCAGGGATTCCAACTATCCCTTGCTCTATTAAGAACAGTTATGTTAGAACTACTTTGTGTGATTTGGGAGCTGGAGTTAGTGTTATGCCTTTCTCTCTCTATAAGAGGCTTCAACTAGAAAAATTAATACCAACTGATATATCTTTGCAAATGGCTGATAAATCTACCACTATTCCTGTGGGTATATGTGAGGATGTACCTGTTCAAGTGGCTCATAATTTCTTGATACTAACTGATTTTGTTGTGCTTGAAATGCCTGAAGATGATAATATGTCTATAATTCTTGGGAGACCTTTTCTTAATACTGCAGGAGCTGTTATTAGTTGTAATCAAGGAAAAGTGACTTTCAATGTGAATGACAAGGAACATACTGTCTATTTCCCCAAGAAGGTTGAAAGAACTTATGGTTTGAATTCAATTGAACATGTTGAGGGCATTCAAGTTGGATAAATATATTGTCCCATACCAAGAGAGAAATTTGAAACTATTATGATTGGGACTATTGCTATCAAGGTTGAGGTAACATAATCATTAGTGGAACACAAAATTTTGTCTCATATGAAATTGTTTTGGTAGCAAGACCTGATCAACCTTGTTAACAAAAGGATTTCATTGAACAAAACAATGTTTTCACTATGATCATCTCCGCTTACTTCTGTTCTATCCATTTTAGTTTTTGCTTATGCCTAACTTAAAGGCGTTAAAGAAAAGTACTTATTGGGAGATAACCCAAATGTTCTAGATGGGTCTTGGAAGTTATTACTTCAGTAATAACCGCTCCTTATACTTTTTACTTGCTTTTTGTGCCAAGAGTAACCTCTAATAAGAGATAAGTATTGATTGGGAAAGTTGCTATCCCAAAACAGATTTATGTGCTTCACTGCAAAAATTCGTGTAAAATCTCTGAACTTCTTTTTGAGGCGTGAATTTTTGTGCTTCTGCCCCAGGTTGTTATCTAACTTTCGTTAGTGCAACACTTTTTGATTTGAGCAACAGAAGGTTTTTGAAAAAATTCGTCTTTACCTACTGGTCTGTTATGACAGATTTCTGCCATTTTCTACATTTGCTTCTTGTTGGTTCCTTTTTGAGTTCTTTTGGGGAATTGAGCTTTTTGAGGGAAGTGCTACAGTAGCTAGTGTTTAATGGAAGTTTTCTTGGTGTTATAACTGAACCTTAAAGACCTATTATCTTGACTGTACTAATGTTGCTAATAAAGATTGTGTGAAGTTTTGCATGAACAAAAATTTCAGGTGTATGGAAGGAATGAGTAATGAGATGAAGGATGGACTAAAGCTCAAGCTTGGGGATGCCATGCATGTCACCCCAAAAAATATCCAAGAAGTACAAGCGTAAAAGCTTGGGGATGCCCAAGGCACCCCCCTCTTCAGCAATAAGAATCCCAGGTTTCTTCCAAACACTTCATTTTTATTGTTTCATGCACGGTTGTGTTGTTCTTGGAGCGTCTTGTTTTTCGTTTTCGTTTTGGTTTTTTGTTTGCTTGGTTTTCTTAGTTTGCTGAATAAATTGGGTGGACCTCCTCTTTCATGCATTTGTTTTCAAATAGTTTGGTTTGGATTGGAAAAGAGTAGGAAAGCTCATGCTTAAGTGTTAAAGAGAGTTTGTTTTTGACAGTGGCCTATGCTTTGTCATGCCATGCTTGATATTGTTTTGGCTTTATGCTTAGTATTCTTTGCTGTAGCATGACTTGTTATAAACAATTGAGATTGCTTAATGTGCCTAGGAAGAATCATGCGTTGTTTTAGCATATTAAAGCATAGTATTGTGGTATTCTCCTTTGATGCTTTATTTGGGTTGACTTGGCACATGCTCACACCATGTTATGACTATCCCAAGTCACCATAAGCCTTTATGATACTTTAGTTTTCAACTTGTAGTATCACTTTATGCTTTTATCAATGATGTTTTGTCGCTCTGCATGATTATGGCCATTATTGCTCTCTCGTTTGTCGCTCCCTTACTATTGCTAGCCTTCACTTTCACTGAGTAGGTTTTACTCATGTTTCCAACTCCCTAAAACCAAATATTGCCAAAGTGTCCACCATACCTACCTATTAGCATCATTTGCTACTTCCGTGCATATTCAATATGCCTTGTTTTCTTCCGAATAAAATGTTTGCTTGTTATGAGAAAGTTAGTTAGAAAAGCTCTCACGAACTTGATGGCACACTTTATTTTCTGGCATTTAATAAACCTGAACCATTGTGTCCTTCTTTGTTGCGTATATGCTGCGCTTTATAAGTTGAAGTTAGCAGAACCATGTATCATGGGGAACGCATTCAACATTGCATTGGTACTTAGTACCTTGTTGATATCATGTTCTTTTCCTTATGGATCCCGACGGTGTGAAATAAAAGTGGAACTTGTAAGATCATGGAGTTTGTATGTATGTTAGAGAAATGCCTGGGCCGCTAGCCTAAGCCATGCCTAATCATGGTGGAAACTTGCAGCATAACCATAATGAGCATTCTATGAAGCATCCTCAATAAAAATCTGTGCACATAGTAAATAAAAAGATCACTGAGATGCTCATTGTCTGCTTGCCTTGTCATTTTGATTATGGGATAGCTCCTATACCATGTGCAAGGGGTATGTTGTTGGCGGTTCTCTATGATATGTATATACCTACAATGACACGAGCTTACTCGTGACTGAAGTTGAGTAGCATGAGGATCGGTCTTTGTAAGTAAGGGCATGAGACTTCGATTTATAACTTGTCAAGCATATCCTCTTAGTTGTGTCACTTTAAACTTAACCACTTAAAGATGCTTATGATAGGGGCAATGAGAGCTCAAAGCTAACGAGTACCGTACTTTCAGCATTTGGAAGCCTTTCAAACTTTTCAAAACCTATTCATTTCCTTGTTGAGTCTCCACACATTCTATGAGCACTTTCTTGAGAGCATAGTGGCCATTCTTAGTTCTATGTGCATTGTCCCAAGACTTGTCGATTGATGCATACCTTGATATTGCTTGTTTTAAACTATTTGTATCTAGTCACTGTTGTAAACTTTGAAGGTGTCCTATGCATTTATGTTTGCTACTCTATGAGGGACAAGCTGAATGCCACTATGCTATGTTTTCTTTATGTGAAACAAACAAACGTCTTGCAAGGCATTGTTATTCATGAATCTTTTGTTTGTGCCTTTTCATGTTGCATCATGGTTTCTTTGTCTTATTGCTAGAACTTTGTCTTTCATGTTATGATTGAAGTACTATGATCCCAGCTTTGAATGTTTTACAAATACTTTGATCAATTTTATGATGGTGCATGTCACCTCAAAAATTATTATTTCTTTTTATCACATACCTACTCGTGGACGAGCAGGAATTAAGCTTGGGGATGTTGATACATTGCAAATGTATCTATAATTTTTGATGCTCCATGCTTGGTTTTATCCACTTTCTTGTGTTTTGTCCACACTTTGAAGTACTTTTCATATGATTTCATGGACTAAGCTATTAACAAGAGCCATAGTGCCAGCTGCCTGTTTTCTACTGTTTTTGGTTCCAGGAAAGTCAAAAAATGAATATTCTCGGAATTGGACGGGACAAAAGCCAAAGTGCCTATTTTTCCGGAAGACTCACAGAGCCAGAATACGAGACGGAGGAGGGCTAGGGGCTGGCCACACTGCCCCCAGGCGCGGGATGGGCCTGGCCGCCCCTCGGTCTCCCTCTTCGCCTATAAGAAGCCTTCTGACCTAAAAATTCTGGGGGGTTTGACGTGTTTCTAGAAGGAGTTCCGCTCAAAAATACTGCAATACACCCCCTATACTTGTGGGTCATCACGGGACAACAACTTTCCCAATCATTACTTGTCTCTCATTAGAGGTTACTCTTGGCACAAAAAGCAAATAAAAAGGATACGGAGCGGTTATTACAGAAGTAATAACTTCCAAGACTCATCTAAAACTTTTGGGTTATCTCCCAATAAGTACTTTTCTTTAACGCCTTTAAGTTAGGCATAAGAAGCAAGAAAAAGAATCAAGTTTTCTCGAATGAAGAAGCATTAGCAAATTTTGTTTTCATAGGAGAGGCAAAAGAAATCTTCTCTCTCTTCTTAGGGAAGTGTTGTATACCTTTCTTGAGTGGGAGTTGATATTTAATGGTGCCTTGTTTCATATCAATAATGGCACCAACAGTTCTAAGAAAAGGTCTTCCCAAAGTAATAGGACAAGAAGCATTGCATTCAACATCCAAAACATAGAAATCAACGGGGACATAGGCATTGTTAACCATAATAGGAACATCATTAATCCTCCCCATGAGTTTATTTTTAGCATTATCATCAAGTGGGACATTCAAATAACAATCTTCTAATGGTGGCAAATCAAGCATATCATAAATCCTTCAAGGCATAATAGAAACACTACTATCAGGATCACATAAAGATTTGAAATCAAAATCATTCATTTTCATATTAATGATGGGTTCCCAACCATCTTCTTGTTTTATAGGAATAGAAGCTTTATGTTTCATCTTTTCTTCTTTAATCTTTATGAGAGCATCAGTAATGTGTTTTGTAAAGGCCATATTCTTAGCACTAGCATTAGGACATTTAGCAAGCTTTTGTAGGAACTTAATAACTTTAGAGATATCGCAACCATCAAGATCAAAATCATAATTATCACCTAAAGTAGTAGAACTATTACTAGCCTCAACACTAGTGGTAGTGATAGTAGAAACACTAATGTTTCTAGCAATTTCATCTTCTCTTTCCCACTTAGCATGCAATTCAGCTAATAGTCTAACATTTTCATCAATTCTAATTTGTATGGCATTAGTGGCAGCAAAGGGATTATCAATAGTTTCAGGTTTAGCAGCCATTTTATTAATCAAGGAGGATTGTGCTTCAGACAAAGATGATATATTTCTTTCAGCATTAGAAAGTTTCAATTGTAAACTAGGAATATCCCTATTTAAACTCTCAAGTTGATGGCTAATATTCTTCAAAATGGTAGATTGTTCCTCCATAATTTTAGTAAATAATTTATTTTGTTCATATTGCATTTGCATGAAGTTCTTAGTGGCTCTTTCAACTTCTAAAATTCTTCCTTCACTAGGTATTCCAGGTTTGCTATTATAACCATAAGTATTATTAGGAGGGTAGGGCCTATAATTGTTATTACCATAAGCATTGTTGCCAAAATTATTATTTCTTATAAAGTTCACATCAACTTGCTCCATTTGAGCAACCAAAGAAGCTAAAGGTACATTATTTGGATCAATATGGGCTTTCCCATTAACAAGCATAGACATAATAACATCAATTTTATCACTCAAGGAGGATGTTTCCTCAACAGAATTTACCTTCTTACCTTGTGGAGCTCTTTTAGTATGCCATTCAGAGTAGTTAACCATCATATTATCCAGAAGCTTTGTTGCAGCACCCAAAGTAATGGTCATAAAGGTACCTCCAGCAGCATAATCCAATAGATTTCTTGAAGAATAGTTCAATCCTGCATAAAAAGTTTGTATAATCATCCAAGTAGTCAGTCATGAGTGAGACAGTTCTTTACCAAAGATTTCATTCTTTCCCAAGCTTGAGCAACATGTTCATTATCAGATTGTTTAAACTTCATTATTTCACTTCTCATAGATATAATCTTAGCAGGAGGATAGTATTTTCTAATGAAAGCATCTTTGCATTTAGTCCAAGAATCAATACTATTCCTAGTCAAGGAATTCAACCATTCTTTAGCTTTTTCTCTCAAAGAGAAAGGAAACAATTTAAGCTTAATGATATCTCCATCTATATCCCTATGCTTTTGCATCTCACAAAGTTCAACAAAGTTATTTAGATGAGCAGCAGCATCTTCATTACCAATACCAGAAAATTGTTCTCTCATAACAAGATTGAGTAAAGCAGGTTTAATTTCAAAGAAAGTAGCTTCAGGAACAGGTGGAGCAATAGGTTTGCTCATGAAATCATTGTTGTTGGTGCTAGTGAAGTCACATAACTTAGTATTTTCCAGAGTAGTCATTTTTTTGTGTTTTTAATAAAGAAAGCAAACTAGTAAAACTATTTTTTTGTGTTTTTGATAAATAAACAAGCAAACAAAACAAAAGTAAACTAAGCAAAAAAAAACAAAGTAAAGAGATTGGTTATGAGGGACTCCCCTTGTGAAGATGTCCTTGACTCCCCGGCAACGGCACCAGAAAATCAGTTGCTTAGCCCAAAATATATGAGCCCGTTGGGGAATCCCAATAGGAAGGCATGATGAGCACAACATCAAGTTTTCCCTCAGTTATGAAACCAAGGTTATCAATCCAGTAGGAGCAAGGAAACACCTCATAGATTTTGCTAGCCGGACTTTGGCAGGGCGCACTACCGGTGCCAGCAGCAACGTGGAGACCTGCACAACACAACCATAGAACTTTGCCCCCAACTTGCGATGAGGTTGTCAATCTGACCTGTTTTGCTGAAAACAAAGGATTAAACATATTGTGTGGAAGAAAGCAATAGTTTGTAGAAAGTAAACAGAAAACAGTAAACAATTGATTGTAGATTAATGGTAAAAGAAAGGACCGGGGTCCATAGTTCAGTAGTGGTGGCTTTCCTTAAGATAGATGACATGTTGGGTGAACAAATTACATCGGGGCAATTGACAAACATCAAGAAATCAAACATGCATATACTACTCATCTTGACTCCTTTGAGACTTGATTGGGCATTACAACATTATACATAGACCGTAATCCAACTACATCTATGACTAATAATCCACCTTCAGGTTATCATCCGAACCCCCTCCAGTATTAAGTTGCAAGCAACAGATAATTGCATTATGCATTGCGTGTAATGTAAACAATAGGATTGTTCTATGAACAAAGGATTGTTGTTTTCTCCCTAGTAGCAACAACACATCTAGTACCTTAGAGATTTCTGTCACTTCCCCAGATTACTAGAGGCATGAACCCACTATCGAGCATAAATACTAACTCTTGGATTTGCTAGCATCTACTTGGCCAAGATAGCTACTAACAATGGAAAGCATGCAAGATCACAAATAACAAAGACATGATAGAATCAAATAATCAATCAGAAACAGCATCTCAATATCCATCGGATCCCCGCAAACACACCATGTAGGAATTACAAATAGATGATCTTGATCATGAACAGAGCTCACAAGATCTAAACATGATAGCATAAATGAGGAGAACCAGCCATCTAGCTACTACATGGACCCATAGTCTAGAGATGAACTACTCACGCATCACACCGGAGGCTTGCATGGTGATGAAGAAGGCCTCCAGGGTGAATTCCCCTCTCCGTCAGGGTGCCGGGAAGAGCTTCAGATCCCTCCCGATCTAGGGATGGAGATGATGGCTGCTATAGACTCTTTCGTGGATTTTTATTGGGTCCTTAGGGTTTCTGTATTGGAGGTATCTTATAGGCGAAAGGGGAGGCCGAGTGGGTGCCGGAGGCGGCCAGACCACCCGCTGGCGTGGGCCAGGCTGGGCCGCGCGGCTAGGTGGTGTGGCAGCCCCTGGCCCCTCCCTGTCTCGCATTCTGGCTCCTTGTGTCCCTCGGTGAAAAACTAACTTTGGCTTTTGTCCTGTCCAATTCCGACAATATTCATTTTCTGACTTTCCTGGAACCAAAAACAGCAGAAAACAAGCAGCTGGCACTGTGGCTCTTGTTAATAGGTTAGTGCAAGAAAGTGTATAGAAAGTACTCGAAAGTGTTGACAAAATACAAGAAAGTAGATAAAACCAAGCATGGAACATCAAAAGTTATGGATACATTTGCAACGTATCAGAAGGCCAAGAACATGGTGAGCCACCTCCCTGAGGATATGGCTCCTAAGGCTGGTTTAATCGTGACTCTTGATGGCCTGGTGGAGTCCTTCACAGAAGGTTTCCCAATGGATTTCAAGAACGCTTAGCGGTCTGTTGGTGCCACGATGGCACTCGCGATGGCACATGTGCATGGTGTGGAGCTGGACTCGAGCGCAATCTCCGAGGCGATGCCTGTCAACATGGATGGTCAGTAGGTAGTCTTCCAGACTTTCGCCACTAAATGCAGTAAGTATGGGCCTCATCTTATTGAGATAGTCACCAAATACTCTGAGGAGCGGCGTCGGGTGAAAGCGGCAAAGGCTACGGCATCTGGGGCTACCACAGGAAAGTCTGTGGCGTCGGAGACTGCCACAGATGCGATGAAGCCCCCGAAGTCGAAGTCAAAGTCGAAGAAGCAGATTGCTCCTTAGTTGTTATCTGTAATAATTTGTGGCTTCCTGTTGGCTGAACTATGCTTTGTGGGAGTGTCCCTGTTAATACTTTGCTGCGTTTGAATGCATTCGCCATTTTTATCAATGTATTCTTGTTCCCTTATTTGCTTCTTGCTTGATTGTAATAGGGTCCTTCGAGTGGTCCTTCAAGGGATCCTCATGACTCTCCTTCCATCGATGAAACCATGGTGTATCCGTGTTCAATGGTGGAGGAGCTGACGTTGCTCTCGCGACTGTGCGACCATATTAAGAAATTGGAGTGGGAGTTTCCCATTATCTGCGGTAACACGGATGTGTGGAAGTCGAAGGCGGAGAAGGCCACCGCTCGCGAGAAGTATCTCCTAGACGAAGTTGCTCAGCTGAACGAGCACTTTAAATGTTAGCTCTCTATCTTCTTATCCTTTCTTTAGCCATTCGCGGCAATGCCTTGGCTTAAGCTTTTGGTCCTCCTTTTTGTAGTTGTTAGCGCTCGTCATCTGCAGGATGAGAAGGACCGGGTGGCCATTCGAATGAATGGCCTGACCCAGGAGCAGTTGCAGGCTAGTGGGTACTTTTGGGTGGACCATGACCGTGTAGTTGCGTTGGCGACCCTACAAGATCGTTCTTCCCGAGTGCTTTAATGCTTGAAGAGGGCGTAGTCGTGCCTTAGGCATATCTTCCAAGCGATGTTTCCTCTTGACGTGGTGCCCTCAAGCCTGTTAGATCTTCTAACGAGGTTTCAGGATATCAGTGCGATGCGTGAGTGCATGCGATAGCAACTGGTCGCAGGTGCTAAGGTTGCATTGTCGCTAGTACGACTGCATCAGACAGATGTGGATATTGCGTATGTTACTTCTGGACCACCGCTGCTGCCTGAAGGGATGACTTGGAATATGGTACCGCACTATCAAGCGATTGACCGGCCAGTGGAGGACATCTTCGACTTCTTTGAAGAGCAGACGAATGTTCTTCTTTTGCAGCAGTAGCGTAATTTGTATCCTGCACATAGGTGTATAAGTGTTGTAAAATTTATATGATTACGGTGGGTGTATTTGATACCCCTTAATATGTAAAGAGCTTGCTAGCTTGTATATTTTTCGAGTGTATTATAAGGTACAGGTCCTTTTCGTTAGCCTAACTTGTATCCATCTCAACGCCTTGCCAACCTGTAAGGTGCGTTGCAGCTGGGTTGGTGTTATCAAGGGTTTGATTGGTAGTACGTCAGCTACTCAGGATGCTGTATTGTTCGTGGAACAAGATATAAACAGTGGCGCAACCCCCGAGTAATAATTGCGAGAAAAGCATAAAACACAGAGTTTGGGGCAGTTAGCTTTATTTATTCGTAGAATATCACGAGGTACAATGTGTGGCTAAGTAGCCTGGTTGAATAGCCTTCTTTATAAAGTAAAAACATCTAGGGGTAGAAACGGCGCAGCTGCGCGATGTTCCAGGGATTGGAGTATGCGACTCCGCTCTTGAAATCTTTAAGGCGATAGGCGCCACCTGGGATTACTTCGGTAATCACATAAGGTCCTTCCTAAGGGGACTCGAACTTGAGATGCCCTTGCTGCTTCAGTCGCAGGACCAGGTCTCCTTCGACGAAGGATCTGGGGCATAGCCTTCTGTTGTGGTAGTTGTGGAGGCTCTGCTGGTAGATCGTGGATCTCTCCACTGCAATCTCACGTGCCTCATCAAGGAAGTCTATGGAGTCTTCGAGTGCGAGAGTTGACTCCTTCTCGCTGTATGCAACCACCCGTGAGGCTTTATAGCGCACTTCTGCGGGTAGCACCGCTTCAACACCGTGCACCATGAAGAACAGAGTGTAGCCCGTGGCACTGTTTGGAGTTGTGCGTAGGCTCCAAAGTACAGATTGCAGCTTGTCTAGCCAGCACCCAGTGGCTTGTTCGAGTGGCCGAAGGAGCCTTTTCTTGATTCCGCCGCAAACGAGGTCGTTGGCCTTTTCGACTTGACCGTTGGTCTAAAGGTGAGCCACCGAGGCGTAGCTAATGTTTATTCCTAGGTTTTTGCAGAATTCCTAGAACTCCTTGGAGGTGAAGTTTGTCCCGTTATCCGTGATGATGCTATGTGGCACCCTAAAACGATAGACGATGGACTCGAAGAACTTGACAACGCTGGCTCCTAACTGATTCGTCACCGGCATGGCCTCGATCGACTTGGTGAATTTGTCGACTGCGACTAGGAGGTAGACGTAGCCTCCTCGCGAGGACCTGGGGAGCTTGCCGACCATGTCGAGTCCCCATTGTGCAAAGGGCGAAGACACTACTATTGGCCTGAGCTCCGCGCCGGGTGCGTGTGGTTTATCCGTGAATCGCTGGCAAGATGGCTCGATCATCATGACCTCCATTGGGCCTTCAAGTCCTGTATCAAGCTCCATGTCCTAGAGTGCCATTGGCTCGTTGGGTGGCATAGCCCCTGAGTCTGTTGTCGTGCTTGCCTTCTTCTCTGGAGCCTTGGGCTTGATGGAGCGTTCGCAGATGCACTCTAGAAATACTCCAGGTGGTATTGAGGCGCAAGTGTAGCCGATGTTGGCGAGTATGTCTGCTTCCTCATTGCTTTCACGGCCAACGTGTCGCAGCTCATAGCCATCAAAGTCTCCCTTGAGTGTGTTGTAGAGGTCGCGGTAGGCGATCATTTTGTTGCTCAGGGCGTCACACCCGTGCATTGTTTGGTTGACCACCAGCTTGGAGTCACCGTAGATGATGAGCCTTTTGGCGCCACAAGCTTTTGCCATCCGCATTCCATGGATCAATGCTTCATATTTGGCTTCATTGTTTGAGGCTGTGAATTGCATTCACAGAACATACTTCATCTTATCTCCTTGGGGTGATGTCAGTATAACACCTGCGACAGCTCTGTCGTTTCGCTTGGACCCGTCAAAGTGCATTCTCTAGAGGTAGGACATATCTGTCTTGTCGGGGAGCTGGTTCTCCATCTAGTGTACGAGGAAATCCGGTGGAACTTGTGATTTTATCGTGTTCTGCTTCTCGTATGTGATGTCTTGTGGAGACAGTTCGATTCCCCAGAGCGTGACTCGTCCAGTGGCGTCAGGATTGTTGAGTATGTGCCCGAGCGGGGCGTCGTTTACCACCACGATTGGGTGCTCCTAGAAGTAGTGGCGCAGTTGCCTGGCTGTCATGAAGACACCATACATCAGCTTCTGGTAATGCGGGTACCGTTGTTTTGTTGGCGTGAGCACCTCACTGAGGTAGTATACTGGGCACCGAACCCTGTGGACCTTATTTTCTTCGGCTCGCTCTACCACGAGTACGGTGCTAACCACCTAGTTGGTGGCGGGGATGTATAGCAACAACGGTTCCTTTTCGCGTGGTGTGACTAATACTGGCGAGGTGGACAGTAGACGCTTGAGGTCTTCGAATGCTTCTTGTGCTTCGTCTGTCCACTTGAACTTGTCAGCTTTGTAGAGAAGTTGGTAGAAGGGAAGTGCATTTTCGCCCATTCTACTAATGAATCGACTAAGCATCGTGATTCGCCCAGCCAACTGTTGGACACCTTTTATGTTCTGCGGCTTCTCCATGGCTAGTATGGCTTTTATTTTCTTTGGGTTTGCTTCGATCCCCCTCGCAGAGATGACATACCCAAGTAATTCCCCGGATGGTACGCCAAAGGCGCATTTGTCCGCATTGAGCTTGATCTGGTAGCGATCGAGGTTATCGAAGGTCTCGTTAAGATCGTCGATTAACGTGGCTTCCTCTTTGGTTTTAATGACGATGTCATCGATGTTGACTTGGATATTGCGACCAAGTTGGTTCTTGAGGTAGGCCTGCATACACCGCTGGTAGGTGGCTCCGGCGTATTTTAGCCCGAAGGGCATCATGTTGTAGCAGAACACACCAAAGGGTGTTGTGAACACCATTTTTTCTTGGTCTTCCTCCTTCATTCGAATCTGATTGTAGCATAAGTAGGCATCAAGGAAGCTGAGGCGCTCGCATCCCGCAGTGGAGTCGATTATTTGATTGATCCGTGGCAACGGGAAGTGATCCTTCGAGCAGTGCTTGTTTAAGGAGGTGAAGTCCACACACATCTGCAGGATATCCGTGTCCCTTTTAGGCACAAGCACTATATTTGCAAGCCAGGTGCTTTCCTTGATCTCGTGTTTGAAATTTGCGTCGAGGAGTCTGTTGATCTCCATACCGACCACTTTTGCTCTTGGTTCAGATAGTTGCCGTATTGTCTGCTTGACTGGCCTTGCATCTGGATTCATGTTTAGTGAGTGCTCGGTGAATTCCCTGGGAACTCCTGCCATGTCCGCTGGACACCAGGCAAAGATTTCCTAGTTCTCACCGAGGAACTCGACAAGCGCGAGTTCCTATGCGGAACTGAATTTGTTGGCGATGAGGGTCGTCTTGGCTAGGTCTGTTGAGTTGACCTGGACTTTCTTGGTGTGCACCAATGAGTCGAAGGAGAGATCGGGTGAGCTTGGCTTGCTCAGGGGAGGCAGACTATTGTCTGTCGACTCCTTCAACTTTGCGAGTTCCTCTTGCATGCCGAAGGACTGGGATATTCTATTGAATTCCATGTCGCAGATATCAGACCTCTCGAAGCTTCCGTTGATTGTGATGACGCTGTTTGGGCATGGCATCTTCATCTGCAGATAGGCATAGTGTGGTATCGCCATGAACCTTGCGAACGCGACATGTCCTAGGATGCAGTGGTACTACGAGGGCCAGTCGACGACTTCGAAGTCAATGCGTTCTCGCCGGAAATTTTGCAGCATGCGAAAGATGACGTCGAGGTTGATTTTGCCTAGGGGTACACTCCCTTCCCTAGGACGATGCCGTGGAACGTCGTGTCTGAAATTTCCATACATGTCAGAGGGATCCTCATTGCGTGCAAGGTACTTGCGAACATGAGGTTGATGTCGCTTCCGCCGTCCATGAAGATGCGACTCATATTGAAACCCCTGATCTGTGCCTTGAGTACGAGGGGACAGTGGCCTGGGAGAGGTACTTGGCGTGGATGGTCGCGCTTGTCGAAGGTGATGCAGGACTCACTTCCACTGAGGTACTTAGTGGTGGAAGGTGGAGAGTTTATCACCAAATTGACTTGGTGAGTGATTGCCTTCTGCGTTTGATTTGAGGGACGCCCCTTTTGGATCATCCCCATATTGCCCAGCGCTCGCGGGTACGGCTCGCCTCCATGGTTCTGGACTAGCGCAGCCGCGGCTGGTGGTTCTCCAGGTGGTGGTGGTGCTCCGTGAGCCACGACGCACGGGGTGACTCCGTATCCCTGGTTGATCGCGTCGCGATTCATCTTGGCCAGGCCTTCGTGGAGCTTGAGGAACTCGCGGCAGTCCTTGAGAAGGTGGCTGGACTTTTTCTTGTCGTCGTGCTTGTCGATGTAGAAGTGTACGTTGCACGGTCTGGACAGTTTGTCCTGGATTGATAGTCTAGGTGCCTCGTCGCGAGTGCAGTGCTGCCACACTTGCAAGGTTTTCCCGCTGTCGCGGTATCCACCACTACAGTATCCACTATTGCGGTTGTCATCGTGTTTGTCGGCGTAGCCAGCTGCAACCATGTCGACTTCTTCACGGTATTGGTAGACGCGCATTCGACGTTTTCCTCGGCGATCGTGCCTGCGCCCGAGGGTGTCGTCATCATTGGAGTAGGCACGGTTTTCACTGAGGCTTCTCCATTGGCCCACCGATTCGCGATCTCCATCAGGTGGTCGATTGTTTTGGGCTTCGAGCGGCCCAGCTCCTCCTTGAGCTCTCTATGAAGAACACCTCCGTTGAACGCATCGATTGTGCGGTCCTCTGAGATATCTTCCACGAAGTTCTTGATGATGGACCACCTCTGGATATACGAGCGCAGCGACTCGCCGGACCTTTGGTGGCAGCCTCTTAATTCTTCGATTGGCACGGGCCTTTTGTAAGTGCCCTTGAAGTTGTGCACGAAGCTGTAGACCAACTCCTCCTAGCTGCGAATTGATCCACGCGGGAGATTGTTGAGCCACGCCTGGGCGGCGCCTTGCAGCTGTAGCTGCAGGCATTGCATTGCTGTGCTTGAGCTTCCACCATGTAATCTGACATAGGAGATGTGATCCTCCAGCCAAATTTTCAGGTCCTGTAGGCCGTCAAATTTCTGGTTCTCTGATGGGAGTTTGAAACTTTTAGGCATTCACTTCTACCTGATGGCTCTGCTGAAGCATATGGCACCACAGAGCTCTACCTCGTCATCTTCCGAGTCAGTCGAACGAGCGCGCCTCGCCCTCATCTTGTCAACCTTGCGCTGCGTGATGTTGTCACATGCGTCGTAGTCGCGGTCGTGCTGCCGTGAGCGACGTCGCCGTGACTGATCGTGGCTGTCGTCGCTGGAGGAGTACGAATAGTAATATTTTTCCAAAGCTTTTCCTTTCTTTGGCTCCAGCGTCGGCTCCTTGACGAGGGCGGCCTCGACTAGCCCCAAGCCCGCAAACGTAGATCGGTGCATGGCGGCTCGCGGATCTCCAGCCGGAGGCTGGTTGCTGAGGAGGTACATGGTAGCCGCAGTTACCGCTGCTTGCTGTCTTTGGGAGCACGTTGCCCCGTGTGTCCACCGTCATGGACAAGAAGTCGAGGACTCGCGCGGGCTCCTCGCGTTCCTTGTCGGTGAGGTGGGCCAGTCGAGATCGTCGTTTGGCAGCCACATAGTCGTTACCCTTGCAGGAGGATCCTCCCTGGGAGGAGAGCTGAGGCCGCCGAAGACTCGACTCATCCGCTGTATTTCTGTGCGCGTCGAGTTGCGCGATTACTTGCTACTGGCGCTTGTATTCTTCCTTGAGCAGCCAATGGTAGCCCATCAGCATGTCTTGCGATGAGTTATGGGGAAGAGGGATGCCCCGTAGAGCTTCTCGACAGCGGGCCCACTCGTTGTCGTTGAGCTTGATCAGTGCACGTTCTTCGGTGCGCTCATTCATCGTGAGGTTCGGGTTCCCCTCTGTCCCGTTGGTGGGCGTGCCATTGGCAGGACCACCGTTTTCGCCATTGGTTGGCCCGGTACCGGTGTTGTCATGAGTGACTCCGGTGTTGCCTGCGTTGATGACGGCGCACATGAAGTGATTGGGGAAGCTGCTGCTCCCACAACTTTTAGATCTAGAGCCGTAGGCTCCGTCTTCTATGGCCAGGTCACCCAGATCAGATCCACGATTGTTTTCGCTGTCCATACTCCCGACAGTTGTCGGGGCGTTGAGCCCATTGAGGGTGCCGATTGGTGGCGGAAACCATGACACTAGAGCAATCGCGGGGCCCGTCGGCTTGTCGGGGAGGCGAAGTGTGTCCAGCTGACCAACTTGGAAGCTTAAGCTCCCGATTCCCAGGCCGATCCCATCGCCCACGGACTCGAAAGCCGGGCGAGTGGCCGGCGTGTGGATGGTGAAGTCGAAAGCGCCAAAGAGCTAGAGAATCTCCACTGTTGCAGAGTTGTAGATTGCGGTTGAAAGGGCCGAAGAAGCCATGACATCATCACTCCCAGTTCCTATGGACGGCGCCAATTGACAAGGGATTAACTCGTCAATGCCCATTATTATGGACTTGGGTTTTGGAGAAGGAGGGAGCGCTGGAGGCATCAATCGGCTAACAAACAAGCACACAAGGATGCAAGGTTTACCCAGGTTCAGGCCTCGTAGAGGTCCCTACTCCTGCTTGTCTGCTCTTAGAATTATCGAGGGAGTCGAAAGTTACAGGGGGTACGCAGATGCAATCTGGCAGTGGTTGTGGAAACTGGGGTTGTGATTGTCCTCCTCGCCGCCCCCTCCTAGACTTTATATAGATAGGCTAGGTCTCACATAGCAGGTCGAGTCGGTTACAAAGGATTAGGGTTTGTCCCTTTAAACTTTCTATCTTAAACATCGTCTTGTGCTGCAAGCAATCAGAGTCTCCGTGAGCCACCCGAATCCTGTATTGGGCCCTGGTAACGCCGTGGGCTCCTCTCATATCTAGATCGTATATATCAAGTTCGAGTACCTGTAGGGTATGCCCACGTCAATCGATGCCTGCTCCAATGCAACAATTTAGAAATGTTTGTCCTAGCTGCACCTTAGGTGCTTGGATGATCCGGTGGCTCAGTTGCACACGCGCACGAAAGAGGAGATCTAACGAGTGGATTCGTTGCTGCTCCTCAATGCCATATTTGTGGAGGTCATAGTTGGGATAGGCGCCTACTTCCACCGCCATTGGTACCATGGATTCACCCGCTACCTCTTTCTAGGAGCCACCACTTTGCTCTTGTCCATCACATCCTTGTTCTCTCCACCAATAGAACTAGCCCGCTTTTTATTAAGTGTAGACCTTCTCTAATTACTATACATGATATATATTCTAAAATATAACGTTTTTATAATAGCCCAAAAGTGAGGGATTTCAGGAAGAGTAAATGATATAATGAGAGAGATAGATGTTTTAGTACGATTACTTATGTTTAACAACCATTGAGACTATATAAGGGCAGACTAATAGAAGCAGATAATTCATGTTTGAGCAGAGTTGGTTAAGGGAACCTAATTTCCTAGATAGAGTAAGGAAAGTGTAGGTAATAATAAGTGAGAAGCAAAAATAGACTGGAAAATGCAAATTAAGATAAAGAATATTTAAAAAAACTTAATGGTTGGGGAATCAATGTAAGAGGCAGGGACATTTTATTGAAGAGATAGTTATTAGCTGAGCTACATGATTTGGAGGAGCAGAAGAAACTATCAACTTTACCAAAGACCAGTTGCTCAGAAAAAGCAAAGTTCAACATGAGCTAATGGAAATTTATGAAAAAGAGGGACTAGTTTTGGCGACATAGATCAAGATATAATTGGCTGCTCAAAGGGGACAATGATACTGAATTATTTCACACTATAGAAAATAGTAGAAAAAGGGAAAATGATGTTCTCCCTGAAAGACAATCAGACCATTCTCCAAGGAACAACATATCTTCTGAATCTTCCACTAATTATTACAAAGAGCTTTTTGGTATTGTTGATGCCTGTGCTACAATATTGAGAGATGATGTTTGGTTGCCCGAGGAAAGCTTAATGATGCTGATAGGTCTGAGCTAGACAAACCTTTCACTAAAAATAAATCAAAGAGGTAATTGACCAGATGGAGAGAGATAAAGTTGTTGGTCTGGATGGTATACCAGTGGAATTCTACCAAAATTGGTGGTAGATAATAAAAGATGATGTGATGGAGATGTTTAATGATTTCCATAATAAAAGATGATGTGATGGAGATGTTCAATGATTTCCATGAACAAAAGTTTGATCTGGCCATAATCAACTATGGGATTATTACTTTGATTCCACAAATTGAAGAGGCAAATACCATTCAAAAGTATAGGCCCAATTGTCTTTTGCTAGTTTTATTCAAAATCATTACTAAATGCATGACAATTAGAATTGATGCTATGATGCATAAACTTATTAGCCCTTGTCATACTAGTTTCATCAAAGGAAGATTCATTTTTGATGTAGTTAATTTGTTACATAAAATCCTCAAGGAATCAATATTCCAGAAACAACAAGGTATTGTAATTAAACTGGATTTAGAAAAAGCATATGATAAAGTGAACTAGAAGATTCTGTTTGACTGTTGTAGGTAGAAAGGTTTCAGTAGTAGCTGGATCATCTGGTTGAGTGTTGGTACTCAGGGACCCATGTGAAAGTTACCGATGAGATGGGGATTTTTTGGGGACCTATAAAGGTGTCAGGCAAGGATATCCTTTTTCTCCCTTTCTTTTTAATCTGGTGGGTGAATGTTTGGCTAAAATGGTCAAAAAAGATCAATCAAATGGCATGTTTACTGGTCTGGTTGACAACCTCTTTAACAAAGGAATTGCAATTCTATAGTATGCTAATGACACCATCATGTTTATTAAAGATGAGATGGCAGATGCCAGGAATTTGAAACTCCTATTATACATTTTTTGGTCAATGTCTAGGTTGAAAATCAATTTTGAAAAAGTGAGATTATGATTGTGTTGGAATATGATGACAAGCTCATTGAATACACCGATCTTTTTAACTTTCAATAAGGAAAATGGCCTATCTGATATCTTGGGGCTCTAGTTTATCTTTGAAGATGTACTATGGAAGAAATGGCTTTTTTGGGAGATAAACCAAAAAAATGGATGGCTGGATGGGGGTTCTCTATCAATTGGTGGTAGATTGACCAGAGTTACTGCCTGCATTTCAAGTGTTTCTGTTTACCCCATGTCCTTGATGATTCTCCATAAAACCACTAGATGGAGAAGCCCACCATGGCATTCTTTTTGTATGTAGGAGCTAATAGAAAGAGCTATAATTTGATCAGATGGAAATATGTTTGTAGATCAAAAAATAAAGGTGTCTTGGGAGAGAAATATTTATATAAATTCAACATAAGTTTAATGTGTAAGTGGCGGTGGAGGCTGGAAGTAGAGGATGGACCCCGAAAAGATTTTATGAGGAAGAAATACTTAGCAGAAAAGGGCATTTTTTCTCTAAAGGAAATGCATATGGATTCTTCCAGCTGGTGTGATATGTTGTTGATTAAAGATATCTATCTAAAAGGAAGATATACGAGGGTTGGAAATGGTAGAAGAATATATTTCTAGGGTTATGCTTGGTTTGGATAGATGCCTTTGAAGGATTGTTATCTAGAGTTGTTTGATATTTGCAACAATCCTGGTGATTATGTTGCTGAATTTCCTGCCACGGGTTGACAATTCTCTTCTAGAAGATGGCCATCAATGAGATTGCAAATTCATATGAGGGAGTTACAAGTGAAACTGAGCACATTAATCTTACTTGAAAATGAATATAGACCTAGATGGAAATGGAATAGGTCAGGGGATTTCACTGCCAAATTATTTTATAAGAAGTTGTCTAGCAATGGTATAGATAGATCCTTCAAACATTTTTCGAAATCTAGGATCCCTCTAAAGATCAAGGTTTGACTCTAGCGTTTTGGCACAACGCCATTGCAACTAAGGACAACATGCTCATGAGGAATTGGGTTAGGAATCCAAAATGTGTCTTTTGTCATCGGGATAAAACTATCCATCATATTTTCTTCACATGTGTGGTAGCAAAATATATTTGGAGTGTTTTTTCCAAATCTATTGGGGCACATGCTCGCCCTGGTTCCTTCCCGCAATATTTCTGGTGGATTACTCAGTATGTCCTTATCACTAGGGATATCCAGACAACAGACATTGTTGCTATTTGGCGGGCTATATAGAAGCTGAGAAATCGTGCTTATTTTGAGAAAAAAATTACAAACTCTCGTGTTGATCTTATTTTGTTTGCTTGTGTTTTCATGAACTACTGGGCATGTCTTCATCCTATTGTCGAGAAACATATCCTGAGAATCGGTGCGGTGACTTTTCAGAACAATTCCATGGAAGAGGCGGTGGGTGCACATGGAAGAAGAAATTTCATTCCTAGGTTGTAAGCTCCTGATCAGGCTGGGGAGATGAATACGGAGATGGAAGATACTGAAGAATTTTTTTGGCTCCACTTTGTTGTTGTGATATCCAGTTGTTCCTTTTCGGTAGACCTATGTTTCTGCTTAGCTGTCTTTCAACTTGTGGTTTACCTTAGTCGTTATTTTGTTACTTCTATCACCCTAGTTGAACACTAGCTGTTATGCGGTGATGAGGTTTTTTAGCTTTGTTTGTAGCATCTCTGAACCTAGGAAATTTTGGTTGTTGTTCTATTATCTTTATGATAGTGGAACCCAACCTCTGTTTTTGGGGGTTGTATGGAAAAATTGATTCTTACTCCCTCCGTTCCAAAATAATGACTTGGATTTATATGTATCTACACTAAAACATGCCCAGGTGCATATGCGAATATAGAGAAACTAGTTGAATACCCGTGTGTTGCTACAGAATAAAAAATGATTCTATGTTATGTCACATATAGTTTGTACCTACATAGTGTTGCTAACGTACTCTTATTAGGGTAAGAGAGCTCGCAGTAATATTGTCGCTTTGGCTATGTTGAAATAACAAGATATTTAGCGGATGGAAATTTTATCTTATACATGTCATTTACCGGTGTACCAGTTCCCTCCGTTTATGATTGGCTCTACAACTTGTGGAGATTCAAGACATATTTATGAAGGTGTCTACACAGTTGGAGGATACCCGGTGAGGGATATTTATCCCATATGGATGACAACATGATCTCCAAATTGGTCTTCTTGTTTTTCGGCTTTTATTTTTAACTTTTGTTGAATTTTGGCCTCTATGTGCATCTTAGCTATACAAAATATCAGGTGTAAACTCATTTGAATTATATCGTTGCGATGCTATCATATTCATATGAGTAATACTATAAAAAAAGCAACCACAAAGGAACACTCATGAGTTCGGCTATCTTTTGGAGGTCGCTCTTTGACTCACGGGTGCAAATGAAGCTATTATGAGAAATACATAAAAATATAATTTAAAATGTTAAAAAAATTCAAAAAAAATTGTCCTGCACATCTAGAAATTTTATGTGCGTACACATGTTTTCGGGGAAAAGAACATTTTTTGTGTTCTGTTTAAAAAGACAATAAATGTCATGCGAATAGTCATGTTGGAGCATCGAAATTTGCATTTTTTATACATGTCATAAAAATGTTCCTTGTTCCCGAAAACTTGTGATCGAACATAAAATGTTTGGATCTAAATACAAATATTTTTTTCTAATTTTTTGACCATTTTGAAATAAATTTTATATAATGGGTTCATTTGCAGCTATGAGCCGAATTGGATTTCCGCTATTTTCTCATTATATTGTCTACCTTTTCTCTCTTTAATTTGTACAAACCCATCCCATTTTTTACCAATGATCGAGAGAAGGGAGACATTTCCTCCCTCTCACCCAACCTTGAGAGTCGGCGCGCTTCCTTGTTGCTCTCTCCCTCTTCCCGACAGCTCTCTCGGCTAGCGGTGGGGTGGGAGGGGAGGTCACCCCCCTTGTAGATTGTAGCTATAGTAGTAGTTATAGGCGGTGTGTTCCCTACATGGAGAACGTCTCTATGCCGGTGGGGATCTGGTGGCCAACATTCACGGGTGGCGCTTAGCAGCCTGGAGTGCTATTACTCCTGTTCATGGTGCTGCTATGGGCAAACTTGAAGGTGAGCAGGGAAGCTTATTCTCCCTCCACAAACAATAATCCCATGGTTACTCCACTTTGGCAAGATCTGGAGATTTCGGCGCCGGATCTTTCTGTCTTGGAGGTAGGGAGAGCGGTTAGTGTCGGGATCCTTCTTCATTTGCCTAGAATTGGAGCTGGTGGGGAGTTTGTTGCGGCTACATCAAGCTATTCAACATGGGGATCTGGTACATCTTTCAGTGGTTGCCTCTGGAGTTGTGTAGTCCTCGGGGCCCGTGTGTGCTCTATCAGTGGCATTCACGTCATCGACTTCTCCCTTATCCTGGACAAAGGGAGACCAATCCCACCTGTTTGATGTCTTCTGATGGCCAGCTCAAGGGTGAAATCAATCTCCTTCTTTGGAGGCCTTCAAGCTTCGCTTTGCTTGGCTCCCTCTACGGCGACCCAAGTGGTCTTGTTCTTGGTGTTTCTATGGTTGACCAGGGCGAGCTCCGTCAATATGGTGGAAGTGGAGCCAGACCTGATCGTGTCTCGGGCGCTAGATCTGGGTTCCTAGACTACGGTGACCTAGCATACCACTTCATGATATAGTACACTATAGTCGTTGACATAACACCAATGAAACACCGTCCCACCAGTATTACATCCCTCAAAGTGGTACAACAAAAACATCACGGGTCCAAGTCATGACTATAAATTACAACATAGTCCATTATGAAAGATCTAGGGAACTTCCTCATAAGAGTGAGGAATATTATACAGAAGAAAATCATAAATAACAACTCAAAGTCTATTCTAGGAGTACTACTATTAATATATACATATCTATGGCTTGTCATTACTGCTATATCAATGCTTTACAGTAGTAGGTTCTAGCTTCTAGGAGTTTATTTATACTCTACTCTTTAGCTTGACTTCCATAACTTCTGGTGTAGTGGTTAACTTCGTTGATCTCCAATGGATATCTTCAACTCTCCAACATAGATCATTTCTTGAAAATGCCATTGATTTCTTCGAGATCTAGCAAGGGTTAAGAAGATACGGTTAAGTACGAGCATACTCATAAAGTTCACTAAAAAGAAGTGTTTGATGCACTAACTACAGCCGTAGACCATAGGTCATACGCTATGTATAACTATTCCTTCAAAGATTGCTTTTATTTAAAAACTCTGTCCGCCAGCCTTCATAGGTTTACCAGAACTTCATGGAGTTCCTTTCGTGCCATGTCCGTAGCTTCTTCCCGGAACAGGGAGTAACATGTCACAGTTTTATACACACTATCGAGGTGCGTTACTTTACCCATAAGAGACCTTAGCCTTGTGGCACATCCAAGTCACAAGCTTGTTCATACTTCCTTGGTATGGGGCCTAGTCTAAGATCCAAGGCATTCGCTATCCTTCTCCGCGACCCCACATAACAACACGGCCCTACAAGCAAGAATACCTTAGCTATGCCCCCATTGTGGGTGACAATAGTTGCGATAACCCCTTGTAGACTCTATAAGCAGTTCTGCCCTGGTAGCCACCATCAGATATGATGAACCTCCACCAACGACAAGTATGCACTGATGATCTAGACACCAATATCATGAGGCATTGAGAGGTCCCACCCATGTGTTGGATCCTAGCAAGGAATCTATAGCTTCACGATAAGGTCATCCGTTGGCACACGAAAGGAAGAAGATCCATATGACTTTCCAGTCTCATTCCAAGTCTTATGGTTAACGTATAATATACGACGCAAGAATCACTAGCGACATTGGTTGTTAAATACTATATGATATATTACCATGCAATGGTATCCCTTTGCCAGTCATAATAGATTAACCGATCACCCTGGATCAGTAACCAATGGTTCACATTATTATCAAAAATAGTTTTTTGTCATCCTTTTTGAAATGCAGGTGATAACAATAATAGATTGCAAATACTTGATAGAAAATAACCAAAGGACATGAGCAAGTGTGAACTTGCCTTTATGATTACAAGATTATGCAATCACGATCTTCGAGACGATATAAGATCCAATATCTAGAAACAACATCATTGATCCAGTCAGGACTAATGTTTAAAGAAGAAATATGCTATCATGCATAGATAATGATATGCATTTTGTATAAATCCCAAAGTAAATCCCCATGTTGAATTATGGATTGGGTTTGGATATTTATGGAATATTCAGGTCACATCCAAGTGTACTTCAATAAGATATAAATAAAGATTCTGAAAGTAATTAACCAATTAGGAAAGTAAAGCACAACATTGGTTAATGTTGAATATTGCTTGATAATTACTTGTAAGAATGATCATATTTAATATTAATGAGTTTTAATAGATCTGCTAAAGCTTTTATTTGAAGTGGCAAAAAGAATAACTTTCAAAGAAAATGTTGTTTATTTTAGGTTAATCAATCTTGAAGGTTGTTAGGTGTAAGACTATGGTTTTTATGGAGTACAAATGATGTGGAGTTATGGTACTTTTAATTGATTGTATAATTGACCAAAGTTAACTATAAAAACATGAATAAACTTAAGACATGATGTTTATGATATTTTAGACCCAAATTAACTATAAAACTAGAAATGAATCTTAAGGTGTGATGTGTGATACATTGCAAATGTATCTATAATTTTTGATGTTCCATGCTTGGTTTTATCTACTTTCTTGTGTTTTGTTCCAACTTTGGAGTACTTTCTATACACTTTCTTGGACTAACCTATTAACAAGTGCCACAGTGCCAGTTGCCTGTTTTCTGCTGTTTTTGGTTCCAGGAAAGTCAGAAAATCAATATTCTCGAATTGGACCGGACAAAAGCCAAAGTCGATATTTTACCAGAAGACTCACGGAGCCATAAGAGGAGATAGAGAGGGGCCAGGGGCTGGCCACACCACCTGGTGGTGCAGGCCAGGACAGGCCGTGCCAGGGGGTGGTGTGGGCCCCTCTGGCACCCCCTTGGTCTCCCCTCTCGCCTATAAGAGCCTCCCGATGCATAAACCCTAAATCATCATGCCTCCAGCCATGAAAAGTTCCGCAGCACCGCCGCCACCGAAGGGGAGATTCGGGGGACAGAAAGTCTCTGTTCCGGCACCCTGCCGGGACGGGGAAGTGCCCCCGGAGCCATCTCCATTGATCTCCACCACCATCTCCATCACCATTGATGATTCCCATGATGAGGAGGGAGTAATTCTCCCTCGAGGCTAAGGGTTCTACCGGTAGCTATGTGTTCATCTCTCTCTCTATGCATGATCTTATTGAGATCATGAGCTCGTAATCTATAGATCTACCTTGAGTACTTGCTACTCAAGTGCTTTAATAGATCTCTACTCTCCCCATGTGTGTGAAGTTGACAGCGTGCACGCCATGGTGGCACTTAGGCTAGAGATTACAAATAATTGTTATGACTTATATTTGGAGTTGGATGTCTCTATGAAATTGTGGTGTTTGTTGGAACCATCTAGTGCTCAAGGTGACAGTGTGGGGTTTTATAGATGGGAAAGATGAACTTTGAGGTGTGTTGTTATAGCCCTACCAACGATTACAGTGTCCAACCGGAGAGTAGTTCAGCGTAGTATCATAAAGAAGAATATATTTATATGAGAGTGTTCACTAGCGAAAGTACGATCCCTAGGCCTTGTTTCTAAGCATTGAAACACTATTTACAATTAGATCTATTACATGTTTGCTTGCTTCTATCTTTATTTCAGTTTTACTTTAGTCTTTTCCACGCCATCAAGCTATTTTCTAGCACCGTTACCACTTATAATTATCCATTGCACTTGTATTTCACTATCTCTTCGCCGAACTAGTGCACCTATACACCTGACAAGTGTATTGGGTGTGTTGGGGACACAAGAGACTTCTTGTATCTTGATTGCAGGGTTGCTTGAGAGGGGATACCTTTGACCACATCCTCCTTGAGTTCGATAAACCTTGGGTGATCCACTTAAGGGAAAACTTGCTGCTGTCTACAAACCTCTACACTTGGAGGCCCAACAACTGTCTACAAGAATAGAAGTGCGTAGACATCAAGCTATTTTCTGGCGCTGTTGCCAGGGAGGTAAGGTAAAAGGTACTCATATCCTCCGGTGTGAGTGCTCGAAGTTATTTCCTTTAGATTCTGCAATTTTGTCTTTTTGTTTCTTGTTTTCACTAGTTAGGCTTAATGGAAAACAACAACAAAATTAGTGAGCTTTATAGTATTTATCTTGAGTTAGGAGATGAAGTGTTTGAAGAGAAAATTAAAAAACCTATGGAACTTTATTTGCCTGCTAATAGCAATGTTATTAGTATGAATTCTTTGAACACCATTATTGCTAATGCTATGGAAAAGTCTAAGCTTGGGGAAGCTGGTTTTGATGAAAATGATCTTTTTAGTTCCCCAGCTTTGGAAGATAGCAATTCTATTGCTTATGATGATACCAAACCTCCAATATATGATGATTACAATGATGAATATGATATTTTCAGTCCACCTATTATTGAGGAGGCAATTAATTATGACTACAATATGCCTTCTATATTTGATGATTATGGTGATAATAATGATAGTTATTTTGTTGAATTTGCTCCCACTACAATTAATAAGAATGACTATGTTTATGTGGGGAGTATTAATTCTTTTATGCATGTGGCTCATGATAAGAATGTTTCGTGTGATAGTTATATTGTTACTTTTATTCATGATGCTACTGAAAGTTATTATGAGAGAGGGAAACATGGGTTTATGTGTCTCAACAATATAAAGTTTCCCCTCTTTAAGTTGAAATTTTTGAAGTTGCACTTGTTTTGTTTTCCTATGCTTATTGATTTGTGCTTTCATGACTTGTTTCTTTACAAGATTCCTATGCATAGGAAGTGTGTTAGACTTAAATGTGCTTTAAATTTGCTTCTTGATGCTCTCTTTTACTTCAATTCATATTTCATATGTGAGCATCTTCTCAAACTATCATGCCTAACTTAAAGGCGTTAAAGAAAAGTACTTATTGGGAGATAACCCAAAAGTTTTAGATGAGTCTTGGAAGTTATTACTTCTGTAATAACCGCTCCTTATCCTTTTATTTGTTTTTTGTGCCAAGAGTAACCTCTAATGAGAGAGAAGTAATGATTGGGAAAGTTGTTTTCCCGAAACAGATTTTTGTGCTTCACCGTAAAAAATCGTGTAAAATCTCTGAACGTCCTTTGAGGCGTGAATTTTTGTGCTTTTGCCCCAGGTTGTTATCTAACTTTTGTTAGTTTAACACTTTTTCATTTGAGAAACATAAGGCTTCTAAAATATTCGTCTTTATCTGCTGGTTGGATTTGACATATTTCTGCCATTTTTTGCATTTGCTTCTTGTTGGTTCCTTTTTGAGTTCTTTTGGGGAATTGAGCTTTTTGAGAGAAGTGCTACAGTAGCTATTGTTCTAACGGAAGTTTATTTGGTGTTAGAACTGAACCTTAATACTTATTATCTTGAGTGCACTAATGTTGCTAATAAAGATTGTGTGAAGTTTTGTATGAAGGAAAAAATTCCAGGTGTATGGAAGAAATGAGTAATGAGATGAAAGATGGACTAAAGCTCAAGCTTGGGGATGCCACGCGTGTCACCCCAAGAAATATCCAAGAAGTACAAGCGTCAAAGCTTGGGGATGCCCAAGGCATCTGATGACCCACAAGTATAGGGGGTGTATCGCAGTATTTTCAAGGGAAGTGAAACCCAATTAATGATTCGACACAAGGGGAGCCAAAGAATATTTATAAGCCTTAAAAACTGAGTTGTCAATTCAGATGCACCTGGAAACAATCTTGCTCACAGCAGTTTATCAGTAGCAACAGTTTTGTAGTAGAAATAGCAAAGTAACAGCAGTAGTAAAGCAAAGACAGTAGTAACGAAAGCGGTAAATAGTGGGATTCGAGTGCGGTAGGCATAGGGATGGATGGACGGGCGTTGCATGGACAAGACAATTCACATAGCAATCAGAACATAGGGCAATTGCAGATAAATAAGATAAAGCATCCAAGTACTAGACAATCCTAGGCATGTGTTCCATATATAGTCATACGTCCTCGCAATGAGAACTTGCACAACATCTTTTGTCTTGCCAGCCCGTTTGCAGCGGGGCCTCTGTGGAACTACTGGCAATTAAGGTGCTCCTTTTAATAAAGCACCGGAGCAAAGCATTAACACTCCATGAACACATGTGATCCTCACATCAAAGCTTTTCCCTTCCGGTTATCCTGATTTCTGTCACTTCGGGGCCATAGGTTCTAGACAACAACGTGTGTACACAACTTGTAGATAAGACGAGAAACAAAACTATCATAATGAATCAATAATAAGTTCAGATCTGAAATCATGGCACTCGGGCCCTAGTGACAAGCATTAAGCACAACAAGTTACAACAAAGTCATAAAACACTAATAAAAGATACTAGGCACCATGCCCTAACAATCTGATGCCATTACATGAACGATCTCATCCAATCCCTACCATCCCCATAGCCTACAGCGGGGGATTACTCACTCATAGATGGGGGAAACATGGATGGTCGATGGAGATGATGGTGAAGATCGATGGAGATGGCTCCGTGGGCACTTCCCCGTCCCGGCAGGGTACCGGAACAGAGACTTTATGTCCCCCGAATCTCCCTTCGGTGGTGGCGGCGTAGCAGAACTTTTCATGGAAAAACGTCGAACCCCCCGAAGTTTTTAGGTCAGAAGGCTTCTTATAGGCGAAGAGAGAGGTCGAGGGGGTGCCTGGGGCCACCACACCATGCCCTGGCGCGGCCAGGCCCAGCCCGCGCCTAGGGGTGGTGTGTCCAGCCCCTGGCCCTCCTCCGTCTCGTATTCTGGCTTCGTGAGTCTTCTAGAAAAATAGGCACTTTGGCTTTTGTCCCGTCCAATTCCAAGAATATTCATTTTCTGACTTTCCTGGAACCAAAAACAGCAGAAAACAGGCAGCTGGCACTATGGCTCTTGTTAATAGGTTAGTCCAAGAAATCATATGAAAAGTAGTCCAAAGTGTGGACAAAACACAAGAAAGTGGATAAAACCAAGCATAGAGCATCAAAAATTATAAATACATTTGCAATGTATCAACATCCCCAAACTTAACTCCTGCTCGTCCTCGAGTAGGTAAGTGATAAAAAAGAAAGAATAATTTTTGAGGTGACATGCACCATCAAAGACTTGATCAAAGTATTCATAAGACATTCAAAGCTAGGATCATAGTACTTCAATGAAAGACAAAGTTCTAGCAATAAGACGAAGAAACTATGATGCAACATGAAAAGGCACAAACAAAAGATTCATGAATAACAATGCTTTGCAAGACGTTTGTTTGTTTCACATAAAGAAAACATAGCGTAGTGGCATTCAGCTTGTCCCTCATAGAGTAGCAAATATAAATGCATAGGACACCTTCAAAGTTTACAAGAGTGACTAGATACAAATAGTTTAAAACAAGCAATATCAAGGTATGCATCAATCAACAAGTCTTGGGACAATGCACATAGAACTAAGAATGGCCACTATGCTCTCAAGAAAGTGCTCATAGAATGTGTGGAGACTCAACAAGGAAATGAAAAGGTTTTGAAAAGTTTGAAAGGCTTCCAAATGCTGAAAGTAAGGTACTCATTAGCTTTGAGCTCTCATTGCCCCTATCATAAGCATCTTTAAATGGTTAAGGTTAAAGTGACACAACAAAGAGGATATGCTTGACAAGTTATAAATCGAAGTCTCATGCCCCTTACTTACGAAGACCGATCCTCATGCTACTCAACTTTAGTCACAAGTAAGCTCTTGTCATTGTAAGTATATACATATCATAGAGAACTGCCTACGGGGTACCCCTTGCACATGACATGGGAGCTATCCCATAATCAGAATGACAAGGCAAGCAGACAATGAGCATCTCAGCGATCTTTTTATTTACTATGTGCATAGATTTTTATTGAGGATGCTTCATAGAATGCTCATTATGGTTATGCTGCAAGTTTCCACCATGATTAGGCATGGCTTAGGCTAGCGGCCCAGGCGTTTCTCTAACATACATACAAACTCCATGATCTTACAAGTTCCACTTTTATTTCACACCGCCGGGATCCATAAGCAAAAGAACATGATATCAACTAGGTACAAGGTACCTATGAAGTGTTGAAAGCGGTCCCCATGATACATGGTTCTGCTAACTTCAACTCATAAAGTGCAAGCATATACACAACTAAGAAGGACGCAATGGTTCAGGTTTATTAAGTGCAAGAAAATAAAGTGTGCCAACAAGTTCGTGAGAGCTTTACTAACTAACTTTCTCATAACAAGCAAACATTTTATTCAGAAGAAAAACAAGGCATATTGAATATGCACGGAAGTAGCAAATGATGCTAATAGGTAGGTATGGTGGACACTTTGGCAATATTTGGTTTTGGGGAGTTGGAAACATGAGTAAAACATACTCAGTGAATGTGAAGGCTAGCAATAGTAAGGGAGCGACAAACGAGAGAGCAATAATGGCCATAATCATGCAGAGCGACTAAACATCATTGATCAAAGCATAAAGTGATACTACAAGTTGAAAACTAAAGGATCATAAAGGCTTATGGTGACTAGAGATAGTCATAACATGGTGTGAGCATGTGCCAAGTCAACCCAAATAAAGCATCAAAGGAGAATACCACTATACTATGCTTTAATATGCTAAAACAACGCATGATTCATCCAAGGCACATTAAGCAATGTCAATTGTTTATAACAAGTCATGCTACAGCAAAAAATACTAAGCATAGAGCCAAAACAATATCAGGCATGGCATGACAAAGCATAGGCCACAGTCAAAAACAAGCTCTCTTTACCACTTAAGCATGAGCTTTCCTACTCTTTTCCAAACCAACCCAAATCAAACTATTTGAACACCAATGCAGGAAAGAGGGGGTCCAACCAAATTATTCAGCAAACTAAGAAAACCACGCAAACTAAAAACCAAAACGAAAAACGAAAAAGAAGAAGCTCCAAGAACAACACAACTGTGCATGAAACAAATAAAAATGAAGTGGTTGGAAGAAACCTGAGATTTTTATTGATGAAGAAGGGGATGCCTTGGGCATCCCCAAGCTTTGATGCTTGTACTTCTTGGATATTTCTTGGGGTGACACGTGTGGCATCCCCAAGCTTGAGCTTTAGTCCATCCTTCATCTCATTACTCATTCCTTCCATACACCAGAATTTTTTCTTTCATACAAATCTTCACACAATCTCATTAGCAACATTAGTGCACTTAAGATGAATAAGTCTTAAGGTTCAGTTATAACACCAAATAAACTTCCATTAGAACACTAGCTACTGTAGCACTTCCCTCAAAAATCTCAATTCCCCAAAAGAAATCAAGAAGGAACTAACAAGAAGCAAATGCAGAAAATAGCAGAAATCTGTCAAAACAGACCAGCGGGTAAAGACAATTTTTTTCGATGACCTTCTGTTGCTCAAATCAAAAAGTGTTGAACTAACGAAAGTTAGCTAACAACCTGGGGAAGAAGAACAAAGAATTACAGCTCAATTCGACATACAGAGCTCGCTCACGAATTTTTACGGTGAAGCACAGAAATCTGTTTCGGGACAGCAACTTTCCCAATCATAACTTCTCTCTCATTAGAGGTTACTCTTGGCACAAAATGCAAATAAAAAGGATAAAGTGCGGTTACTTTAGAGATAATAACTTCCAAGACTCATCTAAAACTTTTTGGTTATCTCCCAATAAGTACTTTTCTTTAACGCCTTTAAGTTAGGCATAGGCAAAAACTAGAGTGGATAGAATAGAAGTAAACAGAAATAATCATAGTGAAAACATTGTTTTGTTCAATGAAATCCTTTTGTTAACAAGGTTGATCAGGTCTTGTTACCAAAACAATTTCATATGAGACAAAACTTTGTATCCCACTAATTATTATGTTACCTCAACCTTGATAGCAATGGTCCCAATCATAATAGTTTCAAATTTTTCTCTTGGTATGGGACAATATATTTCTCCAACTTGAATACCCTCAACATGTTCAATTGAATTCAAACCATAAGTCCTTTCAATCTTCTTGGGGAAATAGATAGTATGTTCCTTGTCATTGACATTGAAGGTCACCTTCCCTTGATTACAATTAATAATAGCTCCTGCAGTATTTAAGAAAAGGTCTCCCAAGAATAATAGACATATTATCATCTTCAGGCATAAAAGTTTGAGAGGATGCTCTCATAAGGAATATGAGCTGAAGTAAAAGAGAGCAACAAGGAGAAAATTCAAAACACATTTAAGTCTAACCCACTTCCTATGCATAGGAATCGTGTAAGCAAATAACAAAGTGACAGGCATAGGAAGATAAAACAAGAGTAACTTCAAAACTTTCAGCACATAGAGAGGTGTTTCAATACAATGAAAACTTCTACAACCATATTTTCCTCTCTCATAATAATTTTTAGTAGCCTCATGAATAAACTCAACAATATAACTATCACATAAAGCATGCTCTTCATGATCTATAAGCACTAGAGCTTTATTATAAACATTTTCAAGAGAAACCTTAGGAACATAACATTCACTCTCCTTTAGTAAGCAAGGGGGACAATGAAATAATGTAAGGGATAAAGAGTTACTCTCATTAGAAGGTAGGCATGGGTAGCTAATCCATTCTTCCTCCTTTTGTTCATCACTCTCCTCCTCTTTTTCATCTAATGAGATTTCAGGTTCATCAATTTCTTCTTCCATAGGATCCTGCAAGGCATTGGTCTCTTCCATTTGTGGAAAGCATCTATTAAAATATTCAAGAATATAGCCATTTTCATCTTTGTAATTATCAAAGCAAAATTTAAGTATACCATACACCTCATATTTGTAAGGTGAATCATCAATATTTTCAAGCAAACTAGCAAGTTCAAAAGCACCCTTCCAAGCAATAAATTCTTCAATTTGTTCCGCATCATAAAAGTCATAAATTCTTTTAGCATAGGAAGATATGGTATCATTATCACTATACTCACATCGAAAAGGGAGGTGTTTATACCTCTTTCTGCAACAAGACTCATCACAGCAATAAGTAACATTATAAGTAGAGCACACGTTCCTAGCAATGGTATACAATCTATCAATTTGTTCCCATAAGTGTTTCGCTTTTTGTGACAAGCGGTGTTCTTATAATAATATTTTTGATCTTCCATGAACCCACCTTGCCAATAAGCTTCAGTTTCAAAGAAACCAACCATTGACAACAAGCATGATAAAGCAAGACAATAATAGACCAACGAAAATAACAACTAGAGTAGGAACAAGCAAACAAGGAGAAAGATAAACTTAGCTTGAACAATAGTGATTCCAAGTGGACTTGATAAATAAAGCTATGCTCCCCGGCAACGGCGCCAGAAAATAGTCTTGATGACCCACAAGTATAGGGGGCGTATCGTAGTATTTTCGAGGGAAGTGAAACCCAATTTATTGATTTGACACAAGGGGAGCCAAAGAATATTTATAAGCCTTAACAACTGAGTTGTCAATTCAGCTGCACCTGGAAACAATCTTGCTCACAGCAGTTTATCAATAGCAATAGTTTTGTAATAGGAATAGCAAAGTAACAGTAGTAGTAATGTAAAGACAGCAGTAACGATAGCAGTAAACAGTAGGATTCGAGTGCAGTAGGCATAGGGATGGATGGATGGGCGTTGCATGGAATGACAATTCACATAGCAATCAGAACATAGGGCAATTGCATGAATATACTTGGAATAGCATAAGCGTCTTCTTTTTCGTTTTCGTTTTGGTTTTTCGTTTGCATGTTTTTCTTAGTTTTCTAAATAAATTGGCTAGACCCCCTCTTTCATACATTGGTTTTCAAATAGTTTGGTTTGGTTTGGAAAAGAGTAGGAAAGTTCAGGCTTAAGTGGTAAAAAGAGCTCGTTTTTGACTGTGGCCTATGCTTTGTCATGCCATGCTTGATATTATTTTGGCTTTATGCTTAGTATTCTTTGCTGTAGCATGACTTGTTATAAACAATTGAGATTGCTTAATGTGTCTTGGAAGAATCATGCATTGTATTAGCATATTAAAGCATACTATTGTGGTATTCTCCTTTGATGATTTACTTGGGTTGACTTGGCACATGCTCACACCATGTTATGACTATACCAAGTCACCATAGCCTTTATGATCCTTTAGTTTTCAACTTGTAGTATCACTTTATGCTTTGATCAATGATGTTTCGTCGCTCTGCATGATTATGGCCATTATTGCTCTCTTAGTTTGTCGCTCCTAGTCTTTTGCTAGCCTCCACAACCAAGTATGAGTTCCACTCGTGCATCCAACTCCCTAAACCAAGTTATTCCAAAGAGTCCACCATACCTACCTATTAGCTTATGCTATTCCAAGTATATTCATGCTTTTGTTTATCTTCCAAATTAAACTTGTTATGAGAAAACTAGTGATTAAAGCTCTCACGAACTTGATGGCACACCTTACTTTTTTTTTGCATCTAATAAACTTGAACCATTGGGTCCTTCTTTGTTGCGTATATGCTTGCGCTTTATAAGTTGAAATTAGCAGAACCATGTATCATGGGGAATGCTTTCAACATTGCACTTGTACTTTGTACCCCGTTGATATCATGTTCTTTTGCTTATGGATCCCGGTGGTGTGAAATAAAAGTGGAACTTGTAAGATCATGGAGTTTGTATGTGTGTTAGAGAAACGCTTGGGCCGCTAGCCTAAGACATGCTTAATCATGGTGGAAACTTGCAGCATCACCATAATGAGCACTCTATGAAGCATCCTCAATAAAAACCTATGCAAATAGCAAATAAAAAGATCGCTGAGATGCTCATTGTCTGCTTGCCTTGTCATTTTGATTATGGTATAGCTCCTGTATCATGTGCAAGGGGTACCCTGTTGGCGGTTCTTTATGATACATATATACTTACAATGACAAGAGCTTATTTGTGACTAAAGTTGAGTAGCATGAGGTTCGGTCTTCGTAAGTAAGGGGCATGAGATTTCAGTTTATCACTTGTCAAGCATATCCTCCTAGTTGTGTCACTTTAACCTTAATCACCTTCAAGATGCTTATGATAGGGGCAATGTGAGCTGAAAGCTATAAGTACCATAATTTTTGGAAGCTCTTTATGAAACTTGAATCTCTGCTTCCTTCTATGAAGGCCTTTCTTCCACTTATATATTGAGTCTCCACCTTCTATCTTTATGCACCTACTTTGAGAGCATAGTGGCCATTCTTAGTTCTACGTGCATTGTCCCAAAACTTGTTGATTGATGCATACCTTGATATTTCTTGTTTTAAACTATTTGTATCTAGTCACTCTTATGAACTTTGATGGTGTCCTATGCATTTATGTTTGCTACTCTATGAGGGACAAGCTAAATACTATTATGCTATGTTTTCTTTATGTGAAACAAACAAACGTCTTGCAAAGCATTATTATTCATGAATCTTTTGTTTGTGCCTTTTCATGTTGCATCATAGATTCTTTGTCTTATTGCTAGAACTTTATCTTTCATGTTATGATTGCAGTAATATGATCCCAGCTTTGAATGTTTTACAAATACTTTGATCAAGTCTTTGATGGTGCATGTCACCTCAAAAATTATTCTTTCTTTTTATAACTTACCTACTCGAGGACGAGCAGGAGTTAAGCTTGGGGATGTTGATACATTGCAAATGTATCTATAATTTTTGACGTTCCATGCTTGGTTTTATCTACTTTCTTGTGTTTTGTTGCAACTTTGGAGTACTTTCTATACACTTTCTTGGACTAACCTACTAACAAGTGCCACAGTGCTAGTTGCTTGTTTTCTGCTATTTTTGGTTCCAGGAAAGTCAGAAAATCAATATTCTCGGAATTGGACCAGACAAAAGCCAAAGTCGATATTTTACCGGAAGACTCACGGAGCCTGAAGACGAGACGGAGAGGGGCCAGGGGCTGGCCACACCACCTGGTGGCGCGGGCTAGGCCAAGCCACGCCAGGGGGTGGTGTGGGCCCCTCTGGCACCCCCTCGGTCTCCCATCTCGCCTATAAGAGCCTCCCGATGCATAAACCCTAAATCATCAAGCCTCCAGCCATGAAAAGTTCCACAGCACCGCCGCCACCGAAGGGGAGATTCGGGGGACAGAAAGTCTCTGTTCCGGCACCCTACCGGGACGGGGAAGTGCCCCTGGAGCCATCTCCATCGATCTCCACCACCATCTCCATCAGCATTGATGATTCCCATGATGAGGAGGGAGTAGTTCTCCCTCGAGGCTAAGGGTTCTACCGGTAGCTATGTGTTTATCTCTCTCTCTATGCATAATCTTATTGAGATCATGAGCTTGTAATCTATAGATCTACCTTGCTACTCAAGTGCTTTAATAGATCTCTACTCTCCCCATGTGTGTGAAGTTGACAGCGTGCACACCATGGTGGCACTTAGGCTAGAGATTACAAATACTTGTTATGAGTTATATTTGGAGTTGGATGTCTCTATGAAATTGTGGTGTTTGTTGGAACCATCTAGTGCTCAAGGTGACAGTGTGGGGTTTTATAGATGGGAAAGATGAACTTTGAGGTGTGCTGTTATAGCCCTACCAACGATTACAGTGTCCAACCGAAGAGTAGTTCAGCGTAGTATCATAAAGAAGAATATATTTATATGAGAGTGTTCACTAGCGAAAGTAGGATCCCTAGGCCTTGTTTCTAAGCATTGAAACACTGTTTGCAATTAGATCTATTACATGTTTTCTTGCTTCTATCTTTATTTCAGTTTTACTTTAGTCTTTTCCATGCCATCAAGCTATTTTCTAGCACCGTTACCAGTTATAATTATCCATACCACTTGTATTTCACTATCTCTTTGCCGAACTAGTGCACCTATACACCTGACAAGTGTATTGGGTGTGTTGGGGACACAAGAGACTTCTTGTATCTTGATTGTAGGGTTGCTTGAGAGGGGATACCTTTGACCACTTCCTCTCTGAGTTCGATAAACCTTGGGTGATCCACTTAAGGGAAAACTTGCTGCTGTTCTACAAACCTCTACACTTGGAGGCCCAACAACTGTCTATAAGAATAGAAGTGCGTAGACATCAATGTGTCTAGAACATTACCAAGTTTTAGGGTTTTGATAAGTATAATTATGAATGCGGGATCATTCACTTTCAATTTAAGTGAATGATGAGTTCAAGATTTGATTGGTTATTGTAATTAGATGAATTCATTAATTTGTTAGGTTTTAAAGTATTTATATACATTTAAGAGTTAATTCTATTGTTTCAAGAAATAGATTTATATAAGATTTTCATATTTTAATCTTAAAGAATTACATTCTAAGTTTCAATAAATCCTATGTAATCAATTAAAGTTAATATGGATTTATTTTGATTTAGAAATGATAAGTGAAAATATATCTCTTTTATTTTAATAAAAGAAAAGGATTTAAATTCAATTATAGCACTTATTTGTTTATAAATCCTAAATGATTTGGAAGTTTATTATTAGAATTTTTATAATAATAGATTTATTTTATGCACAAAAGTGATTTTTATTGACTTTTAGGACTTTTTCTTATTTTGTTGTATTTTATTTAAGATGTTTGTGTCTTTATTATTTAATTGTATTTAATTTAGCTTAAACAAGTAAAGTTATATTTTTCCTAAGTATAGATTATTTTTGTGATCATTTTGATATATTATAGGTATTTTTGGGATTTTTCTACTCCCTCCGATCCATATTAGTTGACTCGAATTTGTCCAGATTCGGATGTATCTAGACATGTTTTAGTACTAGATACATCCAAATCTGGAAAAATTCAAGTCAACTAATATGAGTCGGAGGGAGTACATTTTTCTATGGCTCATATACTCCTAGGGGTAATATGGTTATTTAATTTATTTTCTATTCTTTTTCTATTAATTTTATTTTTGGAACTAGGCCTGGCCTATGAGGCAGCCCAGCCCACCAGTCAACTTGGCCCACAAGGTCGAACTATATGGCCCAATAGGCTCGGGGTCAACCCTGACCCCGACCTACCTCTCTCTCTCGCACACAACTCATGCGACGCACACACCCAACGAACATAGGTGACTTGCCCTGGCACTGTCCACCTCCACCCATTCAATTCTAGTGAAGCAGACCGTCGCGGTCCCGTCGTTAGTCGCAAGAGCTCCGCCACCACCTGGCCGATCTGGCATCGAACTTGATTTTTGTTTTAAGCCTTCTCTCGCTCTCCCCTTCTTGTTCCAGGGCACTAGGTTTTTGGTGCCTTTGCGTCGTGTCACTCCGGTGACGTTCTGGCAATGTTACTGGTTGAAGTGGTGTGGCCACTCTGTCTACGACTGTCTCTGCCACGGGAACGACTTGGCATAGGTGGCAGTGTTTCGACGCTCCTTGTGCCACCGCCATGGTTATAGTCACTGTCGCCTCGACCACCCCCACTGCTTCCTCTTCAAGCACTAAGAGAGGACCCCGGGTACGTGTCTCCTCTCATCTCTCTAGTCTTCATCTCTACCTTCCCATAGCTAACCCTAATAGGGTTTTCCCCTTTTAATCCTCTCTGTAGCTTGGTATGGTTTATCCAGTGATGCTATTGAGCAAGCTAAAATTGATTTAGGATAGTATGGTTGGTATTACTGTTGATGTTTTTGATCAATTGATAGTGGCTTAGTTTGATTGGATTCACGTGCTATTATTGTGCACATCAACTAAGCATGTGCTCCTGTGACTTGATTCATAGCTTGGACTTGGTATGTGTAGAGAAAATGATATTCAAAACATTGGTTTGAATTCTAGGAAATGTTCCACTTATTTATGTTTCTAGAGTGATGCACCTTAGCTTCACTGAAGTTTGGCTTCAGCGATGTGCTTACTAAAGAAATACTCTCCATCATGACAGTAAGTGTGATACACTTGATGATTCTTGGGACAATATCTAGGAAACTGATTTGAAAACAAATATACAAACTGTGTAACCAGTTTAGTTGACATTTGTGATACTATCCATACTTTACTGAATCTTTGTATCCGAAAATGTTTATAATATGACATCGTCATTATAATAGTGAATAACTTCAAGAATGATTCCAAGGTTTATAAACTAGAAAGATGATATCTTTATATGGTTAGCTGTTTGAATATTTGGGTAATATAGTACATTGTGGCTTCTGTTATAATTGTCCTATTACTGTGATGCCTCCTTGAAGTGTACACAGCTGCATGATTTCCTCATTTGTAGTATGATCTGTTGTCATTTGAGCTAGCTGCTAGATGGAAACATCATGTTGGAATACTCTTGTGTGGATTGAGGTGCATCCTGTGATGCAAACAGGTTGAGGCTTAGAAGCACATGTTAGCTTGTGTAAATAAGATGACCTTATAAATGATTCCTAGACTACTGGTCTAGGAAAATGATTTATGTGATACTTGTACGTGCTTGCATATGAGCTTATAATCTATATCTTCGATGGTGAGGTGATTTAGTTAATTATAGTGGCCTCATTTACTATGAGATTGGTACCATGGGGCCTTAACAAAGTGTGCACAACAGCATGACCATAGTGAGTATGACCCGCTACTACTTTGACTAATGTAACTGGTCAAGTGTGGCATCTCGCAAAAACCACTACTAGAAAATCGCGGTGTTTTTTGTGCATTGCATCATCATGACCGCATGCTCATGTCATCATGCCTCCTTGCATTTGAGCATCGTCATCATCATGCATGGTTTTGTCTAAAACTATTTTTCTAAAAGCCTATATTTGTTTTCTAAATATCCCGTCTTAATTTCAAATCAAAACTCCGGTCTTTTCCGGATCTTTTAATTGTCTAAAAACTATTTACAAAAGTCTATTTTAAATTAAAATAAAAGTTTATATTATTTTTGGGAGGCAGCCAGCCAGGCCCGAAAGCCCAGCCGAACACCTCCAAACCCTAGTCTAAAAATATCTGGTTCTAATCCTAATTCTACCCAATCCTATCCTACCCAGCCTCCCTCCACCTCACCCTGACCAATCCCCTCCCTCCACCTCACACATCCACCTCACCCTGTCCAATTCCAGGCCGCCACCTCATCACCCCACACACACAACACACACACCACACCAGCCACCCAGCCAGCTAGGCCCGCTCCACCCCGCCACCTGCCGCCAAAAACCACCCATCGCCAGCCCACACACGCACACGCACGCTGTCCCGCGCCCTCCCGTACACGTCTCCCTGCCCTCACCCAGTCCCTGCCACGCGGGCCCCACCCCACCTGGCGCGACCCCCACCACCCGACAACTCCCCACCCCGCCTCGATCCTATCGCCAACCAACCGCGCCTCCCCCCGCGTAGCCCCACCCCGCGAACCACCTCCCTCACGCGTCGCACGCCGCCTCGCGGTCGCCACCTACCCCGCGCCCTGCACGGTCCCAGGGCCGCCTCGAGTTCCGGCCTCCCCACCGCCAGGGCCGCCCTCCACCACGTCGGGCCACCCTCTGCCTCGCCTCCTTGTAGCCACTTCCTCCTCCGCTCCGTTCGAGCGTCGCCTCTCCTCACCGCCCATGCAGGCCCCGCCGGCCTTCCCAGCATGGCTGCGCCAAACCCTCCCTTGGCCGCCTGCGCGTACCCGTCTCCGCTCGCAACCCCTTCTCGCACCACCGGCTTCTCCCACCGCCGTCGCGGCCTCCTGCGAGCCCTTCCTCGAGCCCTCCCCATCGAGCTCCTCCGCCCGTGGCCGCTGCTCCGGCCCGTGCCCCTCGAAGCTTCCCCAGCACGCCGGAGTCGACCCCCGCGCGACTCCGCCTCTACCTCCAACCTTCGCCGCCGCCTCCTGGCCCCGCCTCGTCCTCCCGACCTCATCTCGTCCGCCGCCGCGAGCGAGCCCCGGCCGCGGCCGCCCCTGCAAACCGCGCTGGCCCGGGCCCCGCTTCACCATCAACCAACACCGCGCCGTCGTCCTCGGCCTCAAGACCTCGCCACCGCCACCATCTGGAGCTTCCTCGCGACCTCGACCTGAGCTCGACTCCGACCCGAGCCTCGTGGCCCCTCCCTGTCTCCGCCATCCTCTGGCTGTAGTCACCGCCCGGGTGCTGCTTGTGTTCCTGGGGGTCTCCTGCTCCTGTGACAGTCTGGTGTTGTGAAGGAGTGGAGAACTGATGTTGTGGTTATGTTTGTGCTACCCCTGGCGATGGTTACCGATGTTAACCAACTGTTTATGTGGTGCGTATCGATGGAGGCATGGCTCCCCAATGTCTGCACTCGACGTGGATGTGACGACCCTATGAGGTTGGTGTGAGACCACCACGAGACCGATAGGATGATGATGCTCTGCTACCCTACCACAAGGACATCGTGTCACCGCCAAGATCTTCCGAAGTAACTCGGCAAGGACTTGTCAAGAGCTCCATCATGAGACACCAAGATCTGCTTCCGAACGCTTTGACCGAGGCCGACCCAAGATCTCCACGAATGCGACAAGTTCTCCTTCCCGACTGCGATGCCCGAGAACCCGGACGCCAAGGTTCCCGACGCGGAACGCCAAGTCCTTCTTCCTGGATGCGACAAGATCTACTCCGTTGTCCGAGAACGTTCCCGTCGAGGCCGATCCCTGTCGAACCCCGAACCCCCGGAACCCAAGATCGCCAAACGCCAATGTGTGAACCTTTTCCCGAGCCCCTATTTTATAAATTGGCATATATCTTGTTGTATATTAAATTGTTCATGCATGCATACCTGTCTGTGGTTTGGGGGCATTATAGTGGATTTACCTAAATTAAATATGGAGTCTATATGCGGGCTATTCTTGTCTTATATCGCCTCTATTTAAATTTGTGTAGAGAACCGATGCCATGTTTTGCCTTATTAATGCAACATTTAAATTGCGGGTTAGCTAAACAACATAAACCATCTAATTAATTGTCGGGACCCCGGTTCCGCTTAATATTGCCTAATTGCATCGCATCTTTGCCATGTCATGCAGCATATCATACATCATGCCGGATCTTTTGCTGTAGTATTAAATAGTGCATCTAGTGTTTCTTCTAGTGTTTGCTTCTTCGCGGATTAGGCCGATGAGTTGATGTGAGCTTCGACAAGTTCTTCGGATATATCTTCGGCAGTGTTTTCCCAGGCGAGCATCCCTTCCCTTCTACCTATTTTGCATTTATAGTCTTTATTTCCTCATGTTGATCTATTGCTATCCGTGTCGCGAAGCTTTAGTGTTCCATTCCAGATATATCTCGTGAAGCCTCTATATTTCCTTGGACACCTCCCATTACCTGTGTTTCGTAGATAGCTAGCCTTGCGAGTCGTAGTTGCTTGCTCAGGTGCGATCTCGTGTTGTCAAGTACCACAGTTGTTGGAATGCTGGCAGATGTTTATTGAAGGAGATGTTTAATGGTGGAGATGATGATGACTTAAACACAACTATTAAATTGCTAGATATAATTAATGCAGAGGCATCAGTGGGCAATAGATGTTATTTGGTTCTTCCACGCTCACTTGTGTCCCGTAGGACCCCGAGTACTTGATACCTGTTCCTTGATTTTTCGCACTATCCACATCCAGGAGGCCGTGGACCCCCCCCCCGAGCCAGAGCTTGATTCATTTCTATTTCTTGGGGCCACAAACTAGCTTGGGGTTTTATTACTATCCTGTACTTATGCCATGTTACTGCTTTATTTACGATTGTGCGTGGAGCACCTGTAATGTTTAGGATCATGACACGTTTTCGCTGTATCGACAAGCCCAGTCACACTTTCGGGTTCCCAGTCATTTACAGCCATCCACACAAACCCTGGGCCCGTTCCGGAGCCGGCCAACTTCATTGCGGGTAGCTTAGTGGGGTGGCCCCCTGAAATATTTCTAAATCCTGTGATCGCTTTGTCGTGAATGCCTCGTTGGGTTTTGAGTTGGTTTTTCCGAGGTTGATCGAGTGTGTGTTGCTATTTGTGCACCCCTACAGGGTAAAACTTTCTGAAAGCCGTGTCCGCGGTTATGGACGACTTGGAGCACAGTATCTCGATCATAGACAAGCATAACTAAAGTAGAGCTATAAATTTGACTTAATATGTGACTAGTAATCAGCTTTACTATAATGGAATGGATAATAAAAGTGCCAACAACTGGTGGAACTGGGGTGTATCATGTCATGCTGTACCTGCCTAGTAAGTATTGCAACTCCAATAGAATGTGATAAAAGTGCCAACAACTGCTGGGTTTTGGGATTCCTCAGGACAACTAAATCTGACTAGTAAATGTTCCAACTACAACGGAATGTTAATTAAAACTGCCCACTACTTATGTTATCAGGATGACTCATGCTCTATATCTGGTTAGTAATTGCTGCAACTATAATGGAATGAGTAAAATTGCCAACTGTATGAGTTCCTTGGTCCGACTTCCTCGTTTGGTCTCGAGGGGGAAATACCAGGATGGGTTTGTTTGGTGTTAGCTTTAGGTTGGATCCGAATAGGTCTTTCTTATCCATCTCTGATAACCGCCAGTTGTATCGAGCCTCTATAGGTTGTTTAGTGCCGCTGCGCTACCGCTTCAGCCCACCATACCTATGTAGGCGAGAGCCGCCGAATTCTAGCCTCGCCATGTACTGGCCTCAGCACTGACGCTCCTCTTTTTCCTTTGCCCTTTGTCGGCACCCCTTTTGTTTTAGCAGGTTTGAGATCGACGTCGTTAGCAGGGTTACCCTTCCGGCTTGGCCTGGGCAGGGTTATGGACGCCATTGGTTATTCTTCAGGGCTCTTATCCTCATTTGCATCTTGTCCGTAGTCGGACGCCCTATCGATTTCAAGGTGATTTGGATCTTTGTATTGTATATCTGTATTCTTGACTCGTGGAGTCGTGTTGTATAAATATCTGTTCTGTGGGTCCCATCGAGGACTGTTTTGTAATGGTATTACTTTGTTTTCCACCCGCACGAAAGTGCCTGGTGGGCGTCCTTGAATCATTTCTATGCGGGTTTGGCGGAAAGGGCTAAACTTGCATAGGGCCGATTTGAGGGTGTTACATCAAGCGTCATTTGTTCTTGGTGATTTATGTGTGCAACAAGTTCTAGCCTATGATGCAAAGGCTGAGACACCAAATTTAAATAAGAACAGATGCTTGTGTGCCCCAAAGCTCTACGATGAGCCTTACATAGCATTTCTATGCAAGACTAAGAACTCCTCCCCTTTTAAAAATATTTTTGTAGTTAATAGATAAGAACAGATGATATGATTGATCATAGAAATGGATATTCACCTTGTAATGTATAGGTTGCTGAAATGTGTTATGGATGTTCTTGGATTTGATCAGCTTGCTATCCTAGTTCTTGTACTTGAACTATTGATCCTTACTGACTTAATACTTGATCTACTCTTTCTTGTTGTTGATGCTTCCTCCTCCTAGTACTTGTGTATAGCCAGCTCCTCCTTGCTATTGCTGGCCTGCAGTTCCTGCGCCTACTACCTACCCTCCAGTTTCTTGATCTTGTTCCTGGTATCCTCTAAGTAACCCTGATGGTTATTGTGGTGCTATGGAGTTTGCTAGATGGCTTGGTGCTGATCTAGGATGGAAAAGAACTAGTGGTATAACTAGCAACTATCTTGTGGCTATGTTAATTCTTTTATGTGTGTTTGGTTGTTGCTACTGCTTTACCAACTAATAGCTTGCATGTAGTGACCATGCTGCTTATATGTGGGCTCCACTTGTCTCAAGTTTCAATGGTTGAGACCTTTTGAAGTGGATTGGTTTGGTTCATCAGTCGTTATTATCCTGGTTCGGCTATTTCTTTCTTTTAAACTAGTGAAACTTACCCCTTCATGTGATGCTGTGTTGAGGCTAAATCCATGATAAGAATAGATACTAAAATGGACCTTAACTACTAATCAATGATGAGTTTAGGCATAACAACACTATGCCCTAATCTGAGAGTAACATTAACTTCAATAACACCTCTTTGTATTGTGTTTTGTCTTATTTTGTGTTTTGAAGAGATGAAGAATAAGAAAATCAGAAGATGGAGGAATAGTTTAGAGATTAGTTTAGTATTCTCTTTTATTATTCTTGTAATTTTCTTTTGTAGAGTGTACTGTATTATTATCCTTGTAATAAAATTTGTGGTATTTTCTTATTGTTGTAATTTCTCTTTCTATTTGGATAAATGTATATGACATTGTAATATTATGATTAAGTAATAAAGTTTAATCTTTTCTTTATTTACATACTTGTAATAATTATTTCCTTATAGTAATATCCTATTTATTTAATACCTGTTTCATTCCTTGGTATTACTTTTTCTTTAAATATTATTTACTTAAGACTGGAATATTCTAAATTCCAAGGTATTCAAATTTGGAATTCAAATCTCAAATACAAATATAAATTGAATTGTTTCCCTAAAACATAAAAGTACAATAGAGATCATGTCAAAATCCATAGCACTTGCACTGATGTTTTCATCAGAACAAGAGAGATCTTGATCCCTCTATAGCTCTTTTAGTTTTGTGCGAAAATTCCTCGGATTTTCTTATGCATGAATTCAATGCACCCACATGTGACCTCAATATTTTTAGGTGCTAATCCTGAGATGTTACATAGATGCATATTGTAAGGACCTAACTGTAATTTCCAATTACGAGGTCCTCTTTGTAACTTGTACTGCCACCGTAAAAAAAAAGTGCAATCTCTCGGTCCTTCTAGACTGATCCTCGATCAAAAAAATCTCATTTTCTTGTACTTTCAACTCTCGTGTTGCTGGAAGTAAGGTTGGTGGTGTGTTCTTTGTCAAAACTCACATGGTTGGCTTAGTCTCTAACCACTTCGATATTTTGATAAGTTTGCGCATAGTGCAGTAGCATTATTTATGCCATGCATTGGTTTTAGTTAATTATTTGTTCAACATGATACTCACTATAGTATTTTAGTTGGACTATTAAGTGGTATCACAATCAATATATGTAAATATAATTTTATTTTATATGGACAATAAATTTTTACAAGTCACCTCTTGAAATTATCCCTAATCAAGATTGTGACTACAAAAACATGACATGTTCCTACTCAAGAGCATCCATTCTACTACACTAACATGTTGCAGACATAGCTAGAGAATACTTTTTAGGGTCCACATGTAAGTCAAATTTGCATACTGCTAGGCGGACCTCCTATTTAAGTGAGTGCACATGCCAATATTTTTTAAAATTGTTTAATAATTTGAAAAGTGTTTATTATTGCTAAAGATAACATATGCACATGAGATCAAAAGTGAATTTTCAGAGAGTGTAGATCAGTTTTTGTACAACCAAAGTATAGAGTAACAACATATAAGGTCATAACTTGAACAATGAAGCCTTGTGTTATTCCAGGGAGGATCTGCACACACATACGGATGCAAAGTATAATAAAATCGCTTTAGTCTGGCTCCGGCTAAAGTTTGACCTGCATCCAAGACCCGTATCTTCTTCATGTTATTCTGGTCAGAGAGGAGAAGTCCACTAGGATGGCCTGGTCCGGAGTGAGCCGTTGAATAAATGTGTTAGAGCAACTCCAACGTACGGTGCAAAATGCGACGTGCTAAAACAATTTTACAACGTGGATTTTGCCATTTTCACGCGCGATGCTAGCTGGCGCTTCACCCGACGCGCTAAAATGCACGTGCTGGAACGTACGCTGGACCCGACACTGTGAAATAGCACGCGCGACCGGCTGAAGCTTGACCAAAATATTAACATGCACACAACATTGCAAAATATCATAGCATAGTTCAAATGCATGGCATAGTTCAAAAGCTAGTTTAACATAAATTTTGTTCACACAACCAAGATCATAGCATAGTTCAAATGGTGACATCAAACATCAACATCATTGTAATCATCATTGCCATCTCCATTGCGCGCTTCTTCAGAAACTTGGATGGTGTTGACATGAACCGTAGAATCTCCGTAGGCATCACTCGGAGAAGGCATATGAGCTACATAGATAAAACAAGAGAACAAATTAATCAAAGAGAACAACATATTGCACACATGGAACAAGAACAAATTATCACAAAAGAAGACAACTCACTCTATCCTTTCATTTGTGCCACTTGGATTCATTTGATCAACCACCGTCAATACCCCTGCCCTTTTGAAAATCCGTTGATATGACCGACCAACGGGAACAGAGGGATCTATTGGAGCGCTCAATCCCACTCTCGTTTTGCTTCTCAAAGTACTCCTTAATCCTCATCCAATAAGTGTCTCTAATTTGATCCCCGCCAACGGTAGGATCCATACCAATATTGCACCATGCCTTGCATAGTAACTGCCTTCCTCCACGGTGTAGTTTGCCGCTCGTCCTCTCGGTTCTTCAGAAAACCCTCATTGTCCTTGTCCATTTGAAACTCTTCTTCTTGTTGAGATGCATAGTGTTGGGACCAATAGTCTTGTGAATGGGATGAGCCAATATTCATTGTTTCCATGAAAGTTTCACCATCAACACTACATTGTATCGAGGTGATCACACATCAACACTACATTCAAATCCTACACTTCCATCCATGAAAACATCATAAAAGACAATTCATACCTTGCGGTCATTTGATCGACCATGTTGGGTGCACCGACGGCCGCGACCAAAATTTCCGATGTTGGTGCTCTGGGAGGCGACAATGGGTGGAATTGGGCCGATGGTGGCTGGACTCGACGCAAGACGACCGACTTGACCGTGCTTGTCTTCCCCTTCTTTTGGACGGCGTCCGCTGCAACGGTCGCGGCCGATGGCCGTTTGAGCTGCGTACTCCTTGTCGGCGGCGGCATGGGGGCGACACCCTAGACGCCCGACAGCCATGGGGGCACGGATAGACCCGGGACGACGGCGGTGGTAGGGTTTGCGGCGTCGCTGGCAGGGTGTACGGAGCACGGAGGGGTGGGGGAGTGCTAGTGGAGGTATCCATCTCCGGAAAATCGCTGGCGGCAGCACGTGGAAGTAGTCGGGCGGTCATGCGTGGAGCTTTTTAGACCGGTGGTTGTGAGTTCTCACACTGCAGCCTGTGCGGAAAATTTGGCGCTCGCGATAGCGCAATATGCTGCACGCTGATTTTTTTTCTCGCACACGCTATTTTACAACGTCTGTTGGAGTGCGCAAGAATGCCTCCCCGCGCTAAATCTACAGTTTTATAGCGCCGGCGCGTTTTAGGCCTCTTACTTGTAGCAGTACCACCATACCACGAGTCTGTCGAGAGCACAAGGCTCGTGTCCTCAACTTTTTTGTGTGAAATTCTAGCGATCTATTAATAATCGTCAACAACATTACTAAAAGTCCCCAAAGTAATAAAAATTACAAATAGATCACTGAACCACCTAGCGACGACTACAAACACTGGCACGAGCCGAGGCGTGTCGCCGTCCTCGCCCCTCCATCATCGGAGCCGGGCAAACCTTTCGTAGTAGACGGACGGAAAGTCATCGGACGGGAAGTCGTCGTGCTAAGGCCCCAAAGGACCAGCACACTAGAGCAACAACCATCGCCGGAGATGAACAACGTAGATCGGAAGAGACTGACTTCAAAACACACATACGAGAAACGGCCGGATCCCAAGGAATCCGTCGGACACGTGACTCCACGCACCCTCCACTGATGATAGACACACCACCAGAGCGAGGATAGGGCGGGAAGGACCTTATTCGGATCTCAGGATATAGCCGCCGCCTCAACATCCTGAAAAAGACACTGAAAATAGTCTAGCTAAAACACTGAAACCTTCCGCCGACAAGAGGCCGTGGTCCACCACGCCTCCAAGGCCCTATGGCCGCCAGAGATGGAGCGGACCGGTGGGGTGGCTGACGGAGGGAAGAAACCCTAGATGGGTTTGCAGCCGCCTCCTAGAGAGCTCCTACTCTTATTCCTCGTACGAACCGGTTCCTCAACTTGGCTCACCATTTTTTTGTTTCTTCCGTTTTACTCATCATTCAGAAACAGGAGATCTCGGGGAGAGGCCATGTTGCTAAGAGCATCTGTAGTAGATACCACATCTCGAGATACTGCAAAACGTGGATGCGGAAATGGTTTACGGTATGAAAAATACCGGGTAGACTAGATCCGGCAAACTTGTACTGCAAACAGAAATATTCGGTAGAATATTCGGTCGTCTTACTCTAGACACGCAAATCTCACACGCTGCCCGTGGCGTTGGATCGCCCCATGGCCGGCCACCGCCGTGGCGCGCGCCCTTGCTGTTACGGTTGCAGTCTTTCGCTCTTGTGCCGGCCGTCGGCCAAGCTACCACTCGCTCGGCTCTCGCTGCGCGCGCACGCTGCCGGCCAAGCAAGTTGCAAGTAACCAGCACCTGGATCGATTAGTGCTAGACATAGCTAGCAAGCTTCCGCCGCTGCGCGCACATGCTGGCCAAGCTGCAAACTAGCTAGCTAGCTCCCGCTGCGGCTGCCGGCCAAGATGCAACTAGCTAGCTAGTTCCCGCTGCGGCTGCGCGCACACTACTAGACAAAGCTTGCTAGGCCATAGAATCAAAATAGACTCGTCATAAATAGAAGATTGATGCTTGAATCAAGACTCGTCGCCATGAAATCGAGATCGGAAGGCGGCGGCGGCGATGCCACCGGAGTCGGACGGGAGCAGTTGGTGGTGTATTTTCGTTGCACGGAAGCGTTGACCGCCTTGCAGTTTACTGTAAAAACAGCCTCCAAAACTGAATATATGCAGTGCACGAGGACTGATATGGGGAGCTGCAAATTTTTTAGGGTTTTGACCAGATATACGGTATCTGTTCGAAACATTTTTTAGCCGTTTTTAGACCAATACTGCAAATTTTACGGTATTGACCAGATATGCGGTATCTGCTAGAGATACTCTAAGGAGCATGGATTGGAGCTGTCTCACGAAACAGGCAGCCGTTTGCTATTTGAAAGGAATCGCGTGTCTGTTTGAGTTGGGTATGATGGTACTGGGAGTTAGAGTTTGCAGGATAAACGTTAGTGGCATATACTGCAGTTGATGGCCTCAGGTAAGGCGACCCCGCCACCAAGCGCGCCCCGCGTCGCCGCCGGCCACCCCCCCCTCTCCCATCCACCTCTCTACCGCGCCCTGGATCCGCCAAAGTGAGGCTCTCTCCCCAAGCCCTGTGGTTTCTCTTGCAGGACGCTAGAATCCTGCTTCGTGGCTCCGCCCTCGTTTCTGATCCAGATCGGGATCGGGTGCCGACGTCGGTGGCTTTCACTCCGCCTCGCTCCGCTGGCCGGTTCGCGTCCGTTGATGAGGAGGTCCCTGACTCCGCCTCTGCCTCGCCTCCCACAGGCGGGCCCCCCTGCGCCAGCCCTTCGGTGAATCTTGAGGGGATCCTCGTCTTCAATGCGGGTTGTGAGTTCCCCGCCATCAATGTGAGCAGGGAGCTCCCGGCCATCAATTCTGTCCAGCTGCGCTCCCTCATCGTCGCGCCCTCCAGCTACGAAAGGACGGGAGGGAGTCATGGCAAGTCCCCTCCGCCCGCAGTGCCCCCTTCTCGAGACGAGTCTAGATGGCAGACTGCCATGCCGCGGCGCCGTCCTCGACGGGACGGGCATTCAAGCACGCCCATGCCCTCCCAGCAACTCTCCCCGCGCCCTTCCCAAGCTCAAGCTGCAGCGCTCCGCTTCTTAAAGCGCACGAAGGGGCTCTGTGCTCGGTGCCTCGCTCCAGCCCACCACCACCGAGACTCCGCTTGCCGCGACCCGTTCAGGTGCCTCTCCTACAACCTTGCTGGTCACAAGGAACACCATTGCCCTCTCCGTCGCACGGCCAAGCCAGCTCAGGCGCCCCGTTCTCGCCACCCCGCCCCTTCTCCTCGTCGGCCGGCGTCCTCCCCCGCGAGCCAGGGGCCCCGTCTTGGGCCGCTGTCGTCGCTGCCGCTAGGCCCGATCCCCTACATGTGCCCTCGGCTCTGCCCCCGCTGCCCATGGCCCTCATGGCGCTCAACGACATCGGCGCGGCCCAGATGCGCCCAGAAGAAGACGTGGTCATCATCACCGCTTCCCACGATCTGAATCAAGACATGAAGGAGTGGGAGGAGACAACCATCATCGCTTGGGTCATCAACGACAATCGCAAGGTCGAGCCTCTCGCCATCGACCGCTCCATCAGGAAGGAGAACCGCCTGAGCCACCGCAACGTCACGGTTTGGCCACACCAACCGGCCCAGTTCCTCATCAAGTTCGAGCATCGGGCACACTGTACCGAAGTGCTCAGCCGTGGCCGTGTCACGGCCGATGGGGCGCTCCTGCAGCTGCGGTCGTGGCGCGCGCTCGAGCACGCCTTCGGTGCCACGATGTCCTTTCGAGTCCGCCTCTGCCTAGAAGGAGTACCGGCCTACGGCAACACGGCGTATGTGGCAGAGCGCATCATCGCCCGGCGGTGCTCCTTCGACAGCCTCGACGACCCTTCCGTGCTCTTGTCCAGTGCGCGCACGCTAGACTGCTGGGCCTGGACGGCGAACCCCAGCAATATTCCCAAGGTGGTGTGGCTCACCTTCACCGGCGCTGGACTCGGTGGGCCGGTCCCGGAGGTGCTCATCCATGATGCTCGGCCTACTGGGAGCCGGCGCGGGGCGACGTTCCGTGTCCTTGTCCACCTCGACAAGATGGAGGACTTCTCCATGGCGCCTCTCGACTTCTTCGGCTCCGGCTCGGACACCAACGTTTTCAAGCCCACACCCATCTCCTTCGACTGGAACCTGCTGACGGTGGATGGCCAGACCCCGGCGCCTGCGTCTGAACCGGTGGATGACGAGGCGTCCGCTCGCGCGGCTGCCTTGGTGAACCGCGACAGGCGTGGCCACCGGGACGATCACCCGCACCACATGCAGTTCCGCCGCGACGACCACGACAACGACCGCGACGGGGTGACGCGCCGTGACGTCAGGCACCACGGAGCTCGCCGTGATGGTGGGGGCTCCATTCGTCAGGAGCGCACTCGTTCCCTGAGGCACCATGACACCGGCACCAGGAATCATGGCAGGCAGCGCACTGAAGACACCCTCCCTACTCCTATGTGGCCGTGCAACCCCCCTGCTGGGGACGCGCTCCTGCCAGATGAGTAGCGCTCTGCACTGGCGGGCCAGGCGGCCTCTCTTCGCGCCGAGATGAGGGCCTGCGTCGGCGCGGCCATGGAGCCCTTCCTCCTGGACCTGACGGAATTGAAGAGATGGACCGAATGTGCAACGATGCTTCTCGCTGAGAAGGATCTCTCTCTTCTCCCGTCGCGGTTGCCTACCTTTGGTGATGGGGTGTTGGTCCACGGGGCAGGGGTCGGGTCTGGAAATGATGGCAAGGTTCTGGACACCGCTTCACCATGCCTTGCCTCGGTGGATGCTGCGGTCGAGCGCGGTGTCCAAGGGCCGCAACCGCTCCTGGATCGCGGGGACGAAGCGCCTGACTCGTGGCCTCGCCTGATTCTGGGGCCTTCAAGGGCGCCATCGCTGGAGACCTGTGAGGCTGAACTGGCTCTCTCGGACGCCGTGGACGGGTTGAACATCGGAGATGGACACTCCACTGCCTCTAGGACTGAAGCCTGGGACGCCTCGACTACGCCGATGGCGGCCGCGAGCCGACCCGGTTCTGGTGAGCTCTCATTAGAGGGCTCTGACGGCACTAGGCCTGCTGACGATCCGGACAACATCATGTCACCCTCACCGGCGAACCCCGCAGAGTTACAACTATTCCTGTCCACGGTGGCGGGGCCACTCATTCCACCACTCGTGTCCACTCCACCGCCACGCAAGAAGAAGGTGGTGCCACTGGCTGGCTCACCGAGGCGTAGTGGTCACATTGCAATAAAAAGAAGACCAGAGCAATCTCTGATGGCGCGGAGGATGTCCAGGAGCTTGTTGCCCGTGTGTGTGGCATCCTGGGACCTGAAGAATCATTCAGCGAGGCTTCCCGTGTGGCCTACCTGGAAATGTTCCAGCGTGCTCCCCTTGTTGTGGCAGCTCTTCAGGTCATGGAAGCACTTGTCAAGCAAGTGAAGAAGCTGAAGAACAAGGTGTCACCACTGAAGAAGAAGGTCAACGTCAAGAACACTGTGGACAATGCGTAGGAAGCCACCACGGTCGTGCTACTGGGGGCATGATACATTGCAAATGTATCTATAATTTTTGATGTTCCGTGCTTTGTTTTATCTACTATCTTGTGTTTTGTCCACACTTTGGATTACTTTTCATATGATTTCTTGGACTAACCTATTAACAAGAGCCACAGTGCCAGCTGCATGTTTTCTGCTGTTTTTGGTTCCAGGAAAGTCAGAAAATGAATATTCTCGGAATTGGACGAGACAAAAGCCAAAGTGCCTATTTTTCCGAAAGTCATGAGATGCCAGAGTACGAGACAAAGAAGGGCTAGAGGGTGGCCACACCACCTAGCCGCGCGGCCAGGCTTGGCCCGCGCCAGGGGGTGGTGTGGCCAGCCCAGGCACCCCCTCGGCCTCCCCTTCCACCTATAAGATGCCCTCGGGGCGAAAACCCTAAGTGCCCGATCAAAAATCCACGAAAGAGTCTATAGCCGCCGTTGTCTCCGTCCCTAGATCGGCAGGGATCTGAAGCTCTTCCTGGCACCCTGCCGGAGAGGGGAATTCACCCTGGAGGCCTTCTTCATCACCATGCAAACTTCCAGTGTGATGCGTGAGTAGTTCATCCTTGGACTACGGATACATGTAGTAGCTAGATGGCTGGTTCTCCTCCTTTGTGCTTTTATGTCTAGATCTTGTGAGCTCCGTTCATGATTAAGATCATCTATTTGTAATTCTGCATGTTGTGTTTGCGGGGATCCGATGGATATTGAGATGCTATTTCAGATTGATTATTGATTCTATCATGTCTTTATTATTTGTGATCTTGCATGCTTTCCGTTGTTAGTAGCTATCTTGGCCAAGTAGATGCTAGCAACTCCAAGAGTTAGTATTTATGCTCGATAGTGGGTTCATGCCTCTGGTAATCTAGGGAAGTGACAGAAATCTCTAAGGTACTAGATGTGTTGTTGCTACTAGGGAGAAAACAACAATCCTTTGTTCATAGAACAATCGTATTGTTTACTTTGCACGTAGTTCGTAAAGCAATAATGTGTTGCTTGCAACTTAATACTGGAGGGGGTTCGGATGATAACCTGAAGGTGGATTATTAGTCATAGATGCAGTTGGATGACGGTCTATGTATAATGTTGTAATGCCCAATCGAATATCAAAGGAGTCAAGATGATTAGTATATGCATGTATTGCTTTCTCGATGTTTGTCAATTGCCCCACTGTAATTTGTTCACCCAGCATGTTATCTATCTTAAGGAGAGCCACCTCTAGTGAACTATGGATCCCGGTCCTTTTCTTTACATACAATCTACAAACTGTTTACTGCTTTGTGTTTACTTTCTGCAAACTATTACTTCTTTCCATTCGATACGTTTAATCCTTTGTTTTTCGCAAAACATGGTGAGATTGACAACCTCATCGCAAGTTGGGGACAAAGTTCTGTGGTTGTGTTGTGCAGGTCTCCACGTTGCTACTAGCACCGGTAGTGCGCCCTGCCAAGGCTCAGCTAGCAACACCTTTGGGGTGTTTCCTTGCTCCTACTGGTTCGATTAAACCTTGATTTCATAACTGAGGGAAACTTGCTGCTGTGCTTATCATACCTTCCTCTTGGGGTTCCCAACGAGCTCTACATCATCATCGCTCCAGCATTTTTCTGGCGCCGACACCGAGCCATCAGGGCGTACGCCCCATGTTCCGTCTATCAGCCGTAGTAGCTGTGTTTAGTCTATTAGCAAGTCCGCCATCTCTGCTAGTTTCGGCAAACCTTCTTCAAAGGTTCCTGCTGCTCATCGTCATTTTTCGTCTCCGCCTGTGTACCCCGATGCTACTACTTGTTGTCCGAATCTCCACGAGTTTATTGTGAGTCCACCGCAAAACGTGTCAAATTGGTTGCTTCCATGTCGCAGAAAAATGTGAATCTCCTAAACTGGAACCCTCGGGGTTTGAATAATGCTGATCGCTGCGATGCCGTCCGTGACATCGGTAAGGACGCTCACGCCTCCATTGCCTTCCTACAAGAAACGAAGCTCGCCACGGTCGACAACACGACCATCTCCTCCATGCTCGGGACGAACTTCTCGGACAACTTTGCTTTCCTTCCCGCCATTGGTACGAAGGGCGGCATCATCATCGTGGCATCAAACATTTTCTTCACCTTAACTGAGGCCCACACTACTCACAACACGCTTTCGGCTACAATCACCATGTTAGAGGAGGGGACTAGTTGGATGCTTACCTGTGTCTACGGCCCGCAAGGAAACCTCGAGAAGCTGGCTTTCATCCAGGAGCTGAGGGGCCTTAAACCGCTCGTCCGGGGCGAGTAGCTTCTTGTTGGAGACTTCAACCTCATCACAAAAGCTTCCGACAAAAATAATCTCAACATAAACCGCCGCCTTATCCGCAAATTCCGTGAAGCTAGAGACATCCTCCACCTCAAAGATATGCGTATGGTCGGTAGACGCTTCACTTGGTCAAATGTCCAGTCCGACCCGGTCCTAACCAAGATCGACCACGTGTTCTTCTCGGACGATTGGGACAGCCTCTTCACGGATTCTCACCTACAAGCCATCACTTCGACATGCTCGGACCACGCCCCGCTCCATCTGCAAGGTTGTGTCAACTCTAGCAGGAAAGCATCTTTCAAATTCGAAGAGTGGCTCCGTTTGAACGGTTTCAAGGAAACGATCGCTGAGGCGTGGATCAAGGACATCGTCGACCTCGACCCCATTAGAAGAATTCACACCAAGCTCTCCTGTACGTCAAAGGCGCTCAAGAAATGGAAACGGCAGAGCGTTGGAGTCTTGGGGAGGCAAATTGCCACGGCTAAGGAGATTATTGGTCGGCTCGATGTCGCGGAGGAGTCGAGACTTCTTTTGGCCAATGAAAGGGAGCTCCGAATACGTCTCAAGGCCACCTACGTGGTCCTGCTCGCCATTCAGAAAATCAAGATGCGTCAAAGATCAAGACTTACTTGGATCCGCCTGGGCGACGCCAACACAAAGCTTTTCCATGCTAGGGAAAATGGCCGTAGAAGGAAGGTTTATATCCAATTCCTGAGCATGAGCACTGGAATAGCGATCACTACTAAAGATAAAGAAGAGGCTTTGATGCAGCATTTCAAGGATCAGCTAGGCACGGCAGCATCGCGTCAGAATAGTTTGGACTGGGACGGCCTGGGATACACTATGCATGACCTTTCGGATCTTGATGCCCCCTTCACGGATGATGAGATAAAAGAAGCAGTGTTCTCCCTGCCTTCGGTCAAAGCGCCGGGCCCAGATGGGTTCATTGGAGCTTTCTTCAAATCCTGCTGGGATATCATCAAGGTCGACGTCACCAACGTAATCACTCACATGTCCAAGCTTCGGGGAAACTGTGCTCACCTCATAAATTCGGCAAACATCGTTCTCATTCCTAAGAAGCCGGACGTCGCGGCTGCTGGCGGCTACAGACCCATCAGTCTCATCCATAGTCTTTCCAAAAATTTCTCAAAGCTTCTAGCTAACCGACTGGCGCCCGTGCTTCCCGACATCGTTTCAAAATGCCAAAGTGCTTTTGTCAAGAAGAGAAGCATCCGCGATAATTTTTTGCATGTTCAAAACCTCATCAGAGAGTTGCATTCCTCGAAAACTCCTAGCCTTTTTCTCAAGCTGGATATTTCCAAAGCTTTCAACTCTGTCGGCTGGCCCTATCTTCTCGAAGTGCTTACGGCCATCGGCTTTGGTCCGATGTGGCGGGATTGGATCTGCCTCACCCTCGCCTCTTCATCTTCGCGAGTTCTTCTCAATGGTGACCCTGGAAAGGCCTTCTGGCATGCTAAGGGCCTCCGACAGGGAGACCCACTCTCGCCGATGCTCTTCATCTTGGCCATCGACCCCTTACAACCCATCCTCTCCAAGGCGACCCTTAAAGGAATTCGGAGCCCAATACGTTCGCGTACTACCACTTGTAGAGTCTCCCTTTATGCGGACGATGATGGAATCTTCGTCAACCCTATCAGAGAGGAGTTACGGGCCATAAGGGCCATCCTTGACTGTTTTGGCAAGGCAAGCGGCCTCGTCACCAACATGGTTAAGACTGAGGTCTTCCCGGTGCAATGCGGACAAATCGATCTGGCTGGTGTTCTGGCTGATTTCCCGGCTAAGATTGCCACCTTCCCAGGCAGATATCTGGGCCTATCGCTCCACGTTCGTTCACTTCGCAAAGTGGATTTCCAGCCACTTTTCGACAAAATCGCAGGAAAGCTCCCGGGATGGTACGGCAAACACATTGCGCGGCCGGGGCGTGTTACCCTTGCGAAGTCGGTTCTCATGGCCACGGCAATCTATCACTCAACGGCCATCCCGCTTACGAGTTGGGCTCGTCAGAAGATTTCAAAGATCGTCAGGAACTTTATATGGGCTGGAGAGGAAGGTGAACGCGCAGCTAAGGGTAAAGCTCTTGTCAACTGGAAGACGGTCTGTCGTCCTAAGGCCTTCGGCGGTCTGGGGATGCCGGATCTAGAGCGCACTGGGAGGGCTCTGAGATTGCGCTGGCCTTGCCTCCAGTGGACAGACCCTGACCGCACTTGGGCCGGTTCAAAGCTGCCTTGCAACCCGTCTGATATGGCCCTCTTCAGGGCGTCCACAACGATTACTATCAGGAATGGAGAAACGGCCTCTTTCTGGCACGACAACTGGACTGGTCAAGGGCCTCTGCAACTAAAAGCTCCCGACCTATACAAGACTGCATCTAGAAAAAAAGATCTGTCGCAAACGAGCTCAACCGAGGGAATTGGATCCGCTCTGTTGCTAGATTAAACACCCTTGTTCAACTCTCTCAGTACATCGAGGTCTGGGACATCGTTCAGCGGACACACCTCAACCCTTTGGAAAAGGACACCATCAGTTGGAACCTAAGTAATGATGGCGTGTATACTGCAAGTTGGGCGTACCACGTGCAATTTAACGGTTCCTTCTCGAAATTTAAGGCAGAAAAGATTTGGTCGGCCGACGCGGAGCCAAAGTGCAAGTTGTTCTCCTGGTTGGCTCTTCACGGGAAATTACTAACTGCTGACATGCTGTCCATCAGAGGCTGGCCTCACGACCCTATCTGCAAGCTATGCGGTTCTGTCCCGAAACGGCATCTCACCTTTGCAAAGAATGTCCCTTCACGATGGCGGTTTGGAACACAATTCAGTCCTAGGACAACGAAGACATGAGCAGCCACGGCATATCTTTCCCATCAATTTCGGAGTGGTGGGACGACCTGATCACTGGGCGATCGAAAGTCGAGAACCATCGTCGGAGTGGTCGGCTGCTTTACACCCTGTGGAACGCCTGGAAGGAAAGAAACCGCGGAATCTTCACTGGCAAGCGACTCACCTACATCGAGGTAGCATCCATTACCCGGGACGACATCTTTCAGAGGGCTGGCCCTATGCTGCGATGGGGCCGGCTATCCCAGCCGAGCCTGACTAGGTTTTCTTTTGGTTTTTTCACTCCAGTGGTTTTTCGGCATGTTCCCACTTCAATCTAAACATGCCTTTCTGTACTCGAGTCCGTGGTTTTTCCCTCTTCTAATAGAATAGGCAGCGCTGCCGGTTGCTCAAAAAAAAACGTAGTGGCATCTTGTTTGTAACTTTTTGATGTGTGACACCAAGGCGCGAGTGCACCAAGGCGAGGAGATGGCATCGAAGTTGCTGGCTGGCAGGCTTCTACTCGGAGATGATCCTGTACGTCTCTCCGTCGGAGAAGATCAGCAGGCACGTGGAGGCCATCAGCCGGGGCGGCGAGCTGATAACCCTCCTCTTGGCCTTGCTCGCCCACATCAGGATTGTCGATAGGCCTACCACCCGTGGTGCCAGTGCTCTTTGATTTGAGTGTGCTACCTAGCAATTCTTGAGCATTCCAGCTACCAAGGATGTTAGTTGGCCTTTTGCCATTCTTATTTCACCAAGTCAAGGCACTATGCAAATTTGGCTAAATTGTTCTACATGGGCAATCGATCTGCTTACGTTCCAGTTCAGAGGAAATATTCTTGTTTGCATTACATAGCTTTAAATGATTTTCTATTTGAAGTCGACCGTGCTTTCTAATGAGATCACCATGCATGCTCATGTACTGAAAAGCTGAATGGAAGATAATGCATCACGCGGGATGATAACTTAAACATATATATGTAACTGGACTTAGTTATGAAAAGAAAACACTACGGGCCCTTCTCAAGCATCTCAGAATTTTACCACAACTTGATGCATAAAAAAGAAGAGATTCAGTGCATTTTAGTCCTGAGAGTAAAATCACGGATCGTAAAAAAGAGTAACATAGCAGAGAGAAAACCGACTTGACTAACTTAAAAGGCAGATGATGTAGGATCACCCTAGCAGGCGCATGAACAGTTAGTTCTTGCTGCTTGAAGCATCTGGCTTGCCCTCCTTTTTAGCCTTTTTAGGTTTCCACGCAGAGCTGTTTGAAACAGTATCCTCATCGATCTTGGGTACTGTAAAACTGAACCTCTCAAGTGAAAAGCTGTCTTTGTACTCTGGATTTGTCTCAAGAAACCTCTGCACCTCCCCTATGCCCTTTGCACGCTTCCCGTTTGGCATCACATAGTAGATGTCCATTTTAGTGAGATCGCCTCTCATAACCACCAGTCTGTCAGTACTTGGTGGAGGCTTTGGTATGTTGGGCCTGTCAATGACCCAGATGCGGCTGTTGTCATACTCAATGTCTGCAGGGTCTTCACATGAGCAGTCAGGTCGTTTACTGCAGAACCATGGGTCAGCAGTCAGGTTCTCACGAATTGTCTCAAATTCATCTTTTGTTGGAACCGTACGCCATTTAAGACAATCAGAACACTGGACTGCATACAAGCCAACGGATTCTGTTGAACCTCGTTTTCTCTGTCAAAATCACAAGGTATATCTTATTAGTATTTTATAACATCAGGCATGCAATTTATCCGAGTTAAGCATTTAACTCCATGCAGCAACCTTCTCCACTCTCCCTACTACTTGTAGGATGACTGGTGGATAGTGCAAAAGGTGTTTGCAAACTGTACAGTCATAGCAAATCTAATATATCCATTCCTACAATTTAAGCAAAACTAATGCCCAAATTATAAACATAGAACCAAAAGAAATATTTAAAGGAAATGAATTTGTTCAACAAATACATGCGCCGTTGTCTTTGGCTGAACAATGTCATAACACAGCCATTTATTATACTGTTGTTCTCAGCAGAGCCTAAAGAGGCGATTGGTCTAATCAATTGTTTTGGTGGACAGGGTTGTCATACTTTTGTTACATTATTCCATTGAGAAGTATACAAAAACTAAAACTACTTTTATTTTGAACCCATTATTCACTATTGGTTACATAATAGTGTAGATTATGTATATATATTCTGATGAAATCTTACTAACTACAAATATGTTAACACTGCCGCAATAGCAATTTCCAAGGATATATGGATCAGTAAAAAGCCTACACTGATCTAAATTTTGTATCAATTAGCTTATTTGACCAGAGATGGGAACAGTGTAGCCCCATTAGTAATTGGACAAATTTACACAATTCTTCATTCCCAAAGCCTACACATTTCCTTTGATTCCAAGTAAGTATGATTTTTTGGAATAACCCAAAGCTATTGTGTTCTTTTGAGCTCCTAATCTCCCTATAACTGGTTAGACAGTCTTCATATGCCTGCAGTGACAATATAGACGATATTCCAAAGCTGCATGATAACATGGGGTACTAATAGTAATGCACACCAATTCAGCCTAACAGGTGTATTAAGGGCCCAAAGAAATTATGTATCTGTTCGCGAATAAAAGATGTGCGCGAGATCACCAAATCCTACTCTCAGCCAACATTGCTGGTCTTATAGACAAAGACTAACTTTTTTGTTCAAGAACCGAGTATGTGGAGATTACCAACCAAATCACGCTCACAATCCAGTAATCCACTCACCAACCCCTACCAATTACCAAACCAAACAACCAGATGCAATCAAACCTACCTCCACAGCAGCAACGGAATCAACCGCTGGGAATGAAATAGCCATAACCCGCACCCGCCCCAGCGGAATCAACGAGTAAACCAGGCAGGTAAGGTAGGGGAAGGAATCAAAGGTGCGGAGAACATTAATCAGTCAAACATGGATGGGAAGGGTAATCGGACCTGAGAGGAGGACCCCGGCGAGGGCGGAACCGGCGACGGTGAGGACATGCTCGACAGTGAGGTGGACGGCGTCGGAAAGTCGGAGGCACCCCGCTGGAGAAGCCACCGGCGACGGCGCCGGTCGGGGGAGGGGACGAAATCAGGGGTCTGTCGGTCGTTCGGTGGGGGAGGGGACAAGGGGGTGGATCTCGAGGGTAAAAAGGACGAGAGGGGGTTTATATGGAGAGGATCGTCCACGATAAGCTCACCGAAATTGATACGCGTTGATTTTTTGAAAGATATTTTGCTTTTGTTTTGGAAACTATTGGTGCGCATTTATACACCCTCCTGCGGGAGTACATATTTTTTGCGAATTCTCCTCCAAGAGTAGCAGAGCATATTTTACATTATATATAAAATGGACACCTAAAAACCTCGCTTCCGTCGGATGGCATATAGAGAATGCACCGTCAGGGTGCACACGCCGGAAAGGAAAGTATATAACCACGCGATTGCGTTTTCAATTTTCTTATTAACTTAAGAAAAAATTCAATCGGTTGACGGGTACAGATGAACCCATTGTTTGAAAACATATTCCAAAAAGTTTTAAAAAATATATTCACATTTACATCCAGATATTTTATGTTTACACACAAGTTTAGGGAAAAAGAATCTTTTTATGTCATATGTAAAAAAGACAAACTCGAATGCTCCACATGATTATCCTTGCACATATTTTTGTCCTTTTACACAAGTTACATAAAATATTCTTTTTTCACATAAAATATCTTTATATACACGCGAATTTTTAGATATTTTGAAATTTGTTTTATTTGTATCATTTGCACCCGCAAGTCAAAACAGCACCTTAAGATTTTAAGCTATTCTACGAACTTGGTCATTTTTGTTGAAATCCATGAATGTTTAGGACATATCTTGTGAAGCATGTTTTTTCACATTTTGTTTAGCTTGTTTTTCCAAACATTTTCCATTAAAAATATAAAACAGAAGTTTTACCAAAAAAAAGTGGAAATGTTATTTTATATTACTGATTAAGATGTTAAAAGTGTAGGAGATATGCCCTAGAGGCAAATAATAAATAGGTTTTTATTGTCATATCTCAATTAGTTAATAATAGTTTCATATTGTGCTATAACTATGCCAAGTAGAAACATTGATACATGTGTGGTATGAAACAACCAAGTCCCTAGTAGCCTCTATTCATACTAGTTCGTTGGTCATGAGGATGATCTGGAGTTCAAGATCATAGGTATTTATGCTAATTGACAACAAGGTCATATCATTGTTAATAAGCCTCCAAACATCATCATAATCTGCATTCTTTTTATTACGATGAGAATCGAGATAATGGAGATGGAAATCTAGAAGTGAGATAGCGATAAGAATCCAGTGAAAACTAAAAGTTGAACCAATTATTAGTTGGGTGAAACCACTCAAATTCGTAAACGAGGATGTGGTAGTAATTAAGCTAGCTTACTCTTTATTAAAAGGCCGTAGAATTAGTTCCTGATCTTTTCTCTTCTCCAACACGTTGATGATGTAATCCTCAACATACCTTTCATTATTGTCCATGCCCGCTTGCGAAGAAATGGCAGAGTCGATGAACAATATTTTATGCTTATAGGTCCTGGATCTCACAAATAATAACCTACATACAAACACACATATATATGAACAAATTTAAAACTGTATAGATAGCTGGTAGCTAGAACCATGCATGCATAGATATATACTGACGCATTGATTGTTAAATACTCACAATTGCATGCATCTCATTGTGTAGATGTTGAAGCTATCCATATTCATAGCTAGGTACAAGTACTTCAACCTCACGGGAAAATTGGAAGCATCAATGCTGTCATGATGGTGAAAGGTTCAGCAGGTAAGCGACCGAATATTCTAATTTCTTGCATGCTCTCTGGCTTCTTTAAATTATCCACATAGTGCTTGTGCAACAATGCAATGTCTTTGCCAAGCTCAGCCTCAATATTGCTAACATCACCTTTTATCTGTTTTTCCCCAGGATTATAAAATGTCTCATGTATCTGGGACTCCCCCACCTTACCCCCTCAAAGAATGAATGCATCTGCTCGGTGTCCATTTGATTGAGGTCTACATCAGCAACATTAGCCGGTGACTGCTGCTTGGTGTTCGCATTGTTTGTAGCAGTCCTGGCATTTTTTTGGCCTTGCCCGTGGTAGGTTTGGTTTTCATAGGAGCTCGAGGATTCCCTATGGGCTTGGGAAGCGCATTTGAGCGCGTGATCCTAGCTGGAGCTGGTGGCATCCCCTTGACAGCCAAAATAGGCATGGTGTCTTTAGCATTGGGAACAGTATTGGGGTCTGTTACGACAACTGTAGGCACTAGTTTCTCTGCTATCTTCGGGGATGCATGGGGCACTTGTGACAACAATGCCTTATTCGTTGGATTAATTGGCATGTTAACCCTGGTCTTGGTGGCCACACTGATGGGGGTTGCCTCTGAAAGGGCATGTATTCCTACGATGAACCAGTATACCACTGCATGATATAGTACACTATAGTCGTTGACATAACACCAATGAAACACCGTTCACTAGTATTACATTCCTTAGAGTGTTACAACAGAAACACAGCAGGTCCAAGACATGACTATAGATTACAACTCGACTCTTTAAAAATATCTAGAGAACACTCTAGGTTAAAGAGGAAGAAATCAACTTCTTACAAAGAAGAACCAGAAAATACTAACTCAGAACCCTCTAACTAATAATACTAGCATCTAAACTATCAGGCTTGCAATTGCTACTAATGCAATGCTCTACAGAAGTAGATTTTATGGCTAGAGTATCTACTCCTATCTAATCAGGAACTTCGTCTTCACTTCAGTTGATGTATAGGTTGACTTCATTGACTTTATTGAAGAATTTGAGATGTCGATGATGGTTTCTTGAGCATAAGTTGGTGTTGAAGTCATCGGCTTAGAACCTAGCAAGGGTTAAGAAGGTACGGTTGAGTACGAGCGTACTCAGCAAGTTCACTAAAAAGGAGTGTTTGATGCACTAACTACAACCACAAACCATAGGTCGTAGGCAATGCAGGTTTTTGTAAACATTTTTTCAAGGATTGTTTTTATTCTGAAAAGTATGTCCGACAGCCTTCACAGGTTGACCAGAACTTTCATGGAGTCCCTTTCCTGCCGCGTTCGTAGCTCCTTCCCGGAATAGGGAGTAACATGTCACAGTTCTTACACTCTACAGAGGTGCGTTGCTTTACCCATGAGAGACCAAATACTTGTTGCACAACCGGCAACTTATTACCGCCCACAATACCATGATGTGGGGCCCAGTAGATGAGCCAAGCTAATCACTACCCTTTTCCGTGACCCCGCATGAAGACACGATCCACCAGGACATGCCCCACCTTTGTTAAGCCCCATATAGGACCGGTTAAAACCATGGTAGGCACCTGAAGACCCTGTGAGACGGTTATGCCCTGGCAAGCTCCCTTAAAGGTCCAGCTAAACCACTAGCAGCCTCTCAAGATAATCTAGACACCAAAATCATGGGGAAGTAAGGGGTTCCACCCATGTGCTAGGTTTCTCCATGATAAATCCTAAGCCTCATGATTAGGTCATCCGTCCATGCGAAAGGAAGAAGATATAGCTGACTTCTCTGTCCCATTCCAAATCTCATGGTTAATGCGTAATATACGGTGCTAGAATCACTGGCGACATTAGTTGTTCAGTCCTAGATGATACATTCCTATACAATGTCATTTCCATTGCCAATTATGATAGATTAGCTGATCACCCTGGATTAGTAACTGATACTTCAAGTTAATTATGAAAATAGTATTTCCGATCTTTTTGAAATGCAAGTGATGACAATAGTTGAGTTACAAGCATAGAAAATAATCAAAGGACATGAGCAAGTGTGAACTTGCCTTTTATGATTGCAAGATTATGCAATCACGGTCTTTAAGACAATAAAATATCCAAATTCTGTAAACAACATCATTGGTCTAGTAAGGACGAATGTTTAAAGAATCAAGATGCAATTATACATAAGTAATGTAATGCAGTTTAATAAACGCGAATCCTCGGACTAATCGTATCTGATCTAGGGTTTGAAGCTTGCGATGAGTTCGTTGGAATGTGTTGCACTTTTATACCAATTTCACACTTGTGTTTCTTATTAAGGCTTGTGAGAGTGTCTGAAACAATATGTAAATACAACAAGTAGCATGCAATAGTAAAGAACTCAAGTGTGGAATGGTACACAAGGATTTCTTAAAACGGTTATTAATTCATTAGAGTCTTCATACAAATACTTAAGGATTAGTTTTAATATTTCTTGAAAGAATAACTTTTGAGGAAAAGATTACTTTACCAAGTAAAAGCATTTAAATCTTAAAGCTAAAACTTTAATGTTTTCTTACTAGTTATGAGTATTAATGAAGAAAGCAGTTATCATTTTGAATAGTTTTCCACTAGCAAGTGGTGACTTATATATTTTGAATATGGCATCTTATTACAGGTGGTTTACTTCTTAATGATTTCTAAAGGTAGAATACAAGTAGCATTGCTTTTTATGGAATTGATGTTTTCTTAAGGTTATACTTCATAAATACAAAATAGGCATTACTTTAATTACTTAAGAACTTTGTTTAAATTCTTAATTCGATTCTTAGTCTAGTAAGAGAATTAGTAGATATCATCTTGGTGATTTTGTAAATACATAAGATCCTTTTTATAAATAATATACTATTCTTGTTGATTTCATAATTGATAAAATCTTTTTAGGAAAATTAAAATACACTTAATTTGAGATGATAGTTTTAGTAAATACATCTTAAGATGGTTAGACCTATTTTTACTTCACTTAAACATCAATTGAACTTGTTTTTACACTTTTAGACTTTAAAAAATAATGCCAAATGCAAAGTAAAGATTTATGTATTTTTAATACATTAAGATATTTGAAAATAGTTTTAATCAAGACTTAATAAATATTCACTTTTATTTTACTTCAAGTATGAAGAGTAATATTGTTAATGTGTAGATTTTATTTTTATGATTATTTTGGTATATTATAAGTATTTTTATGATTTTTAATTAATAAGATATGATTTTATAAGTTTTATCACTTTATAAATACTAAATAAATAATAAATACTTAGTCAAGTGACATAAAAATATATGAAAAAAGTTTGTAAATGTAGATTTTGTTTTTCCTAGAATTTTGGTATCTTATACTTATTTTTAAGAATTTTCAGTAATAGAAGATATATTTTAAAAGATTAGTCCTTAATAGGTTATTTACTACTACTAACAATTATCTTATTTTAGTTGGAAAATAAAATATGATAATAGGTTTAGAATATAGAATTTATTTTTCTGAACATTTTGATATATAATACATATTTCTCTGAATTACAAAACAAAAGATATTGATTTAACAAGATTTAATAATTTTCTAGATTTATTTAAGTAAACTACTAAATGATTTACTGCATCACTGCTGACATCAGCATGACACAGTACACACGGTTCAAACTTTTATACCGAGTCTGTTCTACCCTAAGCCACTGACTGGTGGGGCTCCCGCCATGTCACATGCCACATGGGCATGGACCGAGTCAAAATGACCTGATGGTCTTCGCTGACGTCACCTCGCTGGATGAGGACATCATCCCACCGGGGCATGGCAGCGATGCCAATTTATGGCACCAAGGACATCACAGAGGGATGTGCTCGAATGAGGGAAGTAGGGGGAACACCTACCTAAGGCGGTTCCGCTGTCTAATAATCACCGAAGCATCGACAACGATGATGATGGGTGGCGGTGCTCGGTGGTTTACGGTGCGAGCACGTAGCGGAGCGAGAGACATACGGAGGAGACATGTATGAGCACCATGGGCTCACCTTGATGGCAGGGTAGGGCTTGGGGAGGCTGGCATGCTCCGACGACGTTGAATCGACGGTGGCCGGTGTCGGGGGAGACGAGCATGTCGGGCTTGATCCAGGGCACGACGGCTCGATTACTTTGGTGGGAAGGTAGAGCGCGAGGAGTGGTGATGCGAGCTTCATCGACGGAGCATGGGGAAGGTCGGAGCAGTGGGTCTCGTCGGTCTCTGACGGTGACTAGTGTTAGGGTTTCTCCCGAAGGGGAGAGAGAGAGAGCTTCAGAGAGAGGGAAAGAGAGGATGAGGACGAGCGGGAGTGTCGTCGTGGCGTTCTTATCCCCTCCCAGGTGACAGTGTGCATCGCGGCGGTTTAAGCTTGCTGACACTGGCGAACGGCATCGAGCACCAACACGCAGGTGTCTGTGTACATGAGGATGACGATGATGGTTGCTTTGCACAAACCCCCCCGTCGTCCAAGCTGCTGTCCCACCTGTCAGCCAGAGAGAAAGGGGTGTCTTGGGCTGGTGTTGGGCCATGGTGAAGTGAGCGCAGGGTTGCAAAATTCGCACGCGGGCAACGGATAGGAGGATAGGGAATGGGCCTTGGGCCGGTTCTGCTTACAGTTCTACTTCCTTTTCTTTATTCTATTTCTATTTTCTATATTTTTTATATTTACAATTTTCTTTCAAATTTGATTTCTACAAGGGTTTAAATCCTCAGAGTTCTGGTGCAATATTCCAAATGGTTTAAAGATTCATTATACTAAATCTTCTCTTCATTTTTCTTATCTTTTCGAAATTCATGAGTGCACGAAAGGTTCTTTTATTTAGTAAAGTAAATATAAATTAGGATTTTAGGAATTTGCTTCTTCTAAAGCAAATCTTATGGAGATGTTCTTATTTCACCATGGTAATGGTTATGGCAAAGATTTAAAATGATGAATGATCTATAGAGAACTCTATTCATACTTAGGCTCATAAAGGAATGATATATATATTTATTTATTGTAAGGTAGTAAACCTTGTGGTTCATAAAGTGGTGATTTGAATTTCATGGTTCTCTATATTTGGTGGTTTCTCCCATTCCAACTCTACTTAGTTTGTGGGGTTTAGAACTACCATAAAATAATCCCGGTTAAGTCATTATGCCTGAATGTCAATCATCAATGAGGAAATGAAAATGTTCATTTGCAAATAATGGACATGAGTTTGGGAGGTTTAATAGATTCATTAATGGAGGAATGAAGATATTCATTTACAGATAGCTATTATGGGTTTTAAGAGTAGTTAATGAACTCACATTCTCTTATGGGTATGGATGTAGATTAAGCGCTAGGATAAATTGCCTTCATGCTTTGTGGCCATGGATAATAACTCAACTTAGAGTGAGCTATTGAGATTGCTTTACTAAGGTGATCTTGATGGTATATGAGACTAGGTCTTTATCAGGGTTTAATACAATCAGGTGGATAAGGCTTCCATCATTACACTCTCAACTGGTATTCTACTTATCTCTTAGACATTTCATTTGACTAAGAGATACTATCCATTGGGTGCCTAAAAATAAGAATTGGTTTAACTACCCTCTTTATTCTAGGGTTTTAAATAAAGAGGTAGACATGGGTCTTGTCATGGGTTGATATGATCTTGGTTGAGGCTTCTAAAGAATTCCTATACGCACACTTCATTAAGCTTGGGTCATGGTTGTAACATCCCAAAACTTTAATCCAAGTGATCAAGATCAAATCTACCCAATTTAGGGTTAACAAAAACTTTTCCATTTAAAAATCTTTAAGCATTCATATGTTTGTGCATTTAAATAGGAGTTGTTTTGAATTGCCATGATTGAGTGATCCTTTGGTTGTAAAATGACTCTAAGGTGAATTACACATCATCTAGATCATCCCCAAGCAAATCCCAAATAAAAAGAAATCAAAAAGAATAAATAAAGGAAATGGTCACTTTTGCCATTTTAATCACGTAGCCCACTTTGGCTATTCCTAGCACTCAATTTCAAACAGAGACAATTGTGGTTCTTTGCACCTCTTTCTAGTACAAGTAGTGATGTACCAAGGCCCCCTTTGTGATCTCCCAAAAACATTCAAACTCTAATTTTAAATGACAATTGAAAATTGAATCTAGTTCATATGTCTAGATACCACTTTTCCAAAAACCACTCAAATGAACTCCATTTCAAAATCCTAAGAAAACCTAGATGCTCAAGCATAAGATGAATCACTCCACCAAAAATCTTTCAAAAATTCAGAAGTTTCTCTCATGTGGCCATTTGATCGAACACCTGGTGAGCAGACTCATTATGGCCTAACTAACACTATTTTGGAGCAAATCTTGTTGAGCCATTTGATGCACATTGATCACCTTGGTCTGCCCCAGGCCCAACCAGACCAAAACCGCCCCATGCCCTAGCCCCTGGCGCCAGTGCATCGCCACCCCCGAGGCCATGCTCGCCGGCCAAACATGCACAAGCCACCTGCGACCACCAGCCCCTCTCCATCGCTCCAGGGAGTGAGGCGTGACCTCACCGCCACCCATGGTCCACCCCACGACCCCTACTATCCACTGGACCACCTCTGAGCCGCGCCGCCCTTTCTCTCTACGTGCAGCCAGAGCGCGATCGCCGCAAGCACTCCACAGACCACGCCTTGACACCAAATCGCGCACGTCGCTCTGCCTCGACCCCCACACCCCACCAGACATGGCCGTGCACTGCTGCGCGACCCACAGTCGCCGGGAGCCGCGTCGAGCACCGCCTCTGTCTCCTAGAGCACGAGAAGCCCCCGACCAAATGCCACCGCCCCTAGTCTGGCCATTATACCGTAGAGGACCGCCAGCAGACCGCGCACCGTCCGCCTACCTCGCCCACGCTGGTAGCCCTTTGTATCGCCGTCACTGACGAGCTCCGCCCACACCCGTTGGTCCACTCGTCGAGCCTATATAAGGAGGCCACCCCCAGCCTCATTCTGCACACCATCTCACTCCCCTCTCTCCACTGACCATTTCCCCTCTCTTGCCGGAGCCGCTCGAGCAGCACATCGCCGAAATTCTGCCGGAGGTAGCCGCTGTAGAGGAGGAGACGTGGTCGTCGATTTCGTCCACCTCAGCCCCTGCCACGACCTCTCCTGAGCCCGCCGTCGTCGTCTAGTTCGTTTGCCCGCCTCACCGCACTAGCTGGAGCCTTGGTACATCCCCAGTAGACCCCACTGACCGTGCTAGGGTTCAGTCTCGCCGGCGACGAGTCTGTCGTCGACGACGATCGTTGATCCTTGTTCTAATCGTAGTGCCCATATTGCCCCGTACCGCTTCAGGTTTTAAGTGCCGCTGACATGCGGGACCAGCCTGTCAGTCACCCTCTATGCCACGGAGCGCCACTGGGCCGGCACATTTATTTTCCCCGCGCTGACCCAGTAATTCAAATTAGGATTATTCTATTTAGACTTAAAATCAATTATGTCCCTTAGTTCAAAAATCAATTCAGAGAGTTTTACAAATCCAAATTAAGTGATTCCAATTTTGTTGGAAAGCTACTGAAAATATCTATCCAAGCCCGTTGGATGTAAATCATTTAGAGTTGGATATCTCTCCTAGTAAAAATAACAAGACAGAAGCATTTGCACATTCAAACATTTTTATAAAATCAACCATAATAGCTTTTGAGTTCATTACAACTCGCAAATATCACATTTAACCATACCTATCTGAATATGTAATAATATTATGGGTTTACATGCAGTGACTTTGGACTAGTACCAAAATAATGCTACATAGGCATTCCTAGTCACTTTAAATCATTAATTATTAAACTTAAACTTATTAAAAATGTGATCCAACCCTTAAATCACATTCCCATATGTTATAATATGTGGTGATGACATGTGTCCACATGATCCCATATTTTAATTGGAGAATATTAAATCTTAGTTAATTTCAATGAGTAGAAATTACTTTTCTCAAATAAAATAAATGAAACTAGTTCATTAAACCTTGTGATGCTTGTGATAATAATAGATCCTCAAATGTATGCCTTAGTGTGCTAAGTAGACTAGTTAAGTATTGTTTGGTGATTGTGTATTCCGTATGTATTTATAGACGATAGTACTGACCAAGTCTACGAGGAGGAGGAGTTCTACCAAGAGGAGGAGGAAGAGAATTTCAACCATTGCACCAACCAAGGAAAGCCATAATTAACAATGCAAGCTAACCCTTGCAAGCTAGATAACCTAAGCAAGATGTAATAGGCATGCTTTGGCTATACCACTTTGATTTATACCTACCCCAAGTTTTATTTACAAGCTCTACTTTCTTTACTTTACCAAAGTCTTTTACTTGTTTAAATGTAGCATAAAGAGTATAAAAATTGACCTAACTAGTTAGACTTAGATGTCATTCTATGGCATGAGATTGAGGTTAGCATCCCATATTAGTGAACACTCTTAACTTAGTAGTTTAGAGCTAAACCAAAACTTGATCACTTTAGATGGGAATACTTGGTGAAAATGACTTGTGAAAACCTTGGAATGATGAGTCATTCTATTGAGATGTTTTGACAGGTGTTGAGACACAAAAATGGTTTATGATGATGAAAATGTTGAGGCATGAGCCTTAGCCCTTTTACAAAACTGATGGGTGGGTTCGGATGCGATACCATTCCAATTTTACCGTACAATCACAATACCTAAATTGGGTAAGGCTTAGCCGGAAGTTTATATGCATTAGTATTAGTTCCCTCGCGGGAGAGGTTTGAGCTGAGGCTACCTCTCAATGTTGTCCACCTATGTAGTGCCCAAGATAACAAATGGTCATGGTTGGGAAGCCATGCTCATAGGAGGGGTGCTTATACTAGGGTGTGTAAAGGAAAGGTTATGTTTGATTATCTACATACTAAGTATGATGATTCAGGGTTATCCCTGACAGATGTATCGAATCTTGTGGTGAAAGTGTACCACCTCTGCAGAGTGTCAAACTATTCGAATAGCCGCGTCCGCGGTTATGCACAGTTGGAGTGGCCATACTATTCCATTGTCAGATGTTTTCAAAACAACTTATGAAATGAATTGTGACTTGACTTGACCACAACAGAGTTGTGACTATGACAATTAAGTTCCCACTTAGGTGTTTTCAAACTTCTTCTATCTTTCTTTGTTTCTGAACTCAGCTTAGGTTTCAAACTTAACTTTACAATTAAACTTAGAGTTAGCATTTCCTACTAGAACTATACTACTTGTTAGTGGTAGTTTGCGAGTACTTAAAGAGTACTCATGGCTTTTGTCCCTGGCTACTTTCGTGGCCAGACTATGAGGAGGACTACCTTGAAGGAGGACAGTAGGATGGCTACGACAACTAGGACTATCTCCCATCATCAGCATTGCCTGTGACTCTGAAGATGGACCCCACTGCTATGTTATTTATTCCGCTACTTGATTGTACTAAGACTGGATCATGAGATCCTTATTTGTGTAAGACCCTATTATGGTTTGTAATGGATGATGTACTATGATATCAAATCTGTTATGTCTCGCAAAAATGGTAATCCTAGGATTGCGATGTATGGCATAACAGGCATCTAGGATTAAAAATCCGGGTGTTGACAAGTTGGTATCAGAGCCATCCTGACCATAGGAGACCCTAGTTAGAATAGACTTCCGAACAAAAACTTAGTTTCAAAACCAAAGTGAGTATTTATGAAAACTATTTCCTCTCTTACCCTTGGGAATTCTTTCTCTCAAAAAAATTCATGTTCCTCCAAATTCTTACATTACTACATAAAAACTTGACACACTTGATCACTTCACTAACTTTATCATCCTAAATTCTTATAGATGGAAGCCCAATACAACAAGTTCTACCAGTTGGGCAACATAGGCCAACTGATCTTCGAGAGGGATTTGGATGCAATATCTAAGTTCTTGGAGCATCCTCATCCGGAATTCCTTGGAGCTCAACTCCCGGGTACACCAGGAGGAGATTTACAATGGCTAGTAACTGCTGATCTTCGAGTCAAGATAGAAGCACCAGTATCTGGGAGGATTCAGTTCTCCGTGAGAGAGAACAACTGGCTAGATGGATTAGCCAGGGCAATGCATGAAGCTCTCACACGTCTGTGTGCCCTGAGTGTTAACCTAATCCAAGGAACCCGCTTTGTTCACTATGCAAGGCGTGATTCTATGGGAATGCCGCTCGAGATGCCAAGCCACCCAATTCTGAAGTGTCAAGTGGAGAACCTCGACTTCCTACTGTACGACAGACATAAGGAGTTAGACAATGCAAGAGAGCTTGTCAACAACAACCTCGCTATTGCCGCCCAGAAGGCCCAGACTTTCTCATTGCTCGTCAAGGATCATCAGTCTCTACGCTGTCAACGCGCCAAGAAGGATCGCACCATCGACCGTCTTCGCAAGAAGGTGGCCGACCTCGAGAAGACCATCAAGGATCAAGAAGCTCAGCTTGCCGTAAAGGAAGAAGAAGAGGAAGGTGAAGATATCCAAGGGGATACTGACTCCTATCGTAGCAATGATGATGACTTTCTGGTGGAGGATGTCGTGGAATTCTACACCGACGATGATGACTCCGACCTCATCGATGATGAGTAGATGCACTAGAGCACTGTCGTAGCATGAGGAGTATCAGTCCTATTGTATCGTATCTTACAGAATGGTTCTTAAAACCATCTGTTTTCCTTTGATGTTGTGGTGTGTGTGTGTGTGTTTGTATCGTGTGCTTTGCGGGAATGAATGAAAAGAGATTAGTTGCAAAACCTGAGTCAAACTCAAAGTTTTAGCTTTGAAATCAAAACCATGAACCTTAGAACTTTCCCTCTTACCCCTTTATCTATCTCAATCTTCAGATGACTCATGGAAACCAAGCAGGGAGCAGCTCATCGCAAGACCCAATGCTGCAGATTCTGCAGACTTTCATTGCAGACCATGGAGCAAGCAGGGCAGAGCGCCAAGCCAATCTACCAACACTACAATAGATCGCCCAGATGGCTCACAACAACCAGAACCATGGAAATCAGGATCATCATGGGTCTAAACTCAAGAACTTCCAGAATACAAATCCCCCAAACTTTAGTACTTCAGAGAACGCACTGGATGCTGATGACTGGTTGCAGACAATGGAGAACAATTTAGAAGTAGCAAGAGTGGATGCCAACGAGAAAGTTCTCTTCGCCACCCACTATTTGGCAGGAGATGTAAGAGCATGGTGGAACAGCATCCGCACCATGAACCATGGTCAAGTGATGACATGGGAAGCCTTCAAAATCAAGTTCAGTCGCACCCACGTGCCGCATGGTCTAGTCACTAGAATGAGAGATGAATTCTGAGAGTTGAAGCAAGGCAGAATGACTGTAGTGGAGTACCATGACAGATTCCTGTCCCTTGCAAGGTATGCACCTGATGAGATCAACACGGAGGCCAAGAAGAAGGAGAGATTCTTGAACAGACTACATGATGAGATGCAAACTGTCCTCATCAACATCCGTTTCCAGGATCTCAAAGAGCTAGTCGACTCTGCGGCCATTCGGATGGAAGGGAAGATTAATCAAGCAAACGACAACTGCAAACGTCGTATGATGCACCAAGTTGGATCCAACAGTCACCAGAAGTACCGTCCCAACCCTTCTGCGGGATATGCACCAAGGAAGAACCGACCCCTAATGTCTCGCCCAAGCTATCCCAACCGTAGCGGAGGAAATGTGAAGTCCGGAGGAAACAACAATCACTCCGGCAACACCAACAATTTCAACCGTGCACCTCCCAAGAGCAACAAAAACAACAACAACAACACTGCACCCAGAATTGGAAGCAATGCTGTGCCCGTGGCAGCGAAAGACAAGTCTCAAATCACTTGTTTCGAGTGTGGAGTGAAGGGTCACTATTCCAATGAGTGCCCCAAGAAAATTGCCGCCACTGCCAATGTAACTGCCCCAGCTCAACAGCAGCGTCGTGTTTAACCAGGAAGAAGATTTGCCCTAGGGAACCCTCACAACCGCAATGGCCGTCTCTTCCACATGAACACCGAAGAAGCCCAAGAAGCAGATGTAGTGCTGGATATGATTTTCTGTCAACTTAGTTTTAGCAAGAGTGTTATTTGATTCTGGAGCATCGCACTCATTTGTCACCGAAGAATTTGCATGCACTAGTAAGATTCACCCAACCAACTTGAAGCATGTCATGATAGTTCAAATCCCCGATTCAACTACAAAAGCTAGAAAATTTTGCAAAGTTGTACCTATCAGAATACATGGGATAGATTTCTTTGCCAATCTAATAATACTTGGAACCAAAGGTTTGGAAGTAGTACTAGGAATGGACTGGATGTCAAAGCATAAAGGATTGATAGACTGTGCCAAGAAAGCCATCACCATGACCAGTAGCTCTAGAGTCTCAGTAGAGCACATATCTGAAACCTTTCCCCGTCAATTCAAGTGTAATAAGAGTCTAGCCCTGCCCACCATTGACCAAGTCAGAGTAGTCTGTGAATACCCCGACGTATTCCCAGATGAATTGCCCGGTATGCGCCCGGATAGGGATACTGAGTTCATTATTGAATTAATCCCTAGAACCGAACCCATAGCCCAGAGACCCTATAGCATGAACCCCTCAGAGTTAGTGGAATTGAAGAAGTAGCTAGATGCTATGTTGGCAAGAGGCTTGATTCAACCAAGCACATCGCCATGGAGATCGCCGGTGTTATTCATCGACAAGAAAGATGGAGGCAATCGTTTGTGCACAGATTACAGGAAGCTAAATGACGTCACCATCAAAAACAAGTACCCTTTGCCAAAGATAGAGGATCTATTTGATCATTTGACTAGAGTAAATGTGTTCTCTAAGATCGAACTTAGGACTGGTTATCACCAACTTAAGATTCGTGCAACGGATATTCCGAAGACCGCCTTTACTACTCGTTATAGTTTATACGAGTATACGGTCATGTCTTTTGGATTAACCAATGCCCCTGCTTATTTCATGAATCTCATGAATAAGATCTTTATGAATTTTCTAGATAAGTTTGTCGTTGTGTTTATCGACGATATCCTGATCTACTCCAAGTCAGAAGAAGAGCATGAGCAACATCTGAGAATTATCCTTGAAACCCTTAGAGAGCATCGGTTGTATGCCAAGTTCAGCAAATGCGAGTTTTGGCTGAAGGAAGTAGGATTCCTAGGACATATTGTGTCTGCCGGATGAGTCGCTGTTGATCCCACCAAGATCAAAGATGTCGAAGAATGGGAAGCCCCAACCACTCAAACCCAAGTCCGTGCATTTCTCGGATTAGCGGGATACTACCGCAAGTTCGTCGAAGGATTTTCGAGCATTGCCAGACACATGACCCAATTGTTGAAGAAGGACAAGAAGTTTGAATGGACCGACAAATGTGAAGCCAGTTTCCAAGAACCGAAGAAGAGATTGATTTCAGCCCCAATATTGATCATGCCAGATATCAAGAAGCCGTTTGATGTGTATTGTGATGCATCCAAGATTGGTCTCGGATGTGTATTGCTGCAAGAAGGCAAAGCCATCGCATATCTGTCTCGACAACTAAAGCATCATGAGCAGAACTATCCGACCCATGATCTTGAGTTGGCAGCCGTAGTTTTGGCACTGAAGACATGTCGTCATTATCTTATGGGTAATCGCTGTGAGATTTACTCAGATCACAAAAGCTTGAAGTTTATTTTCACTCAGAAGGAGCTGAATACGAGGCAACGGAGATGGATAGAGTTAATCAAGGATTATGACCTTGACATTCACTGTCACCCCGACAAAGCCAATGTGGTAGCGGATGCTCTTAGCAGATTGCCGTGTAGGCTAAACACCATGATCAATGAGAAGCAACCAATTTTGTATGAGGAGTTGGAGCAGTTTAGAACTGAGCTAGTTAGCAAAGGATTCTTAGCTAGCATTGAACTTCAACCCACTTTGATTAGCCAAATCAAGGAAGCCCAGAAGGGAAATGAAAGTATCGACGGAATCAAACGTCGTATTGGTACATGAAAGGTACCTGGATTCACCAAAGACAAAGAAGGAGTTCTGTGGTACAAAGGCCGTATCTGTGTGCCAGCAGATTCGGAGCTGAAGCAAGTTATTATGCAAGAAGCTCATGATACTCTTTATTCTATCCACCCTAGAGGAACGAAGATGTATCAAGATTTGAAAGAGCAATTTTGGTGGCATAAGATGAAAAGAGAAATCGGAAGCTACATCACCAAGTGTGACATCTATCAAAGAGTCAAAGCGGAACATCAGAGGCCCGCAGGACTATTGCAACCATTGCAGATTCTGGAATGGAAATGGGATTCCGTCGGAATGGACTTTATCACCGGTTTGCCTACTTCTATTAGGGGAAATGACTCAATCTGGGTCATTGTTGATAGACTGTCCATGGTAGCTCACTTTATACCTATCAAGATAACCTACCAGAGTTTGAAGCTAGCAGAGTTGTATATTGCCAGAATTGTTAGTCTGCATGGAACCCCCAAGACCATAGTATCAGATCGAGGAACCCAATTTACCTCGAGATTTTGGCAGAAAGTCCAAGAAGGATTAGGAACCAAGTTGAATTTCAGCACCGCTTATCACCCGCAAACCGATGGACAGACTGAAAGAGTCAACCAAATCCTAGAAGATATGTTAAGAGCTTGTGTGTTGGAGTATGGATCAAAATGGGAAGATTGTCTGCCTTTTGCAGAATTCTCATATAACAACAGTTATCAAGCCAGTTTGCAAATGGCACCATTTGAGTTCCTGTACGGAAGAAAGTGTCGTACCCCTTTGAATTGGTCGCAAGTAGGAGATAGTCAGATTTTTGGACCCGACATTCTCCAAGAAGCCGAAGAGAAGGTTCACAAAGTCCGTGAGCACCTCAAGACCGCCCAATCCAGACAAAAGAGTTATGCTGACAAGAAGGAGAGACCTGACTTTCAATGTTGGAGACTTTGTGTATCTCAACGTTTCGCCATTGAAGGGAACCCAACATTTTAGTCTGAAAGGAAAGTTAGCCCCCAGATATATCGGACCCTTCAAGATTCTGAATTGTCGAGGAGAAGTATCTTATCAACTGGAACTGCCAGAAGAGATGTCAGCCATCCACAATGTGTTCCATATCTCGTTACTTCGCGAATTCCTAGAAGTGCCGGAGAAGACCGAAGTTTTCAAGAACATCGATCACCGAGCTATTGATATCAACAAGGATCTGACATATCGTGAAGTGCCCATCCGTATCTTGGAGGAAGCCTATAGAACCACCAGGACCAGGAGTATCAAATTTCTCAAGATTCAATGGAGCAACCGTACCGAAGAAGAAGCCACTTGGGAGCGAGAAGATTACATTAGGACTGAGTTCCCAGATCTCTTTAGTTCCTAGTTTTCTTTCTTAAATCTCGGGACGAGATTTTGTTTAAGGGTGGAAGTTTTGTAACATCCCAAAACTTTAATCCAAGTGATCAAGATCAAATCTACCCAATTTAGGGTTAACAAAAACTTTTCCATTTAAAAATCTTTAAGCATTCGTATGTGTGTACTTTTAAATAGGAGTTGTTTTGAATTGCCATGATTGAGTGATCCTTTGGTTGTAAAATGACTCTAAGGTGAATTACACATCATCTAGATCATCCCCAAGCAAATCGCAAAGAAAAAGAAATAAAAAGAATAAATAAAGGAAATGGTCACTTTTGCCATTTTAATCACATAACCCACTTTGGCTATTCCTAGCACTCAATTTCAAACAGAGACAATTTTGGTTCTTTGCACCCCTTGCTAGTAGAAGTAGTGATGTACCAAGGCCCACTTTGTGATCTCCCAAAAACATTCAAACTCTAATTTTAAATGACAATTGAAAATTGAATCTAGTTCATATGTTAGATACCACTTTTCCAAAAACCACTCAAATGAACTCCATTTCAAAATCCTAAGCAAACCTACATGCTCAAGCATAAGATGAATCACTCCACCAAAAATCTTTCAAAAATTCAAAAGTTTCTCTCACGCGGCCATTTGATCGAACACCTGGTGAGCAGAATCATTATGGCCTAACTAACACTGTTTTGGAGCAAATATTGTCAAGCCATTTGATGCACATTGGTCTCCCCTAGGCCCAACCAGACCAAAACCACCCCATGCCCTAGCCCCTAGCGCCAGTGCACCGCCACCCCGAGACCATGCTCGCCGCAAAACATGCACAAGCCACAGGAGACCACCAACCCCTCTCCGCCGCTCCAGGGAGCGAGGCGTGACCTCACCGCCGCCCACGGTCCCCCCATGGCCCCTGCTATCCACCGGACTACCTCAGAGTCGCGCCGCCCTTTCTCTCTGCGTGCAGCCAGAGCGTGCCAGAGCACGATCGCCGCAAGCACTCCATAGACCACGCCTCGACACCAAATCGCGCACGCCACTTCGCCTCGACTCCCACACCCTGCCAGACACAGCCGTGCACTGTGATGACCCACAAGTATAGGGGGTGTATCGTAGTATTTTCGAGGGAAGTGAAACCCAATTTATTGATTCGACACAAGGGGAGCCAAAGAATACTTATCAGCCTTAACAACTGAGTTGTCAATTCAGCTGCACCTGGAAACAATGTTGCTCACAACAGTTTATCAGTAGCAACAGTTTTGTAGTAGGAATAGTAAAGTAACAGTAGCAACAAAACAAAGACAGTAGTAACAAAAGCAGTAAACAGTGGGATTCGAGTGCGGTAGGCATAGGGATGAATGGACGGGCGTTGCATGGACAAGACAATTCACATAGCAATCAGAACATAGGGCAATTGTAGATAAATAAGATAAAGCACCCAAGTACTAGACAATCCTAGGCATGTGTTCCATATATAGTCACACGTGCTCGCAATGAGAACTTGCACAACATCTTTTGTCCTGCCAGCCCGTTTGCAGCGGGGCCTCTAGGGAAATACTGGCAATTAAGGTGCTCCTTTTAATAAAGCACCGGAGCAAAGCATTAACACTCCGTGAACACATGTGATCCTCACATCAAAGCCTTTCCCTTCTGGCTACCCCGATTTCTGTCACTTCGGGACCATAGGTTCCGGACAACGACGTGTGTAAACAGCTTGTAGATAAGACCCAAAACAATACTATCATGATGAATCAATAATAAGTTCAGATCTGAAATCATGGCACTCGGGCCCTAGTGACAAGCATTAAGCACAACAAAGTTGCAAAAAAGTCATAAATCACTAATAGAGATACTAGGCACTATGCCCTAACAATCTGATGCCATTACATGAACAATCTCATCCAATCCCTACCATCCCCATAGCCTACAATGGGGGATTACTCACTCATAGATGGGGGAAACATGTATGGTCGATGGAGAAGCGATGGTGATGATGATGGCGATGATCTCCTCCAATTCCCCGTCCCGGCAGGGTGCCAGAACGGAGTTTCTGGTGCTGTTTCGTGGAATTTGGCGGCGGAGCGGAACTCCTTCTGGAAAAAACGTCGAACCCCCCGAAGTTTTTAGGTCAGAAGGCTCCTTATAGGCGAAGAGAGAGGCCGAGGGGGTGCCTGGGGGGCCCATACCACCCCCTAGCGCGGCCTGGCCTGGCCCGCGCCACCAGGTGGTGTGGCCACCCCAGGGCTCCTCTCCGTCTCGTATTCTGGCTCCTGGAGTCTTCGGGTGAAATAGGATTTTTGGCATATTTTACGGGATTTTTCCTGATAGTTGATTTTCTGCACAAAAAGTAGACACCAAGGCGATTCTGCTGAAAACAGCGTTAGTTCGCATTAGTTGCATCCAAATCACACAAGTATAGAGGAGAAACAACAACAAAAGTGTTCGGGAAAGTAGATACGTTTTGGACGTATCAACTGCCCCCAAGCTTAGCTTATTGCTTGTCTTCAAGCAATTCAGTTGAAAATTGAGTGCGATAAAAGAACTTTCACGAACACATTTTCTTCATATGATGTAAATAATCTCAGCAATGTGATCAACTACTGAGACAATTCATAATAAAGAGTATGCAACTGAGTTTACTCAATAGTCATTGCAAGCTATGAAGAGATTCCAACTCAAGAATAATAAGTAGCATAAAGCACGAACATAAGCAACATTACAATGCTCATAGAAAGGTATGATAGAGTGGTATCTCGCTTGCCTTTGATTATGAATGTCAAGGCACCTCCGAAGTTCAAATGATGACTAGAAGTAAAGATATCAAGGATACAAGCATCAAAGTCATAACATGAATAGTCAAGTAATGAAACAAACATAAAGAATGACAACTATGCTCTCAAGAAGGTGCTCAAAGAATAAGTGGAGACTCAACGAGTAGAAGAAAAAGGTTTTGAATAATTTTGAAAGGCTTCCAAATGCTGAAAGTATGGTACTCGTTAGCTTTGAGCTCTTATTGCTCCTATCATAAGCATCTTTAATGTGGTTAAGGTGAAAGTGACACAACTAAGAGGATATGCTTGACAAATTATAAATTAAAGTCTCATGCCCCTTACTTACGAAGACCGATCCTCATGCTACTCAACTTCAGTCACAAGTAAGATCTTGTCGTTGTAAGTTACATGGATTTTCTCAAACACATATTGGTTGTTTCTAAGAGGTAAAAGCGAGGAATATTGGAATTGGGTAGGAGGGTGGGCCACAAAAACAAATCTGGTACTCCCTCTGTCTAGAAATAAATGACTTGCATTTATCTAGATTCGCATGTATCTAAACATATTTTACTATATAGATATATGCGAATCTAGACAAATTGAAATCTATTATTCGTGGACGGAGGGAGTAGTATATCTAGGAAGACAATTTAATCAAATCATGATAGATATGTGAGGAAGTAGTCAATCAAATAATATAAAAAATATAAAAAATCAGTTGCTTGTTCGCCCAATTATGTTCAGAATCTTTCGTTTGCTCGGGTGCTCCAGCAGCTGCATCCTAGCGATGCAACAATACGGATCAACAATAACAATGAAATTATAAGGGCTGTTTGGGGAAGCACACATACTTACTGTTAAAGCATAGAGTTAAGGGGCAGAAAATCCAAAAGAATTGCAGAAATACCGGCCATGAAATCACATAAAAACATGATTTGTTGTAAAAGCTCGATTGATCTAAAATGCATGGCAACAAAATTATTAATTTATACTCTGGAAAAATAAATCAAATGAAAACGTGCAGAGTAGTATTTATACCTATAATTTATCTATTAAATTGATTGTTCATTCAATTTTTGCCCCCTTTTGGTTCCTGCATGAGACGGTACGACAGGCTAGAGCGGCTGATACAAATACTTCAGTTCATATCAAGGATTTGGTTACCGGTCGTAAATCCGGTAACCGGAAATCCCGAGCACCCCTAGGAAACCGAGTAACCGACCAAAAAAATTCGAGATTTTTTGAATTTTTTAAATTTAAATTAATGAATATAGATAAATACACAATATCTCTGAAGATTTCATCGTAATAAAGTGTGGCGTAGTGGTTGGTTAACAACGCTGCATCTGTGATACCGTAAGGTCCCCAGTTCGAGTTACTTCATTTTTTGAAGACCATATAATGGCTGAGTGAAATTAATTCACGTAAAACCAAAAAAAACTACGTGCCTGTGGAATCTGGAGCAAGGATAGACCAGTGAGGTAGATCAGCTGATGTGTGTAAATTGAGTTTAAATTCTATTAGAGAGCTCTAAAAAAATTTTAAATTCAAAATTTGATTTTTAAATTTGTCCGGTAACGGTAACCGAGAATCCCGAGCCCCTCGGGATTTTTTTTTGCCCGGGAACCAAAATCTTGGTTCATATGCATACACATACAGCTCTAGCTTCTTTAATCTTACACGATCAAAGAAATAACATTGTGCATACCATTACATACCTCAACTTCAACATGCACGTATACACATCCTAATTTCCTGGCTGAGTTGAAAAGGACTGAGAGAAATCGTGCCATCGCAGTGAACGCGTATCACACGATGCCTTGATGTTCAAGGAGTGGAGAGCCCCGGCGCCGGTATTGCGTCATGAAGGCCTAGGGCTTCGTCCCTCAGCCGCGGGCCGGCTGTGCGTTTTTTTTTTGTCTATTGGTTCAAATCGTAGGGTGTTGTTCAAGAAGGCGTGGTAGTAAATCTTGCGCGATCAAAGAAATATAGTAACAAATTGCATTTCAAATGATTACATACCTCAACTTCAACATGCACGTATATATCCTGATTGGCGAGTTTAAGTGGAATGAGAGAAATCGTGCCATCGCAGCAGGTCCCGGTATGTGAACGCGTATAACACGATGTTTATGGAGTCTAGAACGCCGGTGACGAGGGTTTAACTCATCAATGCCCATTGTTATGGACTTGAGTTTTGGAGAAGAGAGGAGCGCTGAAGATCTCGGTACGGCTAGCAAACAAGCACACAGAGACGCAAGGTTTACCCAGGTTCAGACCTCGTAGAGGATCCTACTCCTGCTTGTCTGTTCTTGATTGATGATGATCCGAATGATTACAATGTCGCCGATGGCGGTGTATGCGCATATTAGATCTGACGTATGTCTAAATCTATTGTCTATTGTGTATTGTGGGAGTCTCGATGTCTAGATCTATTGTGGCGTAGCGTGTTCTCCTCGTTGGACCCTCCTAGCCTTTATATATGGGGAGGCTAGGTCTCAAGTACCAATACGAGTTGGTTACAAGTTGTATTCAAACTCCAGTCTTGAGGTTTCCTTGTTTTGTGCGTTTGCGAGTCCGTGTCCATATGGGCTTCATATCAGTCGAACCGTCATAGGCGTCATGGACCTTGACGATTCGTTGAGTGGGCCTTCCGTCGAGCCGCACCAGGTACGCTGTAGTTGGGTGCCTATCGGACATACCCATGTCAGTAGCCCCCGAGTGTCCATGCGAATCGTAGATTCGGGTGGAGACTTAGTAGTCTTGAGTTTTGCATTAGGATGTCGAAGTCGATAGTTATGTGGAGTGCGAAGCACTTCACCCAGAAGTTCAGCGGGTCAGTCGAATTTGTAGTAGTTCATAGGGATGATGGTAAACGTGCCTGGTGCGCTCGACGGATCGGGACCAGTTAATTTTTCTAGGGAAAAAACAACGCTACCTACTCAAACTCGATTCCCCAGACTCGAATTCGGAAATTGCTGGTGTAATTCGACTCATGCCGCAGAGGTCTTATAGAGTTCGAATCCCAGTATATAAGTGTGAGCACTCGACGCGTCCGTAAAGGCATATTCATCGTACCTGCAGGCACGGATATATCTCTGGTAATGCGGAGCAGATGCGTTGCCAGGCCTTATTCAGGTCTTATCTTCACGCCGTAAGCACAGCATCCGAATTTTTTGCCATCGCGGAGATGATTCGGGTGGCACAGGAGACGTAATCTCTTTGGAGGGAAAATATGAGGCGGAGTCGCCATAGCATTCAAGTGTGGATGTTATCGACACACAATACGATGTACAAGGAAAAATAATCATAGGGTGTGCGACTAGCGCTCCCTACGGGAGTAGCCCCCGAGTGCCTGGTTGGGTCGAAGACTCGAGTGGGGACTATAAGTATTTTGCGACTACTGTCGTCTTTTGCTTGTTTCAGTTAAATATGCTTTCAGCGCTCCCTATGGGAGTAACCCGAAGCCCATAATCGAATCGTAGATTCGAGTGAAGGGTTTTCATAATGCTTGGATATCTTCACAAATTTCTTCGGGTGCGCGGCCAGCGCTCCCTATGGGAGTAGCCCCCAAGTCCTTAGTCGAATCATGGATTCAAGTGAGGATTTAGAGCGTGTCACTCGAGGATCTTGTATATGCACATTCAGTGCTCCAGTTTGGAGTAGCCCCCGAGTGTCTAGCTGAGTTGTAGACTCAGGTAGAGACTCGAGTCTTGTGTCTTGTAGACGTAGTCACCAATCATGCGAGAAGAAACTACGGGTGAGTCGACGATGCGGATGAAGTCGACGCAGTCACTTCTATCAGGTGCGCAGCCAACGCCGCGTATGTGTAGCATCAAGCGATGCAACCATCCGAGGAGGGACTCGACTCGGGTCTTGAGTGTATGTCGTAGTCAGTTATTTTTTCATCTGCTGTTGGAGGATCTAATAGAATAGCTCGATGCAGTCGACATCTTTGTAAGCTACAGAAAATGCAAAGAATTGTAAAGTATCTATATCTTGTAAAGAATATTTGCATGTCATCATGTCAATAATATTTTCTGGTGCCAATCGAGTCAACACTTTTGCACTGTTTGCTAGGCCTTTTCGTTAGCCTGATTACCGTTAGTCTCAGTACCTTGCCGAGGTGCTCGGAGTTCAAGGATTCGACGATCAGGCAGAATCAGCTACTCGGGCTGTCGCGTACGAGGTGCTCGAGTGCATGGAGTCGACGTCACATTAGGTTACTCGAAGAGGGCACAACCACCGAGTGTTTCGAGTGCGAGTTAAAAAAGAATGAGCTCTAAGTAGAGGGAAAACTTAGCTTTATTCGTAGTTGCCGTGGTGAACGAGTCGCGTGAACCAATGCGATCGGTGGATCGCGAGAACCGATGCGGCCGACGGGTCATGGTCGAGGTCAATGGAGTCGCGAGATGGACAGAGTCGACTCAGCGGCGAGTCACACGATGGACACGGAGTCAACACCGTGGACGCAGTCATCATGGCGGTGAGTCATGCAGCGGAAAGAGTCGCCATGGCAGCAGGTCACGCGGCGGACGTAGTCGACGCGGTGGACCAAAGTCGTGTGGTGATGACAAGTTGCCATAGGCTCACCCCATCTGAAAACTGTAGAAGGTCACTGGAGTCGAAAGATGCGGTAGGTCTCCGTAGAGGAGGGAGCCCTAGAGTCGCTAGAGCCAAAGATCGTAGCGGGTCTCCGGAGTCGAAGACCGCATCAGATTGATGGAGTCGAAGACCGAAGCGGGACACCGAAGTCGAAGGATTCCCCAAGTGGCCAGAGCCGAAGACCGTAGCGAGTCATTGTAGCCGGAGGCGGCAGCATGCCTCGTGGCGGAGTCGATAGAGCCCTCGAGTGTAGATTCTATGTGGTCAATGTGGTCGAGGTAGAATATGACAGATGAAGTCGCATGGCGGAGCCGTCGAACGTGGCAATAGCCGAAGTACTCGACGTCGACGTGTATTTGATCCGCGGATTGCTCATCGCATCATGATTTTATCTGTATTTCTCAAAAAGTCGATTAGTAGACAAAAGATAAAATACAATAATTGAAAACAAAAAGATTTAGTGAGAGAGATTGTTGTGTCCGATGCATGTATTGCTTCACGTCTTCTCTTAATATATGTATATACGTTGAACGTGATTTAGTACCATCCAACGTGTTGGGTTTCTCTGCGTTAAGTGTGCACACACTTGATGGAGTGGGGACTCGCTTATACATCCAATGCATGATGTACTGTGATATTAATCTGTTATGTCTCGCAAAAATGGTAATCCTGGGATTGCGAGGTATGGCATAACATGCATTTGGGATTAAAAATCCGGGTGTTGATAAGTTGGTATCAGATCCATCCTGACCATAGGAGACCCTAGTTAGAATGGACGTCCGAACAAAAACTTAGTTTCAAAACAAAAACAAGTGAGTATTTATGAAAACCTATTCCCACTCTTATCCTTGAGATTCTTTCAAAAAAGATTCATGTTCCTCAAAAATTATTTCAACCCTACATAAAAAATTGCCACACTTGATCACCTCACTAACTTACTCATCCTAAATTCTTATAGATGGAAGTCCAGTATTGCAAGTTCTACCAGCTGGGCAACGGAGGCCAACTGATCTTTGAGAGGAATCTAGATGCACTGTCAAAGTATCTGGAGCTCCCGCACCCGGAATTCTTCGGGGCCCAACTCAACTATCACGTAGGAGGAGATCTACAATTGCTGATAGTTGCAGATCTCAGTGACAAGATGGAAGCACCAACTTTGGAGAAGATCCAATTCACCCTGAGGGAGAACAACTGGCTAGATGGATTAGCCAAGGCCATACACGAAGCTCTTGCCCGTTTGTGTGGGCAAAACATCAACCTGATCCAGGGAACTCGCTTTGCTCATTTCGCAAGGCATGATTTCTATGGGAATGCCCTTGGAGATGCCAGGACATCCGGAGCTGAAGCACCATGTGGACAATCTTGACTTCATGTTGTATGATAGGCAGAAGGAGTTGGACAACGATCCTGCCTACGCTAACCACAAATGTGCCATTGCCGTCAAGAAGGACCAGACCCTCGCCATCCTCGCCAAGGAGCGCCAATCACTTTGTTGTCAGCGCGACAAGAAGGATCACACCATCGATCGTCTTCGCAAGAAGGTGGCTTCTCTCGAGAAGACCATCCATGAACAGGAAGTCCAACTTGAAGCAAAGGAGGAGGAGGAAGGTGAAGATATCCAAGGAGATATTTACTCCTACCTCAGTGATGACAACGACTACCTGGAGGATGATGCCATGGAGTTCCACACCGATGATGATGATTCTGACTTCATTGATGATGATTAGATGTACTTGAGCACTACCGTAGGAGTGAGTTGTACCGGTCCCACTATATTGTAGTTTCACAGAATGGTTCTTAAAACCATATGTTTTCCATTTGTGTGTGGTGTGTGTTTGTATGGTGTGCTTTGAATGAATGAATGAGAAGAAGTGGGTAGTTTGCAAAACCTGAGTCAAACTCAAAAGTTTAAAGCTTTTGAAACAAAACCATGAACCTTAGAGATTTCCCTCTTATCTCATTATCTATCTCAATCTTCAGATGACTCGTGGAAACCCTGGAGGAAGCAGTTCATCTCAGGACCCAATGTTGCAGATTCTGCAAATGCTAGTTTTCGACCGTGAAGCTAGTAGAGACGAACGCCAAGCCAACTTAGCCACTCTTCAACAAATAGCTTAGATGGCCCACAATAATCAAGGCCATGGAAACCAAGATCATCATGGATCCAAATTCAAGAACTTTCAGAATACCAACCTGATGGGGATATGCCGAATGGGGTATGCCTAGTAGGACGTTCCGATTGGGCCAAAGGTACCGCGAGTGGGCCTGCAGGACGGCGGCGGAATGCGACTAAGGAAAAGGCCTGGTGACTAAAGACTGGAGGCCTGGAACTGTACTCAAAGCCCAGCCGGATTAGGTCAAAGCCTCCGAATCCATATCTTGTTCAGTTGTAAACTGTAAACCCTAGCGAGGTGCCCCATATATAAACCTCCCTGGGTATCCTGAGGACTTACATTCCATCATACACCCCCTCAAGCGACTCGCTGCTTAGACGCCGAGCTCGCCACCCCTGTAACTCGCTCTCCATCAATCTAATCTAGTAGGAGTAGGTCTTTACCCTCCGGGGGCTGAACCTAGGTAAACCATGTGTATCCGCCCCCATCTCGCACCGCATATGGCTGCCAGCTCTCGCCCCCGATTCAATCAATCGCTGCCAGTAGCAGCTACTATTGTGGCCATTTCCACGAGAGTGGCGCCCACCGTGGGGACTAGCCGGACTGGCCTAAGTTCTGCGGCGAGACCCTACTCACCGATCGATCAGCCAATTGCCACCGGCCGCATGATCGCCATCGGCGGGATCTTACCGATCCTGCCCAGCAGCTACATCCCGACGTCGCGCCCGATCACCCACAGCGCGATAATGCCGGTCGACTCCATCAACCTCTTTGTCGGCTTCACCGGCGCGGTCGACCCAGCGGCGACGGTGATCGTCGGCGGATCACCACCGCACCATGATCTGGTCTCGGAGGAGAAGGTCCGCTCCATTAGGAGCCTCGCCACCCAGTACGACTCGGCCACCAACAGCGAGGTCGGGACCAACGCCGACGCGGACGACGCGGCCCTCCACGACGACGCTGACTCTGCGACCTCCCTTCCTCGGTTGATGGATCTATCACCGCAGCATCAGGGGAGGACTCCATCACGCGGGTCTCCAACCCCGAGGACTTCGAGGACTCCTCCATCCTGGGGATCTTCGACTCCGACTTCGGCTTGGAGTCCCCCGAGGACTTCCGTGCCAGATCCAATTGCTTCAACGCGATCTACATGGCGGGCAGCACGGCCACCCTGCCAGATCCGTTCTCCACACTGATCCCGCCGACCGCCATGGCCACAGAGGTGGAGGAAGCCCGACTGTGACTTACGGAGGCGCAGCGCAATGAGCTCACCAAGCGCGAGAGATACCGCCTCGAGCGGGAAACGGCGTGGGAACTATCGCTCTATCACCAGCGCCACATCAGGACCCGCCTAAACTCCAATGTCCAGGGCCGCGTCCTAAACTTCAAAGACGAAAGCGATCCTGCACGCGCGGCCGGGCGCGAGTACTGCGAGAACACGCCACCAAGTGGAAGCAACCGACCACCACCCGGCACACTGGCGACCGGGTCCCCACCACCACCCATTGGCCACGCGCCCCCACCGGACTAGCCGTAGATCATCATCTCGCCAGAGGCCCCGCGACGCCAACAGACTCCCGCTTTACTCCACCCCGATGGACAACGTCATTGCGGCCGATGCTGCGGTCACCAACCTCGACGTCCAGGGAGAAGGCACGCTGAAGATCCACTACGCCAAGGCTCTACTCGCCAGGGCCGTCGAGCAGCAAGGCGCGAGAGTCGACCCGCGAGGGCGGATGTACTCCCACTCCTCGGCAAGCAGGGCGGCCTCAAGCGGTCACCCCACCATCGCCAACGCAGTGACCTACCCCCCACCGCAGCCCCTGGCGAACCATCCATGGACCGCCAACCCCGCGCTCTCCACCAACGAGCCGCGACCGGTGAACAACACGATTGCCGCCAACGGGCAGCCCATCAATGCCCGAACGCACATCATCAACAACCAGGCTTGGCGGGCGCGCTAGCCCAACGACTTGAGGCACACCCTCACTAACCGTGGCGACCCCGAACCAAGAGGCTCGCTCAGTCGAGTCGGCCCCCAGTGCTTCGGACCTATGATCCGGGGGGAGAAGTACCCCGCCAACTTCAAGGCGCCCAAGGAGATCGAAAAGTACGATCTGACGTACGATCCAACGGTCTGGCTAGACACATACCTCATGGTGATGGGAATCGCTGACCACACCGACCTGCTCGCCGCTCGCTACCTCCCCCTGATGATGGAGGGTGCGACCCGACAATGGATCAACACCCTCCCTGCCGACAACATCGACTCCTAGGAGGAAATGCGGGATGCCTTCGTCAGGAACTTCGAGGGTTCCTACACCCGCGCCACTACCATCGAGGACCTAGAGCGATACATTGCTTCAAGAACGCGTGCCGGTACAAACCCCTGGTCGCGAAAATCAAGAGGGTCTACCAGACGCTTGACAACATCCCCGACCTCCTCGAGATCGCCAAGCGCTACGTGGAGGAGGACCCCAACCAGGATTTCGACGACGAGCCGGGAGGAAGACGTCGCCCCAGTGGCCACGACAGCGGATGACAACGCGACATGCGCTACAGCAATACTCACATCACCAGCAAGCATCGCACTGATGGGCGAGTCGACTTTGTCGCCAACGCTGGCTACGGCCAACGCGACCCCAAGAGCTACCGCCGCGACGGAGGAAACTACTGCGACAGCAGAAATTACCGCGCCAATAGCGCGGCGAAACCGAAATTTGACCCCGCTGCCCTGCTCAACCAACCCTGCATCTACCACCGTAGGGAGGGAAAACCCGCCAGCCATACTAAAGTGGACTGCCATTCTCTCAAAGTGATTGAAAAGGTAAGGCGAGCAAGGGAGGACCCCAACAACACCCCACCAAGGGACAACGGCAACGCCGGTGGGTTCGGACACGCCGCCGGCTCGCTACACACCTTCACCGGGCTCGGCACCAAATGCGAGAAGAAGGTGCTCGCCCTCATAGTCGCCGTCAATGCGGTGACCCAAGTTGACGTCCCCCACTTCCTCAGCTGGTTCGAGCAAAGCATCACCTGGAGTCACCAAGATCACGCGCCTAGGATCGAATACCCAGGGCGAGTCGCCCTAGTGGTCAGGCCCAAGGTGGCCGACTACTAGCTGCCCAAGACACTGATGGACGGCGGGAGCTCCATTAACATCATGTACCTGGACACATTCGAGAGGCTTCAACTCCCAGAAGCAGCAATCGAGCCGACCCTAACAACCTTCCATGGCATCGTCCCCTGTCGAAAGGCGTACCCGATTGGAAAAGTGACGCTGCCAGTCACCTTGGCACACCGGCAAACTACCGCACGGAAAGGATCATGTTCGAGCTGGTGAACTTCTACAACCCCTACCACTGTGTCCTGGGACGCGAAACGTTCGCCAAATTCATGGCGACTCCACACTACGCCTACAACATGATGAAGCTTCCAGGGCCAAGAGGCACCATCACCATCCATGGTGACCCTGATATCGCCGTGGAATGCGAGGACAAAGGCGCCAAGCTCACTGACGCCATCATCGCTGCAGAGACCGACCACATGGAAGAACTCGCGAAGTACGCGGGCAACATCAACAAGGACGACCCCACCATACTGAAGAAGCCAACCGCCGCGAGCTCCACATTCGAGGCGACCACGCACACCCGCACTGTCGAGCTCGTCCCGGGCGACTCCAGCCAGACGGTTACCATCAGGCGCACATGAGCCCTGCATAGGAAAGCGCACTCATCGAGTTCCTCCATGAGAATCGCGACATCTTCGCATGGAAACCATCTGACATGCCAGGTGTCCCAAGGGAACTCGCTGAGCATAAACTTAATGCCGACCCCAAAGTGCGACCAGTAAAGCAGTCGCTGCGGCCCTTCAATGAAGAGCACCGTCGAGCAATCGCCGAACAAGTACATCGGCTGCTAGATGCAGGCTTCATTCGGCCAATAAAATACTCAAAGTGGCTGGCAAACCCAGTCCTGGTCCTGAAAAAGAATAACACATGGAGAATGTGCATCGACTACACCAACCTCAACAGCGCCTGCCTGAAGGAGGAGTTCGTCCTACCACGTATCGACCAGATCATCGACTCAACCGCGGTATCAGAGTCACTGTTCTTCCTCGATGCGTACTCCGGCTACAACCAGATCAAGATGGCGGTCGAGGATGAGGAGAAGACGACGTTCATCACGCCATTCGGCGCCTTCTGCTACACGACCATGATGTCCGGCCTCAAGAATGGCGGCGCCACATACCAAAGGTGCATGCAGGAGTGCCTTGCGAGCCAAATTGGCCGCAACATTCACGTCTACATCGACGACGTGGTGGTGAAATCCACCCGCCAGGACGACCTTCTCGCCAACCTGGCCGAAACCTTCGCAAACCTGTGGAGGTACAACATCAAGTTCAACCCAGGAAAATGCACCTTCGGCGTCCCTACTGAACAACTCCTGGGGTACGTGGTCTCCAAGTGAGGCATCGAGGCAACTGGGCGAGTCATTGCAGGACATTATACGCAATCGCGAGGAAACTGGGCGAGTCACCAAGTGGGCCGTCGAAATCAGCGTCCACAACATCAAATACGAGCCCCGCAAAACGATCAAGTGTCGTGGTGGTGGCACGGCAGATGCCATGGATAGGCTAAAGATGGGGCCAATGAATGCTGGGGGAATCCAGGGAGGGAGAGCATGGTGATTCCATGCACGAAAGTTCTTGTATATTCTCTATCAATGGTGTTTACAAGTGCTCTTGAGGCTCTTAGCAAGAAGGAGACAATGTCTCTTACTCCCTACCAACTAGCCCTAGAGTTCTACCTTAGATAGAGAGTGATTCCTCTATTTGCCGTCCCCTCTCTATGGAGGCCCCGGTGCTCCTTATATAGGGAAGCCCGGGTTACAATTCTAGGGCACAGGTGGCAGCACATTCTACGAATATGCTCCTTTCCTAAAGAAGATGCTTATTTATTCCCTTTAACGGCTTGTCTGGACTTTGGACGTAACCCATGGCGTAATCCTAGTCTTTTGGCGTCACCAGGCACATGCTGCGTCACCTTGGTCACCCTGACCCGCTGGTCCTCTTCTTTACTTTACTTAGCTCACGCTACAGCTAATAAAGCCACCTTTTGACCAGCGGGGGATTCCTTCTCTTGGAAGCTACGATAACCCAACTAGCATATAGCTAATCCGGCTTACCAAGTTACCTGCAAAACAGATAGATAGGGCCGACATGAAATTTATGCCGGCCGGACCATAGTCAAGGAGCTGCTCCACGAGCCGGGTCGCACCGTGATTCGGCCTGCCTTGAGGTGACCCGGTCAGCACTAGCTTTGACCGCGCCGTACCCCGGCTAACTCGGCCCTTATACCCTGGTGTTACCCTACCCGGGGGTATATCCCCAACATTAGTCCCCGAAGCTAGTGCGATCTTAGCAAGTTTTAGTCGTTAAGGCCACAGCAAGTTCCCATATCCAGATCTTTTGCTCCTTGGGCCGAGTTATCTCGTAGCCCGGAGTTTCTCATCTTGTGACCCTTTGCTCTTTCCGAGTTATTTCTCATAGGATAGGTCTTTTGGTTGCTTATCCGGGTTACCTTTCCTTCTCTCATACGCTTCTCCACATCCTACGTGGAGGGTAATCATCATTTGCCTCATTTTAAGGGCCATGCGCATTTACTGCGCCGGTTACTGTCGCTACGTCAGGCATAACTACTGTAAACATCCCATGACTATAGCGCCTCGTTAACCATAACATTGCTTCACATCATGGGACCATCTGCTCCTGTAACCCCTCCTGTGGCCTTGCTCTGATTGGTTGTTCTGGCCTGATACACGCTAGTTGCGTGCGACGCGTTGCCTGCAGTAGATCCCACGATGCGCATGCAGCGCGATTAAGTAGGAGGCGTGGGGTGATTTCAGGAGATGTTCCTCCATTTCCCCCGCGCTTCCCAGCCTTTCTCTTTCACAGCGACTCCTCCGCCGCCGCCAGTTCTCTGCTTCACGAGCGCCACCGCGACCACGCTCAGGCAACCACTCACCTCTGTGCCGCCGTTCCTGCTTGAGGTTTCCATCATGGGGCCTTGCGCTTCCCATTTCCCTTCTTCCGGCTACCTCTACTCTGATTACTCCTTGGAAGATCTTGAATCCACCATGTCTGAGGCGGAAGCAACGGTGGTGGTGCAACAGGAAGGAGTGTAGGGCCGCGAGCATCGTTGCTGGGATGGCTCCTTCGTCCGTGAGGAGGACTTGGCTTGGCTCTATGCCTCCCGTCGCATTCCCGCCGGCATCGCCTGCCGCCTCACCGCCGGTGAAATTTCTCCTTCCCCCAAATCTGGGGAGTATGTAGTCTTTCTATCGCATTTCCAGCATGGCTTCAGCCTCCCCACTTCCGATTTCTTCTTTGATTTTGTTTCCACGTACCAGTTGCAACCGCATCACCTTCCCGCAAACGCCATTACTTCTATGTCCTCCTTCGCTTCTGGCATCGAGTGGTACATTGGCCTCTGGCCAACCAGAGAACTTTGGATCAAGTTCTTTGGCCTGCAGAGGAACGTGGTTCCAGATAAGGAGCTTGCCCCAGAGGACAAGCACCTGACCCAATGTGGCACCGCCTCCATCTCGCCATGAAAACAGTCCGTGTTCCCCCGGGTTACAGGACTCGAATCTTGTAAGGGCTGGGCCCAGACTTTCTTTTATGTCCGGAACACCACCAAGGAGGACCTGATCTGGTTGCTCCCCTTCAAACTAGGCCCCCCTAACACCTCGCTTTGGGAGAGCATCCCGAAGCAGCCCACTGCCCTGGCGAACCAAGTGGCGCGCCGGATCAAGGAGCTTCTCAAGGAGAAACTCTGGGGGGAGGATATCATGATCACTTTCCTCCACAGCCGGGTCTCCCCCTGATATATTGCAAATGTATCTATAATTTTTGATGTTCCATGCTTAGTTTTATCCACTTTCTTGTGTTTTGTTCCAACTTTGGAGTAACTTTCATATGATTTCTTGGACTAACCTATTAGCAAGAGCCACAGTGCCAGCTGCCTATTTTCTTCTGTTTTTGGTTCCAGGAAAGTCAGAAAATGAATATTCTCAGAATTGGACAGGACAAAAGCCAAAGTGCCTATTTTTCCAGAAGTCATCAGATGCCAGAATACGAGACGGAGAGGGGCCAGGGGCCACCCCACCACCTGGCCGCGAGGCCCAGCCTGGCCCACGCCAGGGGGTGGTGTGGCCGCTCCCGGCACCCCCTCGGCCTCCCCTTCCGCCTATGAGATGCCCTCGGGACGAAAACCCTAAGTACCCGATCGAAAATCCACGAAAGAGTCTGTAGCCGCCGTCATCTCCATCCCTAGATCAGGAGGGATCTGAAGATCTTCCCGGCACCCTATCGGAGAGGGGAATTCACCCTGGAGGCCTTCTTCATCACCATGCAAGCCTCCGGTGTGATGCGTGAGTACTTCATCCTTGGACTACAGATCCATGTAGTAGCTAGATGGCTGGTTCTCCTCCTTTGTGCTTTCATGTTTAGATCTTGTGAGCTCCGTTCATGATCAAGATCATCTATTTGTAATCATACATGTTGTGTTTGTGGGGATCCGATGGATATTGAGATGCTATTGCAGATTGATTATTGATTCTATTATGTCTTTGTTATTTGAGATCTTGCATGCTTTCTGTTGTTAGTAGCTATCTTGGCCAAGTAGATGCTAGCAACTCAAGAGTTAGTATTTATGCTCGATAGTGGGTCCATGCCTCTGGTAATCTGGGGCAGTGACAGAAATCTCTAAGGTACTAGATGTGCTGTTGCTACTAGGGAGAAAAGAACACTCCTTTGTTCATAGAACAATCGTATTCTTTACTTTACACGTAGTCTGTAAAGCAATAATCTGTTGCTTGCAACTTAATACTGGAGGGGGTTCGGATGATAACCTGAAGGTGGATTATTAGTCATAGATGCATTTGGATGGTGGTCTATGTATAATGTTGTAATGCCCAATCAAGTCTCAAAGGAGTCAAGATGATTAGTATATGCATGTATTGCTTTCTCGGTGTTTGTCAATTGCCCCGCTGTAATTTGTTCACCTAGCATGTTATCTATCTAAGGAGAGCCACCTCTAGTGAACTATGGATCCCGGTCCTTTTCTTTACATACAATCTACAAACTGTTTACTGCTTTGTGTTTACTTTCTGCAAACTTTTGCTTCTTTCCGTTTGATACGTTTAATCCTTTGTTTTCCGCAAAACACGGTGAGATTGACAACCTCATCGCAAGTTGGGGACAAAGTTCCGTGGTTGTGTTGTGCAGGTCTCCACGTTGCTACTAGCACCGGTAGTGCGCCCTGCCAAAGCTTAGCTAGTAACACCTTTGGGGTGTTTCCTTGATCCTCCTTGAGGGAAAGCCCATATTGATCCAAATAATGTTCCTTTAGCCTCTTTGGTTGCTCCAGAAGAGCAGGTAGATGTGAACTTCATAAAAAATAACAATTTTGGCAACAATGCTTATGGTAATAATGCTTATAGGAAGAATTTTGGTAACAACAATTACAAGCCATATCCTCCCAACAATGGTAATGCTTATGGAAATTCTTACAACAATAATAGGAGTGCTCCCTCTGAACTTGAAGTTATGCTTAAAGAATTTATTAGTAAACAAACTGCTTTCAATAAAACTATTGAGCAAAAACTCTCTAATGCTGAAAGAAATATAGCATCTTGGGCTGAAGCTCAATCTTCTTTGAATAAAATGGCTGCTAAACCTGAAACTAATGATAATCCCTTTGCAGCTACTAATGCCATACAAGTGAGAATTGATGAAAATGTTAGACTATTAGCAGAATTACATGCTAAGTGGGAAAGAGAAGATGAAATTGCTATAAACATTAGTGTTTCTACTATCACCGCCACTAGTGTTGAGGCTAGTAATAGTTCTACTACTTTAGATGATAAATTTAATTTTGATCTTGATGGTTGCAACATCTCTGAAGTTATTAAGTTCCTACAAAATCTTGGTAAAAGTCCTAATGCTAGTGCTATGAACATGGCCTTTACAAAACACATTACTGATGCTCTCATAAAGATTAAAGAAGATAAGATGAAACACAAAGCTTATATTCCTATAAAACAAGAAGATGGTTGGGAACCCATCATTAATATGAAAGTGAATGACTTTGATTTCAAAGCTTTATGTGATCTTGATAGTAGTGTTTCTATTATGCCTAGAAGGATTTATGATATGCTTGATTTGCCTCCACTTGAAGATTGTTATTTGAATGTCCCACTTGATGATAATGCTAAAAAGAAACTCATGGGGAGTCTTAATGATGTTCTTATTATGGTTAACAATGCCTATGTCCCCGTTGATTTCTATGTTTTGGATGTTGAATACAATGCTTCTTGTCCTATTACTTTGGGAAGACCTTTTCTTAGAACTGCTGGTGCCATTATTGATATGAAAGAAGGCACCATTAAATATCAACTCCCACTCAAGAAAGGCATAGAACACTTCCCTAAAAAGAGAGAAAATATTTTTTTTGCTTCTCCTATGAAAACAAAATTTGGTCTTAATGCTTCTTCATTTAAGAACACTTGATTCTTTCTTTGCTTCTTATGCCTAACTTAAAGGCGTTAAAGAAAAGTACTTATTGGGAGATAACCCAAAAGTTTTAGATAAGTCTTGGAAGTTATTACCTCTGTAATAACCTCTCCTTATTCTTTTTATTTGCTTTTTGTGCCAAGAGTAACCTCTAATGAGAGAGAAGTAATGATTGGGAAAGTTGTTGTCCCGAAACATATTTCTGTGCTTCACCATAAAAATTCGTGTAAAATCTCTGAACATCTTTTCGAGGCGTGACTTTTTGTGCTTCTGCCCCAGGTTGTTATATAACTTTTGTTAGTTCAACACTTTTTTATTTGAGGAACAGAAGGTCTTCGGAAAAATTCGTCTTTACCTACTGGTCTATTTTGACAGATTTCTGCCATTTTTCTGCATTTGCTTCTTGTTGGTTCCTTTTTGAGTTATTTTAGGGAATTTAGCTTTTTGAGGGAAGTGCTACAGTATATAGTGTTCTAATGGAAGTTTATTTGGTCTTAGAACTGAACCTTAAGACTTATTTATCTTGAGTGCACTAATGTTGCTAATAAAGATTGTTTGATGTTTTGTATGAAGGAAAAATTTCATGTGTATGGAAGGAATGAGTAATGATATGAAGGATGGACTAAAGCTCAAGCTTGGGGATGCCACGCGTGTCACCCCAAGAAATATCCAAGAAGTACAAGCTTCAAAGCTTGGGGATGCCCAAGGCATCCCCTTCTTCATCAATAAAAATCCCAGGTTTCTTCCAAACACTTCATTTTTATTGTTTCATGCACAGTTGTGTTGTTCTTGGAGCGTCCTATTTTTCGTTTTTGTTTTGGTTTTTAGTTTGCTTGGTTTGCTTAGTTTGATGAATAAATTGGTTGGACCCCCTCTTTCATACATTGGTTTGCAAATAGTTTGGTTTGGTTTGGAAAAGAGTAGGAAAGTTCATGCGTTTGTGGTAGAAAGAGCTCGTTTTTGATTGTGGCCTATGCTTTGTCATTACATGCTTGATATTGTTTTGGATTTATGCTTAGTATTCCTTTCTTTAGCATGACTTGTTATAAACAATTGAGATTGCTTGATGTGCCTTGGATGAATCATGCGTTGTTTTAGCATATTAAAGCATAGCTTAGTGTTATTCTCCTTTGATGCTTTATTTGGGTTGACTTGGCGCATGCTCACACCATGTTATGACTATCTCAAGTCACCATAGCCTTTATGATCCTTTAGTTTTCAACTTGTAGTATCACTTTATGCTTTCATCAATGATGTTTTGTCGCTCTGCATGGTTATGGCCATTATTGCTCTCTTAGTTTGTCGCTCCCAGTATTTTGCTAGCCTCCACAACAAAGTATGAGTTCCACTCATGCATCCAACTCCCTAAACCAAGTTTTTCCAAAGAGTCCACCATACCTACCTACTAGCTTATGCTATTCCAAGTATATTCATGCTTTTGTTTACCTTCCAAATTAAACTTGATATGAGAATACTAGTGATTAAAGCTCTCACGAACTTGATGGCACACTTTACTTTATCGCCTCTAATAAACTTGAACCATTGGGTCCTTCTTTGTTGCGTATATGCTTGCGCTTTATAAGTTGAAATTAGCAGAACCATGTATCATGGGGAACGCTTTCAACATTGCACTTGTACTTTGTACCCCGTTGATATCATGTTCTTTTGCTTACGGATCCCGGCGGTGTGAAATAAAAGTGGAACTTGTAAGATCATGGAGTTTGTATGTGTGTTAGAGAAACGCCTGAGCCGCTAGCCTAAGCCATGCCTAATCATGGTGGAAACTTGCAGCATCACCATAATGAGCACTCTATGAAACATCCTCAATAAAAACCTACGCAAATAGCAAATAAAAAGATCGCTGAGATGCTCATTGTCTGCTTGCCTTGTCATTTTGATTATGGGATAGCTCCTGTATCATGTGCAAGGGGTACCCCGTTGGCCGTTCTTTATGATACACATGTACTTACAATAACAAGAGCTTACTCGTGACTAAAGTTGAGTAGCATGAGGATCGGTCTTCGTAAGTAAGGGGCATGAGATTTCGGTTTATAACTTGTCAATCATATCCTCTTAGTTGTGTCACTTTATCCTTAATCACCTTAAAGATGCTTATGATAGGGGCAATGAGAGCTGAAATCTATAAGTACCATAATTTTTGGAAGCTCTTTATGAGACTTGAATCCCTACTTCCTTTTATAAAGGCCTTTCTTCCACCATTATATTGAGTCTCCACCTTCTATCTTTATGCACCTACTTTGAGAGCATAGTGGCCATTCTTAGTTCTATGTGCATTGTCCCAAGACTAGTTGATTGATGCATACTTTGATATTGCTTGTTTTAAACTATTATATCTAGTCACTCTTATGAACTTTGAAGGTGTCCTATGCATTTATATTTGCTACTCTATGAGGGACAAGCTGAATACTATTATGCTATGTTTTCTTTATGTGAAACAAACAAACGTCTTGCAAAACATTGTTATTCATGAATCTTTTGTTTGTGCCTTTTCATGTTGCATCATAGTTTGTTTGTCTTATTGCTAGAACTTTGTCTTTCATGTTATGATTGAAGTACTATGATCCCAGCTTTGAATATTTTGCAAATACTTTGATCAAGCCTTTGATGGTGCATGTCACCTCAAAAATTATTCTTTCTTTTTATCACTTACCTACTCGAGGACGAGCAGGAGTTAAGCTTGGGGATGTTGATACATTGCAAATGTATCTATAATTTTTGATGTTCCATGCTTCATTTTATCCACTTTCTTGTGTTTTGTTCCAACTTTGGAGTACTTTTCATATGATTTCTTGGACTAACCTATTAACAAGAGCCACAGTGCCAGCTGCATGTTTTCTGCTGTTTTTGGTTCCAGGAAAGTCAGAAAATGAATATTCTTGGAATTGGACGGGAGAAAAGCCAAAGTGCCTAATTTTTCGGAAGTCATCAGATGCCAGAATACGAGACGGAGAGGGGCCAGGGGGCCACCACACCACCTGGCCGCGCGGCCCAGCCTGGCCCGCGCCAGGGGGTGGTGTGGCTACTCCCGGCACCCCCTCGGCCTCCCCTTCCGCCTATAAGATGCCCTCGGGACGAAAACCCCAAGTACCCGATCAAAAATCCACGAAAGAGTCTGTAGCCGCCGTCATCTCCATCCCTAGATCGGGAGGGATCTGAAGATCTTCCAGGCACCCTGTCGGAGAGGGGAATTCACCCTGGAGGCCTTCTTCATCACCATGCAAGCCTCCGGTGTGATGCGTGAGTAGTTCATCCTTGGACTACAGATCCATATAGTAGCTAGATGGCTGGTTCTCCTCCTTTGTGCTTTCATGTTTAGATCTTGTGAGCTCCGTTCATGATCAAGATCATCTATTTGTAATCATACATGTTGTGTTTGTGGGGATCCGATGGATATTGAGATGCTATTGCAGATTGATTATTGATTCTATTATGTCTTTGTTATTTGAGATCTTGCATGCTAGCAACTCAAGAGTTAGTATTTATGCTCGATAGTGGGTTCATGCCTCTAGTAATCTTGGGAAGTGACAGAAATCTCTAAGGTACTAGATGTGCTGTTGCTACTAGGGAGAAAACAACAATCCTTTGTTCATAGAACAATCGTATTGTTTACTTTACACGCAGTTCGTAAAGAAATAATCTGTTGCTTGCAACTTAATACTAGAGGGAGTTCGGATGATAACCTGAAGGTGGATTATTAGTCATAGATGAAGTTGGATGGCGGTCTATGTATAATGTTGTAATTCCGAATCAAGTCCCAAAGGAGTCAAGATGATTAGTATATGCATGTATTGCTTTCTTGGTGTTTGTCAATTGCCCCGCTGTAATTTGTTCACCCAGCCTATTATCTATCTAAGGAGAGCTACCTCTAGTGAACTATGGATCCCGATCCTTTTCTTTACATACAATCTACAAACTGTTTATTGCTTTGTGTTTACTTTCTGCAAACTTTTGCTTCTTTCCATTCGATACGTTTAATCCTTTGCTTTCCGCAAAACACGGTGAGATTGACAACCTCATCTCAAGTTGGGGATAAAGTTCTGTGGTTGTGTTGTGCAGGTCTCCACGTTGCTACTAGCACCGGTAGTGCGCCCTGCCAAAGCTCAGCTAGTAACACCTTTGGGGTGTTTCCTTGCTCCTACTGGTTCGATTAAACCTTTGTTTCATAACTAAGGAAAACTTGCTGCTGTGCTCATCATACCTTCCTCTTGGGGTTCCCAACGAGCTCTACATCAACACCGCCATCAAGCATTTTTCTGGGCGCCGTGCATTGAGCCATCACCCCCTCCAGAAGCGAGCCCACAAGATCTGATATCTTAGCGGCCCTCCTGACCCTCACCGGACCTCTTCTTTCGAGCTGGATAACTCGGCGGTTTACCGCCGGGTTAAGTCCATAGTCAACATGGAGAAGGAGTTCTCCGAGGACTAGGAGTGGGGACTCGAGCCCTTCACCTGTGCCAACCCTCCTCCAAAGGTAAATTAACCCTCTTTCGTTTTCCGAATCTTCTTCGTATGTTGGTTTCCCTTCGTAACTTGGCGATTATTCTCTCAGAAGTTTCTCCAGCAACCACTGGAGGATGGCGAGGTACTGGCCAGCAAGTGGTTGTAGGACCGCACCCAGGAGGACGAGGTTGAGCCTGATCCGGAGGCCTTCCCGCCTACCCCGGACATCGTTAGGCGCAGTGCTGGTAAGGCCTCTTTTTTAAGGGATTAGCCAGACGATGATGATTCGGACATTGAAGTCCTTGAGGTAGTTGATTCGGTTCTCATCTCTTACTTGCACCTGGCTCATGTTCGGATGTTCACCTAACCTGGACGATCAGGTCCACGAGGTTCCTCCCCTTGCAACTGGTGGCCCGGTTCCGGCTCCATCCCAGAAGCGCACAGCTACCTTGGCCACAGCTTCGGAGGTGCCGCCGCCCAAGAAGAGGCAAAAGAAGTCCGGGGTTAAACCCTCGGCTAAGCCTGCCACCAAGAGCACAGTCCGGAGGGCACCCCAACCTCGGGCTCCTCCTACCGCAGACGGGTAATTTCTCTGATTCTGTTCCTTTGGATTTTCTCCTTCGTTTGCCTTTGTTTCTTACTGATTCTTCTTTCTGACTTGCTGCTTTTTCTTTCGGAGCTCCTAGGGACATTCCTCAGAGCGGCCCTGGCATTGCCTCCCCACTCCAGAGCAGCCCCTCTCCCCCCCGCAACAATGATTATCACCCGCTCGGCCCTATTCAAGAGGGCTCCGCGGCTGTGCCTGGCCAGAGCCCACCTCGCCAAGAGGAGGGCAATGTCGGCTCGGGGGGTAGCGGGCCGGATCTGGACACGGCAATGCCGGATCTCCCCAGCTCCTCGGCCTCTGTGCCCAATGTTGAGGTGCCAGTTTCATCGGCACCGCCCCCAGCAACCCCAGTACCAGCATCAGCACCAGCACCAGCAGCAACAACACCAGTACCAGCAGCAGCAACATCAGCAGCAACAACAGCACCAACATCAGCAACAACACCATCAACACCACCAACATCAACAACAGCAAGAACCTCCAAGACTCCCAAGGGAAAAGCTTCATCAGCTCCCTCCAGGTCTTCTCCCTCCGTGGCTGACATTTTTCAGTCAATTCCTCCATCCTCATCCAGCAAGGCTAAGAAGACCTCCGGGTCAGCTTCATCCTGGTCAGCTTCCGGATCAAAGGGCAGCAAGCAGCTGGTTTTGCACACCAGCCCCGTTGCGGCTCAATCCGCCAGGCATGAGGCCCATGTGAAGGGCCTAGTGACGAGCCATTCTCTGAGCGGTGAGAGTTACAGTCCACTACTCCTTGAGTACGTGAAAAACTGGAACAATGCCGAATTCCTCGACCCCCAAGATGATCTCCCAGAAAGGTTCGGCCCAACCGAGTTTAGCGCTCAGATGAACTCCGCTACCAAGGTTATCTCTCTGGTTGGTCGGATGATGGAGGTAATTCTTTATCTACTGTTGATGTTTTTCATAACTGAGCATTTATAGGTATAACCCTAGTCCCCGAGCCTCCGAGGGAATAACTTGTTATACGGTCGGATGCTCCTCGTAGAGCTTAGTTTTTGTTCATAACGACATGAATTTGCAATAAACTTTGGGCCGGGTCTAGTTCCCTTGGCCCTTGTCTTCTGTACTTCGAATATCCACACACCTAGAGCCGGGTTAAGTTCCACTTGGCTCAGATCTTGTAGACTTCGAATATCCACACACCTAGAGCCGGGTTAAGTTCCACTTGGCTCAGATCTTGTAGACTTCGAATATCCACATACCTAGAGCCGGGTTAAGTTCCACTTGGCCCGGATCTTGTAGACCTTGAATATCCACACACCTAGAGCCAGGTTAAATTCCACTTGGCCCGGATCTTGTAGACTTCGAATTATTTCTACTGTCTCTGAACTTTTGTCTCTTCCTTGCCTATTTTAGATTACCACTAACCGCCGAACCGCTGAGTTCTAGCGCCCGCTGGACTCTTACAAAGACATTTACAGGCGTTATGGTAAACTCCTGGAGGAGTACCAGAAGAGGGGTTAGTTTCCATCACTTTTCTTCCTTGTTCATTCAAACTTCTTAGGACTCATATGAATGTCTTGTCCGAATTACACAGCCGAGGTTGAAGCTAAGAATATAATTATGAGGAAGAACCTTGCAGAGATCAAAGGTAAACTCATCCCTTTCATATAATCATTGAACTTTCCTTGCCTCATCCGGTGGACACTCATACTTTGGGTTCCTCCAGATCATGTTGCAGTTTCTCTTGATGACAGTGTCACTATGCCTGAACTGATGACCCACTGCCTCGAACAAGCAGGCAACTATGAAGCTAAACTGAAAAAGAAGGACAAGGAAATAGCTCGGCTCAAGCAGCAGGACTTGGAAATCACTCGGCTGAACGCCGAAATCCAAAAGCTGAAGAGATCCCATCAGTCCGCGTTGGAGAAGGCCGACCAGGAGTTTGCCGAGTAGAAGGAGCGTTTAACCACGCAAATTTCCAAGGACAAGAGTCTACTGGAGGAAGCCGACATCAAACTTACGTCGGCGACCACCGAATACGAAAAACTCCAGGCCCATAATGCCAATGTTGATTCCGAACTTCAGCGACTCCTCTTCCAAATTGCGCGTAAGTTTTTCGCCCTTGCTTGATCTGTTTCTATTCAGATTTGGTTCATTTGCTCACTGTTTCTCCTCTTATCCTTAGGCAAATTCCTAGAGAGCGATACGCTTGCTGCCTCTGCCGTACGCCAGTCCCGCGAACAGCGTGGAATTCTTGATGTCCGTGTTAGTGAGCCAACCCCGTATACCACAGAAGATCTTCTAGCGAGTCTCACTGCTCGCCTTGAGGTAGTAAAAAATCATGGTTCGGACATCCTCCCGGTGGCAACACGGATGTTCAGCTGCCTCTAGCCAAATGAGACCATTCCCAAGAAAGGCTCTGCTTTTATAGCGAAACTCATGGAATGTGACACACAGCTGCATTGGTGGCGCGAATCTGCCGCACGGGCTAGGGCCGACATTGCTCTGAAGTTTGCGCTCTCATGGTACGAAGGAATCGACTTGGAATTGCTCAGCCATATGCGCACCGGGTCTAAGTGGTGCGAGGATCCAGAGTGGATCGTGCGCTGCCAGGCCTGTGCCAACAAACTCATCCAATACTCCTTCTGCCATGCTTGGAACGAGGGGCCAAGTTATCTTGATGTCGCTGATGAAGAAATTGCCTCTGGAGCTGAAGAGGAAGGAAGCGAGGGCAAGGGCTCTGAGCTAGGCGATGAGGCTGAAGACCCGGAGGACAACAAAGTTGACCCAGAGGATGAAGTCGAAGCTAGCACTCCTCCCCCACACTCCGGAGTACCTCCCTCCTCAACAGATGCTTCTTCTGATGCTCCTGCCCCTTGAAAACACTCGTCATATTTATTAGATCCCCGTAATGCCGGGCGTAGATGTACTTAAATACTTTGGTTTGTTTGTGCTACAATTTTATGTTCCAAACTAAGTTTTATTGCCGGATTATCATGGGCGAAGTCCTCGAGTTTCATTTTCTTATTCCCCCAATTTTTGACTCGGCTCACGTCTACCTTGATTCGGTTTTTCGACTTACGAGTCCGAGGTTCAAAAAATTGACTTAACAATACTTGAAACCTTGAGATTAGCTCAAAATGATTCGGTGGTGAATAAGACAAACTAAGGGTTAGTCGGAAAACCAATGTCATCCCGCTTAAGTGCTTTTCCTTAGTTGTTATTCATGTGCTTTGCCATTCCAAACTTGTTCTCTTGCTTGCCATGAAGCCAATTCTTGTTGGACAACATCAAAGTCGAAGAGTTAGGTTTTTGGTGCTCACACACTACTAATCCAACTAAGACATAAGCGACTTAACCCAGCCGACACAAAAATACGAAAACAGGAGACAAGTATTATAGCAGTCCCCGAGTCTCTGCCCGGGGTGATGAAACTTTTATTGATAAGCGGATTGCCGACATACATACCGACATACGAGTAGTTCGGATACATTCACCACTTAGGTGTAGAAAGGACGAAGCAGTGCTACATTCCATGGTCTTTTGGATTCTTCTCCGGATCTGTTCACCTTGTTCTTTTGCTGGGGCTGTGCATCAATAAGATAATAGGAATCATTGCACAAAGCTTTGCTCACAATGAAAGGTCCTTCCCATGGAGGGGATAACTTATGCATGCCAGCAGTGTGCTGTATTAGCCTCAGGGGGTTTACTTTCCGGGTATGATAGGGTCAGAGATTTTGCTGATATATGGCGGATCTGGACAAGGCCAGTTCTCTTGCTTCTTCCAGCAGATCAACATCATTTTGCCGGGCTTCGTGCACTTCGGCCTCTATGTATTGGGTGACTCTTGGAGAATCATGCTCTATGTCGGCTGGTAATACAGCTTCTGCCCCATATACCAGAAAGAATGGCGTATAGCCTGTTGATCGATTTGGAGTTGTTCTTAAACTCCACAATACTGCTGGTAGTTCTTCTATCTAGCACCCCACTGATCTTTGCAGCGGCTCTATGAGCTGGGGTTTTATCCCGGACAACACCAGTCCATTGGATCTTTCCACTTGCCCGTTCGATGTGGGGTGGGCAACTGAGGCGACATCTTACCGGATCTTCTTTTCCTGGCAGAATCTCACAAACGCTCCTTCAGTGAAATTTGTTCCGTTATAAGTTATGATGCTATGGGGGTAGCCGTACCTTAGGATTATATCTTTGAGGAATCCTGCTGCTGTTACCCCATCACATTTCCGAATCAGTTTCACTTCAATCCATTTGGTGAACTTGTCAACCATGACCACGATATGGGTCATCCCTCCTTTGGCCTGCTTAAATGGTCCTACCATGTCTAGGCACCATACATCAAATGGCCATGTAATGGTGATAGTTTTCAGCTCTGACATTGGTAAGTGAGTTTTTGTGGCATATCTTTGACAACCATTACACTTTCTTACCAAGTCCTCTGCTTGCTCCAAAGCACTTGGCTAATAAAATCCATGCCGGAAAGCTTTTGCCACTAAGGCCCTTGAGGAGGTATGGTGGCCACATTCCCCTTGGTGAATATCCCGGAGTATCTCAAGTCCTTCCTGCGGATCAACACATCGTTGTAGTACTGACGTCACACTTCTTTTGTATAGTTCGGAGTTGATAATTGTATAGGCCTTTGCCCTTCTCTGAATTTGCCTTGAACTTATTTCATCATCTAGCAAGATTCCCTCTTTCAGGAAATCAAAAATTGCCTTTGCCCAGGTTGGTATGGTCCGGACGGGAAATGGTTCCTCATCAACTTCCATTGCATCCACCGACATAACTCCCGCCGGATCAAGCTGTACAGTCCCCGGGTTTGCTGAAGTAGTCACCGGGTTTGCTGAAGCAGTCCCCGGGTTTGCTGAGGTGCTCCCCCAATCTATCTCCATAGGTGCCACTCCTAATCCGGGAAGTGACAGGATATAGATTGAATCTGATTCGGGCGACGGTGTGATAGATGGTGTTCTCAAGTGCTCCAAAGCCACATTTGGCGGAATTGGTTGCCGGGATGACCCTAGCTTGGACAGAGTATCTGCTACCTCGTTTTCGATCCGAGGTACGTGATGGAACTCACACCGTTTGAAGAACCCGCTTATTTTCTGAACATGGAACCTATACAGGGCCATGTTAGCATCCAGGGCGTCCCAATTTCCAGACACTTGCTGCACCACCAAATCCGAATCTCCAAAGCATTATATCCGACGTATCCCCACTTCCTTTGCCACTTTGAGACCATGTACCAATGCTTCGTACTCCGCCACATTATTCGAGGCACTGAAATGGATTTGAAGGACATACTTTAGTTGATCCTTCTTGGGCGAGGTAAGCACTACTCCAACGCCTAGTCTGTCTTTTAGTTTCGATCTGTCGAAGTGCATTTGCCAATAATTGGAGTCCCGCAAGGGTGGCTCATATTGCATTTCAGCCTAGTCCACAAAGAAATCCACCACTGCTTGTGACTTGATTGCATCCCTTTTGTCAAACTGTGGTGTCTATGGAGCTAACTCGATTGCCCACTTTGCTATCCGGCCACTTGCGTCCTTGTTACTCATGATCTCAGAAACGGGTGCCTCACATATCACCCTGATGGGGTGTTCCTCAAAATAGTGTTTGAGTTTCTTGGTCGACATATATACGCCGTATGCCATCTTCTGATAATGAGGGTAATTCTGTTTTGAGGCCGATAATACTTCGCTCAGATAATACACCGGCTTTTGCACCGACTTTCCTTCCTCCTCGCGCTACACTATTATCACTTCACTTAGAACTCGGTTGGTCGCGGCTACGTAGAGAAACATTGGTTCCTTAGGTAGTGGTGCAGCTAGGATTGGCGCGGTAGATAACATCTTTTTCAATTCTCGAAATGCAAGATCCGCTTGTGGTGTCCATGTGAACTTATCTGCCTTTTTCATTAGCTGATAGAGGGGAAAGGCCTTCTCTCCCAATCGACATACGAACCGACTTAATGATGCCAGACAACCAGTGAACTTCTGGACATTGTTAAGACACTTTGGTAGTTCCATTTTTTCTATGGCCCGGATTTTCGTCGGTTTAGCTTCAATGCCACGGCTAGATACCAAAAAACCGAGTAACTTTCCAGCGGGTACACCAAAAGTGCATTTCTCCGGGTTCAGTTTCATTCAGAACCTTCTTAAGTTCGCGAATGTCTGCCAGATATCCTCAAGGACCATATTGCTTCCCTTGGTTTTTATCACCACATCATCCACATAGACATGCACATTCCGACCTATTTGGTCATGCCATCATTTTTGCATGCATCGCTGGTACGTTGCTCCTGCATTACATAATCCAAACGGCATAGTGCGAAAGAAGTAAGCCTCGTACGGGGTAATAAACGCAGTCTTTATTGGATCATCCGGATTCAGGGGTATCTGATGGAAACCAGAATACGCGTCAATGAATGACAGTAGCTCACATCCGACTGTTGAGTCTATGACTTGATCTATTCTAGGGAGTGGAAATGGATCTTTTGGACACGCCTTATTGAGGTTCGTGTAGTCGATACACATGCACCATACCACAACCACGTTCGGATTATCTTTCTTTTTCTCCACCAGCACTAGATTAGAGAGCCAATCCGGATAGAGTACCTCCATGATAAACCCGGCCACTAGTAATCTTGCTATCTCATCTCCAATAACTTTCCTTCTGTCTTCTGCGAATCTCCTGAGAGGTTGTTTCACCAGCTTAGCCCCGGGTCTTACATTCAATGAGTGCGCGGCCAACTCCCTAGGTACACCTTGCAGATCTTGTGTAGACTAAGCAAAGATATCCCGATTCTCACGGAGGAAGTTGACGAGCTCGCTTTCCTATTTGCTGGTTAATCCGTCACCAATGGTCACGGTGCACTCTGGGAACTGATCATCGATTGGCACTTTCTTCGTGTCCTTAGTTTCTTGGAATGATACGCTCCCGTGTGGATTGGTCAAGGCCGGCATATGTTGTTGGAAGGATTGCGCCAATGCCGCCACTGCTAGTATCTTTCTTTTTTCTTGAGCTATCACAAGTGACTCGACTAAATTTGATCCGGTTGAGGCGCACTCGATCGAATGCCGGTAGTCCCCTGATATAGTTATCACGCCCCTTGGTTTGGGTAACTTCATCTTAAGGTAACTGACGTGATAAGCGCTCTCCAGGTTCACTACCTCGAATTCCAAGTTCTCAGCGCGGCAGTTGTCTCTTGTGCCGAATAACACATCAACACGGACCTTACCAATTGGCTCACAAGAAATACCTAGCACAATGCCATGAAAGGTGGTCCTTTTTTCTTTCAACATGTTCTCTGTTATCCCCAACTTGTGCATGGTATCCTTGTACATAATGTTGATACTGCTGCCATTGTTAATCAATACCTTGGAAAATCTCACGTTGAGATTCGGCCCGATGAGCGTAGGTTCCTGGGCTTGGCATGATCTTTGGGTGATCCTTGACACTCCATGTAATCTCTTGATCTGCCCAAGGCATATACCTCACTACTGCCGGCATTACTGCGTTTACCTCCATATGCCGGTGCTGCAAGATTTTCCGGTCATTCTCTTCCATGGTAAACACACAGTAGCTTTGGTGATGTTCCCTGTACTCATTTCATCCCTCATTCTCGTTGTAAGCCTAGCCTTGTTGTTGGTTATTTCCCACTTGATGTACAACGTCCCTTCTTTCCGGATTCTCTCACCTCGGCGGAGGTGGTGGCAGCATCAGTTGCTGTCCATTCCCCCTGTTAGTAACGGTGGCTAGGGTGTTTCATTTCTAGGTGCTTCGTTCCGAGGTGCCTGAGCATTCCCCGAACTCCCCTATTCCAATTTCATCATCCATTCACACTGCCGGGTCGTATGATTCGCTAGACTGTTCGGACTTGGCGTATGAAATTTGCAAGGTTGATCTACCATAGACTCGAATGTATACCTTGGCCTATCCTTTCGTTCTTGCCATTGCTTTTTCTGCTCCGGGGTCCAAGGCTTTCTCCCTTCGTTTTTCTGTTGTCAGCCTTGCCCTCCAGTTTTTTGGCGTTGACTGGCTCCGGCATTGGGTTGATCCTGGTTCACTGTTGCGACTTGCTGCGAGTTATACCGATAATCCGGAAGTTCATCCCTTGTCTTTCCTCGGAAATCATTCCTCCTTGACAATCCCGGGCCATCTCGGCCGTAATACTCTTCGTTTGCCTCGCTAGACATTAACCGGGGTTGCGTTGGATCTCCCAAGGCATATGAATCTGCGATCTGGATCATCTCGGCCAAGGTAGTTGGCATATCTCGCTGTAATCTCTGCCACAACATACTTCCATATCTGCACCCCTAAGCGAACCACGCTATAGCTTGTGATTCAATCACTCCTTCGCATGACTTTTGCACATTGCACCACCGAGTCAGGAAATCTCTATCTGGCTCATTCGGTCTCTGGCGGCACAACACAAGGGTTTTCGGTCTGTTGGGTCTCTTGTAAGTGCTTGAGAAATTGCTAACAAACAACTCCTGGAAATCCAACCAGCAGTTAACGCTTCCTGGTGGCAAATTGTTTAGCCAAACTCGCGCTGGTCCTTCTAGCATCTGCGGTACATACCTCATCGCCCATCTCAAATTTCCTGTTGCGATCTTAACCGTTGTGGCATAGTCAATCAACCAATCCTCTGGCCTGGTACTACCATCATAAGTTCGGGTTCCTCTAGCCATCTGAAAGTTCGGCACTGGTGGCTCATTCATGATCCGGGGCCCGAAACATGCTGAACCCAGTGGACCTTGTAACTCGATTTCCTCCGACCTATAAATCCTATCCAACTTCAACCTCGCATTATCTAGCTGCAAGTTCCTGCTTCCCAACCATGATCCAATTACGTGGTGATCCGGTTGGGGTTATCCATCGTTGACCATAGCCGAATAACCATCATTGTATCTTTCCTGATCCGGATGTGTATGATGTTGTTGTTGTGCCGTTTGTCCTGCATTTCCTTCTTGTCGAGGTACGCGTTGTTGGTGCGTCCGAGGTACATTTTTCCCCGCTCCCACGGGATCGCGCTGTCCGGCATTGCCGTTGGCAGCATTTCTTTAACCGGCATTGCCTTGGTCATGGTTACCTCGGGTAGCCACACCTCGGCTGGTACTGTGCCGGTCCTCATCAACTTGCACTGCTTTGCCCTTTCCAGCCCTTACCGGGTCATAAGGGACCATTTGCTTGTCTCTTCTCCCAGAATACACTACCTATTCTCTCCTGGGGTTATGACCCAGAGACGACGCGGCTCCTCAGGATCTTGCCGGGTTATTTCTCGCCGAATGTACTACTTGTGGGGCCCCTGGTGGTGCTAGGTTAGCCTTGTTTATTTCTTCATTTTGTTGGCATGCAACTCTCAACAGGTGATTTACCCTCTCTTGCTACCTTTGCCGGGTCTCTCCGGTTAAACCTTCTAACTCGGATGCGGCCGCATTTGCTGCTCTGAGGTTCTTTCACGGAGTACTATACCGATCCAACCCTCCTGTTACTATCGTAGCTGTCTGACCTGGCCTAGGCTCGTACTCCTTGTCAATCTTAGTGATCAGGTTCCTGCCCCGGATTTTCACTCCATCGATATGGTTTGCCTTAGCATACTATCTCAAGGTGATGTTCAGCGACTGATGTAACTCTGCTACTTTCTTTGCTCCGACTAACATTTTATGCCTTGTTTCCTCCAACTCAGCCTGTGCCTTAGCCGGATCTACCACAAGTGCTATTGGTATTGCTAAGCTATCTATCGCTTGCTGGAGAACATTCTCTGGCTTCTCTAGCAGAGGAAACCTAGATCTGGTCTGTTTTGGTGTTACCTCTGGCTCTGGCACCGGATCTTTGCTCGGTCCCGCATCTGGCGCTGTCATCAGGACCTCAACGCTGCTAGTGGGGCGAGCGATACGCACTCCACGAGCGGCGCTGAGAGGTGGTTCTCCTCCCTCGACAATGTGCCGCGGGTGGACGCAGGACTCATCCACCCCGACGTAGATCTTGTGCGTGCCAAGCTTGAGGAAGACACCGTTGCGTAGTGGAGGGTGCCTGCCGAAGCTTCCCGCATTGTTGCTGACATAGTCCAGCGCTCCAAAGCGCTGAACCAAGCCTGAGACGATACGCTCGTCGGTGCTCAAGAAGTTTCCCGTCTAGATTTTCACCCCTGCTAGCACCGCTAGCCCCACGGTGGGCGCCAACTGTCGTGGTGGTGGCACGGCAGATGCCATGGATAGGCTAAAGATGGGGCCAATGAATGCTAGGGGAATCTAGGGAGGGAGAGCATGGTGATTCCACGCACGGAAGTTCTTGTATATTCTCTATCAATGGTGTTTACAAGTGCTCTTGAGGCTCTTAGCAAGAAGGAGACAATGTCTCTTACTCCCTACCAACTAGCCCTAGAGTTCTACCTTAGACAGAGAGTGATTCCTCTATTTGCCGTCCCCTCTCTATGGAGGCCCCGGTGCTCCTTATATAGGGAAGCCCGGGTTACAATTCTAGGTCACAGGTGGCAGCATATTCTACGAATATGCTCCTTTCCTAAAGTAGATGCTTCTTTATTCCCTTTAACGGCTCGTCCGGACTTTGGACGTAACCCATGGCGTAATCCTTGTCTTTTGGCATCACCAGGCACATGCTACGTCACCTTGGTCGCCCCTGACCCGCGGGTCCTCTTCTTTACTTTACTTAGCTCATGCTATAGCTAATAAAGCCACCTTTTGACCAGCGGGGGATTCCTTCTCTTGGAAGCTACATTAACCCGGCTAGCATATAGCTAATCCGGCTTACCAAGTTACCTGCAAAACAGATAGATAGGTCCGACATGAAATTTATGCCGGCCGGACCATAGTCAAGGAGCTTCTCCACAGGCCGGGTCGCACCATGATTCGGCCTGCCTTGAGGTCACCCGGTCAGCACTAGCTTTGACCGCGCCGTATCCCGGCTAACTTGGCCCTTATACCGTGGTGTTACCCTACCCGGGGGTATCTCCCCAACATCAAGTCACAGGCCCTGGCTGATTTCCTCGCAGATTGGGAAGAAGCACAACAACCGGAGAAGCTACCATACCTCCATTACTGGTCGCTCGACTTTGACGAGTCCAAGAACACCGATGGCGCAGGGGCCAGGGTCATATTGACCTCCCCTAAAGGAGACAAGCTCTACTACGTGCTCCACCTCAACTTCAAGCCCTGCACCAACAACATGGCAGAATACGAGGCCCTCCTTCACGGCATGCGGGCCGCCAAGGAGATGAACGTCAACCGCCTATGGTGCTACGACGACTCTGATTTTATCGTCGGCCAAGTCACCGGAACCTGCGACACCATCTCCCCAACAATGATAGCGTACGGCCAAGCGGTATACCAGTTGGGAGGACACTTCGACGGCTACTCAGTCGAGTGGATCGACAGGCGAAATAACGAGGAGGCAGATGCCCTTTCTACGAATATGCTCCTTTCCTAAAGCAGATGCTTCTTTATTCCCTTTAATGGCTTGTCCGGACTTTGGACGTAACCCATGGCATAATCCTTGTCTTTTGGCGTCACTAGGCACAAGCTGCATCACCTTGGTCGCCCCTGAGCCGTTGGTCCTCTTCTTTACTTTACTTAGCTCACGCTACAGCTAATAAAGCCACCTTTTGACCAGCGGGGGATTCCTTCTCTTGGAAGCTATGATAACCCAGCTAGCATATAGTTAATCCGGCTTACCAAGTTACCTACAAAACAGATAGATATGGCCGGCATGAAATTTATGCCGGCCGAACCATAGTCAAGGAGATGCTCCACGGGCCGGGTCGCACCGTGATTCAACATGTCTTGAGGTGACCCGGTGAGCACTAGCTTTGACCGCGCCGTACCCCGGCTAACTCGGCCCTTATACCCCGGTGCTACCCTACCCGGGGGTATCTCCCCAACATCAAGTCATAGGCCCTGGCTGATTTCCTCGCAGATTGGGAAGAAGCACAACAACCGAAGAAGCTACCATACCTCCATTACTGGTCGCTCCACTTCAACGGGTCCAAGAACACCGATGGCGCAGGGGCCGGGGTCATATTGACCTCCAATAAAGGAGACAAGCTCCGCTAAGTTCTCCACCTCAACTTCAAGCCCTGGACCAACAACATGGCAGAATACGAGGCCCTCCTTCACGGCATGCGGGCCGCCAAGGAGATGAACGTCAACCGCCTATGGTGCTACGACGACTCCGATCTAGTCGTCGGCCAAGTCACCGGAACCTGCGACGCTGTCGCCCCAACAATGATAGTGTACCGCCAAGCGGTAGACCAGCTGGGAGGACACTTCGACAGCTACTCAGTCGAGTGAATCGACATGCGAAAGAACGAGGAGGCAGATGCCCTTTCCCGCATCGGGTCGGCTCGACAAATGCCACCCGCAGGCGTCTTCCTCGACATCATCCACAAACCATTGGTCTGCCCGCCGAAGGAGATCGACATCGGGATACCACTACAACCCGAACCGGCCCTAGTCGCCATGATCGTGGAGCCCAGCGACTGGACGTCACCATATGTCGCCTTCCTCGAGCACAAGATCCTCCCTAGCAACGAGATGGAAGCGCGAATGATCGTGTGCCGCTGCAAGTCCTTCTTCATCATCAACGGCGCGCTCCACAAACGCAGCATGACTAGCATGTTCTAGTGTTGCGTACAGCCAGAAGAAGGCCGCAAGATCCTCCAGGACCGCGCCGGCGACTGTGGCCATCACGCCGGCGCTAAGTCGCTGGTCGCCAAGGCCATGCGGCATGATTTGTACTAGACGACCGCGCACGCCGAAGCCACCAACATCATCCAACGATGCGCCGGTGCCAAAAGTACGCCAACCAGAGGCACCTCCCTGGGTCGGCACTCAAGACCATCCCCATCACATGGCCATTCGCTGTATGGGGCATGGACATGATTAGCCCGTTCAAGAAGGCCCCATTCGGCTTCACCCACCTCCTGGCCGCGGTCGACAAGTTCACCAAATGGGTCGAGGCCAAGCCGATCAAAAAGTGCGACGACAAGACGGCCACCAAGTTCTTACGCGAGCTCATCTAACGGTACGGCTACCCGCACAACATCATAACGGACAATGGTACTAACTTCGCCAAGGGTATACGACATACGACTCGACCTCGCCTCGCCTCAGTCCTCGCCTCAGTCGCCCACCCGGAGTCAAACGGTCAAGCAAAACGCGCTAATTAGAGCATCCTCCACGGGCTCAAGATGCGACTCCAAGTGCCCCTCGAGCGCACCCCAGGATGCTGGGTCGAATAGCTCCCCTGTGTCATTTGGGGAATCCGCACCCCCACCAACCGTTCCATGGGGTTCACACCCTTCTTCATGGTGTACAACGCCGAAGCCGTGATGCCAATCGACCTAGAGCACGACTCACCCCGAGTCGCCAACTACGTCGAAGCAACAAACGAGATCGCTCGCCAGGATAGCACCAACCAGATCGACGAGGCACGCGACCTGGCTCGCTCCCGCACCGCCATCTACTAGTAGGGACTCCGCTGCTACCACAGCCGCCGAGTCCGGACCCGCACCATCCAGGAGGGCGATTTGGTCCTGCGACTGGCTCAAGACAAGAAGGGCATGCACAAGCTCTCCCCCCCATGGGAGGGGCCATTCTCCATAGGGCGAGTTGTTGGCAACGACGCCTACTACCTCATCGACATACGAGGCGACGACCAGCTCGAGGTCGGGAGGCCGTGGAATGTAAATCTTCTCCGAAAGTTCTATACATAGAACTCAAACTTTTACCCAGATGATACATAATGAAATTCATTCGGATCACACAAATTGTGTCTACTCGCCATACTCTTGTGCCACCCGCACTCATACAATTAGCAACACGCTACCTACGGAAGTCAACCCTTGGTCGAGCGACTGGCACGTCTAAGTAGTGCGGCCCAAGGGCCTGTTCGTCTGCGGTACCAAAGTTCACAGGCCAGCGCATGGCGGTACCTAAGTTGCGTGAAATTGCCGCGTTTTGAAATGTTGGGCCGCCAACTACTGAGAGGGGCCATTTTGAGGAAAACTTATCTCACCCCTGCAAAATTCAAACATTTCGTTAAACTTCCCCATGAAGTAGACGGTTGGGACCCTCATGTCAGTCATCTGTCCATGACACGAGCACCAACACGACAACCTCTTAGGCAAATCGAGGAACTAAGTGGATTGGATGCGTTGACCAATTTCACAAATCCATTCCCACCTTTCCCCTGGCACTAGCGGCGTCGAAATCCACCCTCCAGGCAGGACGGTCCCTTTGGACATTTGACTTCTGGAGCCAAGTTGTTGCGCCTAGTCGCTGATCCCGAGCTCCAATGGCGCATGCCGTAGCCGGCGTTGCGAGGCTCTAGCCCGCCTCCGCCGCCGACGAGCCAAGCAGCTCAGAGGATGGCAGATCCTACTACCAAGGAAGAAGAATTTTTGGCTACAAGCGGGTGAGCTACCCTTCTCTTTGCTATTTGCACTAATTATAACTGCTAGCTCGCTACTAAACCTAAAATTGTCTGTTAGCCCAACGCTGACAAACATATTTTGTCCACAATTTTCTGTCAAGTGGGATCTCCACGGACCACCATTACCTGGTTACGGTAATCCTCTTCAGGTACGACTCTAAGGGCAAGTGGTATGGACACCATTGTATCACGATGGAAGAAGCGCCTGTGTAGATCTGCACTATATCTGGTATGGTTGCTGCTCTGCGTAATCATGATGAATAATGGCCGAAGAAGACTGCAAAGTTCAGATTCATGGATGAACGTGGCATCATGGTTCCTCTAACGTGTGACAGTCAGCTAATTGGGTTGATTAAAAGGTATGCTTCGGCTTGCATGTTTGAGCTGAAATGAGATGTACTGGATGTGGAAGCTGCTGCAACTGGGAGTCGCCCTTCTATTCTTGGATAGGGTGGTTGCTCGAACCCAATTAGCTCCTATTAGCAAAAGTCTCTTGGGGTTTGCATGTTTGTGCTGAATTGTAATTTTTGTTTTATTTACTCTGTAGATATTGGGCAGTTATGCAACATTCTTGTTTCTTTGATAGGAAGCGCCACAAGGTTAGAAACATGACTGCCGGGTAAGTCATTTTGCTGCCCGAAGAAATTAAAAACGAGTGGAAAGATGATGCTGGACACGATTCTGGTGCCCATTGTCCCGTCGCTGCAGAGTACGTGAAGCTAAGAAAATTGGCACCAAGGAAGAGGAAGAAGGCAGGAAATGAAGAAGCCAGTGGACGTGAAGGCTTGGCACCCAGGCTGCGGAAGAAGGCTGCTGGCAATGAAGATGCATAGTAATGTGTTGAACTTGAACCTATATATGTAATTCAGTTAAATTCTGGAGCTCTGTGTGTGGTATTTTGCTGGGCGAAACAATCTACCCACGTTCTCTGAGTAAAATGTACCGCGACTTAGGGTTTGGAAACGCCTGTGTCAGTAGTTGAATCCGAAATTATGATTGTGACACTGCTATCTGAAAACACGCAGCACCGGTTGCACGATTGCCGAGGGGCAGGAGGTCTCCAAATATGATGGAATGTAAGTGGCACAGAAATAAATTATTTAAGCTGCTTCACTCCATGAAGCAGCAACTTATTTCAGCTGCTGCACACAACGACATGGCAACATAAACAACAATAGCAACCGATAATGCCCTGATGAGGAGGAAATCGGTACCACTTTTTGCCTAATCTTGAGCCCATCTATCTCACCGCCTCTCTGCTCCTGCATCCCCTGCATCTGGCGAAGCTCCCAGATCTCTAGTAACTGGGTGTACGTGCTTCCACTTTATAAATTGTGGTTGTGTCATTTGCGTGCGGCCAAATCCACGTAGATTACGTTTAAACAAACCACCAATGTCAGAATGCACTAATAGAAAAGGGGTCTTTGGTCCACGGTCACGTTCCCAATTCGGGACAAAGATCTAAATCAAGGCAGAAATTGATCTAAATCACAAATTCTTCCACAAATTAATCGAGACAAAGATCTAAATCGAGGCATTTCATTAATTCAACCACAAATTCTTCTAAAAAAAGGTGCGATTTCACATCCTACATTAATTTAACCACTAGTCAACAATTTCACTTCCGCTGCCGCTGTCCTCCGAGCCACCGGCTTCCTCGTCGTCGTCGGACGGAACCTCCACGATTTCCGCATTGTTCGCGAGACGGAGCACCTATTCGTGACGAACGGCGGCGATGACGGTGTACTTGGTCCGTCCAGGGACGGACCAGAATCTCTCCCCCCTTCTCGGTTGCGGAGATCCTAGTGCACCATGCGCACATAAACGATGCGGTTGCCAATCTTGGCCTTCTGCTCCTTCTTGAACAGCGTCGGCCAGTACGGGCTAGCCGCCGAGTACCGGGGCAGCGCCCTCTTCCACGCAGGCATCTGGCGGCGGCGCGCTGCGATTTCGCTCTCCATCACGGCTCCACCGGGGACGAGGAGCGGAGCCACCGACACCCCCGCATAGCTAATGCGCCATCCGTGGGGCACCATCACGGCCGGCGGCGCGAGGATGTCGAAGTACTCAAACATCACCGCCTCGTAGAAGTTCAGCGAGGGCATCTCCATGGCAGCGCGGTGGAGATTGGAGAGGGAGCGAGGGGATGTATGACGATGCGACGGCGTGGTGGAGATTGGAGAAGGCGAGGGGATGGATGACGAAGCGACGCACTGTGGCGCCTCCTATTTGTACACGAGGACGACGAAGCGACGGGAGGAATATCCAAGGGGCATTGTCAGACAAAAGGAAGTAATGCAAGGTTAAGACAGATTAACGGGTGACCAATTTTTCTCCTCCTAGGACTCTGGGGCCAATAGTTCAGACCGCTAGGTGAACAAGTACAACTATTACAACTTAAAAAAGGCACGGAGCTCAAGCTAAATAGAACTAGTAATCACACATCTCCTTGATCTTCCTAATCTTAGCTAGATGCGCATCTTCCTGCGAGAGCAAAGATCAAATCATCTGCTCCTTCCTTTTAGCATCTTCCATGCACAGCTTCAATTGTTTCTATGCCTTTTTCCTCACGCACTTGTCAATACTCGTAGTTGTGAACTGTAGGACTTTGGCCTGGTGAAGATCCTTCCTTGCTTGAGTCAATTCTTGCTCTGCTTTAGCCATCAGGGCCAACGTCGCGTCCCTCTCCTTCTCGACTTTGCTAACCTTGTCTTCCACCCACTTGAGATCTCGCTTATGCTTGGTCGTGTCAACTGGTTCCCATAGCTTCATCTCAACACTGTCAAGAAGTGAGCTGAATACAGATTCTTTCAACTGAATAGTCATTTCCCATAGTTTGTCCAGCATTTTCTGCATCAATTTGAGCCACTCTAGATCTACCCATTTGATAACACCGCAACTTCAGCCTCGCATCATTGCACGATGTCCTTGACACCATAGAAACCTCCTGCCTGGGTTTCATCCTTCGAACGCTACAAATTTAGCAGGCACATATCCATGTTTACATAGCAGAGGACTGTCTTCATCCGCTAAACCGTGATAGTCGGAGTCATACCTCCTCTGGTTGGCCTAACACATCATATGCGGATGAGTAAACAGAGTAGATCTAGCTCAAAAAATAGATAACTGGCCACAGATGATAGAGATAGAGATGAGACGGCTCACATCGAAATCACTGTCCCTGTAGTCACAACACGTTTCCTCGCCGTCTCCCCTTGAACTAATGGCGAGAAGGGAGGGGGGTGGCTGCCGGAGAGGAGATTGGGATGGAGGCGTCGTCGGCTTGCGGCTATGGCAGGATGGGAGTGAAGTGGGGAAAGTGGCTTCGAGGGGAAGGAAGAGAAGTACGGGGAGGAAGAGAAGTAATGGGGAAATGACACTGGGATATGGCCCACTGAACTCGAGAGTCGTGACACTCGCAAAAGGGGAGCCCCTGGTCTTGCCAGTTTGTTTAGAGCAAGCGTGGCCAATCATGCCATAGAACAGACTACTCGCGGATCGATCTCACGAAGACCATCCCAATCGTCCAAGCGCCCCGATCGAACGGTATGTAACAATCGTTAAGCAGAACAACTGTGTTAGGGCTCTCCTAAGGTTAATTAGGATCCGTATGTGGTATATGAAAAGAACACTCATCCAATGACACTGGTGGATCTTTATGTGGTTTGTGAGAAGAACACCCATGCAATCACACTGGGTGGATCCATATGTGGTTTATGAGAGGAACACACATGCAATGACACTGGTGATATGTGGTTTGTGAAAAGAACACACGTGCAATGACACTGAGTGTGGTTCATGAGAAGAACACACATGCAATGACACTGGTGTATCCTTATGTGGTTTGTGAGAATAACTGACATGCAATGACTCTAGCTGTGGTTAATGAGAAGAACACACATGCAATGACACTGGTGAATCCATGTGTGGTTTATGAGAGGAACATACATGCAATGACACTAGGTGTGGTTCATGAAAAGAACAGACATGCAATGACACTGGTGGATCCATGTGTGGTTTGTGAGAAGAACATACATGCAATCACACTTGGTGGATCCATGTGTGGTTCATGAGAAGAACACACATGCAATGAAACTGGTGGATCCATGTGTGGCCTGTGAGAGGAACACACATCGAATGACACTAGGTGTGGTTCATGAAGAGGACACGCATCCAATGACATTGGTGGATCCTTATGTGGTTTGTGAGAAGAACAGACATGCAATGACTCTAGATGTGGTTCATGAGAAGAACACACATGCAATGACACCGGTGTATCCTTATGTGGTTTGAGAGAAGAACACACATGCAAGGACTCTAGCTGTGGTTCATGGAAAGAACACACATCCAATGACTCTAGCTATGGTTCAACAGAAGAACACGCATGCAATGACACTGGTGGATCCATGTGTGGTTTGTGAGAGGAACATACATGAAATGACACTAGGTGTGGTTCATGAAAAGAACACACATCCAATGACACTGGTGGATCCTTATGTGGTTTGTGAGAAGAACACACATGCAATGACACTGGTGGATCCATGTGTGGTCTATGGGAAGAAAACACATGCAATGACTCTAGATGTGGTTAATGAAAAGAGAAGACATGCAATGACACTGGGTGTTGTTCATGAAAAGAACACACATGCAATGACTCTAGCTGTGGTTCATGAGAAAAACACACATGCAATGACACAGGTGGATCCAGGTTTGGTCCGTGAGAGGAAGACACATCCAATGACACTAGGTGTGGTTCATGAAAATAACACACATCCAATGACACTACTGGATCCTTATGTGGTTTGTGAGAAAAACACACATCCAATGACACTCGTGGATCCTTATGTGGTTCATGAGAAGAACACACATGCAATAAAACAGTGGATCCATATGTGGTTTGTGAAAAGAACACACATGCCATGACTCTAACTATGGTTCATTAAAAGAGCAGACATATAATGACACTGGTGGATCCATGTGTGTTCTGTGGGAGGAACACACATCCAATGACACTGTTCGATCCATATGTGGTTTGTGAGAAGAACACACATGTAATGCCACTTGTGGATCCATGTGTGGACTGTGGGAACAACACACATGCAATGACTCTAGATATGGTTCATGAAAAGAGCAGACATGCAATGACACCGGTGGATCCATGTGTGTCTATGAGAGGAACACACATGCAATAACACTGGTGGATCCATGTGTGGTCTGTGTGAGGAAGAGACGTGTGGTTCATGAAAAGAACACACATCCAATGACACTGGTGGATCCTTATGTGGTTTGTGAGAAGAACACACATGCAATGACTCTAGATGTGGTTCATGAGAGGAACACACATCCAATGACACTGGTGGATCCATGTGTAGTTTGTGAGAGGAACACACATGCAATGACATTGGTGATATGTGGTTTGTGAAAAGAATGGACATGCAATGACTCTAACTGTTGTTAATGAAAATAGCAGACATGCAATGACACTCGTGGATCCATGTGAGAAAAACACACATCCAATGACACCGGTGGATCCTTATGTGGTTTGTGAGAAGAACAGACATGCAATGACTCTAGCTGTGGTTCATGAGAAGAACACACATGCAATGAAACTAGTGTATCCTGATGTGGTCTGTGAGAATACCACATATTGGATGACTCTAGACGTGGTTCATGAGAGGAACACACATCCAATGACACTGGTGGATCCATGTGTAGTTTAGAGGAACACACATGCAATCAAACTGGCTGTATCTAGCTGTGGTTCATGAGAAGAACACACATGCAATGAAACTGGTGATATGTTGTTTGTGAAAAGAACACACATGCAATAACTCTAGCTGTGGTTCATGAGTAGAGTAGACATGCAATGACACTGGTGGATCCATGTGTGGTCTGTGAGAGGAACAGACATGCAATGACATTGGGTGTTGTTCATGAAAAGAACACACATCCAATAACACTGGTCGATCCTTATGTGGTTTGTAAGAAGAACACACATACAATGACACTGGTGGATCCATGTGTGGTCTGTGGGAGGAACACACATGCAATGACTCTAGATGTGGTTAATGAAAAGACCAGACATGCAATAACACCGGTGGATCCATGTGTGGTCTATGAGAGGAACACACATCCAATGACACTGGGTGTGGTTCATGAAAAGAACACACATGCAATTGCTCTAGCCGTGGTTAATGAGAAGAACACACATGACACTGGTGGATCCAGGTGTGGTCCATGGGAGGAACACACATCCAATGACACTGGGTGTGGTTCATGAAAAGAACACACATCCAATGAAACTGTTGGATCCTTATGTGGTTTATGAGAGGAACACACATCCAATGACACTAGTGGATCCTTATGTGGTTTGTGAGAAGAACACATGTGCAATGACACTGGTGATATGTGGTTTTTGAAAAGAACACACATGCAATGAAAATGGTGGATCCATATGTGGTTTGTGAAAAGAACAAACATGCAATCACACTGGGTGGATCCATGTGTGGTTAATGAGAAGAACACACATGCAATGACACTGGTGATATGTGGTTTGTGATAAGAACAGACATGCAATTGAAGGGTAACGGGTAGGCTACACTAGCGTAAAATCAAAAATTTCTACCGCGTCAACCAGGAATACTATTGTCATAGATCACGGGATTACCGCTAGACGCGCAGGTGCGGAACTCGATGAAGCACGTTGCGGCAGTGTAGATGTTCTACGTCTCCTCCTCGTCCTCGTCCCACGAGCAGCTCCCCTTTGCGCGGCTCGTCCAAGTGCTACAGATGCAGCACCTCCGAGGTATCCACACATCCGGAGTGGAAGTCGTCACACGCCAGACTGCTAGGTCTGCGCGTGCAACACAGGCGGAAGAGGGGTGGCGGCTGGGTGGAATGCTCTCACTTTTTCAGCTCGCCTCACTCCCTCTTATATAGGCATCCCTGTTGGGCTTCTACATTAGCAGCCCATTAGCAGCCTAAGCCTGGTCTAATTCGGATCCAATCCTCATTAGGCTTCCAGCCCCTAAAGTGTGTGACCCTATAGGTTCATACACGTATAGACATGACGCGAGTACACTTACTCCGTCAATAGTTGGTAGCGGCCTCTAGCAAGACGTGCCAACTCCTAAACGCATATAAAGATCATTCGGACGAACCATCACAAGGTTGAGTACATGTCTTTCCCTTTGCCTCACGATATTTGGTCTAGCTCTAAGCTGACCTCTCTTTCTCGATACTGTGATTCAGAATCCCTTTACTAGGTTAACTCTTAACCATATGTAGCACGGCCATGCATTTCTGGATCCGATCACTCGAGGGGCCCAGAGATATCTCTCTCAAGTAGAGAGGGGCAAATCCCATCTTGATTGACCGATGCCTTGCAGCATGTATCAGGACAAACCCGAAAGCTACCTTTATAACTACCCAGTTACGGAGTAGTGTTTGATAGCCCCAAAGTAGGTCGATCCACATCTCAAGTACATGCGACAATCTCAGGTCTAAGGACAAAACGTACACGATGTGTAGAGAGAGCTGCAAGTATTATTGCTAGTCTCATGTTGGGTCAGTCCAACCCCATGTTCATAACATGTGTCCACATCATTGGTTTGACATCTCCATGTCAATGACTTGCGAAACATAGTCATTAACCAATCGATGTGCTAGTCTAATATTCACGTGTGTCCTCGCATGAACTCCGACTAGGGACAATTATTAGATAACCATACAAGTAAAGAGTTTCACAAACAATTCACATAATTGCCAATCAATACAAGTTGCCTGGTATATGGATATTCAAGGAACATTATAATAACTCATGGATACACATGAAATACAATCATCTCTATGATTGCCTCTAGGGCATATTTCCTTCAGCAATGACTCTAACTGTGGTTAATGAAAAGAGCAGACATGCAATGACACTGGTGTTGGGGGGATACCCCCGGGTAGGGTCACGCTAGGGTATAAAGGCCTAGTTATCTGAGGTACGACAAGGTCAAAGCAAGTGCTGGTCGAGTCACCTCTAGGCAGGCCGGATCACAGAGTAACCCGGACCAGGGGACGTCCACCTAACTTGGTCTCAACCGACTTATGCCGTATGTCAGTAAGATGTATCTAACTGGTATGCAGGAATAGGTGTGGCCAGATCAACTATGTGGGATCTGGGTCATATCAAGCTTGTAGGAGAAGGAAGGTATCTCGCTGGTCAAAGGTGACCACTGTACGCAGAGCGTGAGCGAAGCGGACAGAGGCAGGACCACCGAGGCGTGGCTGACAAAGGTGACGATGCCTATGTCGGATGACGTAGGCACCGCAGAGGCTCACGTAGCCTCTGCATGGATGACGCGGGGAAAAAGTGACCTGGTCGGCTTACTATTTTGGGAAGAGGCATATTCCAGGGAATATGCCTCCACGTATGCCCTAAGTTGAGACCTAGCCCCCCTATATAAGGAGGGCTAGGGCCTCTGTAGAAGGGGCTGGTTGGTCTCGTGTGGATTAGTTTGGACTTGTTGTCTCCTAGAGACTTGAGTTTTGCTAGTGGTGAGAGTAAGAGAGTTCTTCTTCCTCCTCTCCCCAATATAGCTCAAGGAGCACTTGTAAATCTAGGAAGTGAATCGAATACAAAGCAACCGTGTGTGGAATCACCACACTATCCCTCCTTGGATTCCCCTAGTGCATTTAGTCCCCACCTTTAGCCTATGCATGGCATCTGCCGTGACACCACCACGACAGTTGGTGCCCACCGTGGGGCTAGCAGCGCTTGCAGGGGTGAAGATCCGGACGGGAAACTTCATCGGCACCGGCGAACGCATCGTCTCTGGGCTCGTTCAGCGCTTTGGAGCGCTGGATTTCGTCAGCGACAATGCTGGCTGCTTCGACAAGCGTCCTCTCCCACGCAACGGCCTCTTCGTCAAGCTCGGCGCGCACAAGATCTACGTTGCTATCGATGTGTCATGCGTTCATCCGCGGCATGTCGTCGAAGGAGGCGAGCCACCCCTTAGTGCGGCTCGCGGGGCACGTATCACTCGCTCCCCGGACCACGCTGAGGTGATGATGACCGCGTTTGGCGCTAGCGCAAGCAAGGATCCAACACCAGATCCGGAGGTAACACCTAAGGTACCGAGGAAAAGTAGAGGTCCTCCGCTAGAGAGGCCTGAGAATGTGCTGTAGCAGGCGATGGATAGCTTGGCAAACCTAGTAGTAGCAGCAGTAGATCCGTCTCAGGCACAGGCCGAGCTACAGGAGACTAGGGAAAAAATGCTAGAGGGTGTGAAAAAGATAGCCGCGGCTCAGCAGTCGTTGAACATGACACTGCACGAGTACGCAAAGGCAAATAAGGTTGATGCTGTAAAAGTGAAGGGGAGAAATCTCATGACTGAAATGAACAGAGAGGGTGATACTAGGATTGAGGAGTCAGAGAACGGTTTGTCCGTGGGGCTGCCGAAGTACAGTACCCCGACAAAGAACCTCAGAGTAGCAGATGCAGCTGCGTCCGAGTTAGAAGGTCTGACAGGTGAAGCCCGTCAAAGACAGCAGGATAGAGTCAATGAGTTGGTTCGGATCACGAACAGCCAAAACGAGGAGTTGCTCAGGGCTAACCCGGAGAGAGCTGGGGCCTCCAAGATCGTTCATTCGGCGGTGGGTAACCCGAAGAAATCCGCTAGAGCCGCATCGTCTCCTCATGGTGGTCCTAGGAGAGAAGAGGTAGTAACTTTGGCCAGGAGGAATAAGCAGATAGTCCCATATGACCCAGCAAGGGCAGGGAAAGGGAAAGAAGTGCAAAGAAATGAGGATCGAAGGAGTGTGAGCTGAGGTGAAGCTGGCCGAGGTAACCGCGACCAAGGCAATGCCGATCAAGGGAATGCTGTATATGGCAACGCCGGACAGCGTAATTCGGTAGTTGCAGGTCAACCGCAGTAGCGGAATATACCACAGCATGAGCGCAGCGCCGACCAAGGTATGCAACAGAGAGCAGCTCCGCAGGAGCAAGATAGATACAATGATGGTGATTCGGAGATGGTGAACGCTGGCTATCCCAGACCGGACTATCAGGTGAGAGGGTCAATATTGGGAGGCAGGTACTTGATGCCTGATGACGCCAAGTTATAACTGGATCGGCTGTATAGGTCGGAGCAAATTGAGTGTCAAGGTCCTCCAGGTCCAGCTTGTTTTGGGCCCCGGATCATGAAGGAACCTCTGGTACCTAACTTCCAGTTACCTAGAGGCACAAAGACGTATGACGGCAGCACTAAGCCAGAGGATTGGTTGATTAACTATGCAACTGCTGTGAAAATTGCGACAGGCAACTTGAGATGGGCTGTGAGATATGTACCCCAGATGCTGGAGGGGCCAACAAGGGTATGGCAAAACAATTTGCCACCAGGAAGTATTAACTGTTGGATCGATTTTGAGGAGATGTTTGTTAGCAATTTCTCAAGTACGTATCAGAGGCCCAACAGGCCACAAACCCTAGCAATGTGCAGGTAGAGACTGAATGAGACTGACCGGGAGTTTTTAACCCGTTGGTGCACTGTGCGAAACTCGTGCGAGGGCGTGATTGAGTCACAGGCCATAGCTTGGTTTGTGCAAGGATGCAGATATGTAAGCATGCTATGGAAAAGGTTGCAAAGGGATATGCCAACCACCTTGGCAGAAACAATCCGAATTACTGATTCATATGCCTTGGGTGATCCGACGCAACCTAGGCTCACGTCAAATGAGTCAAGCGAGGAGCATTGTCAGCGAGATGGGGTCGAGTCATCCCGGAGAAACGAATACTGAGGTAAAAGAAGGGATGACAAACCGGACTATCGGTACAGTTCACAACAAGTTGCAGCTGTGAATCAGGATCAACCTGGGGGAGGAAGCAGTCAACGTGAAAAAATTGGAGGACATCAATGGACACCAAGGAATGATGGAAAGAAAACTTGTATGCCAGAGCAGAAAAAACAGTGGCAAGAAAAAAAAGACTGTCCGTGGTACACCTATGAGGCAATTCTGGATCAGCCGTGTAAATTTCACACGCCTAATCCGAGTAACCTAGCGGTTCACACAACCAGGCAGTGTGAATGGATGCGAAAGATAGAACAAAGTGGTTCGGGGAATGCTCAGGCACCTCGGAATGATCAACCTCGACAGGATTTACCCCGGCAGCAATTGCTCTCCGGAGCGAACACGCAACAGCTAATGTTGCCTCCCCCTCCGCCGAGGTATGACAACCATGAGAGAAGGGATGCAGTGCATCAGGTGGAGAACCAAAATCAACAGGATCAGAGGTACCCTGGAAATGAGGGGAGGAATGAGTACAGAGAGCATCATCAGAGTTATTGTGTGTTCACTATGGAAGAGACAGACAGAAAGAGCTTGCAGCACCGACATATGGAGGTCAGTGCAGTTATGTCGGCCGTGACGAGGTATATGCCTTGGTCGGATCAGGAGATTACCTGGAGCATCAAGGATCATCCGAAGCTCATGCCAAGCCCTGGTTCGTATGCACTGGTGTTGGATCCAACATTCATTGGGCCTAACATCAATGTAAGGTTCTCAAAAGTGCTGATTGATAATGGCAGTAGCATCAACATCATGTATGTGGACACGATGCGCAAGTTGGGTATCTCAGAGAATATGCTCCATGCTACAAGGACAACTTTCCATGGCATTGTGCCAGGCATCTCTTGTGAGCCCATAGGCAAGGTCCGAGTTGACGTATTGTTCGGCACAAGGGATAACTGCCGGACTAAGAATTTGGAGTTCGAGGTTGTAAATTTGGAGAGCGCATATCATGCGTTGCTTGGCAGGCCAGCTCTAAACAAATTCATGGCAAGTTGTCACATCAGGTACTTGAAGATGAAGTTTCCTGGGCCAAATGGTGTAATTACCATAGCTGGGGATTTCCGACGTTCCATAGAGTAAGCATCTGCCGGATCTAACGCGGCCGAGTCACTCGTGATTGCGCAAGAAAAGACAAAGATCCAAGAAGTGGCGGCGTTGGCTCAGTCCGCGTAGCAGTATATGCCGACGCTGAGTAACCCGCATGGTAGTGTCTCATTCCAAGCGACAAAAGAGACTAAAAAGGTGCCTGTTGATGATATGTTCCCTGAGCATACCGTAACAATTGGTGCCGGGTTAAATGACAAATAGGAAAGCAAGCTCGTCAACTTCCTCTGTGAGAATCGGGATATTTTTGCTTGGTCTATATAGGACTTGCAAGGTGTTCCGAGGGAGTTGGCCGAGCACTCTTTGAATGTCAGACCCGGAGCAAAGCCGGTGAAGCAACCTCTCCGCCGCTTCGCCGAAGACAGGAGAAAGGTCATATGAGATGAGATAGCTCGGTTGTTGGCTGCATGATTTATCATGGAAGTGCTTTACCCGGATCGACTGTCTAATCCGGTGCTGGTGGAGAAGAAGAAGGATGATCCGAACTTGGCAGTGGTTTGGCGTATGTGTATCGATTACACGAACCTGAATAAGGCGTTTCCAAAAGACCCATTCCACTGCCAAGGATAGACCAAGTCATAGATTCCACTGCTGGGTGTGAGTTGTTGTCTTTCATTGATGCTTATTCTGGTTTCGACCAGATACCACTGAACCCAAGTGATCAAATAAAGACTGTGTTTATCACCCCGTATGGGGCTTATTGCTATCGCACCATGCCATTTGGTTTACGTAATGCGGGGGCAACGTACCAAAGATGTATGCAAAAATGTTTGCATGACCAAATTGGTCAAAATGTGCAGGTGTATGTGGATAATGTAGTGATAAAGACCAAGGAAAGCAAAACGCTCCTTGACAATATCAGGCAGTCGTTTGTGAATCTAAGGAGGTTCCAAATGAAGCTTAACCCGGAGAAATGCACCTTCGATGTCCTGGCTGGAAAATTACTCAGATTTCTTGTCTCCAACCGAGGTATCGAGGTCAATCCAACTAAAATCCGGGCCATAGAGCGAATGGAACTGCCGAAGTGTCTTAACGATGTCCAGAAGTTCACTGGTTGCCTGGCATCCTTAAGTCGGTTTGTATGTCAGTTGGGAGAAAAGGCACTGCCTCTCTATCAACTCATGAAAAAATCGGACAAGTTCATTTGGACACCACAGGCCAATGAAGCCTTTATCCAAGTAAAGAAGATGTTAGCCACTGCACCAGTGTTAGCCTCTCCACTATCAAAGGGGCCAATGTTGCTCTATATAGCCGCAACCAACCGAGTTGTAAGTGCAGTTATTGTAGTAGAGCGCGACGAGGAGGGTAAGTCAGTGCAAAGGCCAGTATATTATCTGAGCGAGGTATTATCAGCCTCAAAGCAGAACTATCCTCACTATCAGAAGATGGCATATGGTGTGTATATGGCAGCTAAGAAGCTGAAGCACTATTTCGAGGAACACCCAATCAAGGTAATATGTGAAGCCCCCATATCCGAGATAATGAGCAACAAGGATGCAAGTGGCAGGATTGCAAAATGGGCAATTGAGCTAGCACCTTAAGTGCCACAATATGACAGAAGAGAAGCGATCAAATCTCAGGTTGTGGCGGACTTTTTTGTGGATTGGGCCGAGGTGCAATATGAGCCACCATTGCCAGATCCAAACTACTGGAAAATGCACTTTGACGGGTCAAAAACAAAAACTGGGTTAGGTGCCGGAGTTGTTTTTACCTCGCCAAAGAAGGACCAGCTGAAATATGTGCTGCAAATCCACTTCACTGCATCAAACAATGTTGCAGAATACGAGGCACTTGTACATGGGCTCAAAGTGGCAAAGGAGGTTGGAATACGTCGGATCCAATGCTTCGGTGACTCGGATCTTGTAGTCCAGCAAGTCTCTGGACAATGGGATGCTCTGGATGCAAACATGGCATTGTACAGATTTCATGTGCAGAAGATATCTGGTTACTTTGAGGGATGCGAATTTCACCATATACCCCAGGTGGAAAATGAGGCTACCGACGTATTGTCGAAGCTCGGATCAACTCAACAAGCAATTCCACCGGGCGTAGCATTAGAGCACCTTAGGAAACCATTTATCAGGCCATCCCCGGAGTCCGACTCAATTTTTATCCCGGCAAATCCAGAATCAGAGGCTGTGCCCATGGACATTGATGTGGGGAGTGGTTCGCGAAACCCGGGGACTGCCTTGGTAAACCCGGGGACTGCCTCGACAAACCAGGGACTGCATAGCGTGATCTGGTAGAAGTTCTGCCGGTGGATCAGATGGAAATTGATGAGGATGTGTTCCCACTGCGAGTTGTACCAACTTGGGCACTGCCCATATTCCAATTCCTAAAAGAAGGAACTTTACCCACTGAGGAGGTGCTTTCCAGGCAAACTCAGAGGAGAGCAAAAGCATACACGATCATCAATTCCGAGCTATACAAAAGGAGTGTGACTAATGTCCTCCAACGATGTGTTGACCCGGAGGAAGGACTTGACATCCTCCGAGATATACATCAAGGGGAATGTGGGCATCATGCCTCGTCTAGAGCCTTGGTAGCAAAAGCTTTCCGCCATGGGTTTTACTAGCCAAGTGCCTTGGAACAAGCAGAAGATCTGGTGAGAAAATGCAATGGCTATCAGAGATATGCGACAAAGACACATATGCCAATGTCGGAGCTCAAGACCATACCAATTACATGGCCATTTACCGTGTGGTGCTTGGATATGGTTGGCCCGTTTAAACCAGCAAGAGGGAACATGACACACATCCTGGTCATGGTTGACAAATTTACAAAATGGATTGAAGTGAAACCAATAATAAAGTGTGATGGATCTACTGCCGTAACATTCCTCAAAGATATCATCTTGAGATATGGTTATCCTCACAGTATCATAATAGATAATGGCACAAATTTTGCCGAAGGAGCATTTGCGTGTTTTTGCCGAGATAAGAAGATCCGGCTGGACGTTGCCTCGGTAGCCCACCCCACATCGAACGAACAAGTGGAGAGATCCAACGGATTAGTGTTATCCGGGATAAAACCCCGGCTCATTGAGCCGCTGCAAAGATCAGCGAGGTTCTAGATAGAAGAACTACCAGCGGTACTGTGGAGTTTAAGAACAATTCCGAATCGATCAACGGGCTATACGCCATTCTTTCTGGTATATGGGGCAGAAGCTGTATTACCAGCCGACATAGAGCATGACTCGCCTAGAGTCACCCAATACACAGAAGCCGAAGTGCAAGAAGCCCGGCAGAATGATGTTGATCTGCTGGAAGAAGCGAGAGAATTGGCATTGTCCAGATCTGCCATATATCAGCAAAATCTCCGACGTTATCATAGCCTGAAAGTAAACCCCCAAAATTTCCGGGAAGGTGATCTGGTACTCCGGTTGGTACAACATACTACTGGCATGCATAAATTATCCCCCCCATGGGAAGGGCCATTCATTGTGAGTAAAGCATTGCACAGTGATTCTTATTATCTTATCGATGCAAAACCACAGGAAAAGAACAAGCAGACAGGTCCGGCGAGGAATCCAAACGTCCATGGAATGTAGCTCTGCTTCGTCCTTTCTACACTTAGCAGAGAAGTGTATGTATCCGAGTCTCTCATATGTTGGTATGTATGCCGGCAATGAGCTTATCAATGAAATCTTGGCACCTCGAGCAGTAACTCGGGGACTGCCTTAGTAATTTTAGTTGTCTTCTATATTTACTATTTATATGTCGGCTGGCGTAAGTTGCTTCTACTTAGGATGGATTAGTAGTGTGTGAGCACCAAAAACCTAACTCTTCGACTAGCTGCTGTCCAACAAGATTTGGCTTCATGGCAAGCAAGAGAACAAGTTTGGAATTGCGTAGCACATGAAAAACGACTAAGGAAAGAAACTTAATCGAGCCGACGTTTGTTTTTCGGACTAACCTTGTGCTTAATTTAAATTTGTTACGCTAAATTATTGTGAGCTAATCCTAAAGTTTCCAAGTATTGTTAAGTCAATTTTTGAAACTCGGACTCATAAGTCATAAAACCAAACCAAGGTGGACACAAGCCGAGCCAAGAAATTGGTGGAACAAGAAAATGAAACTCGGGGACTACGCCCAAGTTAATCCGGCATAAAAACTTAGTAGAAAAATATAACTGATGTGCTTAGATACAATTGCACTCGGCATACCGGGGATCTGATAAGTTTCAAAGTTTTTTCGCTCAAGGAGCAGCAGGGGGAGCTAATTCGGCACCAGCAGGTGCAGCTCCAACTTCGGCGTCAGTGTCATCTTTGCTGTCTTCGATGTCCGAGGAATCCTCTCCTTCGTCCTCACCCGAACCATCTTTGGTGTTTTCATCGTCAGTGGTGCCAAGGAAGCTTGGACCCTCATTCCATTGATGAATGGGGGCATATTTTATAAGGCTATGGGCGCAAGCCTTGCGCTAAGCAGTCCACTCCGGGTGGCTGGACCATCTGGATCCGGTACGCATGCGCGCTAGGAGGTTGAGGTCGATTTTCTCATACCACGTAAGCACGTAGTGGAGAACGATCTCAGCTCCGGCACATCCATCGGATTCCCTCCAAAGGTTGAGCTGGGTTTCGCATTCCATCAACTTGTCGATGAGAACTGCGGTCCCCTCCAGAGTATCTTCATCGGGCCAAAATGCGTTGAAGATCCGAATTGCCACATCAAGGATATACTTGCTGTAGTTCTTCACAATTTCCATGCGAGAAGACAAACTGACCAGCAGGTCCTCCATGTCATAAGGAATTTCTTCAGCGTCAGAAGCAATGGGGGTACCCCTCTCTCGGCGGAACTTGGCAACAACAGTGGTCGCAATGGCATTGCCCTATGGAAATTTGCCTGAAAACAAGACAAGAGAAGCAAGTAAAGAAAAGACATGTGAAGCAACCCGGAGAAGTATGCTGGATAAAGGAAAATAACTTACGTGAAATATGGCTGTGGATCCGGGTCAACTCCTTGGTACAGTCATCATGCCTTTTCTGAAGCTGCACAAGTTCAGCATCCGCCGACTCAAGCTTGACATTGGCCTCCTTAGGAAGATCCTGGTCCTTGGCGATCTGGAGATTGAGGCGTTCTCTTTCTTCAGTAAAGTCTTGGCCTGCCTTCTCCAGTTCGGATTTGTGCTGCGCCTTAAGCTTCTTCATATTTGCCTTAAGCCGGGCAATTTCTTTATCTTTGGTCTGGAGGAGGGAAAGCTCGTCGTCTTTCTTCTTGAGTTCAGCTTGGTGCTGCCCTGCTTGTTCGAGAAAATGCAGCATCATGTCAGGCACGGGCACACTATCTTCAAGAGAGGCTGAAATAGTTTGTTGACCCGACAAAGCCGAGGTATGAATATTTGCCGAGCCAAGGACAAAAGGAGATAGAAAGCACAGCAAGGTGGAGAAAGATAGACTTACCCTTTATTTGGTCCAAAATTTTCCTCATAAGGATATTTTCAGCCTCCACACCAGCTGCGAAATCCGAATGAGGGATTAGTTCAGCGGAAAGAGATGAAGAGAGATGGAAAATTGACAAGGAGAAAACTTACCCCTTTTATCGTGTTCGGCGAGAAGAGCACTATGCTTTGCGCGCAACATCTTGTGAGTATCAAGGAGACGCTGAAATTCAGCGCTCCGATGATTGGTGGTCACCTGAAAGAGAAAAAATGGACAGCTTAGTCTTGTGCATATTCGAAGTGTACAAAATCCGGGCCAAGTGGAACTAAGCCCGGCTCTAGGTGTGTGCATATTCAAAGTGTACAAAATCCGGGCCAAGTGGAACTTAACCCGGCTCTAGGTGTGTGCATATTCGAAGTATACAAAATCCGGGCCAAGTGGAACTTAACCCGGCTCTAGGTGTGTGCATATTCGAAGTGTAAAAAATCTGGGCCAAGTGGAACTTAACCCGGCTCTAGGTGTGTGCATATTCGAAGTATACAAAATCCGAGCCAAGTGTAACTTAACCCGGCTCTAGGTGTGTGCATATTCGAAGTGTACAAAATCTAGGCAAAGTGGAACTTAACCCAGATCTAGGTGTGTGCACATTCGAAGTGTACAAAATCCGGGCAAAGTGGAACTTAACCCGGCTCTAGGTGTGTGCATATTCGAAGTGTACAAAATCCGTGCCAAGTGGAACTTAACCCGGCTCTAGGTGTGTGCATATTCGAAGTGTACAAAATCCGGGCCAAGTGGAACTTAACCCGGCTCTAGGTGTGTGCATATTCGAAGTCATTAAGGAGCTACATTAATTCTCTAAGGAGCATCCGGCCGAATAACAAGGTACTCCCCCGGAGGCTTGGGGACTAATGGTTATATCACTAACATCTTCTGCTTGCTAAGGAAAAGGTGAAGTAACGCACCTCCATCATCCGACCTGCAAGGTTAATTGCCTTGGCAGCGGTATTCATCTAGGCAGCAAATTCGGTGGGACCGAACTTCTCTGGGAGATCGTCATTGTGGACGAACTCCGCCTTGTTCCAGTTGTTCACAAACTCGATCAAGGTCGGAGTGTATCGTTCGCCGCTAAGCATGTGGGGTGCAACTAGACCCTTGGCATGAGCTTCCCTCCTCTCAACTTGGGCAAGGGCCGGACTAGTGTGCAAAACAAGTTGCGCATCAGCTGGCTTGGCAGGGGCGTCCTTCGGCGGTGTAGTCTTTTTTGTGAGCATGGACGCAAGTGTGCGCTGTCCAGCCGCAATGGACGCTGCCTTGGAGGCGTCAGGAGCCTTTTTGCCCTTAGGCTGCTACTGAGAGGTTGAAGTTGCTGCATCAGATTTGCCCTTGGGACCTGCCTTGGTGCTTCCCTTGGTGCTGCTGGTGTCTTCTCGCCGAGCCTTGGAAGACTCGGACGAGGCGGAGGGGCTTGGTGCCTTTGTTGTAGTTGTTGGTGCTGGAGCCGAAGATTGTGCTGGTGCTGATTTTCGTTTTGGTGGGGGTGTTGTGGGTATCTCGGACGAAATTGTTTGCGGCAGAGCCGAAGTGGTGGTTGCTGCTGCCTCGGCAGAGCCAGTCTCCCCCGCTCCGAGGTTGCTCTCTTCTTGACGAAGTGGGCTGGAACCCGGAGCAGCCGTTGAACCCTCCTGAATAGGGCTCAACGGGCGTGAATCGTCGCCACGAGGGGGAGAAGGGCTATGCCAGAGCAGTGAAACAATACCCGATCCGCTATGGGGAACCTCTACCGTAGCCCTGCCAAATCAAATCATAAATGATGAGAAACTATGACAAAGGAAGAACAAATGAATAGCAAAGGGTGAAGTGGCTTACTCATCCGAGGTCAGAGGCTCTTTTGGCTTCCGGGCCCTCCGGGCTGTGGCCTTAGTTGCAGGCCTCGTGGTAGTTTTGTCCCCGGACTTCTTTCGCCTTTTAGCTGGTACAGAAGGTCTGGAGGAAGATGTGGATGCAGCTCCCCTCTTCTTCTTTGGTGCGACTGGGACAGGATCACCCACGGCAAGGGGAGGATCTTCATGGATCTGCCCACCGGGGTTAGCTGATGCCAGAAAAGCATAAGAAAGGGGGACAGCGTCAAATGCCTCCATCACCTCAACGTCCGACTCATCTTCATCGTCGGGCCAATCTCTAATGGAAGAGAGTTTACCGGTGGGTCGCTTGGTCGCATCCGCCATAGGCAGGAACATCTCCTGATTCGGTTCCTCCTTGTCCAAGGTATCGCGATTGGGCTCCCATTTGAGAGAAGGCTCGGTGCCGTCCTTGATGGTTTGCTGAAGAAACATCTAAGGGAAAGAAAAGGCAACAAGATTAAACCTACAACATGGACTAACATGCAATTTAATTCGGAAAGAGTTTGGGGCATGAGACTTACCGCAGGAGGAAGCCTATCTCGGCAGAAGTGTTCAAGCCCCCACATCCACTCAGAGGATAAGTCCTTGTGGGTGGTGAAGATGGCCTTGACCTGGCGGTAGATCTCGGTGTTGCTTAACTCGAACGAAGAGGTCCGGTTGGGGTCGTGGCCCTAACTCATATGACAAAGCTTATGTGTGCGTTTCTGGAGGGGGGAGATCCGGTTGCGAACAAACGTGATCATTGCGTCTTAATTGCGCAATCCCAGATCCTTCAACTCCTGAAACCTCTTGTTTACTTGGTTCGCCAAGATAGTGGGCTTCTTGGGGACCTTGTCCAATAAATCCGGGTTAGGAGGACCCGGAGTATAGGGGCACAGCCGGATCAAGTCTTCAGAGGTGCCGGTCCGGACATAGAAGAAGGTCCGGGCCCATCCCTTGCAAGAGTCAAGTCCCGTGACTCGGGGGAAGATGGACTGCTTCTGGGGAGAGATTGACGCAGCGCCGAACTGCGTGAGCTGTTTGTCCTCCGGATTAAGCTCTATGTTCGGAATCACGTTCCGGCGAAGGCCAAAGAACCGGATCCAGAGCTCCTTCGTGGGCCATAGTCTGGCGTAACCTTCGATGGTGGAGGCAAAGGTGGAGAGATATGTGATGGCATTAGCCAGAAGATGGTGCGGCTGAAGCTCATATGTATTTAGCCAGTCCTGGAAGAAATTACTAACAGGGGGACCAAATCCGCGTTGGAAGTGAGATAGGAACACCACATACTCACCCGAATTGGGTGAGGGGGCAAGCTCGGCGGAAGCAAGGCGTGCAGCGACGCCCTCCGGGATGCGCCTGGTGCGGTAGAGCCAATCCAGGTCATCCTGGCAGACCCAGGATCCGGCCCACGTGCCGCGGTCGGCGTTGGCCGCGTCTTCTTCCATCTCCTACTCTGCGACGGTGAGTTCCTCCTCAGTCATCTCAAGGTCACTCCCCTCACTTGCGCTAGCGGTGGTGGGAGGTAGTGGCCTGGACTGGCGGGGACCCGTGGCGGAGGAGATGCGCGGAGGTGGTGGCGACGCTGGTGCGCGTGGAAGCAGTGCGGCGGCGGCGCTGCTACTCAGATGCGGTGGCGGCGGCGCTATCGCTGGAGAAGATGAGGAAGAAGCAGAGGCAGAGGGGCGCAAAAGTGGGGAAAGGACCCAAGGGGCGCGCCCCTCCCCTATTTAACCACTCCCGTAAGGGGGTAGTGGGATCGCATTTTGTGGGCGAGCCACACGGTGTGGCCGTGTATGGTCCGGATCAACCAATCAGCGACGAGCCACAGGAAGGGCCACAAGGCGCAGCGGATCCCACGACGCGACGTTGTGATACAGTTAACAAGGAGGCAGGCACGACGTGACGTGCGCCACAGTAACTTCTGACAATAACTGCCGCGGTTACTGTAGCAGGCCCTTAAAATGAGGCAAAGTAATGATTGGCCTCCACGTGGGGAAGCTTACAAGAGAAGGAAGAGTGACCCGGATGAATACGAGGTAACCCGGCCAACAAGTAAAAACTTGGAATGTGCCAAGGGAAAGTAAACCTATGTAATCCGGATTATGAGGTAACTCGGAGAAGGAGTAAGAGGCTCAGTAAAATTGAACCTGCTGTGGCCTTAGCGGCTAAGGCAGCTAAGACCGCACCAGCTTCGGGGACTAATGTTGGGGGGATACCCCCGGGTAGGGTCACGCCGGGGTATAAAGGCCTAGTTAGCCGAGGTACGGCAAGGTCAAAGCAAGTGCTGGCCGAGTCACCTCAAGGCAGGCCGGATCACGGAGTAACTTGGACCAGGGGATGTCCACCTAACTTGGTCTCAACCGACTTATGCCGTATGTCGGTAAGATGTATCTAACTGGTATGTAGGAACAGGTGTGGCCGGATCAACTATGTGGGATCCGGGTCACATCAAGCTTGTAGGAGAAGGAAGGTATCTCGATGGTCCAAGGTGACCACTGTATGCAGAGCGTGAGTGAAGCGGACAGAGGCAGGACCACCGAGGCGTGGCCGACAAAGGTGACGATGCCTATGTCGGATGACGCAGGCGCCGCAGAGGGTCACGTAGCCTCTGCATGGATGACGCGGGGCAAAAGTGACCCGGTCGGCTTACTATTTTGGGAAGAGGCATATTCTAGGGAATATGCCTCCACATATGCCCTAAGTGGAGACCTAGCCCCCCTATATAAGGAGGGCTAGGGCCTCTCTAGAAGGGGCTGGTTGGTCTCGTGTGGATTAGTTTGGACTTGTTGTCTCCTAGAGAGTTGAGTTTTTCTAGTGGTGAGAGTAAGAGAGTTCTTCTTCCTCCTCTCCCCAATATATCTCAAGGAGCACTTCTAAATATTGGAAGTGAATCGAATACAAAGCAACCGTGTGTGGAATCACCACACTATCCCTCCCTGGATTCCCTTAGTGAATTTAGTCCCCACCTTCAGCCTATCCATGGCATCTGCCGTGACACCACGATGACAACTGGTGGATCCATGTGTGGTTAATGAGAAGAACACACATCCAATGACATCGGTGGATCCTTATGTGGTTTGTGAGAAGAACGGACATGCAATGACTATAGCTAAGGTTCATGAGAAGAACACACATGCAATGACACTGGTGTATCCTTATGTGGTTTGTGAGAAGAACACACATGAAATGACTCTAGCTGAGGTTCATGAAAAGAACACACATCCAATGACTCTAGCTGTGGTTCATGAGAAGAACACACATGGAATGACACTGGTGGATCCAAGTGTGGTCTGTGAGAGGAACATACTTGCAATGACACTGCGTGTGGTTTATGAAAGGACACACATCCTGACACTGGTGGATCCTTATGTTGTTTGTGAGAAGAACACACATGCAATGACACTGGTGGATCCATGTGTGGTCTGTGGGAATAACACACATGCAATGACTCCATATGTGGTTCATGAGAAGAACACACATGCAATGACACCAGTGTATCCTTATGTGGTTTGCGAGAAGAACACACATGCAAGGACTCTAGCTGTGGTTCATGAATAGAACACACATTTAATGACTCTAGTTGTGGTTCATGAGAAGAACACACATGCAATGACTCTAGATGTGGTTCATGAGAGGAACACAGATGCAATGACACTGGTGGATCCATGTGTAGTTTGTGAGAGGAACACACATGCAATGACACTGGGTGTGGTTCATGAGAAGAACACACATGCAATGATACTGCTGTATCCTTATGTGGTTTGTGAGAATAATAGACATGCAATGAATCTAGTGGATCCATGTGTGGTCTATGAGAGGAACACACAATCAATGACTCTGGTCGATCCATGTGTAGTTTGTGAGAGGAACACACATGCAATGACACTGGTGGATCCATGTGTAGTCTGTGAGAGGAACAGACATGTAGTGACACTGGGTGTGTTTCATGAAAAGAATAGATATCCAATAACAATGGTGGATCCTTATGTGGTTTGTGAGAAGAACACACATGCAATGACACTGGTGGATCCATGTGTGGTCTGTGGGAATAACAGACATGCAATGACTCTAGATGTGGTTCATGAGAAGAACACACATGCAATGACACCAGTGTATCCTTATGTGGTTTGCGAGAAGAACAGACATGCAATGACTAGTTGTGGTTCATGAGAAGAACACACATGCAATCGCACTGCTGTATCCTTATGTGGTTTGTGAGAAGAATACACATGCAATGACTCTAGCTGTGGTTCATATAAAGAACACACATCCAATGACTCTAGCTGTGGTTCATGAGAAGAACACACATGCAATGACAATGGTGGATCCATGTGTGGTGTGTGAGAGGAACAGACATGCAATGACACTGGGTGTGGTTCATGAAAAGAACACACATCCAATGACACTGGTGGATCCTTATGTGGTTTGTGAGAAGAACACACATGCAATGACACTGGTGGATCCATGTGTGGTCTGTGGGAATAACACACATGCAATGACTCTAGATGTGGTTCATGAGAAGAACACACATGCAATGACACCACTGTATCCTTATGTGGTTTGCGAGAAGAACACACATGCAAGGACTCTAGCTGTGGTTCATGAAAAGAACACACATCTAATGACTCTAGCTGTGGTTCATGAGAAGAACACACATGCAATGACTCTAGATGTGTTATTCATGAGAGGAATAGACATGCAATGACACTGGTGGATCCATGTGTAGTTTGTGAGAGGAACACACATGCAATGACACTAGGTGTGGTTCATGAGAAGAACACACATGCAATGATACTGGTGTATCCTTATGTGGTTTGTGAGAATAACAGACATGCAATGACTCTGGTGGATCCATGTGTTGGCTATGAGAGGAACACACAATCAATGACTCTGGTGGATCCATGTGTAGTTTGTGAGAGGAACACACATGCAATGACACTGGTGGATCCATGTGTGGTCTGTGAGAGGAACAGACATGCAATGACACTAGGTGTGTTTCATGAAAAGAACACATATCCAATGACACTGGTGGATCCTTATGTGGTTTGTGAGAAGAACACACATGCAATGACACTGGTGGATCCATGTGTGTTCTGTGGGAATAACAGACATGCAACGACTCTAGATGTGGTTCATGAGAAGAACAGACATGCAATGACACCGGTGTATCCTTATGTGGTTTGCGAGAAGAACACACATGCAAGGACTCTAGCTGTGGTTCATGAAAAGAACACACATCTAATGACTCTAGCTGTGGTTATGAGAAGAACACACATGCGATGACACTGGTGGATCCATATGTGGTCTGTGAGAGGAACATACATGCAATGACACTGGGTGTGGTTCATGAAAAGAACACTCTGTTGGTGCCCACCGTGGGGCTCAAACCCACGACCACCAATTGGCGCCTACCGTGGGGCAAGTGAGCTTCAGATCTGCGTTCCGAGCGGAATCTGCAAGAATCGGAATCGGCGAGACTATCGCTGTCGGTCGCATCCTCTACGCTAACGACATCACCCTCATCATTCTCGACGAGACCTGGATTCCGGCTACGGAGGCCGTGACTGCCTACACCATCATGTCTTTTGGAGAGATCAATGTTTACATCGGCTTTGCTAAACTTGCCCCACCCACCCCGGCGGTGATGATAGATGTAGAAGAAATTTCTGGGTCCCCTTTTTCTGCGGAGGCGGCAGAGTTCCGGATCTCAGAAACCCCTAATCCCACCTACCCCGAACCAATCGCGGAGATAATGGAGAAAGCTAAGCCTGAAGCAGATCTTGCGGTTCAAGTCGAATCTAGAGTGGATATCCTGAGTGAGGTCAAATCCCAGATCGATCTGACTTTTGAGGTCGAGATCTAGGAGGAGCACAGTAACAACCATGGTTCCGGCTCTGCCAACGCTGGAACAGATCAACCGTTCCCGAGGCATTCGTTGAGGCACATGATACTGCAAGATGCAAGCGTTGATGAGGTTCTCAAAACCATCAGGATCTTTGAGGAAGCCCACGAGGAAAGACGCAACTACCTCAGGACCCACACGTCACACTTTGTCAGATACGTTGGATCCGGATCCGGTTCTACTGATGCTGGAGAAAACACCGAGTCAATGCTGGAAGCGATCGGAACAAATGCCGACGTACCCGCATCCTCGGATGACTCAATGACGTCGGCAGATTTCCGAAAGTTCTTCACGGAATATGAATAGGAGTATAACTCCAAAGCTGCAGAGGAAGAAGAAACCATGGATGAAGGATCCGGGGAAAACTCTCCCAAAACGCAGGATGACATGGAAATCGGAGATAATGCCGAGGTCCAGATGTCCGAAAGTACCAATCAGAGCTTGACTCCGGGAAACGGACCGAAATCCGTCTTTGCTACTGGCGCTGCCAAGAAGGCAAAGAAGAAGAACAAGAAGTACAAGACCCCGGTGAAAGACCCTCCGGCAGAGGAGGTGATTGCCGAGGAATATGAGGAAGACTCGGATGGAGCACTTATCCCAGACGAGCCCAAAGAAGAGTCGGTGGATGGACACGTGATCACTGAAGGTGCACTTAAACTCATCGATGTTGCATTAACCACACCTATCCCTACAGCTGCAGAACTTACTGCCGAAGAACTGGATGAAAGGGCCCAGGCCCTAGAAGCGCATCGTCAAGTACTCCTGGATGAAGCCAAAAACATCGAGGAGGAGAAGAAACGCATGACAACTGCGGAGAAGTACATCTCTTGGTAGCATTAGAAGACCCAGAAACGTCACACACGTGACGATCAATTCCCGGAAGTACACAAGGTTCTCTTCGAAGGAGACCCAGGGATGCCTCGTCTCGACAACAAGGGAGATCTGGTGTATCCAACACCAGTACGGAACACTGTTGCAGCTCGAGATATCCTATCGAATAATCCAGGCCCAGAACAGGTTTGATTGGGCATCAAGCTACTCACCAAGGGTCTGGAACAACAAAGGGCCGCGAAATCTGGAAGAGGAAAACTAGTCTCCAAATCTAACCAATGTCGCACGGTCTTGGCCAGGAATGATATAAGGCCCCAGCGTGTTCCCGAACAGCATCACCATTCCGACTGACGGGAAGACAACTACTCAAGAACCGGTCATCAGGACAGCATCACAGAGCTTCACGTGACTGGCACAATGTCGCTCCAGCTACCAAGCAAGAAGCAATTGCTGCACTGTATCTGAGAAACCTCCCCGATGAGAGTCGAACGATCGTAGGGGAGAAGATAAAGAGAAACATCGGGAGGAGGACCGTCAAAGGATTCAACCTCCTAGACCTACAAACCATCCGGCTGAGCCCCACCATGGTGGTGTTGACGGACGAAGGAACGGCGGAAACCATGCCGCGACAAGCTGGCAGGGGGCTCGTCTCAATGAAGACCCTCCCCAGAACCGGAATAATGATGCTCCGGACAGAGGCCGATGTTCAGCCGGAAATAGTCTAGTTGCTCCACCCTCTCCGCCAAGCAGCCATCACAACGGCTCCCAAGGAGGCCAAGGAGTGCGTCGTGGTGGAGAAGGTGGTGGCAGAAGCCGAAGTCCGGCTCCAAGGCACCGCAGCCATAGCCTTCATTCGGGATGATCTTTATCCCCAAATGACGCAAGGCACATGATTAACTCCAATATAGAGGCGCGGCGCTACGAAAATGATGATATATACGTGGGCCCAAAGTGCTTCGGACCATGCATAAGAGCTACAAAATTCTCGGAAGGATTCGCTATCTCAAGACACATTCAAGCCTACGACGGTATAGCTCGGCCAGATACTTGGCTCCAGGATTTCTTCCAAGCTTGGTGTATCGCCAAAGGCGGAAACAGCCTGGTCGCAACCCGATATCTCCCACTCATGTTGCGGAAAACGGCACGATCATGGCTCAATGAACTTTTGGAGAACACCATCCACAACTGGTATGACATGCAAAGTGAGATCTTTCGGAATTTCGAAGGCACATACCAGAGGCCCTGTATGGTCGGAGACCTGCAGCGTTGCACCCAGAAAGCCGGAGAAAATTGTCGAGATTATCTCAGACGATGGATCGACACCAACAACTCATGTGAAGGAGTAAATGACCAAACTGCGATGGAAGCTTTCATTGCAGGTCTCCCAATTGGTTTACTACGTCATCGTTTGAAGTCTGACAAAGTCACTGATTTGGGAGAGACGATAGAAACAGCGAGCAAGCATGCAGATGCTGACGACGATGCAGAGGGATTACTGAACACCTTAGCTGTGCCGCAGTCAGCAAAACAACCAAAGCAACAAGCTCAAAAGTGCAAGAATACCTCGGAAGAAAATCCCAACGTGGAAACGGTAGTGCTCACTACTACTTTCGGGTCTGGAGGATGAGGAGGACGTGGAGGTGGCCGCGAACGCATATGTGCATCACTCTTGGGCCGACATTACCAATAACCCATGTGTGCCTCACTTAGACGCCAATGGGGGCTCGTCCCACACAAACACCGAGTGTCATATTAGTGACGACATTAAGAGAGATGATATCATTGGCTACAAGGCTAAGCGGAAGAAGGGAAAGAAAAATCCCGAAAAGGATAAAGAGACCAAGGAAGATTCCGACATGGAGGAAGTTGATGCTTCAAATCCCAAGCCGGAAGGGAAGAAAAAAATTTTGACCAAGAAATACACTTGCGTCACCTTCCTCGGATCTCAACCAGCAAAGGTCAAGAAGGCAGTTCTACATGAGCTCAATGCAACAGTTCCGATTGTCCCTCAATTCCTGGACTGGTCAAAACTGGCAATCACCTTTGACCGTGCTGATCATCCGCCTAAGTTGCACAGGCGAGGAAAATACGCCTTAATCGTCAATCCACTTATTTACGGTTATGGTTTCTCCAAGACACTCATGGACGGTGGCAGCAACATTAACATTCTGTATGTCGAAACACTACGCTGGATGAAGATCTCGGAGACCCAGCTGAACCACAGCTCTGTGATCTTTCACGGGGTTGTCCCAGGAAGACAAGCAAATTCCCTAGGAGAAATCACTTTGGATGTTACCTTTGGAACTCCAAAGAACTATCAGACGGAAGCACTTTCCTTCGAAGTGGTCCCGTTCAAGAGCGTGTACCACGCTATATTCGGACGTCCGACTCACTAGGCTTTTATGGCTCGTCCGTGTTACATTTACAATATGATGAAAATTCTAGGTCCCAACGGTGTAATCACTATTAGGGGTAACCCGAAGAAAGTGCGAGAGTGCGAGGATGGAAATGCTGCCTTTGCTGAAGCCATGCTGCATGCCTAGGAGTACGAGGAGATCAAGCAAAGCATAGATCCGTCCGAGATGCCCGCAACAAAGAAGGAGGTGACAAAGCCGAATCCGGAGTTCAAGGCATCAGAAGAGACGAAGAATACGCCGTTGAAGCATGATGACCCCTCCAAGGTGACCTAGATAGGCGTAGGCCTAGATAGCGCATAAGAAAGCGCGCTCGTCAAGTTCCTCAAAGCAAATCAAGATATCTTCGCATGGCAGCCATCTGACATGACCGGAGTACCTAGGGAACTTGCCGAGCACTCTTTAAATGTAAACCCGAACGCTAAACCCGTCAAACAGTCCTTACGACATTTTGGCAATGAAAAGCATAAGGCAATAGCTAAGGAACTAGCACGGCTTGAGTTAGCCGGATTCATAGAAGAGGTCATCCACACTGAGTGGTCGGCCAATCCTGTAATGGTCCCTAAAAAGGACACCACTGATTTAAGGATGTGTGTTGATTATACTGCCTTGAACAAGGCTTGCCCCAAAGATCCATTCGCTCTGCCTAGGATCGATCAAGTTATCGATTCTACGGGAGGCTCGAAACTCCTCTATTTTCTCGACGCATATTCCGGTTATCACCAAATCCGAATGAAGGAATCTGACAAAGTGAAAACTTCATTCATAACCCCCTTCAGAACCTTCAGTTTTGTTACAATGCCCTTTGGCTGAAGAACGCAGGAGCTACGTACCAACGCACTATGCTGCGTTGCCTCCATGATCAAATCAGACGCAATGTACATGCATATGTGGATGATATTGCGGTGATGTCCAAAAAGAACGAAACATTAATTTCTGACTTGGAGGAAACGTTCGCCAATCTACGAAAATACAACATAACGCTTAACCCGAAGAAATGCTTCTTTGGAATCCCAGCCGGAAAATTGTTAGGTTTTATCGTGTCCTAAAGAGGCATAGAGGTGAACCGAGACAAAATCAAGGCTATACTCAATATTTCCAGGCCAACTCGCGTGAAGGACATACAAAGACTAACTAGTTGCATCGCCGCAGTCAGTCGGTTTGTAAGCCGGCTCCGTGAAAGAGCCGCACCATTATACAAACTCCTGAAAAAGACCAAGGATTTTGTATGGACCAACGAAGCTAAAGCTGCATTGGAAGACCTGAAAGCAATAATCTCATCTGCTCCCATCCTTGCTGCACTAGAACCACAGGAACCGATGTTGCTCTATCTTGCTGCGACAAACAAGGTCGTCAGTATCGTCATGGTAGTGGAGAGACCGGAGGAAAATTAGGAACACTTGGTGCAGCGTCCGACTTACTTTCTTAGCGAGGTCTTAACAAAATCGAAACAACGGTATCTGCACTATCAAAAGTTGGCTTACGGCGTGTTCTTAGCATCTCGTAAGCTACGATATTATTTTCAAGAACATCCAATTACCGTGGTGAGCACAGCTCCCATGAGAGATATAATCAACAATAGTGATGCCACACGATGCATCAACAAATGGGGCATAGATCTTTCGGCTTTCGATATTGAGTATAAACCTAGGACACCAATCAAATCCCAAATCCTTGCTGACTTTGTTGGTGATTGGACAGATACAAAGGAGAATATGACCCTCCCTGAGTCGGAATATTGGACCCTATATTTTGATGGGTCTAAGGCTCGCGGGGGCTCGAGGGCTGGCGTGGTGCTCAAATCACCCCAAGGAGATAAACTTTTATACGTGTTGCAGATCCACTTCACAACGACAAATAATATTGCCTAGTATGAAGCACTGCTGCATGGAATCCGGATTGCTAAGGATATCGGCATCCGACGTTTGATGTGTTATGGAGATTCGAATCTGGTTCCTCAGCAAGTGTCAGATATTTGTAACACAAATAGGCACATGGCAGCATATAAAGCTGTCGTGGATGATCTATCTAAATCGTTCAAAGGGTTTGAGGTTCAACACATCCCTCGAGCAAAAAATGAGGAAGCAGATGCATTATCCCGAATAGGCTCTGCACAGAAAGAGGTCCCGGATGACACTTTTTTAGAGCACCTCAAAGTTCCCTCAATAAAGGGAGTGGACATGGAATATCTGACCAAATCCGACTCACCTCTAATAGCAGTTCTGGCTATAATTCCCAGCTAGACTCAACCCTACCTTGATTATTTGGTAGATGGCAAATTACCCAAAGACGAAATCCTGAGCCGACAGATCATCCGACGAGCAAAAGCCTATACTGTAGTTAGTGGTGAGCTCTATAAGCGGAGTGTTTCTAGGGTCTTTTAGCACTACGTATCTCCAGAAGAAGGAGTGGTAATCTAAAGAGAAATCCATGAAGGTGAGTGTGGTCACCATGCTGCAGCAAAATCTTTAGTGGCAAAAGCTTTTCGACACGGTTTTTTTGGCTTACAGCCAAGGCAGATGCCAAACGGCTGGTCAAGACATGCAAGGGTTGCCAAAAGTACGCCAAACAAGCTCACGTTCCGGCTGATCAGCTACGAACAATACCTATAACATGGCCTTTCGCGGTTTGGGGCTTGACATGGTAGGACCATTCAAACGGGCTCCAAGTGGATTTACTCACCTCTTAGTGATGGTGGATAAATTCACCAAATGGATTGAGGCTAAACCCGTCACTAGTTGTGATGGAGCAACAACCAAAAGATTTGTCGAGGATGTTATAAACCGGTATGGTTATCCGCATAGTATTATCACGGACAACGGGAGTAATTTCTCTATGGGAGAACTTGCCGAATTATGCAACGAACAAAATATCTGGCTTGACATTGCATCACTCGCACATTTGCAGGCTAATGGACAAGTTGAAAGAGCAAACGGTTTAATCCTACAAGGCCTGAAACCAAGACTCGAAGCACCACTACGACGTGCTGCGGGGGCTTGGGCAGAGGAATTACCTTCTGTAATATGGATTTTACGAACAACCCCGAACAGGTCAACCGGATACACACCTTTCTTCTTAGTCTATGACGTAGAAGCTATTATTCCTAGTGATTTGATTCACACTTCTCCTAGAGTGGCCGCGTATATCGAAGAGGATGCCGAGGTTTCTCGACAAAATGATCTCGAGTTAGTCAAAAAAGTTAGCGTCGTTGCTGAAATGAGATCAACAGCCTATCAGCAGAAGTTACACAAGTATCATAGCCAGAGAGTCAGAAACCGGTCTTTTAATAAGGGCGATTTGGTTCTTCGGCTTGTGCAACAAAGAAAGCACAAACGTTCCCCCCGTATGGGAAGGGCCATTTTCAGTTAGTCGAGTATTACACAATGGTTCACACTAGCTAACTGATATGCGACCAGTCAAAGAAAGACCTGCTACTAAGAAGAGAAAGAGAGCTGGAGGCAGTACAAATCCAGATGAGTTAGACAGACCGTGGAATATTGCTCAGCTACGTCCCTTTTATTCTTAGTTTATCCTTCTTTGTAATCATATATGTGTACATGTTCTGTGAGAAATAAAAGTTTTGGTTGCCTCAAGTTTTTCTGAGAAGTTTTTACCATCTTATTTCTGAATGATCATGTCACAAGTCGAAAATCCTAGAATACTTGAAAGTACTTTATACTCGTGATTATTCTGGTTTATATTTCCGGTTCTAAAATTGCTACCTACGGGTATAAATCTAAATTTTCTAGTCTATACTTTGGTTATTTGTCTGATTGCCGGATGCGGGTATTTTTCGAGTAGTGAATTGTTGGTAATAGAAGCCGGCTTTGTTTCTGAGTTTAAACTGGTTTAGCAATTGAGCTCCGTTGCTCGGCAAAGTTTCCGTGCTAAATGTTTAGCCGGCTCACGAAAGGGACGAGGCAGAAAGCCATATAAACAATAAGTACAAAAAAAATACAAGTGCTTAAGTGTTGAATAGATAAAAACTTAGCACTATCAAAAGTATTACACTACTTATTTATAGATCCATAATGTTTTCAGTATAACACATATGTTTCTTTCTGATGACTTATGATGCAGGAGGAGAGGTAGGAGTTGCCGGCTCGCTGGATACATCAGCCACAGCTTGATAACGATCCGAGATGTCCAAATCCGATATGGTTTGGTCATCGCCAGAAACTTTGGCTATTTCTTCGAAAGGCGAAGGCGGCGTGTCCACGTGGGTGAAGAAGGGAGTGTCGTAGCTGTTCAAATCAGCTATGTGGCACCCATATCCGGCGCAGGAGTCCATGATGGCTTTGATATCTTGCTCCTGGCCATCTTCGTCCACCGTAGAGTACCCTCTAGTCACTTGCCAGATTTCCATGCTTCCATGGTGGCTCATGACCATTGTCAGAGCGTTCTACGCCGCAGATCGCGCGTAGGACATGTTCCAGTCCTGGACAAGCTGCGACATCTCCTTTGCCTTATCTCGCACCTGAAAGTCGGACATGCTAGGCATATCCGGAACCTTGAGAGCTTCGCCAATATCCTCGAGGGATTGGCGGAAGTCATGAATTAATCACCGACTTGGGTAAGCCGGTGGGTGCGAGGCTCAGCAGAGGCGGAGTTTGTCAAGTTCAGAGGACCTATGCATATAATGCAAAATGGTTAAATAAATCCGACATTGAAAAAGTCGAAGAATGTAAACAAGTCAGAAAGATGGAAACATACCAAAGATGACATTGTCGACTTTGCTTTTCTCCTCACAAAGACTCTGGAGTTCAGCCCAGAGTGCTTCAGAAATGTCCCTCTCTCTGAACAAGTCATTGGTAAGATCCGAGATTTTCTTCTCGTGGAGTGCAATCTTGCGATCACGCTCCACGGTGGTCATGGAGGAGGATTCGAGAACTTGAGCAATGCTATTCTCATGATCCGCCTTAAGCTCAACATTTTCAAGTCGGAGAGCTTTGATCTCTCTCCGCTTATTGCAGATATTCTTCAACAATTCATGGTTATATGCATTAACTTTCTGTAAGTCAGAATACCCAGAGTCAGAAGTCTACTAAAGACTCGGGCTAACATTGTAGCTAATATCAGCACGAGCCTTGGGGGATACACTAGTTCATTCTTTGGCATCCTAAGGAAGCATAAACCCGTATTGTCTATCCAACTTCATGCTTGGGGGATAGAGGATATGATATAAAATACTATAAAGGAAAACGTGAGTTGGAATTTCGACTTACATGATGTTCATGTGTGAGCTTGCTCAGGCACATGTTCACTTTAGTAGTAACCTTCTCGGTGAGGGTGAGTGGAATAATTGGAGGTGGTGAAGCACACCAGCTCTTAACCCATCGTCACGAAGGAGGACTTGTTTGAGAAGTTGGGAGTACTTGACGTCCTCCGCTTCTTGTGCTTCTTCTTTAGCAGAAATGGTTAGGCCTTCAAGGCATTCCTTGGCCAACCGTTGGATCTCCTCTGCAGATTTCCGAGATAAGCCAAATTTGGCATGTCCCGAATTTCTCAGGAGGTTGTCAGTGAAAACCTCTGCCGAGGGATGATTACCCGAAGAGGGTTCACCCTTATCTAAACCCGAGTCACCCATGGTGACGTCAATCTGCGACTCGAAGATCACTGGCTCTATTGAGGGAGCCGGATCTTCTGCAACAATCGGAGATGGAGTAAACTCCGGCGTTGCAGAAGGTTTAGGGGCAGGAGTTAGAGGAGCCACGGCAGGAGAAGCCATAGTTAGCTTCGTCTGACGCAGTGGCTTTGAAGTAGTTCCCTTCCCCTTGCCCTTGATGAGCTGTTTCGCTATGAGAAGGTAACAGAAGAAAGAACATTATATCTCAGAAGAAATCATGAGTAAAAGTACAAAGGCGGAAGTTGTGTGGAAAGTTACCTCTTCACAACTAGCACTTCCTTTGTGCCGATAGCCACTGTCGGAGCTTTGTGCTTCTTGGGCACAACATCCGATAGTGGGACCAATTCCTCCTCCTGAGAAAACTCGGGAGGATATCCCTCGATAGGAGCTAGTTCCGACTCAGGGAGTTCGACAAGCTGAAAAGAAGATAGTATCTCCGTGTTGCAAAATAACTTAAAGGTGAAACACATAAAAAGGGTTTATTGCTAAAGCTTACCAACACTACAGGGTCTTCCGCTGTATGCATGTCTAGGGACAAATCCAAAATCTTTCTCTCAGTCTGCTCCTTTATTAGCCATTTGATTTGGCTTATATAATCTTGTGGCTTTAAGGCCTTGGGGCTTGTGCGGAGGGAGTCCTTTTTCAACGCCGTGATGGAATGCATCAGTCGGTCGCCGTGGTGCTGGAGAGGCTGGATCACTATGGTGCTGGAGAGGCTGCATCAGTCAGTCGCCGTGCCACCCAGCATTGGACTAAGTCAGACACTTTCAGGCCCTTGTGCTTCATCAGGTATTCGATCCGTCTCTTGGCGAGAATCAGATGGTCACTGATAGCCGGAGCGACCTCGTCCCAAGACGATCGGGGCGTGGCAGCTCCATCGACGAAAGCCGGCAAAGCAGTAGCTTTGCTAGGAGCGGGAATATCCTTATGATAGAAAAAAGTAGCCGGCCACTGTTTGACCGACTCACTAGCTAAAATCCGAGGATAAACGTGCTCACGCCTAACTGAAAGACTAATCGTATCGGTAATGTAAGGATTACCGGCGGTGATGGAATTTCTCCGGACATGGAAATAGTACCGGAAGAGACTGAGACTCAGCCTAATGCCGAGATACCCCTCGCACAAAGACGCATAGGCGCTCATCTCTAAGATGGAGTTCGGGGGGAGATGGTGAAGTTGAACGCCATAATGATCTATCACCTCAGAAAAGAAATCTAAGGGAGGAAAGGAGAAACCTCTATCAAGGTGGGTCAGAAGTGTACTCGCTCGCCGTTGCGAGGGTTTGGGACGGCTTCGTCGAAGCCGCTCCGCCAGTCGCCGGCACGGAGGAGCCCTTCTTCTTCGACACCGCGGAGCTTCTCGTTGTCGAGGACGCACGGGATCCAAACCCCGTGATTGCTCTCCTGTTCCGCTGCCGCTACCGTCGCTGCTACGCCGGAAGTTGAAGTGGCAGCCATTTTCCTGGTGCACCGGTGACCTTGGATGGGTGGTGCTGGGAATTTTTGGGGGCAAGGGAGCTCTGTGCGAGTGGGAGAAGTGGAGGAGAAGGAAACAGTGTGAGGAATAGGTGAAGAAGATGAGGAGAAAGGATCCTCACCCCTTATAACCACCGACCGCGCCAAGATTCGTGCAAATGCCACAATAACTGTTCCACGCGTCGTGGAAAGAACAGGGATACCTCCGCACGATGATTATGTCGCCTTGATCTCTGCGCAAGCATTAAAACGGCGCCTCGGTTCCGCGAAAGGCGGACCCACCAACGGTCGTGCTGATAGGAAATGTCTGTCAGTGACGTGACTTGACCATGACTGGTGTCACATGACGTCAGAAACCAACTTCCGGCTTAGTTTGAATATCAAGCTGGAAATCTGAATAACGTACTGATAAGTCCGACTTATTTTTGAGACCCGGATCGTATCTTTTGTTTTGAAGTTTTAGGAACCCTTCAAGATTCTGCAAGCCGAAGATCAAGCTAGACGATGATGAATCCGACTTTGGATCTTGGAGACTTCCGGGGGCTGCTGTTGCGGATATACTTTCTAGGTATCCTCACAATTCCTCAGTGACCAGGGTGGCCCACTTCGGGTTAGAGCTTTGCTTCACGGGCAGCCCAGTCAGGGAGAAGAGATGGAGTCTAGTCTAGCTACGGGAAGGCCCAGAAGACTTACCGACATAGGCCCATAGTGTTACTTGTAGTTCAAGATGTACTCTGTAATCGGCTCTTAGTCATAGCCGGATAGATCTCTCCTGTAACCCTAGGCCGGATATCTATATAAGCCGTACTAGGGAGAGCCTTTAGGGCAACACAATATTCTACAATCTTAACTCGCACAGGTGAACCCTGTGTAACCCATATTCTAGCTCTACCATATTACTAGATTGCTAGCAGGAGTAGGATCCGTCAAAAGCCGGTGGATTCGAATCTGGGTAAACTTGTGTGCTCACCGTCCCGGAACACCGTACGTCTCACACCCCTCTCTTCCACACGCCTCGAGGACCCCCCATGGCGTACTTATCATCAATCCGATGACACACACATCCAATGACACTGATGGATCCTTATGTGGTTTGTGAGAAGAACACACATGCAATGACACTGGTGGATCCATGTGTGGTCTGTGGGAATAACAGACATGCAATGACTCTATATGTGGTTCATAAAAAGAGCAGACATGCAATGACACAGGTGGATCCATGAGTGGTTTATGAGAGGAACACACATCCAATGACACTGGTGGATCCTTATGTGGTTTGTGAGAAGAACTCACATGCAATGACACTGGTGATATGTAGTCTGTGAAAAGAACACACCTGCAATGACACTGGTGGATCCATATGTGGTTTGTGAAAAGAACAGACATGCAATCACACTGGGTGGATCCATGTGTGGTTCATGAGAAGAACACACATCCAATGACAAAGGGTGTGATTCATTAAAATAACACACATGCAATGACTCTAGCCGTGGTTCATGAGAAGAACACACTTGCAATGACACTGGTGGATCCATGTGTGGTCTATGAGAGGAACACACATCCAATGACACTGGGTGTGGTTCATGAAAAGAACACACATCCAATGACACTACTGGATTCTTATGTGGTTTGTGAGAAGAGCACACATGCAATGACACCGGTCGATCCTTATGTGGTTTGTGAGAAGAGCAGACATACAATGACTCTAGCTGTGGTTCATGAGAAGAACACACATGCAATGACACTGGTGGATCCATGTGTGGTCTGTGAGAGGAACAGACATGCAATGACACTGGGTGTGGTTCACGAAAAGAACACACATCCAATGACACGTGTGGATCCTTATGTGTTTTGTGAGAAGAACACACATGCAATGACACTGGTGATATGTGGTTCATGAAAAGAACACACATCCAATGACTCTTGCTGTGGTTCATGAGAAGAACACACATGCAATGACACAAGTGTATCCAGTGTGGTCTGTGAGAGGAACAGACATGCAATGACACTTGGTGTGGTTCACGAGAAGAACACACATGGAATGACTCTAGATGTGGTTCATGAGAGGAACACACATGCAATGACACTGGTGGATCCATGTGTAGTTTGTGAGAGGAACACACATGCAATGACACTGGGTGTGGTTCATGAGAAGAACACACATGCAATGACACTGGTGTATTCTTATGTGGTTTGTGAGAATAATAGACATGCAATGACTCTAGCTGTGGTTCATGAGAAGAACACACATGCAATGACACAGGTGGATCCATGTGTGGTCTATGAGAGGAACACACATCCAATGCTACTGGTGTGGTTTATGAAAAGAACACACATGCAATGACTCTATCCGTGGTTCATGAGAAAAACACGCATGCAATGACACTGGTGGATCCATGTGTGGTCTGTGAGAGGAACACACATCCAATGACACTGGATGTGGTTCATGAAAAGAACACACATCCAATGACACTTCTAGATCTTTATGTGGTTTGTGAGAAGAACACACATCCAATGACACTAGTGGATCCTTATGTGTTTTGTGAGAAGAACACACATGCAATGACACCGGTGATATGTGGTTCATGAAAAGAACACACATCCAATGACTCTAGTTGTGGTGCATGAGAAGAACACACATGCAATGACACTGGTGGATCCATGTGTGGTCTGTGAGAGGAACAGACATGCAATGACACTGGGTGTGGTTCACAAAAAGAACACACATACAATGACACTTGTGGATCCTTATGTGGTTTGTGAGAAGAACACACATGCAATGAAACTTGTGGATCCATCTGTGGTTTGTGGGAATAAGAGACATGCAATGACTCTAGATGTGGTTCATGAGAAGACCACACATGCAATGACACCGGTGTATCCTTATGTGGTTTGCAAGAAGAACACACATGCAAGGACTCTAGTTGTGGTTCATGAAAAGAACACACATGGTTCATGAGAAGAACACACATGCAATGACACTGGTGGATCCATGTGTGGTCTGTGAGAGGAACACACATGCAATGACACAGGGTGTGGTTCATGAAGAGAACACACATCCAATGACACTGGTGGATCCTTATGTGGTTTGTGAGAAGAACGCACATGCAATCACACTGGGTGGATCCATATGTGGTTTATGAGAGGAACACACATGCAATGACACTGGTGATATGTGGTTTGTGAAAAGAACACACATGCAATGACACTGGTGTATCCTTATGTGCTTCATGAAAAGAACAAACATGCAATGACTCTAGCCGTTTTTCATGAGAAGAACACACATGCAACGAAACTGGTGGATCCATGTGTAGTTTGTGAGAGGAACACACATCCAATGACACTGGGTGTGGTTCATGAAAAGAACACACATCTAATGACACTGCTGGATCCTTATGTGGTTTGTGAGAAGAACACACATCCAATGACACTGGTGAATCCTTATGTGGTTTGTGAGAAGAACACACATGCAATGACACTAGTGATATGTGGTTCATGAAAATAACACACATCCAATGCCTCTAACTGTTGTTCATGAGAAGAACACACATACAATGACACAGGTGGATCCATGTGTGGTCTGTGAGAGGAACATACATGCAATGACACAGGGTGTGGTTCCTGAAAAGGACACACATCCAATGACACTGGTGGATCCTTATGTGGTTTGTGAGAAGAACACACATGCAATCACACTGGGTGGATCCATATGTGGTTTATGAGAGGAACACACATGCAATGACACTGGTGATATGTGGTTTGTGAAAAGAACACACATGCAATGACAGTGGGTGTGGTTCATGTGAAGAACACACATGCAATGACACTAGTGTATCCTTATGTGGTTTGTGAGAATAACAGATATGCGATGACGCTAGCTGTGGTTCATGAGAACAACACACATGCAATGACACTGGTGGATCCATGTGTGGTTTATGAGAGGAACATACATGCAATGACACTGGGTGTGGTTCATGAAAAGAACAGACATGCAATGACATTGGTGGATCCATATGTGGATTGTGAGAAGAACAGACATGCAATCATACTTGGTGGATCCATGTGTCATCGGATTGAGGACAAGTACGCCATGAGGGGGTCCTCGAGGCGTGCAGAAGAGAGGGGTGTGAGATGTACGGTATTCCGCGACGGTGAGCACACAAGTTTACCCAGGTTCGAATCCGCCGGCTTTGGATGAATCCTACTCCTGCTAGCAATCCAGTAATACGGCAGAGCCGGAATATGGGTTACAAGGGTATTGCCTGTGCGAGTTGAGGGTCTAAAGTATTGGGTAGTTCCCTAAAGGCTCTCCCTAGGACGGCTTATATAGATATCCAGCCTAGGTTTACAAGAGAGATCAATCCGGCTACGACTAAGAGTTGGTTATAGAGTACATCTGGAACTACAAGTAACATTATGGGCCTAAGTCGGTAAGTCTTCTAGGCCTTCCCGTAGCCGGATTGGACTCCGTCTTCTCTCCCCGACTGGGCCGCCCGTGAAACAAAGCTCTAACCCGAAGTGGGCCACCCTGGTCAGTGAGGAACTGTGAGGATACCCGGAAAGTATATCCCCAACAGTAGCCCCTGGAGGCCTCCAAGATCCAAAGTCGGATTTTATCATCATCTAGCTTGATATTCGGCTTGCAGAATCTTGAAGGGTTCCTGAAACTTCACAACAAAAAATATGATCCGGGTCTTAAAAAACAAGTCGGACCTATCAACAGGTTACTCAGATTTTCGAGCTTGATTTCAAACATAAGCCGGAACTTGGTCTCTAACGCCACCTGACACAAGCATGGTCAAGTCACTTCATCTGACAGGCATGCCATCAACACGACCGTTGGTGGGCCCGCGGTTCGTGGAGCTGAGGCGCCATTCAATGCGTGCGTGGAGATCGAGGAGACACAATCATCGTGTGGGTCCTTCCCAGTTGTTTCCACGACGCGTGGCGGTTACACTATAGCATTTGCATGAATCTTGGCGTAGTTAGGTGGATATAAGGGGTTAAGATTCCTCCTTCTCCTTTCCACCAGTCCTTTGCCGTTTTGCTTTCCTCCTGCGCGCACAGAGCTTCCTCGTCCTTCCCCCACAAAACTCCCAGTGCCGCCCCTTTCAGGTCATCTTCTCACCGGAGAAATGGCTTCATCATCTTCTTCCTCCGGTTTGGCGGCAGCAGCGGCGGCAGCGACGGCGGAAGCAGTAGCGGAGAAGGAGAGCTTCCGGGGAATCTGGATCCCCTGCGCCCTCACCGAGGAGGGCCTCAAGAACGTGGAGAAGGAGGGGCTTCTCGTCGCCGGCGACTGGCGGAGCGGCTCTGGCGAAACCATCCCCAACCCGCGCGACAGCGAGTGAGTCCACTTCGGCACCCATCTCGACTGTGGTCTATCCTTTCCTCCCTCGGAGTTCTTCTCTGAGGTGATAGATCATTACGGAGTTCAACTCCACAATCTTCCTCCCAACTCTCTCTTAGAGATGAGCGCGTACGCATCGCTTTGTGAGGGCTTTCTCGGCATTAGGCCGAGTTTGCTTCTCTTTCGGTTCTACTTTCATGTCCAGAGAAATTCCATCACTGCCAGTGTTCCTTACATCACCGGCACTATTAGTTTTTCACTTAGACGTGACCGGGCATATCCCAAAATTTCTGCCAGTGACTCGGTCAAACAATGGCCAGCCACTTTTTTCTAACATAGGGATATTCCGGCTCCTGGCAAAGCTACTGCTTTGCCGGCTTTTGTCGACGAAGCCGCCACGGCCCAACCTTCTTGGGATGAGGTTGCTCCGGCTCTCACCGATAATCTGATCCTCGCTAAGAGGCGGATCGAATGTTTGATCAAACACAAGGAGCTGAAGGGATCCGACTTGGTCCAATGCTGGGTCTCATGTCGGATCCAGCCACTTCAGTATCACGGGGATAGACTGATGCACTCCATCACGTCATCCAAAAAGACTCCCTCCACATCAGCCCCAAAGCCTACACCACTCAAGGCTACATCAGCCATATCAAGTGGCTGATCAAGGAGCGGATCGAGAGGAGAATTTCGGAGATTTCTCTGGATATGCACACGACAGAAAACCCCATGGTGCGGGTAAGCTTCCATCAATACACCTTTTATGTGTTTCAATCTTCAAGTTATACTGCAATACTGATATGCTTTCTTGTTTTCAGCTTGCTGATCTCCCCGAGTCAGAACTTGCTCTGCTCGAAGGATATCCTCCTGAGTTTTCTTAGGAGACAGAAATGGTCCCATTGCCGGACCTTGCGCTCAAGAAGCGCAAACCTCCGACAGTGGCTGTTGGCACAAAGGAGGTGCCTGTTGTGAAGAGGTAACTTTCATTCACAATTTCCGCCTTTGTACCTTTCTCGAATTTATTTCTGAGATGTAATGTTTCCGACTTTACTACATTCTCAGAGCAAAGCCTCTCATCAAGGGTAAGGGGAAAGGGATTCCTTCGAAGCCCCTGCGACAGACGAAGCTCACCAAAGCTTCCCCTGCGGAGGCTCCTCCAACTCCTGCCCCTCAACCTTCTGCAACTCCGGCGATCATTCCTTCTCTGGTCGTTGCAGAAGATCCGGCTCCTCCAACAGAGCATGCAATCCTTGGGTCACAAACGGACGTCACCGTGGGTGCGTCAGATCAAGATAAGGGTGAACCCTCTTCGGGTAATGATCCCTCGGCTGAAACCTTCGCCGAAAACCTCCTCAACAATCCGGAACTTGCCAAGTTTGGCCAGTCCCGGAAATCTGTAGAAGAAATCCAGCGGCTAGCCAGGCAAGTCCATGAGAAAAGCCACTTATCCCCCGAAGAGGAAGCGCAAGAAGTAGAGGACGTCAAGTTCTTTGACCGTCTCGCTCAAGTCCGCCTTCGTGAGGAGAGGATTAGGACTGGCGAGCTTCCAACAGCCCCAGTAATCCCTCTTACTCTTGCCGAGAAGGTGGCAGCTGAAGTGAACGCGGGTTTAGATAAACTCACCCGCGAGCAATATGTAAGTCAGAATTCCAACTCTTGTTTTTACATTATGTTATATCATATCCTCTAGCCCCCAAGCATGAAGTAGGATATATAATCCGGGTTTATGCTTTCGTTAGGATGCGAAAGAAGGAACTAGTGTATCCCCCAAGGTTCGTGCTGATATTTAGCAAAAAATATTAGCCCGAGTCTTAAGTAGCTTTCTGTCTTTGGGTATTCTGACTTACAGAAAGTATGTTCCTATAACCAGGAATTACTAACCAATGTATGCAATAAGCGGAGAGAGATCAAGGCTATCCGGCTTAAAAATGCTGAACTTAAAGTAGTCAAGGATGAAGCCGAAGGTAAACATTCTGAGATTCAAACCTTGTCTTTTGCTTTTTCAATGCGGAATTTTTCTGAACTGTTGTTCTTTTTGACTTACAACGCTCGTGAAACAATCCATCGCTATGATTGAAGAGGCCGAGAACCTCAAGACCCTGGTGGTGGAGAACAAGGGACTTCGCCAAGAGCTGGATAAGCTCATGGCGGATCATGAAAGGAGCATAGCTCAAGTCCTTGAATCCTCTTCCATGGCCACCGAAGAGCATGATCGCAAGATTGCTGCTCAAGATAAAATAATCTCGGACCTCAAGAATGAGCTTGGCAGAGAGAAGGACATCTCCCAGGCGCTCCGGGCTGAACTCCAGAGTCTCCGGGAGGAGAATACCAAGATTGACGACGTCATTCTCGGTACGTTCCATCTGTCTGACTTATCTTTTCTTCGACTTTTATAAATGTCAGATTTTTCTTGACTTGTTTTGTGTATAGGTCCTCTGAACTTGACAGACTCTTCCTCCTCCGAGCCCCGCACCCACCGGCTTACCCAAGTCGGTGATCTTCTTCATGACTTCCGCTAGTCCCTTGAGGACATTGGTGAGTCTCTTAGGATTCCGGACATGCCAAGCATGTCGGATTTTCAGGTGCGGGACAAGGCCAAGGAGATGCCGCAGCTTGTTCGGGACTGGAATATGTCCTACGCGCGGACTGCTGCGCAGAACGCTCTCACCATGGTCATGAGCCACCATGGAAACATGGAGATATGGCATGTGAGCAGAGGGTACTGCAAGGTAGAAGAAGACGGCCAAGAGCAGGACCTTCAAGCTATCATGCACTCCTGCGCCGGATACGGGTGTCACGTGGCTGATCTGACCAACTACGAGATCCCCTGCTTCACCCGCGTAGCTACTCCGCCTCCTCCTCCAGAACAAATCGAAGAAGTTTCCGATGATGAATGGACCACCTCAGATCCGGACATCTCGGAACGATATCAAGGCGGAGTAACCAGCGAGCCGACAGCTCCTTCATCTCCTCCTGCATCATAGACCAGAAACTTATGTATTATTCCGGAGAAAACATGATGCGTTTGTAAATATTAAGTACTATTGATTTTGCTAGTGCTAAGCTTGTGGTCTATTTAGCACTTTTGGCTTTGTTTTTTTTGTGTGCCTGAAATATTTTTCATAAGCACTCGAATTTTTTCGTCTCTACCTATCGTTTATCGGGCTTTCCACCTCGTCCCTTTCGTGAGCCGGCTAAACCTTTCACCGGAAACTTTGCCGAGCAACGGAGCTCAATTGCTAAACCAGTTTAAACTCGGAAACAAAGCCGGCTTCCAGTACCAACAATTCACTACTCGGAAAATACCCGCATCCAGCAATCAGACAAATAACCAAAGTAAAGACTGGAAATTTTAGAGTTATACCCGAAGGTAGCAGTTTAAGAATCGGAATTCTAGACCAAAACGAACATGAGCATAAAGTACTTTCAAGCATTCTGGGATTTTCGACTATAACATGATCATTTGGAAATAAGATGGTAAAAACTTCTCAGAAAAACTTGAGGCAACCAAAACTTTTATTTCTCAAAGAACATGTACATATATATGATTACAAAGAAGGATAAACTAAGAATAAAAGGGACGTAGCTGAGCAATATTCCACGGTCTGTCTAACTCATCCGGATTTGTACTGCCTCCAGCTCTCTTTCTCTTCTTAGTAGCAGGTCTTTCTTTGACTGGCCTCATGTCAGTTAAGTAGTACGATCCATTGTGCAATACTCGACTAACCAAAAAGGTCCCTTCCCATACTAGGGAAAGTTTGTTTTTTCTTTGTTGCACAAGCCGGAGAACCAAATCACCTTTATTGAAAGATCTATTTCGGACTCTCTGGCTATGATACTTGCGTAACTTCTGTTGATAGGCTGTAGATCTCATTTCAGCAACGAAGTGAACTTCTTCGACTAAGTCGAGATCATTTTGTCGAGAAATCTCGGCATCCTCTTCGATATACGCGGCCACTCTAGGAGAAGTATGAATTAAATCACTAGGAAGAACTGCTTCTGCGCCATAGACCAAGAAGAAAGGTGTGTATCCTGTTGACCTGTTCGGAGTTGTTCGTAAACTCCAAATTACAGAGGGTAATTCCTCTACCCAAGCCCCCGCAGCACGTCGTAGTGGTGCTTCGAGTCTCAGTTTCAGGCCTTGTAAGATTAAACCATTAGCTCTTTTGACTTGTCCGTTAGCCTGTGGATGTGCGATTGACGCAATGTCAAGCCGGATGTTTTGCTCATCGCAGAATTTAGCCAATTCTCCCATAGAGAAGTTACTCCCGTTGTCCGTGATAATGCTATGCGGATAACCATACCGAATAATAACATCCTCGATAAATCTTTTGGCTGTTGCTCCATCACAACTAGTGACAGGTTTAGCCTCAATCCATTTGGTGAATTTATCCACCATCACTAAGAGGTGAGTAAATCCACTTGGAGCTCGTTTAAATGGTCCTACCCTATCAAGCCCCTAGACCGCAAAGGGCCATGTTATAGGTATTGTTCGTAGCTGATCAGCCGAAACATGAGCTTGCTTGGTGTACTTTTGGCAGCCTTTGCACGTGTTGACTAATCGTTCGGCATCTGCCTGAGCTGTAAGCTAGAAAAATCCGTGTCTAAAAGCTTTTGCCACTAAAGATTTGGCTGCAGCATGGTGACCACACTCGCCTTCATGGATTTCCCTTAAGATTTCCACTCCTTCTTCCGGAGATACACATCGCTGAAAAACCCCAGAAATACTCCATTTATGGAGCTCAACTTTAACAATAGTATAGGATTTTGCTTGTCAGATAATCTGCCGGCTCAACACCTCGTCTTCGGGTAATTTTCCATCTACCAAATAATCTGGGTAGGGTTGAGTCCATCTAGGAATTACAGCCAGAACTGCTATCAAAGGTGAGTCGGATTTGGTCCGATATTCCTCATCTACTCCCTTTATCGAGGGGACTTTGAGGTGCTCTAAAAAAGCGCCATCCAGGACCTCTTTCCACGCAGAGCCTATGCGAGATAGTGCATCTGCTTCCTCATTTTCTGCTCGAGGGATGTGTTGAACTTCAAACCCTTCGAACGATTTAGATAGGTCATCCACGACAGCTTTATATGCTGCCATGTGTTTATTTGCATTACAAATACCCGAGACTTGCTGAGCAACAAGATCCGAATCTCCGTAACACATCAAACGTATGATGCCAATATCCTTAGCAATCCGGATTCCATGCAGTAGTGCTTCATACTCGGCAATGTTGTTTGTCGCTATGAAGTGGATCTGCAACACGTATAAAAGTTTATCTCCTTGGGGTGATTTGAGCACCACGCCAGGCCCCGAGCCCCCTCGAGCCTTTGACCCATCGAAAAAGAGGGTCCAATATTCCGACTCAGGGAGGACCATGTTCTCCTTCGTCTCTGTCCAATCAGCGACAAAGTCAGCAAGGATCTGGGATTTGATTGTTGTCCGAGGTTTATACTCAACGTCGAAAGCTGAGAGCTCTATTCCCCATTTGGCGACGCGTTCTGTGGCGTCACTATTATTGATTATGTCTCTCATGGGAGCTTTGCTCACCACGGTAATTGGATGCTCCTGAAAATAGTGTCGTAACTTACGAGATGCTAGAAAAACACCGTAAGCCAATTTTTGATAGTGCGGATACCGCTGCTTTGATTCTGTCAGGACCTCGCTAACAAAGTACGTCGGATGCTGCACCAGGTGTTCCTGATTTTCCTTTGGCCTCTCCACTACCATGACGATACTGACAACCTTATTTGTCGCAGCAATGTAAAGCAACATCGGTTCCTGAGGTTCCGGCGCTGCAAGGATAGGAGCAGATGAGAGTACTCTTTTCAGATCTTGTAGTGCAGCTTCAGCTTCGTCTGTCCAGACAAAATCCTTGGTCTTTTTCAGGAGTTTATATAATGGTGCGGCTCTTTCACCAAGCCGGCTTACAAATTGACTGACTGCAGCAATGCAACCAGTTAGTCTTTGTACGTCCTTCAGGCGAGTTGGCCTGGAAATGTTGAGTATAGCCTTAATTTTGTCTCGGTTCACCTCTATGCCTCTTTGAGACACGATGAAACCTAACAATTTTCCGGCTGGTATTCCAAAGAAGCATTTCTTCGTGTTAAGCATGATGTTGTATTTTTGTAGATTGGCGAATGTCTCCTCCAAGTCGGAAATTAGTGTTTCCTTCTTTTTGGACATCACCGCGATATCATCCACGTATGCATGTACATTGCGTCCGAGTTGGTCATGGAGGCAACGCTGCATCATGCGCTGATACGTAGCTCTTGCGTTCTTCAGCCCAAAGGGCATTGTAACAAATCAGAAGGTTCCGAAGGGGTTTATGAATGAAGTTTTGACTTTGTCAGATTCCTTCATCTGGATTTGGTGATAACCGGAATATGCGTCGAGAAAACAGAGGAGTTCCGAGCCTACCTTAGAATCGATGACTTGATCAATTCTAGGCAGAGCGAATGGATCTTTTGGACAAGCCCTGTTCAAGGTAGTATAATCAACACACATCCTTAAATCAGTGGTGTCCTTTTTAGGGACCATTACAGGATTGGCCGACCACTCAGTGTGGATGACCTCTTCTATGAATCTGGCTAACTCGAGCCTTGCTAGTTCCTTAGCTATTGCCTTCGCTTTTCATCGCCAAACCGTCGTAAGGACTGTTTGACGGGTTTAGCGTTCGGGTTTACATTTAGAGAGTGCTCGGCAAGTGCCCTAGGTACTCCGGTCATGTCAGATGGCTGCGATGCGAAGATATCTTGATTTGCTTGGAGGAACTTGACGAGCGCGCTTTCATATGCGCTACTTAGGCCTACGCCTATCTGGGTCACCTTGGAGGGGTCATCATCCTTTAATGGCGTCGTCTTCGTCTCTTCTGATGCCTTGAACTCCGGATTTGGCTTTGTCACCTCCTTCTTCGTCGCGGCATCTCGGACGGATCTATGCTCTTCTTGATCTCCTGATACTCCTAGGCGTGTAGCATGGCTTCTGCAAAGGCGGCATTTCCATCCTCGCACTCTCGTGCTTTCTTCGGGTCTCCCCTGATGGTGATCACACCGTTGGGACCTGGAATTTTCATCATATTGTAAATGTAACACGGACAAGCCATAAAAGCCCAGTAAGCCAGACTTCCGAATATAGCGTGGTATGTGCTCTTGAACGGGACCACTTCGAAGGAAAGTGCCTCCGTCCGATAATTCTTTGGTGTTCCAAAGGTAACATCCAAAGTAATCTCTCCCAGGGAATCAGCTTGTCTTCCTGGGACAACTCCGTGAAAGATCACAGAGCTATGGTTCAGCTGTGTTTCCGAGATCTTCATCCGGCGTAGCGTTTCGACATAGAGAATATTGATACTGCTACCACCGTCCATGAGGGTCTTGGAGAAACCATAATCGTCAATAAGTGGGTTGACGATTAAGGCGTATTTTCCTCGCATGTGTAGCTTAGGCGGATGATCAGCGCGGTCAAATGTGATTGCCACCTCCGACCAGTCCAGATATTGAGGGACAGCCGGAACTGTTGCATTGAGCTCGTGGAGAACTGCTTTCTTGACCTTTGCTGGTTGAGATCCGAGGAAGGTGACGTAAGTGTCCTTCTTGGTGTGAAAAGTTTGCTTCCCTTTCGACTTGGGATTTGAAGCATCAACTTCCTCCATGTCGGAATCTTCCTTGGTCTCTTTATCTTTGTCGGGATTTTTCTTTCCCTTCTTCCGCTTAGCTTTTTAGCCCGCGATATCGTCTCTCTTGATGTTGTCATTAAAATGACATTCAGCGTTGGTGTGGGACGAGCCCCCATTGGCGTTCAAGTGATTCACACATGGGTTATTCGCAACGTCGGCCCAAGTGTAGGTTCTGCCTGGTTGTTGCTCTCCTCTACCTTGGACCCTTGATGTCCCACGGCCACGCCCGCGGCCTCCGCCACATCCTCCTCGTCCTCCAGACCTGGAAACAGTAGTGACCACCGCTGTCTCCGCGTTGGGTTTTTCTTCCGAGGTATTTTTGCGCTTCTGAGCTTGTTGTTTTGGTTGTTTTTCCGATTGAGGCATAGCCAGTACGTTGAGTAATCCCTCTGCATCGTTGTCAGCATCTGCATACTTTCTCGCTGTTTCTATCATGTCTCCAGATCAGTGACCTTATCACACTTGAAGCGGTGATGTAGTTGACCAATTGGGAGTCCTGCGATGAAGGTTTCAATCGTGGTTTGATCGTTTACTCCTTCACAGGAGTTCTTGGTGTCGATCCATCGTCCGAGGTAATCTCGGCAAGTTTCTCCGGCTTTCTGGGTGCAACACTGTAGGTCTCCAACCGTACAGGGCCTCCGATATGTGCCTTCGAAATTACGAAAGAACGCACTTTGCAAGTCATACCAGTTGTGGATGGTGTTCTCCGGAAGTTCATTGAGCCATGATCGCGCTGTCTTCCGCAACATAAGTGGGAGATATCGGGTTGCGACCAGGCTGTTTCTGCCTTTGGCGATGCAGCAAGCTTGGACGAAATCCTGTAGCCAGGTATCTGGCCGAGCAATGCTGTCGTAGGCTTGGATGTGCCTTGAGATAGCAAATCCTTCCGGGAATTTTGTAGCTCTGACGCGTGGTCCAAAACACTTTGGGCCCACGTAGAAATTGTCGTTTTCGTAGTGCCGCGCCTCTATATTGGAGTTGATCCTGTGCCTTGCGTCGTTCGGGGATAGAGATCGTCTCGAATGTCGGCTGTGGTTGCGGTGCCTTGGAGCCGGACTTCGGCTTCTGCCACCACCTCCTCCGCCATGTCGTCCTCCTTGCCCTCCTTGGAGGCCGTTGTGATAACTGCCTGGTGGAGGGGGTGGGGCAGCTGAATTGTTTCCGGCTGATTGCCGGCCTCCGTCTAGAGCGTCATTATTCCGGTTCCGGGGAGGTTCTTGACTACGACGAGCCCCCGGCCGGCTTGTGCCAGCATGGTTTCCGTCGTTCCTTCGTCCGTCATTCCCACCATGGTGAGGCTCAGTCGGACGGCTCTCGTGTCTAGGAGGTGGCATTCTCTGACGATCCTCCTCCTGACGTTTCTCCTTATCTTCTCCCTTTCGATCGTTGAACTCTCGTCGGGGAGGATTCCTCGGATTCAGTGCAGCGATCGCGTCTTTCTCGGCCGCTGGAGCGACATTGCTCCAGTTATGTGTAGTTCTGCGATGCTGTCCCGACGATCCGGTTCTTGAATAATTGTCTTCCCTGCATTCAGGGTGATGGTACTGCGCCCGAACATAATGGGATCTTACGTCAGGCCATGCCTTATCTGTGCGACATTGGTCAGAATCCGAGACCAGTTTTTGACTTCCGGACAGGGCGACCTTCTGCTGCTCCAGTCCCTTGTTGAGTAGCTTGATACCCAAACGGATCTCCTTTGGTCCTGGATTAGCCGATAGAATTTCTCGGGCTGCCACGGTATTCTGTACTGGGGTTGGGTATACCCAATCTCCGTTGTTGTCTTTCCGTGGTTTCCCCATCTCATACCCAAAAAGGATGGCGCGAACACGTGTGAATTTGTCATCATTGGTGTGACGCTTCCGTGTCTTCTGATGCAACCGAGACATGTATTCCTTGGTTAACATGCGTTTCTTTTCCACCTCGATGTTTTTGGCTTCATCGAGAGTTGTTGACGACGCGCTTCTAGGGCTTGGGCCCTTTCGTCCAGCTCATCTGCAGTAAGTTCTGCAGCTGTAGGGATAGGTGTGGTTAATGCGGCATCGATGAGCTTACACACACCTTTTGTGATCACGTGTCCATCCACCGATGCTTCTTTTTTCGGCTCGTCTGGGATAAGTTCTCCATCCGAGTATTCCTCGTATTCCTCGACAATCACCTCTTCTGTGAGAGGGTCTTTTTCCAGGGTCTTGTTCTTCTTGTTCTTCTTCTTTGCCTTCTTGGCAGCGCCGGTAGCAAAGACGGCTTTGGGTCCGTTTCCCGGAGTCAAGCTCTGATCGGTACTTTCGGACATCTGGACTTCGGGATTATCTCCAACGTCCATATCATCCTACACTTTGGGAGAGTGTTCCCCGGATCCTTCATCCATGGCTTCTCCTTCTTCTGTAGCTTTGGAGTTGTACTCCTCTTCATATTCCGAGGAGAACTTTCGGAAATCTGCCGACGTCATAGACTCATCCGAGGATGCGGGAACGTCGGCGTTTGTTCCAATTGCCTCCAGCATAGAGTCGGTGTTTTCTCCAGCATCGGCAGAGCCGGATCCGGATCCTACGTATCCGATGAAGTGCAACGCGTGCTTCCTGAGGTACATGCGGCTTTCGCGATCAGCCATATCGAAACTTTTAATGGCCTTGAGGATTGCATCTGCGCTTTCGCCTTGCAGTATCATACATCTTAATGTGTACCTGAGGAAAGGCCTGTATGTCCCGGTATCATCAGAGCCGGAATCAGTGTCGCTGATATGCTCCTCCTGGATTTCGACCTCCACGGGTGGGTCGATCTGGGATCCAGCTTCTCCCGAGAGATGCACTCCAGATTCGACTTGGAACATGAGGTCTTCTTCAGGCTCAGATTTCTCCACTATCTCCGCAACTGGTGCGGGCTAGGTGGGTTTTGGGTTTTCGGAGATCCGGAACTCTGCTGCCTCCACAGACAAAGGGGACCCAGGAGATTCTTCTGCTTCTATCATCACCGCTGGGGTGGGTTGGGCAGGTTCAGCGAAATCGATGTAAACAACGATCTTGCCAAAAGACATGATTGTATAGGCAGTCACAACCTCCCTAGCCGGAATCCAAGTCTCGTCAAGAACGATGAGACGGACGTCACTGGCGTAGAGGATGCGACCCATGGTGATGGTCTCCCCGATTCCGATTCTTGCAGATTCCGTTCGGAACACAGATCCGAAGCTCACTTGCCCCACGGTGGGCGCCAACTGTCGTTGGATTGAGGACAAGTACGCCATGAGGGGGTCCTCGAGGCGTGTGGAAGAGAGGGTGTGAGACGTACGGTATTCCGGGACGGTGAGCACACAAGTTTACCCAGGTTCGAATCCACTGACTTTGGACGAATCCTACTCCTGCTAGCAATCCAATAATACAGCAGAGCCGGAATATGGGTTACAAGGGTATCGCCTGTGCGAGTTGAGGGTCTAAAGTATTGGGTAGTGCCCTAAAGGCTCTCCCTAGGACGGCTTATATAGATATTCGGCCTTGGGTTTACAGGAGAGATCAATCCGGCTACGACTAAGAGTTGGTTACAGAGTACATCTTGAACTACAAGTAACATTATGAGCCTAAGTCGGTAAGTCTTCTGGGCGTTCCCGTAGCCGGATTGGACTCCGTCTTCTCTCCCCGACTGGGCCGCCCGTGAAGCAAAGCCGTAACTCGAAGTGGGCCACCCTGGTCAGTGAGGAACTGTGAGGATACCCAGAAAGTATATCCCCAACACCATGTGTGTTTCATGAGAAAAACACACATGCAATGACACTAGTGGATCCATGTGTGGTCTATCAGAGCAACACACATCGAATGACACTGGGTGTGGTTCATGCAAAGAACACACATCCAATGACACTGGTGGATCCTTATGTGGTTTGTGAGAAGAACATACATGCAATGACTCTAGATGTGGTTCATGAGAAGAACACACATGAAATGACACCGGTGTATCCTTATGTGGTTTGTGAGAAGAACACACATGCAAGGACTCTAGCTGTGGTTCATCGAAAAAACACACATCCAACGACTCTAGCTGTGGTTCATGAGAAGAACACACATGCAATGACACTGGTGGATCCATGTGTGGTCTGTGAGAGGAACAGACATATAATGACACCGGGTGTGGTTCATGAAAAGAACACACATCCAATGACATTGGTGGATCCTTATGTAGTTTGTGAGAAGAACACACATGCAATGGCTCTAGATATGGTTCATGAGAGGAACACATATCCAATGACACTGGTGGATCCATGTGTAGTTTGTGAGGGGAACACACATGCAATGACACTAGTGATATGTGGTTTGTGAAAATAATAGACATGCAATGACTATAACTATGGTTAATTAAAAGAGCAGACATGCAATGACACTGGTGGATCCATGTGTGGTTAATGAGAAGAACACACATCCAATGACACTAGTGGATCCTTATGTGGTTTTTGAGAAGAACAGGCATGCAATGACTCTACCTGTGGTTCATGAGAATAACACACATGCAATGACACTGGTGTATCCTTATGTGGTTTGTGAGAAGAACACACATGCAATGAATCTCGATGTGGTTCATGATACGAACACACATCTAATGACACTGGTGGATCCATGTGTAGTTTGTGAGAGGAACACACATGCAATCACACTGGGTGTATCTAGCTGTGGTTCATGAGAAGAACACACATGCAATGACACTGGTGATATGTAGTTTGTGAAAAGAACACACATGCAATGACTCTACCTGTGGTTCATGAGAAGATCAGTCATTCAATGACACTGGTGGATCCATGTGTGGTATGTGAGAGGAACAGACATGCAATGACACTGGGTATGGTTCATGAAAAGAACACACATTCAATGGCACTGGTGGATCCTTATGTGGTTTGTGAGAGGAACACACATGCCATGACATTGGTGGATCCATGTGTGGTATGTGGGAAGAACACACATGCAATGACTCTAGATGTGGTTAATGAAAAGAGCAGACATGCAATGACACCGGTGGATCCATGTTTGGTCTATGAGAGGAACATACATTCAATGACACTGGGTGTGGTTCATGAAAAGAACACACATGCAATGACACTGGTGGATCCATATGTGGTTTGTGAAAAGAACATACATGCAATCACACTGGGTGGATCCATGTGTGGTTCATGAGAAGAACACACATGCAATGACACTAGGTGTGGTTCATGAAAAGAATACACATGCAATGACTCTAGCCATGGTTCACGAGAAGAACACACTTGCAATGACACCGGTGGATCCATGTGTGGTCTCTGAGAGGAACACACATCCTATGACACTGGGTGTGGTTCATGAAAAGAACACACATGCAATGACACTGTTGGATCCTTATGTGGTTTGTGACAAGAACACATATGCAATGACACCAGTGGATCCTTATGTTGTTTGTGAGAAGAACATACATGCAATGACTCTAGTTGTGGTTCATGAGAAGAACACACATGAAATGACACTTGTGTATCCTTATGTGGTTTGTGAGAAGAACACACATGCAATGACTCTAGATGTGGTTCATGAGAGGAACACACATGCAATGCACTGGTGGATCCATGTGTAGTTTGTGAGAGGAACACACATGCAATGACATTGGGTGTGGTTCATGAGAAGAACACACATGCAATGACACAGTGGATCCATATGTGGTTTGTGAAAAGAACACACATACAATGACTCTAACTGTGGTTCATGAAAAGAGCAGACATGCAATGACACTAGTGGATCCATGTGTGGTCTATGGGTGGAACACACATCCAATGAAACTGGTGGATCCATATGTGGTTTGTGAGAAGAACACACATGCAATCACACTGGTGGATCCATGTGTGGTCTTTTGGAAGAACACACATGCAATGACTCTAGATGTGGTTCATGAAAAGAGCAGACATGCAATGACACCGGTGGATCCATGTGTGGTCTATGAGAGGAACACACATCCAATGACACCGGTGGATCCTTACGTGGTTTGTGAGAAGAATAGACATACAACGACTCTAGCTATGGTTCATGAGAAGAACACACATGCAATGACACTGGTGCATCCTTATGTGGTTTGTGAGAAGAACACACATGCAATGACTGTAGATGTGGTTCATGAGAGGAAGACACATCCAATGACACTGGTGGATCCATGTGTAGTTTGTGAGAGGAAAACACATGCAATGACACTAGTGATATGTGGTTTGTGAAAAGAACAGACATGCAATGACTCTAACTATGGTTAATGAAAAGAGCAGAAATGCAATGACACTGGTGGATCCATGTGTGGTTAATGAGAAGACTACACATCTAATGACACCGGTGAATCCTTATGTGGATCCTTATGTGGTTTGTGAAAAGAACACACATCCAATGACTCTAGCTATGGTTCATGAGAACAGCACACATGCAATGAAACTGGTGGATCCATGTGTGGTCTGTGAGAGAAACAGACATGCAATGACACTGGGTGTGCTTCATGAAAATAACACACATCCAATGACACTGGTGGATCCTTATGCGGTTTGTGAGAAGAACACACATGCAATGACATTGGTGGATCCATGTGTGGTCTGTGGGAAGAACACACATGCAATGAATCTAGATGTGGTTAATGAAAAGAGCAGACATGCAATGACACCGGTGGATCCATGTGTGGTCTATGAGAGGAACACACATCTAATGAGACTAGTGGATCCGTGTGTGGTTTTTGAGAAGAACACACATGCAATGAGGCTGGTGGATCCATGTGTGGTCTTTGGGAATAACAGACATGCAATGACTCTAGATGTGGTTCGTGAAAAGAGCAGACATGCAATGACACTGGTGGATCCATGTGTGGTTTATGAGAGGAACACACATCCAATGACACTCTTGGATCCTTATGTGGTTTGTGAGAAGAGCACACATGCAATGACACTGGTGATATGTGGTCTATGAAAAGAACACACATGCAATGCCACTAGTGGATCCATATGTGGTTTGTGAAAAGAACAGACATGCAATCACACTGGGTGGATCCATGTGTGTTTCATGAGAAGAACACACATGCAATGACAATGGTGATATGTGGTTTGTGAAAAGAACAGAGATGCAATGAGTCTAACTGTGGTTAATGACACTGGTGGATCCATGTGTGGTTTGTGAGAATAACACACATGCAATGACACTGGGTGTGGTTCATGATATGGTTTGTGAGAAGAACACACATGCAATGACACTGGTGGATCAACATGTGGTTTATGAAAAGAACACACATGCAATGACACCGGTGGATCCCTGTGGTTTACGACAATAACACACATGCAAAGAACTCTATTGGGTCCATGTGGTTTATGAGAAGAACACACATCCAATGAACTCTAGTGGATCTATCTTGGCATAATTTGATGTATGCCACGATGCATTTCATTGTACAACACACTCACTTTCCATTTTTATACTACTCAGTTTAAAAATTGGTTTTATGTGGTACTACTCAGTTTTGCCCCCTCTCTCTTTCTTTCGTAGAAGCCCAAACCTGTGCTCACCCTGTCTGCTACTCCTTGATTGGTTGTCACAGTTGTCACGTGGATCGTGCGCACCAGCCGTTGATTCTGTGCGATCCAATGATGATCGTTGCACACGTCGTGCCCTTCACACTACAGCGTGAGACAGCACGGACGTCTCCCTCATCGAGACTTCTACAAGAAGGAACACGATGCTGTCCATGTAAAAAGTCATCGAGCGGTCATGTCATGTTTAATCTAGTCTGAAAAGCCTACTACTGCTACTACTACGCCACAACGCATGCGCCAACGAGTGCACGGTCGTTGATGGACAGCTGCAATTTATTGCCACTTGATTTTAATAAGACATATCCCATTTTTTACCCAGCGGCTCTCAGTCTCACTTCCAACTGGGCCCGACCGTAAGAAGATTGCATGCGCTAGCCGGAGGCCTAAGAGCTGAGCTCGACGAGACCTAACGTCTCCGCCTTCATCAACACATCCCTCTACCCGATCTAGCACAACCCCACAAATCTCGCCGTACAGCCACCTACCTTCCCCTCTACATTTCCACTTTTAACTATCACCAATTTTAGGGCCATGTCAAACTTCGTACATAGAAATTGTGTATGCGCCCTTTGCATGCGGCTCAATACAGAACTGCCATGCATGGCCCGGGAAAAAAGCGTGACGTACCATCCGTGTGTCGCGGTGCATGGTGTAGTAGACTGCACGGTGAGTTGTACGGTGGTGCAATGAAACGTGCCTTGCTTCCATCCACCTTAACTATAGAGCCCCTCTCCGCACACCCACTCTCACTCTCACTCACTCTCCCCACGTAACCCTCTCCACTATCCCACCAGCATCCGCAAACTCCCAAGAATACCCCATCCGCGCCGGCAATGGCCGAGGAGGATATGGTGGCCATCGTCGCCTCCAAGGCCACCGGCGAGGAGGCCCTCGTCTCCTTGCTGGTCCCCCTCGACGTGTTGAAAGTAGCCGCCGTCCCTGTCTAGGCCACAGTCGAGGCATCGATGGCAGCCGTCGTTCCTGTCCAGGCCCTCGTCCCTGCTACCAACGGAGCCACCGAAGAGGAGCCCCCCACCAGTGAGGAGACCCCCGCCGGTCACAAGCAGATCAAGCACTTCTTGGGCACCTATGATCTAGATAGGTACATCGCTCCGATGAACCCCTACAACACCGGCATCGATGACCCATGGTCCGAGGTAACTAGTGTTGGGGATATACTTTCTGGGTACCTTCACAGTTCCTCACTAACCAGGGTGGCTCACTTCGGGTTAGAGCTTTGCTTCACGGGCGGCCCAGTCAGGGAGAAAGACGGAGTCCAATCCGGCTACGGGAAGGCCCAAAAGACTTACCGACTTAGGCCCATAATGTTACTTGTAGTTCAAGATGTACTCTGTAACCGACTCTTAGTCGTAGCCAGATAGATCTCTCCTGTAAACCCTAGGCCGGATATCTATATAAGCCATCCTAGGGAGAGCCTTTAGGGCAACAACCCAATACTTTAGACCCTCAACTCGCACAGGCAAAACCATTGTAACCCATATTCCGGCTCTGCCGTATTACTGGATTGCTAGCAGGAGTAGGATCCATCCAAAGCCGGCGGATTCGAACCTGGGTAAACTTGTGTGCTCACCGTCTCGGAACACCGTACGTCTCACACCCCTCTCTTTCGCACGCCTCAAGGAACCCCTCGTGGCATACTTGTCCTCAATCCAACGACAGATGGCGCCCACCGTGGGGCAAGTGAGCTTTGGATCTGCGTTCCGAGCGGAATCAGCAAGAATCGGAATCGGCGAGACTATCGCCGTCGGTCGCATCGTCTACGCCAGCGATGTCCCTCTCATCGTTCTCGACGAGACTTGGATTCCGGCTAGGGAGGCCGTGACTGCCTACACAATCATGTATTTTGGCGAGATCGATGTTTACATCGGTTTCGCTGAAACTGCCCAACCCACCCCAGCGATGATGATAGAGGCAGAAGAATTTTCTGGGTCCCCTTTGTCCGTGGAGTCGGCAGAGTTCCGGATCTTAGAAAACCCTAATCCCACCCAGCCCGCACCAGTTGCGGAGATAGTGGAGAAATCCAAGCCTGAAGAAAACCTAGCGGCCCAAGTCGAATCTGGAGTGGATCTCCCTGGAGAAGCCGGATCCCAGATCGACCCACCCGTGGAAGTCGAAATTCAGGAGGAGCATACAACGACACTGATTCCGGCTCTGAGGACGCCGAGACAGACAGGCCTTTCCTGAGGTACACACTGAGACGTATGATACTGCAAGGCGAAAGTGCAGATGCAATCCTCGAGACCATCAAAAGTTTCGAAATGGTTGATCGCGAAAGCCGCAGGTACCTCAGGAGGCACGCGTCGCACTTCGTCGGATACGTGGGATCTGGATCTGGTTCTGCCGATGCTGGAGAAAACACCGACTCTATGCTGGAGGCAATTGGAACAAACGCTGACGTTCCCGCATCCTCGGATGAGTCTATGATGTCGGCAGATTTCCGAAAGTTCTCCGTGGAATATGAAGAGGAGTACAACTCCAAAGCTACAGAAGAAGGAGAAGCCATAGATGAAGGATCCGGGGAACACTCTCCCAAAGTGCAGGATGATATGGACGTTGGAGATAATCCCGAAGTCCAGATGTCTGAAAGTACCGATCAGAGCTTGACTCCGGGAAACGGACCCAAAGCCGTCTTTGCTACCGGCGCTGCCAAGAACGCAAAGAAGAGGAACAAGAAGAACAAGACCCCGGCAAAAGACCCTCTGACAGAGGAGATGATTGCCGAGGAATACGAGGAAGACTTGGATGGAGCACTTATCCCAGAAGAGCCGAAAAAAGAAGCATCGGTGGATGGACACGTGATCACCCAAGGTGCGTGTAAACTCATCGATGCTGCATTAACCACACCTATCCCTACAGCCGCAGAACTTACTACGGATGAGCTGGACGAAAGGGCGCAAGCCCTAGAAGCGCGTCGTCAACAACTCCTTGATGAAGCCAAAAACATCGAGGTGGAGAAGAAATGCATGTCAACTAAGGACTACATGTCTCGGTTGCATCAGAAGACACAGAAGCGTCACACCAATGACGACCAATTCCCACGTGTCCGTGCCGTCCTTTTTGGAGATGAGATGGGGAAGCCACGGAAAGATAGCAATGGAGATTGGGTTTACCCAACCCCAGTACAGAATACCGTGGCGGCCCGAGAAATTCTATCGGCTAATCCAGGATCGGAGGAGATCCGTTTGGGTATTAAACTACTCAACAAGGGACTAGAGCAGCAAAAGTTCGCCTTGTCCGGAAGTCAAAAACTGGTCTCGGATTCTGACCAATGTCGCACAGATCCGGCATGGGCTGGCGTAAGATCCCATTACATTCGGGCGTAGTATCATAACCCCAAACGACGGAAGACAATTATTCAAGAACCGGATCATCAGGACAGCATCACAGAACTACCCGTAACTGGAGCAACGTCGCTCCAGAGGCCGAGAAAGATGCCATTTCTGCACTGAATCCGAGGAACCCTCCCCAACGAGAATCTAACGATTGAAGGGGAGAAGATAAAGAGAAACGTAGGGAGGAGGATCGTCAAAAAATGCCACCTCCTAAACATACAAGCCGTCCTGCTGAGCCTCATCATGGTGGGAACGACGGACGAAGGAACGACAGAAACCATGCTGGCACAAGCCGGCAGGGGGCTCGTCATAGTCAAGATCTTCCCCAGAACCAGAATAGTGATGCTCCGGACGGAGGCCGGTAATCAGTCGGAAAGAATTCAGCTGCCCCACCCTCTCCACCAAGCAGTCATCACAACGGCTCCCAAGGGGGACAAGGAGGACGACGTGGTGGAGGTGGTGGTGGCAGAAGCCGAAGTCCGGCTCCAAGGCACCGCAGCCACAGCCGACATTCGGGACGATCTCTATCCCCGAGTGACGCAAGGCACAGGATCAATTCCAATATAGAGGCGCGGTGCTATGAAAACAATGACATGTACATGGAGCCAAAGTGCTTCGGACCAGGCATCAGAGCTACAAGATTCCCGGAAGGATTTGCTATCTCAAGGCACATCCAAGCCTACAACGGCATTGCTCGGCCAGATACTTGGCTACAGGATTTTTTCCAAGCTTGTTGCATCGCCAAAGGCGGAAACTGCCTGGTCGCAACCCGATATCTCCCGCTTATGTTGTGGAATACGGCACGATCATGGCTCAATGAACTTCCGGAGAACACCATCCATAACTGGTATGACATGCAAAGTGCGTTCTTTTGGAATTTCGAAGGCACATATCGGAGGCCCTGTTCAGTCGGAGACCTACAACGTTGCACCTAGAAAGCCGGAGAAACTTGCCGGGATTACCTCGAATGATGGATCGACACCAAGAACTCCTGTGAAGGAGTAAACGATCAAACTAGGATTGAAGCTTTCATCACAGGACTCCCAATTGGTATACTACGTCATCGCTTGAAGTGTGACAAGGTCACTGATTTTGGAGAGATGATAGAAACAGCGAGCAAGTATGCAGATGCCGACGACGATGCAAAGGGATTACTCAATGTCCTAGCTGTGCCTCATTCGGCAAGACAACCAAAGCAACAAGCTCAGAAGCGCAAAAATACCTCGGAAGAAAAACCCAACACGGAAACATTGGTGGTTACTACTGTTTCCGGGTCTAGAGGACGAGGAGGACACGGCGGAGGCCAAGGAAGATTCCGACATGGAGGAAGCTGATACCACGGGCTACAAAGCTAAGCGGAGGAAGGGAAAGGAAAATCCCGAAAAAGACAAAGAGACCAAGGAAGATTCCGACATGGAGGAAGCTGATGCTTCAAATCCCAAGCTGGAAGGGAAGAAAACTTTTCCCACCAAGAAGGACACTTACGTCACCTTCCTCGGATCTCAACCAACAAAGCTCAAGAAAGCAGTTCTCCACGAGCTCAATGCAACAGTTCCGGTTGTCCCTCAATATCTGCAATGGTTGGAAGTGGCAATCACATTTGACCGCGCTGATCATCCGCCTAAGTTGCACAGGCGAGGAAAATATGCCTTAATCGTCAACCCACTTATTGACGGTTATGGTTTCTCCAAGACCCTCATGGACGGTGGTAGCAGCATCAATATTCTCTATGTCGAAACGCTACGCCAGATGAAGATCTCGGAAACAGAGCTGAACCATAGCTCTGTGATCTTTCACGGAGTTGTCCCAGGAAGACAAGCTAATTCCTTGGGAGAGATTACTTTGGATGTTACCTTTGGGACTCCAAAGAATTATCAGACGGAGGCACTTTCCTTCGAAGTGGTCCAGTTCAAGAGTGCATACCACGCTATATTCGGACGTCCGGCTTACTAGGCTTTATGGATCGTCCGTGTTACATTTACAATATGATGAAAATTCCAGGTCCCAACGGCGTGATCACCATCAGGGGAGACCCGAAGAAAGCGCGAGAGTGCGAGGATGGAAATGCCGCCTTTTCCGAAGCCGTGCTGCACGCCCAGGAGTACCAGGAGATCAAGAAGAGCATAGATCCGTCCGAGATGCCCGCAACAAAGAAGGAGGTGACAAAGCCAAATCCGTATTTCAAGGCATTGGAAGAGACAAAGAAAGCACCGTTGAAGGATGATGACCCCTCCAAGGTGACCCAGATAGGCGTAGGCCTAAGTAGCGCATAGGAAAGCGCGCTCGTCAAGTTCCTCCAAGCAAATCAAGATATCTTCGCATGGCAGCCATCTGACATGACCAGAGTACCTAGGGAACTTGCCGAGCACTCTCTAAATGTAAACCCGAATGCTAAACCCGTCAAACAGTCCCTACGACGGTTTGGCGATGAAAAGCGTAAGGCAATAGCTAAGGAACTACCACGGCTCGAGTTGGCCGGATTCATAGAAGAGGTCATCCACACTAAGTGGTCGGCCAATCCTGTAATGGTCCCTAAAAAGGACACCATTGATTTAAGGATGTGTGTTGATTATACTTCCTTGAACAAGGCTTGTCCAAAAGATCCGTTCGCTCTGCCTAGAATTGATCAAGTTATCGATTCTACGGCAGGCTCGGAACTCCTCTGTTTTCTCGACGCATATTCCAGTTATCACCAAATCCAGATGAAGGAATCTGACAAAGTCAAAACTTCATTCATAACCCCTTTCGGAACCTTCTGTTTTGTTACGATGCCCTTTGGGCTGAAGAACGCAGGAGTTATGTACCAGCGCACGATGCAGCGTTGCCTCCATGACCAACTCAGACGCAATGTACATGAATACGTGGATGATATCGCGGTGATGTCTAAAAAGAAGGAAACACTGATTTCTGACTTGGAAGAGACATTTGCCTATCTACAAAAATACAACATCATGCTTAACCCGAAGAAATGCTTCTTTGGAATACCAGCCAGAAAATTGTTAGGTTTCATCGTGTCTCAAAGAGGCATAGAGGTGAACCGAGATAAAATCAAGGCTATACTCAATATTTCTAGGCCAACTCGCCTGAAGGACGTACAAAGATTAACTGGTTGCATTGCTACGGTCAGTCGATTTGTAAGCCGGCTTGGTGAAAGAGCCGCACCATTATACAAACTCCTGAAAAAGACCAAGGATTTTGTTTGGACTGACGAAGCTGAAGCTGCACTACAAGATCTGAAGAGAGTACTCTCATCTGCTCCTATCCTTGCAGCGTCAGAACCTAAGGAACCAATGTTTCTCTACCTTGCCGCGACAAATAAGGTAGTTAGTATCATCATGGTAGTGGAGAGACCAGAGGAAAATCAGGAACACCTGGTGCAGCATCCGACTTACTTTGTCAACGAGGTCCTAACGGAATCAAAACAGCAGTATCCACACTATCAAAAGTTTGCTTACGGGAATCAAAACTTTGTAGCATCTCGTAAGTTACGACACTACTTTCAGGAGCATCCAATTACCGTGGCGAGCACAGCTCCCATGAGAGATATAATCAACAATAGTGACGCCACCGGGCGCGTCGCCAAATTAGGCATAGAGCTTTCAGCTTTCGATATTGAGTATAAACCTCGGACAACAATCAAATCCCAGATCCTTGCTGACTTTGTCGCTGATTGGACATAGCCGAAGGAGAACATGATCCTCCCTGAGTTGGAATATTAGACCCTCTTTTTCGATGGGTCTAAGGCTCGAGGGGGCTCTGGGGCTGGCATGGTACTCAAATCACCCCAAGGAGACAAACTTTTATACGTGTTGCAGATCCACTTCATAGTATGTGTATGGAAGCACTGCTGTATGGAATCTAGATTGCTAAGGATATTGGCATCCGACATTTGATGTGTTACGGAGATTCGGATCTTGTTGCTCAACAAGTGTCGGATATTTGTAATGCAAATAAACACATGGCAGCATATAAAGCTGTCGTGTATGATCTATCTAAATCGTTCGAAGGGTTTGAAGTTCAACACATCCCTCGAGCAGAAAATGAGGAAGCAGACGCACTATCTTAGATAGGTTCTGCGCGGAAAGAGGTCCCGGATGGCGCTTTTTTAGGGCACCTCAAAGTTCCCTCAATAAAGGGAGTAGATGAGCAATATCCGACCAAATCCGACTCACCTTTGATAGCAGTTCTGGCTGTAATTCCTAGCTGGACTCAACCCTACCTCGATTATTTGGTAGATGGAAAATTACCCGAAGATGAGGTGCTGAGCCGGCAGATTATCCGACGCGCAAAAGCATATACTATTGTTAAAGGTGAGCTCCATAAGTGGAGTGTTTCTGGGGTTTTTCAGCGCTGTGTATCTCGAGAAGAAGGAGTGGAAATCTTAAGGGAAATCCACGAAGGCGAGTATGGTCACCACGCTGGAGCCAAATCTTTGGCGAAAAAAGCTTTTAGACACGGACTTTTCTCGCTTACAGCTCAGGCAGATGCCGAATGATTAGTCAAGACGTGCAAATTCTGCCAAAAGTACGCCAAGCAAGCTCATGTTCCAGCTGATCAGCTGCGAACATTACCTATAACATGGACCTTTGCGGTCTGGGGGCTTGATATGGTAGGACCATTTAAACGAGCTCCAAGTGGATTTACTCACCTCTTAGTGATGGTGGATAAATTCACCAAATGGATTGAGGCTAAACCTGTCACTAGTTGTGATGGAGCAACAACCAAAAGTTTTGTCGACGATGTTATAATCCGGTATGGTTATCCGCATAGCATTATCACGGACAATGGGAGTAACTTCTCTATGGGAGAATTGGCTGAATTCTGCAACGAGCAAAATATCCGGCTTGACATTGCGTCAGTCGCACATCCACAAGCTAACGAACAAGTCGAAAGAGCAAATGGCTTAATCCTACAAGGCCTAAAACCGAGACTCGAAGCACCACTACGGCGTGCTGCGGGAGCTTGGGCAGAGGAATTACCCTCTGTAATTTGGAGTTTATGAACAACTCCAAACAGGTCAACAGGATACACACCTTTCTTCTTGGTCTATGGTGGAAAAGCAGTTCTTCCTAGTGATTTGATTCATACTTCTCCTAGAGTGGCCGCGTATATTGAAGAGGATGCCGAGATTTCTCGACAAAATGATCTCGACTTAGTCGAAGAAGTTCGTGTCGTTGCTGAAATGAGATCTACAGCCTATCAGCAGAAGTTACGCAAGTATCATAACTAGAGAGTCTGAGATAGATCTTTCAATAATGGTGACTTGGTTCTCTGGCTTGTGCAACAAAGAAAGCACAAAGTTTCCATGGTATGGGAAGGTCCCTTCTTGGTTAGTCGAGTACTGCACAATGGATCGTACTACTTAACTGACATGAGGCCAGTCGAAGAAAGACCTGCTACTAAGAAGAGAAAGAGAGTTGGAGGTAGTACAAATCCAGATGAGTTAGACAGACCATGGAATATTGCTTAGCTACGTCCCTTTTATTCTTAGTTTATCCTTCTTTGTAATCATACATATGTACATGTTCTCTGAGAAATAATACTTTTGGTTACCTCAAGTTTTTCTGAGAAGTTTTTACCATCTTATTTCCAAATGATCATGTCATAGTCGAAAATCCTAGAATGCTTGAAAGTACTTTATGCTCATGTTCGTTCTGGTCTAGATTTCCGATTCTAAAATTGCTACCTTTGGGTATAACTCTAAAATTTCTAGTCTTTACTTTGGTTATTTGTCTGATTGCTGGATGCGGGTATTTTCCGAGTAGTGAATTGTTGGTACTGGAAGCCGGCTTTGTTTCCGAGTTTAAACTGGTTTAGCAATTGAGCTCCGTTGCTCGGCAAAGTTTCCGGTGAAAGGTTTAGCCGGCTCACGAAAGGGACGAGGCGGAAATCCAGATAAACGATAAGTATAGACGAAAAAATACAAATGCTTATGTAAACATTTCAGGCACGCAAAAAAAAACTTAAACCCAAAAAGTGCTGAATAGATCAAAAGCTTAGCACTAGCAAAGTTAAAGTATTGCATATTTACAGACGCATCATGTCTTTCCGGAATAATACAAGAATTTTTGATCTATGATGCAGGAGGAGATGCAGGAGCTGCCGGCTCGCTGGATACGTCTCCTTGATATCTTTTCGAGATGTCCACATCTGAGGTGGTGCGTTCATCGTCGGAAATTTCTGCTGTTTCTTCTGGAGGCGGAGGCGGAGTGTCCACGCGGTTGAAGAATGGAGTATCATAGCTGGTCAAGTCAGCTACATGACTCCCATATCCGGCACAGGAGTCCATAATGGCCTTGATGTCCTGCTCCTGGCCATCTTCGTCCACTTTAGAATACCCTCTGGTCACTTGCCATATCTCCATGTTTCCATGGTGGCTCATGACCATGGTGAGAGCGTTCTGCGCTGCTGATCGCGCGTAGGACATGTTCCAATCCTGGACGAGCTGCGACATCTCCTTTGCCTTGTCCCGCACCTGAAAATCCGACATGCGATGCATGTCCGGAACCTTGAGAGCTTCGCCGATGTCCTCAAGGGATTGGAAGAAGTCATAAAGCAGGTCACCAACTTGGGTAAGCCGGTGGGTGCGTGTAACACCCTCAAATCGGCCCTATGCAAGTTTCAGCCCTTTCGGCCAAACCCGCATAGAAATGATTCAAGGACGCCCACCAGGCACTTTCGTGCGGGTGGAAAACGAAGTAATACCATTACACATCAGTCCTCGATGTGACCCACAGAATAGATATATATACAACAACGAGTCTAGAATACGGATATACAATACAAAGATCCAAATCACCTTAAAAAGATAGAGCGTCCGACTACGGACAAGATGCAAATGGGGCTAAGAGCCCTAAAGAATAACCAATGGCGTCCATAACCCTGCCCAGGCCAAGCCGGAAGGGTAACCCTGCTAACGACGGCGATCTCAAACCTGCTAAAAACAAAAAGGGGTGTCGCCAAAGGGCAAAGGAAAAAGAGGAGTGTCAGTACTGAGGCCAGTACACGGCGAGGCTAGAATTCGGCGGCTCTCGCCTACATAGGTATGGTGGACTGAAGCGGCAGCGCAGCGGCACTAAACAACCTATAGAGACTCGATACAACTGGTGGTTATCAGAGAGGGATAAGAAAGACCTATTCGGATCCAACCTGAAGCTAACACCAAACAATCCCATCCTGGTATTTCCCCCTCGAGACCAAACGAGGAAGTCGGACCAAGGAACTCACACCGTTGGCAATTTTACTCATTCCATTATAGTTGCAGCAATTACTAATCAGACATAGATAGCATGAATCATCCTGATAGCATGAGTAGTGGGTAGTTTTAGTTAACATCCTGTTGTAGTTGGAACATTTACTAGTCAGATATAATTCTCCTGAGGAATCCCAAACCCAAAAGTTGTTGACACTTTTATCACATTCCATTGGAGTTGCAATACTTACTAGGCATATAGCATGTCACAAAACATTCCAGATCCACCAGCTGTTGGCATTTTTAATATCCATTCCGTTATACTTGAGCTGATTACTAGTCACATATTAAGTCAAATTTATAGCACTACTTTAGTTATGCTTGTCTATGATCGAGATACTGTGCTCCAAGTCGTCTAACCGTGGACACGGCTTTCAGAAAGTTTTACCCTGCAGGGGTGCACAAATAGCAACACACACTCGATCAACCTCGGAAAAACCAAGTCAAAACCCAATGAGGCATTCACGACAAAGCGATCACAGGATTCAAAAATATTTTAGGGGGCCACCCCACTAAGCTACCCGCAACGAAGTTGGCCGGCTCCGGAACGGACCCAGGGTTTGCGACGACGGCTGTAAACGACAGGGAACCCGAAAGTGTGACTAGGCTTGTCGATACCGCGAAAATGTGGCGTGATCCAAAACAGTACATGTGCTCCACGCACAATCGTAAATAAAGCAGTAAAGCATGGCATAGGTACAGGATAGTAATACAGCCCCAAACTACTTTGTGGCCCCAAGAAATAGAAATGAATCAAGCTCTGGCTCAGGGGGGGTCCATAAGGCCTCCCGGATGTGGGTAGTGCGAAAAATCAAGGAACAGGTATCAAGTACTCGGGGTCCTACGGGACACAAGTGGGCGTGGAAGACCCAAATAACATCTATTGCCCACCGATGCCTCTGCATTAGTTTTAGCTAGCATTTTAATAGTTGTATTTAAAGTCATGATCAACTCCACCCATAAACAACTCCACCGATAAACATCTGCCAGCGTTCCAATAATTGTGGTACTTGACAACACGAGATCACACCTGAGCAAGCGACTACGACTCGCAAGGCCAGCTATCTACCAAACACAGGTAATAGGAGGTGTCCAAGGCAATATAGAGGCTGCACGGGATATAACTGGGGTGCAGAAACTAAAGCATCGCGACACGGATAGCAATAGATCAACAGGAGGAAATAAAGACTATAAATGCAAAATAGGTAGAAGGGGGAAGAGATGCTCGCCTGGGAAAACACTGCCGACGGATCACATCCGGAGAACTTCTCGATACTCGCATCCACTCATCGGTCTAATCTGCGAAGAAGCAAAGCACTAAAAGAAACACCGGATGCAATATTTAATACTACGGTAGAAGATCCGGCATGATTATGATATGATGCGGATGGGGTGTAATTAGGCAGTATTAAGCGGAACCGGGGTCCCGACAATTAATTAAATGGTTCAAGTTGTTTAAAACCCCCCGCAATTTAAATGTTGATTTATCAGTGCAAAGCATGTATCGGTTCGTTACGCAAATTTAAATGGAGGCGATATGAGACAAGAATATTCCGCATATAGTCTCCGTAATTAATTATGAGGTGAATTGACTATACAACCCGGACCCACAAAAATATGTATGCAGGCATGTACAATTGATATGCACCAATTCATATAGATGGCATTTATAATATAGGGTTCTTGGTCAGGGGATCACGTTAGGTTTCGGCGAACTTGGTGTTCACAGGGGGTCGGTCTTGGCGGTCTTCGGGTCGGTGAAGGAGTACTTGTGGTTCCGTGAAGAAGAGCTTGGTGTGCCATGTCGATCGTCGGTTGCTGGCATCGGTCAATGCGTTTGGAAGTAGATCTTGGCGTGGCGACAGGGGTCTTCAGACAGCATCACCGATTCTTCGGATTACTGTACGAGGTTTCATTAGCCGATGTAGCCAAACTCACCGCACTACCACCTCATCTAGGTACACGAGAAGTACCATTCGTCAACATACATCGCAACACCACATGAAAAATAGAGAAACAACAAGGTGTGGGAACTGTAGCAAGGATACACACGATGTGAGGCCGTCCTGGTCGTCTGGAAAAGGAAGGCGGGCTCGATCTGGAGAGCCGTGAGTGGTGGTGTGCTTGCCACGGTGGAGGTAACGGGGGACGACGGTCGACACGATGTGACGAGGGCTGCCGGGCTTGCAGACAACGAGGGGGATGACCGTGGCGGTGTCGCGAAATGAACAGGAAGCAGTGGCGGGGCTGGAGGTTGAGGACAAGGCGAGGAGGGAGTAGCAACTGGCGGCACCCACGGAGCTCCTGGTGGCGGGGTGGGGCAGGGCCTAGCGATGGAGGCGGGGCCACAGGAGCGGCCACGACGACTGCTGGTGGGCCGGAGCCGAGCGGCGCCTGCAGAGGGAGGCGGCAGGGCCGGAGAGCTCGTGCTCGAGGAGGTGCTAGGGCGACGCGGCGATGGCGGGTTCCGCGCGGCGAGGAGGAGCTTGACGCTGGCGAGGAAGACCGGAGGCAACTCTCAGCGGGGGGAAGGGCGGCCGACGAGGGTTGGTGAGGAGCGCCCAGTGGCGCTCACGGCCGCAGATGGAGGAGACGAGGGCGGCTCGCGGACATGAAGACCGGCGGCGAGAGGACGCAGCCGGGTCGCGCGGCCGGGCGGAGAAACGGAGGAGAGGGAGGGGAGGCCGGCGGCAGAGGCACAAGGTGGAGGTCGACGTGGCTCAAGGCGGAAGCCGGGGTCGAAGCAGAGGAGGAGACGGTCTGCGGTGGTCCAGGGAGGCGGCGCGAGGGGTCGGGGCGGGCGTCCCGCAGCGGCGACGTTGGAGTCGCAGGCGGCGGAAAACGTGGTCATGGACGGGGGTAGGTGGGGATTGCGCCGATGAGAAGTGTGGAGGAGCGGGGTAGGTGGGGCCGGGCTCACAGGCGGTCGAGGTATGCGACGCGGGGCTATGACGGGTCGCTCACGGGCGCGTGTGGTGGGGCCGGACACGGGGTGGAGCGGTGGCATGCGGGACACGTTTGCGGGGTGGGTTGGAGTCTGGCGGGGTGGGCGCCTGGGAGCGTGCGGGCACGCGCGTGTGGTGGCGATGGGGGGGTGGTGCAGGTGAAGTGGACAGGTAGAGAGAGAGGGAGAGAGAGATAGAGATAGAGAGAGAGAGAGAGAGAGAGAGAGAGAGTGGCGGCGGGGTGGGGAGTGGATTAGGACTGGTTGGGGTAGGTAGGAATTAGGGTTTAGACTGGTCAAGGTTAGGGTGTTTTCTAGTTGGGCCGGGTAGTAGACTGCTGGCTCGCCGGGCTTTTGGCCTGGCAGGCTGGCGGTCTTCCCGGTAAAAACGTTTGTATTTGATTAGACTGTTAATTTATTTTTAATAGACTTTTTGTAAATTATTTTTAGACAACACAAAATACTCCGGAGGCTAGGGTTTTATTTTGAATAGAGACGGGGCATATTTAGAGAATAAAACTAGGCTTTTAGAAAATAGTTTTAGATAAACACATGCGTGATGATGACGATGCTCAAAATGCAAGGTGGCATGATGACATGAGCATGCGGTCATGATGATGCAATGCACAAAAACAACGCGATTTTCTAGTAGTGATTTTGGCGGGATGCCACAGTGCGGGGCTCAGTTGAGGAAGAGTCCGTCAAGTTCAGAGGACCTGTATACAAAACAAGTTAAGAAATATCCGACATTGATAGAAGGCGAAGAAAAAGACAAGCCATAAAGATGGAACGTACCGAAAATGACGTCGTCAATTTTGGTCTTCTCCTCCCGGAGACTCTGGAGTTCAGTCCGGAGCGCCTGGGAAAGGTCCCACTCTCTGCTAAGCTCATTCTTGAGGTCCAAGATTGTTTTATCTTGAGCAGCGATCTTGCGATCACGCTCTTCAGTAGCCATGGAGGAGGATTCAAGGACTTGAGCTATAATCTTTTCGTGATCCACCTTGAGCTTATCTAGCTCTTGGCGAAGCTCCTTGTTCTCCACCACCAAGTTCTTGAGGTTCTCGGCCTCTTCAATCATGGCGCAGGATTGTTTCACCAGTGCTGTAAGCCAAAAAGAACAAAAGTTCAGAAAAATTCGACATTGAAATACAAAGGCAAGGTTTGAATCTCGGAATGTTTACCTTCGGCTTCATCCTTTGCTACTTTAAGTTCAGCATTTTTAAGCCGGAGAGGCTTGATCTCTCTCCGCTTATCACAGACATTCTTCAATAAATCCTGGTTATAGGAACATACTTTCTATAAGTCAGAATACCCAAAGTCAGAAAGCTACTTAAGACTCGGGCTAATATTTTTGCTAATATCAGCACGAGCCTTGGGGGCTACACTAGTTCGTTATTTGGCATCCTAATAAAGCATAAACCCGGATTATATATCCTACTTCATGCTTGGGGGCTAGAGGATATGATATAAAATAAAGGAAAAAACAGGAGTTGGAATTCTGACTTACATATTGTTCGCGGGTGAGCTTATCCAAACCCGCGTTCACTTCAGCGGCCACCTTTTCGGCGAGAGTCAGATGAATCACTAGGGCTGTTGGAAGCTCACCAGACCTAATCCTCTCGTCGCGAAGGTGCACTTGGGCGAGAAGGTCAGAGAACTTGATGTCCTCTGCTTCTTGCGCTTCTTCTTCGGCAGACAAATTTCTTTTCTCTAGGCATTGTCTGGCTAGCCGCTGGATCTCTTCTGCAGATTTCCGGGATAGGCCAAACTTGGCAAGTCCCAAATTGCTGAGAAGGTTCTCGGCGAAGGATTCTGCCGAGGGATCATTACCCAAAAAGGGTTCACCCTTATCTAAATCTGACTCACCCATGGTGACGTCAGTTTGCGACTCAAGGTTCGCAGGCTCTGATGAAGGAGCCGGATCTTCTACGGCGACCGGGGAGATCATCGGTGTTGTGGAAGGTTGAGGGGAAGGAGTCGGAGGAGCCACGGCAGGAGAAGCTATGGTAAGCTTCGGCTACCGCAGCGGCTTCGAAGGAATCCCTTTCCCTTTGCCCTTGACGAGTGGCTTTGCTCTGAGAATGTAATAAAGTCAGAAACATTACATCTCGAAAAGAAATTCGAGTAAAATACAAAGGCGGAAATTGTGATTGAAAGTTACCTCTTCACAACAGGCACCTCCTTTGTGCCAACAACCACCGTCAGAGCTTTGTGCTTCTTCAGCACAAGGTCCGGCAATGGGACCACCTCTGTCTCCTGAGAGAACTCAGGAGGATATCCTTTGAGCGGAGCAAGTTCCGACTCGGGGAGGTCAGCGAGCTGAAAATAAGAAAACATATCAGCATTGCAATGTAACTCAAAGATTGAAACACATAAAAGGTGTACTGTACAAACTTACCGGCACTACGGGGTTTTCTGCCATGTGCATATCCAGAGAAATCTTCGGGATTCTCCTCTCGATCCGCTCCTTGATCAGCCACTTAATCTGGCTTATATAGCCTTGCGTGGTGTAGGCTTTGGGGCTGATGTGGAGGGAATCTTTCTTGGATGACGTGATGGAGTGCATCAGTCGATCCCCATGGTACTGAAGGGGCTGGATCCAACGTGATACCCAGCATTGGACCAAGTCGGATCCCTTCAGACCTTTGTGTTTGATCAAGTATTCGATCCGCCTCTTAGCGAGGATCAGATCGTCGGTGAGAGCCGGAGCAGCCTCGTCCCAAGAAGGTTGGGCCATGGCAGCTCTTTCAACAAAAGCCGGCAAAGCAGTGGCTTTGCCGGGAGCCGGAATATCCTTATGATAGAAAAATGTGGCTGGCCATTGTTTGACCGAGTCACTTGCTAGAATTTTGGGATATGCGCGCTCGTCTCTAAGCGAAAAACTAATAGTGCCAGTGATGTAAGGAACACCCGCAGTAATGGAGTTTCTCCAGACATGAAAATAGTACTAGAAAAGAGTCAAACTCGGCCTAATGCCGAGAAAGCCCTCACACAGTGAAGCGTATGTGCTCATCTCTAAAAGAGAGTTGGGAGGAAGATTATGGAGTTGAACTCCATAATGATCAATCACCTGGGAGAAGAACTCTGAGGGAGGAAAGGACAAACCTCTATCGAGGTGGGTGCCGAAGTGGACCCGCTCGCCATCGCGCGGGTTTGGGACAGTTTCCTCGAAGCCGCTCCGCCAGTTGCTGGCGGCGAGAAGCCTCTCCTTCTCCATGTTCTTGTGGCCCTCCTCGTTGAGTGAGCAGGGAATCCAGATCCTGCGGAAGATCTCTTTCTCTGCCACCACTTCCGCCGTCGCCGCCGCCGCTGCCGCCAGGCCGGAGGAAGAAGATGAAGCCATTTCTCTGGCGAGAAGATGACCTAAAAGGGGCAGCGCTGGGAGTTCTGTGGGGGAGGAACGGGGAGCTCTGTGCGTGCTGGAAGATTGGGAGGAAACGAAAAGGTAAAGACTGGTGGAAGGTGAAGGAGAAAATCCTAACCTCTTATATCAACCTAACCGCGCCAAGATTCGTGCAAATGCTACAGTGTGACCGCCACGCGTCGTGGAAGGAACTGGGAAGGACCCACGTGATGATTGCGTCGCCTCGATCTCCACGCACGCATTGAAACGGCGCCTCGGTTCCGCGAACCACGGACCCACCAATGGTCGTGCTGACGGCATGCCTATCAGATGACGTGACTTGACCATGAGTCGTGTCAGGTGGCGTTAGAAACCAAGTTCCGGCTTAGTTTGAAATCGAGCTAGAAAATCCGAGTAACCTGTTGATAGGTCCGACTTATTTTTAAGACCCGGATCGTATTTTTTGTTGTGAAGTTTCAAGAACCCTTCAATATTCTGCAAGCCGAAGATCAAGCTAGATGATGATAAATCTGACTTTGGATCTTGGAGGCCTCCGGGGGCTGCTGTTGGGGATATACTTTCCGGGTACCTTCATAGTTCCTCACTGACCAGGGTGGCCCACTTCGGGTTAGAGCTTTGCTTCATGGGCGGCCCAGTCAGGGAGAAAGATGGAGTCCAATCCGACTACGGGAAGGCCCAGAAGACTTACCGACTTAGGCCCATAATGTTACTTGTAGTTCAAGATGTACTCTGTAACTGACTCTTAGTCATAGCCGGATAGATCTCTCCTGTAAACCCTAGGCCGGATATCTATATAAGCCGTCCTAGGGAGAGCCTTTAGGGCAACAACCCAGTACTTTAGACCCTCAACTCGCACAGGCGAAACCATTGTAACCCATATTCCGGCTCTGCCGTATTACTGGATTGCTAGCAGGAGAAGGATCCGTCCAAAGCCGGCGGATTCGAACCTAGGTAAACTTGTGTGCTCACCGTCCCGGAACACCGTATGTCTCACACCCCTCTCTTCCGCACGCCTCGAGGATCCCCTCATGGCGTACTTGTCCTCAATCCAACGACAACTAGGGTTTGCTCCCCTCCGCTAGTCCTTCTACCGTTCCTATTGTTGGATGCTAGATGTCGGTTTATTAGGATTCGCTTGTTCGCATTTCGATTGCTCGATCTTCTTACATCATCCACTCCCCCATTTTCCTTTTCTTCCAATAGGTTTCTGGTAGCGACGTATGCAGCGATGACGAGTCCATACACACCAAGACTCGTCAGGTGCTGAGGAGGCTACGGGCCCACCAGTATGACACCTTCTTCATGGGCGGCCCCAGGCGCTTCCCCCTTCCGCAAGGGGATTGCCTTCTACTGTGCGAGTCTCGCCGGCGGGACCGACTTCATCTCCTTAATGAAGCATGCAGAGGCCGTGGGTTTCGGCATCCACAAAGGCAGCAAGCACAAGACCGTGAACATCAACGCCTACATTGCTGAACACCGGGCTCTCGGCATTCACCTCCGAAACCTCCAGCGGTTGGCCATCTAAGAGGATCGCATTCCTCCAATCAGGCCCAAGGCCCCCAAGATCAAGGGACTGGGCAGCAAGAAGTGGAGGAAGCGCCGGAGGGAGGAGGCGGAGGCGGAGGCGCGGGCGCTTGCAGGATGTGCCTGCTGCTACTGCTAAGCAACTTCTTTCTAGCTATATCCTATTTCTGGCTGAATGCATCGAACCTCATTAAGCAACCTACTTTCTATTGCTATATCCTATTTAGCTGCGCACAACTATATCTACATTTGTTTTGTTTTCTAAATGAATGTATTCTGCCTGGTGTGATTTGCTGCCCCAGATTTGCTACCTGATCAGAGGCAAAAAGAGGTCCAAAAGGGAACAAATTATTGAAGGGAGAATCTTCTCTAGATTTGCTACCAATTTGGGAAAAATTAAACATATCTATTTAGCGAGAGAGGAAAAGGATACTCTTTCAAACTGCCAGTTAACGAGCTACCATCTTGATGAGGCCCCATCTTGACGTCTCCCTCTACAAGAAGGAACACGATGCCGTCCATGGAAAAAGTCGTCGAGCGGTCATGTCACATTTAATCAAGTCTGAAAGGCCTACTACTGCTACCACAACACATGCACAGGGCAACAGGGTCATCGAGTGCACGATTGTCGACGGGACGCTTCAATTTATTGCCACTTGATTTTAATAAGAGATATCCCATTTTACGCAACGCTCTCAATCTCACTTCCAACTGGGCCCTACTGCTAATAAGTTCCATGAGTCAAGGGCCCCCTCGAGTAGATCTAACGTTGCTAGAAATTGGTTCCACGCCACTTGCATGTAGTGGAATCGAGGTCTGCCATGAGCGTGTTTTCAATGCAGCTCTAAAGTGGAGATCATGTCTGTTTCAAAAAAAGGGAACCCAAAAAAAGGTGGAGATCGTGGTAGCCCCCTGCCCACCACACGTGTCCACTCGAGGACTACGAACGGTCTGGTGTTTATAACCCTCCTCGACCTTCTTCTTCCTGTGCTCATGTCATTTTCCCCCAGTATGTCTAGTCCCACGACCCCAATCTACACCTACCGCGCGCGCTGAAGCTCCCTCGCTTGCACTACCTCGTTCCCTTGGTGCGCCAGGAAGCGTACGCGTGGAGACGAGCTGGAGGTGAAGCCAGTTGAAGGCGCATCAGCAGATGGCTCGGTCGTCGCCAAGCAGGAAGAGGCGTCTTCTCCGGGCACGAACGCCGCTCGTCACTGCACCATCGAGGCTGCGAGCTCATCCGTCCAGCTAGTAGCCGTCACCGCTGAGCAGCAGGTAGTAGCCGTCGCTGCCGAGCAGCAGGTGGCCGACAATGTCGTGGTGCCAGCGACAGATCTGGATGGGGGGGCAGGCGGCAGGCGGAGGCAATCTGGTGCTCCACATCAACGATCGCATCACTGTCCAAGAAATCTTCGATGCAATCACGGAGAATGACGAGTTCGAGGAGGAGGTCCTTGATGAGTAGTCCGAGGTACTACATTGCTAGCTTCTCTAGTCGCATCCGCAGATTTCACTGTTCATACATAGGATTTGCTCAATCGTGTACAGATTCTTTTTCTCTTGAAGTAGGGTAGTCTATATATGGTTCGAACGGTCGATTGATGCATCTACCATCTAGTCATAGAACCCCAATCCGTCTAGTCACAAAACCCCAATGTGCTCATCTGCCATCTAGTTGAGTTTGCTAGTTGAGTGTTGATTTCGATACACAACATGCCTATAACATTACATTTCTATTCCTTACCGGGCCCAATGATTCAATTTTGCCCCAAAATAGTGCAAGGGCATCTTATGGTGTCATTTTCTTAGGGATGGTTAGTGAACCTGAGGCAGCAATGCACATAAACAATATAGGTTGTGCTATTGGTATTTTGGTTCTCCGACTCCTTCGCTGAAAAAATGAGGCCCTGATTTTTTTCTCATTTGGAACCTATATATATAATCTTTGTATTGTTTCTAATCTATGAATGCGTTGTATGATGCATATGTATATCCCTGAATATTGTTTTGTACGATTACATTTCAATTTCTTATTGTGGCCAATGATTCAAATTTGCCCCAAAGAGAGGCAGACAGATTGGTGTCAGATTTTTCTAGGGATGAGTTAGCAAACCTGGGGCCATGTACAAGATCAATATAAGTTGTGCAATTGTTACTTGGTTCGCTTACGCCATCCCTGTAGAAACATACGAGGCCGCAATCTTTATTCTACATTCATAGAACTATGATATTTGAATTATCTATTCCATGCATTCATAGTGTATAAGAATTACATTTTAGTTTGTCACCGAGGCTGATGATTGAAATTTGCCCCAAAAGAGTTCAAGGGGAGACACGTATGATGGTGTCGTGCTTTAGGGATGGGTTGGTGAGCCTGAGGCAGCAATGCACACAAACAATATAGGTTGTGCTGTTGCTACTTTGGTTCTCCAACTCCATCTCTGAAACAAATTATGAGGCCCTTGATTTATTCTCATATGGAACTACATATATGATCCTTGATCTGTTTCTGATCTTTTAATGATTGGTATAATGCATATGTATATGAATGGTTTTGATCATAAGTATTTTTAACATGTACCTGAAGATTAATAGTTTGGTTTTTTATTTATAACTACAATATTTAGGCTTGTTTTTATACCTGACTTTGCATATCCCTGAATATTGTTTTGTACAATTACATTTCAATTTATTATTGTGGCTAATGATTAAAATTTGCCCCAAAGAGAGGCATACACATTGGTGTTAGATTTTTTCAATGATGATTTAGCGAACCTGGGGCCATGTACAAGATCAATATAAGCTGTGCAATTGTTACTTGGTTCACTTACTCCATCCCTGTAGAAACTTATGAGGCTGCACTATTTATTCTACATTTAGAACTATGATATTTGAATTATCTATTCCATGCATTCATAGTGTATAAGAATTACATTTCAGTTTGTCACCGAGGCCGATGATTGAAATTTGCCCCAAAAGAGTTCAAGGGGAGACACATAGAATGGTGTGATGTTTTAGGGATGTGTTGGTGAACCTGAGGCAACAATGCACACAAAAAATATAGGTTGTGCTGTTGGTACTTTGGTTCGCCAACTCCATCTCTGAAACAAATTATGAGGCCCTAGATTTATTCTCATATGGAACTACATATATAATCCTTGAATTGTTTCTGATCTTTTAATGATGGGTATGATGCATATGTACATGAATGGTTTTGATCATAAGTATTTTTAACATGTACCGGAAGATCAGTTGTTTGGTTTTTTATTTATAATTACAATATTTAGGCTTGTTTTTGTACCTGACTATGTATATCCCTGAATATTGTTTTGTACGATTAAATTTCAGTATCTTGAGTTGTAATACAATTCAATCATATATATGAGTTCTAAGTTATGTTCTTAAAAATCAACATGAGGATGATGATTAAGTGGATGATAGCAAGGTATCTAGGGACAACAAGAGCCGCTACGTGTGATACATTGCAAATGTATTTATAATTTTTGATGTTCCATGCTTGGTTTTATCTACTTTCTTGTGTTTTGTCCACACTTTGGATTACTTTTCATACGATTTCTTGGACTAACCTATTAACAAGAGCCACAGTGCCAGTTGCCTGTTTTCTGCTGTTTTTGGTTCTAGGAAGTCAGAAAATGAATATTCTCGGAATTGGACGGGACAAAACCCAAAGTTACTATCTTCCCGGAATTCTCACGGAGCCAGAACGAGAGCCGGAGAGGGGCCACAGGGTGGCCACACCACCCCATGGCGCGGGTCCACCTAGGCCGCGCCAGGGCATAGTGTGGGCCCCCTGGCCGGCCACCGACCTTGCCTCTTTCGCCTATAAGAGCCTCTCGATACCAAAACCCTAAATCGTCAATCAGAAATCCACGAAAAGTTCTACAGTGCCGCCGCCACCGCAGGGGAGATTCGGGGGACAGAAAGTCTCTGTTCCGGCACCTTTCCGGGACGGGGAAGTGCCCCCAGAGCCATCTCCATTGATCTCTACCACCATCTCCATCACCATTGCTGATTCCCACGATGAGTAGGGAGTAGTTCTCTCTCGAGGCTAAGGGTTCTACTGGTAGCTATGTGTTCATCTCTCTATCTATGCATGATCTTGTTCTGGTTATGAGCTTTGTAATCATTTAGATCTACCTTGCTACTCAAGTGCTTTATTAGATCTCTGCTCTCCCCATGTGTGTGAAAGTGACAGCGTGCTCACCATGGTGGCACTTAGGCTAGAGATTACAAATACTTGTTATGAGTTATATTTAGAGTTGGATATCTTTATGAAATTGTGGTGTTTGTTGGTCTCATCTAGTACTCAACGTGACAGTGTGGCGTTTTCTAGATGGGAAAGGCTTACTTTGAGGTGTGCTGTTATAGCCCTACCATTGATTAGAGTGTCCAACCGGACAGTAGTTAAGAGTAGTATCATAAAGAGACGATATTTATATGAGAGTGTTCACTAGTGAAAGTATGATCCCTAGGCCTTGTTTCTAAGCATTAAAACTTCGTTTGCTATTAGCTCTGTCACATGTTTGCTTGCTTCCATCTTTATTTCAGTTTGCCATTAGTCTCTTTCACGCCATCACGTTATTTTCTATCACCGTTACCACTTATATTTATCTATACCACTTATATTTCACTATCTCTTCGCCGAACTAGTGCACCTATACACCTGACAAGTGTATTAGGTGTGTTGGGGACACAAGAGACTTCTTGTATCTTGATTGCAGGGTTGCTTGAGAGGGGATATCTTTGACCACTTCCTCCCTGAGTTCGATAAACCTTGGGTGATCCACTTAAGGGAAAACTTGATGCTGTTCTACAAACCTCTACACTTGGAGGCCCAACAACTGTCTACAAGAATAGAAATGCGTAGACATCAAGCATTTTTTGGCGCCGTTGCCGGGGAGGTAAGGTAAAAGGTACTCACATCCTCCGGTGTGAGTGCTCGAAGTTATTTCCTTTAGATTCTGCAATTTTGTCTTTTTGTTTCTTGTTTTCACTAGTTAGGCTTAATGGAAAACAACAACAAAATTAGAGAGCTTTATAGTATTTATCTTGAGTTAGGACATGAAGTGTTTGAAGAGAAAATTAAAAAACCTATGGAACTTTATTTGCATGCTAATAGCAATTTTGTTAGTATGAATTCTTTGGACACCATTATTGCTAATGCTATGGAAAAGTCTAAGCTTGGGGAAGCTAGTTTTTATGAAAATGATCTTTTTAGTTCCCCAGCTTTGGAAGATAGCTATTCTATTGCTTATGATGATACAAATCCTCCAATATACGATGATTACAATGATGAATATGATATATTCAGTCCACCTACTATTGAGGAGAAAATTAATTATGATTATAATATGCCTCCTATGTTTGATGACTATGGTGATGAGAATAATAATGATAGCTATTTTGTTGAATTTGCTCCCACTACAATTAATAAGAATAACTATGCTTATGCGGAGAGTAATAATAATTATATGCATGTGGCTCATGATAAGAATGTTTTATGTGATAGTTATATTGTAAATTTTATTCATGATGCTACTGAAAGTTATTATGAGAAAGGGAAACATGGTTTTATGCATCTCAATAATATTAAGTTTCCCCTCTTTATGTTGAAAGCCTTGAAGTTGCACTTGTTTTGCTTTCCTATGCTTGTTGCTTTGTGCTTTCATGACTTGTTTCTTTACAAGATTACTATGCATAGGAAGTGGGTTAGACTTAAATGTTCTTTGAATTTGCTTCTTCATGCTCTCTTTTACTTCAATTTATATTTCCTATGTGAGCATCTTCTCAAACTATCATGCCTAACTTAAAGGCGTTAAAGAAAAGTACTTATTGGGAGATAACCCAAAAGTTTTAGATGAGTCTTGGAAGTTATTACTTCAGTAATGACCGCTCCTTATCCTTTTTATTTGCTTTTTATGCCAAGAGTAACCTCTAATGAGAGAGAAGTAATGATTGGGAAAGTTGCTGTCCCGAAACAGATTTCTGTGCTTCACCGTACAAATTCGTGTAAAATCTCTGAATGTCTTTTTGAGGCGTGAATTTTTGTGCTTCTGCCCCAGCTTGTTATCTAACTTTAGTTAGTTCAACACTTTTTTATTTGAGCAAAATAAGGTCTTTGAAAAAATTCGTCTTTATCTGCTGGTCTGTTTTGACAGATTTCTGCCATTTTCTGCATTTGCTTTTTGTTGGTTCCTTTTTGAGTTCTTTTGGGGATTGAGCTTTTTGAGGGAAGTGCTACAGTAGCTAGTGTTCTAATGGAAGTTTATTTGGTGTTAGAACTGAACCTTAAGACTTATTTATCTTGAGTGCACTAATGTTGCTAATAAAGATTGTGTGAAGTTTTGTATGAAGGCAAAATTTTAGGTGCATGGAAGGAATGAGTAATGAGATGAAGGATGGACTAAAGCTCAAGCTTGGGGATGCCATGCGTGTCACCCCAAGAAATATTCAAGAAGTACAAGCGTCAAAGCTTGGGGATGCCCAAGGCATCCCCTTCTTCATCAATAAAAATCCCAAGTTTCTTCCAAACGCTTCATTTTTATTGTTTCATGCACAGTTGTGTTGTTCTTGGAGCGTCTTCTTTTTTGTTTTTGTTTTGGTTTTTCGTTTGCTTTGTTTGCTTAGTTTGATAAATAAATTGGTTGGACCCCCTCTTTTATACAGTTGTTTGCAAATAGTTTGGTTTGGTTTGGAAAAGAGTAGGAAAGTTCATACTTATGTGGTAAAAAGAGCTCATTTTTGACTGTGGCTATGCTTTGTCATGCCATGCTTGATTTGTTTTGGCTTTATTCTTAGTATTCTTTGCTGTAGCATGACTTGTTATAAACAATTGAGATTGCTTAATGTGCTTTGGATGAATCATTCGTTGTTTTAGCATATTAAAGCATAGTTTAGTGGTATTCTCCTTTGATGTTTTATTTGGGTTGACTTGGCACATGCTCACACCATGTTATGACTATCCCAAGTCACCATAGCCTTGATGATCCTTTAGTTTTCAACTTGTAGTATCACTTTATGCTTTGATCAATGATGTTTTGTCACTCTACATGATTATGGCCATTACTGCTCTCTTAGTTTGTCGCTCCCAGTCTTTTGCTAGCCTCCACAACAAAGTATGAGTTCCACTCATGCATCCAACTCCCTAAACCAAGTTATTCCAAAGAGTCCACCATACCTACCTACTAGCTTATTCTATTCCATGTATATTCATGCTTTTGTTTACCTTCCAAATTAAATTTGTTATGAGAAAACTAGTGATTAAAGCTCTCACGAAATTGATGGCACACTTTAATTTACTTGCCCTTAATAAACTTGAACCATTGTGTCTTCTATGTTGTATATGCATGCACTTATTTGTCGGGAATTAGTAGAACCATGCTTTCATGGGGAACGCTTTCAACATTGCACTTGGTACTTGTACCTAGTTGATATCATGCTCTTTTGTATATGGATGTCGTCAGTGTGAAATGAAAGGGGAGCTTGTAAGTCCATGGAGTTATGTATATGTGTTAGAGAAACGCTTGGGCCGATGGTCTAATCCATGCTGACATGGTGGAAACCTGTAGCGCCATAATGAGCTGTCTATGAAGCATTCTTCTTATACAAAAAGAGTCCTATATTGAGAAAAAAGAGAAAAGAAAAGGGATACTATGAAAAGAGGAAAGAGAGAAAAAAGCACCATATTCCCATGGTAAATAAGAAGAATGTTGAGATGCTCGTTGTCTGCTTGCCTTGTTATTTTGATATGGGGATTCTTCCGTATCATCGGGCAAGGGGTACCCCGTTGGCGGTTCTCAATGATACACATATACTTACGATGACAAGAACTTATAGGTGACTAAACTTGAGTAGCATGAGGAGCGGCCCTCATATACAAGGGACATGATATTTCTGACTTATACTTCGTCAAGCATGTACACCATAGTTTGTTCACTTTAACCTTAATCACTTCAAGATGCTTATGATAGGGGCAATGAGAGCTAAAAGCTATAAGTACCATAATTTTTGGAAGCTCTTTATGATACTTGAATCCCTACTTCCTTCTATGAAGGAATTTCTTCCACTTATATATTGAGTCTCCACCTTCTACCTTTATGCACCTACTTTGAGAGCATAGTGGCCATTCTTAGTTCTATGTGCATTGTCCCAAGACTAGTTGATTGATGCATACCTTGATATTGCTTGTTTTAAGCTATTTGTATCTAGTCACTCTTATGAACTTTGAAGGTGTCCTATGCATTTATATTTGCTACTCTATGAGGGACAAGCTGAATACTATTATGCTATGTTTTCTTTATGTGAAACAAACAAACGTCTTGCAAAGCATTGTTATTCATGAATCTTTTGTTTGTGCCTTTTCATGTTGCAACATAGTTTCTTTGTCTTATTGCTAGAACTTTGTCTTTTATGTTATGATTGAAGTACTATGATCCCAGCTTTGAATGTTTTAAAAATACTTTCATCAAGTTTATGATGGTGCATGTCACCTCAAAAATTATTCTTTCTTTTTATCACTTACCTACTCGAGGACGAGCAGGAGTTAAGCTTGGGGATGTTGATACATTGCAAATGTATCTATAATTTTTGATGTTCCATGCTTCGTTTTATCTACTTTCCTGTGTTTTGTCCACACTTTGGAGTACTTTTCATATGATTTCTTGGACTAACCTATTAACAGGAGCCACAGTGCCAGTTGCCTGTTTTTTGCTGTTTTTGGTTCCTGGCAGTCAGAAAATGAATATTCTCAGAATTGGATGGGACAAAAGCCAAAGTTACTATTTTCCTGGAAGACTCACGGAGCCAGAAGGAGAGCCGGAGAGGGGCCATAGGGTGGCCACACCACCCCATGGCGCGGGTCCACCTAGGCCACGCCATGGCATGGTGTGGGCCCCCTGGCCAGCCACCGACCTTGCCTCTTTTCCTATAAGAGCCTCCCGATACCAAAACCCTAAATCGTCAATCAGAAATCCACGAAAAGTTCCGCAGTGCCGCCGCCACCCCAGGGGCGATTCGGGGGACAGAAAGTCCCTGTTTCGGCACCCTGCCGGGACGGGGAAGTGCCCCCTGAGCCATCTCCATTGATCTCCACCAACATCTCCATCACCATTGCTGATTCCCATGATGAGAAGGGAGAAGTTCTCTCTCGAGGCTAAGGGTTCTACCGATATCTATGTGTTCATCTCTCTATCTATGCATGATCTTGTTCTGGTCATGAGCTTTGTAATCAATTAGATCTACCTTGCCACTCAAGTGCTTTATTAGATCTCTGCTCTCCCCATGTGTGTGAAAGTGACAGCGTGCTCACCATGGTGGCACTTAGGCTAGAGATTACAAATACTTGTTATGAGTTATATTTGGAGTTGGATATCTTTATGAAATTGTGGTGTTTGTTGGACTCATCTAGTACTCAAGGTGACAGTGTGGGGTTTTCTAGATGGGAAAGGCTTACTTTGAGGTGTGCTGTTATAGCCCTACCATCGATTAGAGTGTCCAACCGGAGAGTAGTTAAGAGTAGTATCATAAAGAGACGATATTTATATGAGAGTGTTCACTAGTGAAAGTATGAGCCCTAGGCCTTGTTTCTAAGCATTAAAACTTCGTTTGCTATTAGATCTGCCACATGTTTGCTTGCTTCCATCTTTATTTCAGTTTGACCTTAGTCTCTTTCACGCCATCAAGTTATTTTCTATCACCGTTACCACTTATATTTATCTATACCACTTGTATTTCACTATCTCTTCGCCGAACTAGTGCACCTATACACCTGGCAAGTGTATTAGGTGTGTTGGGGACACAAGAGACTTCTTGTATCTTGATTGCAGGGATGCTTGAGAGGGGATACCTTTGACCACTTCCTCCCTGAGTTCTATAAACCTTGGGTGATCCACTTAAGGGAAAAGTTGATGCTGTTCTACAAACCTCTGCACTTGGAGGCCCAACAACTGTCTACAAGAATAGAAGTGTGTAGACATCAAGCATTTTTCTGGCGCCGTTGCCGGGGAGGTAAGGTAAAAGGTACTCACATCCTCCGGTGTGAGTGCTCGAAGTTATTTCCTTTAGATTCTGCAATTTTGTCTTTTTGTTTCTTGTTTTCACTAGTTAGGCTTAATGGAAAACAACAACAAAATTAGAGAGCTTTATAGTATTTATCTTGAGTTAGGAAATGAAGTGTTTGAAGAGAAAATTAAAAAACCTATGGAACTTTATTTGCATGCTAATAGCAATTTTGTTAGTATGAATTCTTTTGACACCATTATTGCTAATGCTATGGAAAAGTCTAAGCTTGGGGAAGCTAGTTTTTATGAAAATGATCTTTTTAGTTCCCCAGCTTTGGAAGATAGCTATTCTATTGCTTATGATGATACAAATCCTCCAATATACGATGATTACAATGATGAATATGATATTTTCAGTCCACCTACTATTGAGGAGAAAATTAATTATGATTATAATATGCCTCCTATGTTTGATGACTATGGTGATGAGAATAATAATGATAGCTATTTTGTTGAATTTGCTCCCACTACAATTAATAAGAATAACTATTCTTATGTGGAGAGTAATAACAATTATATGCATGTGGCTCATGATAAGAATGTTGTATGTGATAGTTATATTGTTAATTTTATTCATGATGCTACTAAAAGTTATTATGAGAGAGGGAAACATGGTTTTATGCATCTCAATAATATTAAGTTTCCCCTCTTTATGTTGAAAGCCTTAAAGTTGCACTTGTTTTGCTTTCCTATGCTTGTTGCTTTGTGCTTTCATGACTTGTTTATTTACAAGATTCCTATGCATAGGAAGTGGGTTAGACTTAAATGTTCTTTGAATTTGCTTCTTGATGCTCTCTTTTACTTCAATTTATATTTCATATGTGAGCATCTTCTCAAACTATCATGCCTAACTTAAAGGCGTTAAAGAAAAGTACTTATTGGGAGATAACCCAAAAGTTTTAGATGAGTCTTGGAAGTTATTACTTCAGTAATGACCGCTCCTTATCCTTTTTATTTGCTTTTTATGCCAAGAGTAACCTCTAATGAGAGAGAAGTAATGATTGGGAAAGTTGCTGTCCCGAAAAAGATTTTTGTGCTTCACCGTAAAAATTCGTTTAAAATCTCTGAACATATTTTGAGGCGTGAATTTTTGTGCTTCTGCCACAGGTTGTTATCTAACTTTCGTTAGTTCAACACCTTTTGATTTGAGCAACAGAAAGTCTTCGAAAAAATTCGTCTTTACCTGCTGGTCTATTTTGACAGATTTCTGCCATTTTCTGCATTTGCTTTTTGTTGGTTCCTTTTGAGTTCTTTTGGGGAATTGAGATTTTTGAGGGAAGTGCTACAGTAGCTAGTGTTTTAATGGAAGTTTATTTGGTGTTATAACTGAACCTTAAGAGTTATTTATCTTGAGTGCACTAATGTTGCTAACAAAGATTGTGTGAAGTTTTGTATGAAGGAAAAATTTCAGGTGTATGGAAGGAATGAGTAATGAGATGAAGGATGGACTAAAGCTCAAGCTTGGGGATGCCACGCGTGTCACCCCAACAAATATTCAAGAAGTACAAGCGTCAAAGCTTGGGGATGCACAAGGCATCCCCTTCTTCATCACTAAAATCCCAGGTTTCTTTCAAACGCTTCATTTTTATTGTTTCATGCACAGTTGTATTGTTCTTGGAGCATCTTCTTTTTCGTTTTCATTTTGGTTTTTCATTTGCTTTGTTTGCTTAGTTTGCTAAATAAATTGGTTGGACCCCCTCTTTCATACATTGGTTTGCAAATAGTTTGGTTTGGTTTGGAAAAGAGTAGGAAAGTTCATACTTATGTGGTAAAAAGAGCTCGTTTTTGACTATGGCTATGCTTTGCCATGCCATGCTTGATATTGTTTTGGCTTTATGCTTAGTATTCTTTGTTGTAGCATGACTTGTTATAAACAACTGAGATTGCTTAATGTGCTTTGGATGAATCATGCGTTGTTTTAGCATACTAAAGCATAGTTTAGTGGTATTCTCCTTTGATGTTTGATTTGGGTTGACTTGGCACATGCTCACACCATGTTATGACTATCCCAAGTCACCATAGCCTTGATGATCCTTTAGTTTTCAACTTGTAGTATCACTTTATGCTTTGATCAATGATGTTTTGTCACTCTACATGATTATGGCCATTATTGCTCTCTTAGTTTGTCGCTCCCAGTCTTTTGCTAGCCTCCACAATAAAGTATGAGTTCCACTCATGGATCCAACTCCCTAAACCAAGCTATTCCAAAGAGTCCACCATACCTACCTACTAGCTTATGCTATTCCAAGTTTAGCTATTCATGCTTTTGTTTACCTTCCAAATTAAACTTGTTATGAGAAAACTAGTGATTAAAGCTCTCACGAACTTGATGGCACACTTTACTTTACTTGCCCTTAATAAACTTGAACCATTGTGTCTTCTATGTTGTATATGCTTGCACTTATTTTTCGGGAATTAGCAGAACCATGCTTTCATGGGGAACGCTTTCAACATTGCACTTGGTACTTTTACCTAGTTGATATCATGCTCTTTTGTATATGGATGTCGTCGGTGTGAAATGAAGGGGGAGCTTGTAAGTCCATGGAGTTATGTATATGTGTTAGAGAAACGCCTGGTGTTGGGCCACGTAGAGATAAACAAAACTTTTTCCTATGCGGTGATCCCAAGATCCAGCTCAGGTAGAAGGCCACGAGGATTACCACTAGACGCGTAGTTGTGGAATTGATGAAGCACGTCGCTTGATGCAGTGCAGTCCTCGCGATCCGTTTTGGTTCCACGATCCATGATCCGTTCTTTCTTCACGATCGTCGAAGTGCTGAACGTATAGCACCTCCACCGGTATCCACACGTATGAGGAGGAGCGCCGGCGATGGACTACTAGATCCGGTACGGCGGCGACATGACGGACTGGGGCTAGGGTTTCCAACACATGGAGTGACCTAACCTTGTGCTCTAAGCACCTGCGCCCCAGCTTATATAGGGAGTGAAAGTGGGCTCCACTCACTTGTGGCCCATTCACTAAAAAGGCCTATATTAGCCACTGCAAGTCTCACTTGCTGACTAAGTCCATGTCTCTATTTGGGTCCAACCCAAATAGGTTTCCTGTTTTGGTGTAACCCAAACTTGCTCCCGCTCTTAAGTGTGTGACCCGACAGGCTCATGGTAACCCGGACACGATTCCGAGTCTCACTCGTGATCGATCAGTTGGTAGCGGCTCCTAGCAGAACGTGCCAACTCCCAAGTACCAATAAGTCATGACGACATACCTTCCAATGTGACTTTCGTCTGAGTCCCTTTTGCCTCACGATATACCTTGTCGGACTATAGGCGAATGATCGTCATCCCTTAAATAGTCCGACCCTCTTTCTCGATCCGAGATAAGTGATTCATCCAACTAACTCTTAGTCGGCTGCCTTGGTTAACACTTAACCGTGACGTGCATGGCCATGCTTTCCGAATCATATCTTCCGAGAGGGCCTAGAGAATATCTCTCCAGATGGAGGGGCAAAATCCCGTCTTGGTTATTCACATCACACAGCTTGATTCTCAGACGACCCGAACTCCGCCTTTATAACTGCCCAGTGACGGAACAGCGTTTGACCGAACCTAAGTCGGAGATCCTCAACTCGGATTGTGCAATAACCTCAGGTCTAAGGATTACATTGATTGAGACATGCAAATGACGACTTGTTTGTTGCATCTCAATATGGGTCAGTCCGACTCGCTAAACTCTTTAGCTGAATCCGTGTAAGTCGGAATAACATCTCCATGCCCATGACAAGTGGAACCTAGTCATCTGCCGACTTTCACATTGTTCTAAGTTGTGTGTCCAGCACAACCTCAATGACCAAGGACAATTAGTATGAACAACATGAATATGTAGTTCCACAATCAAATCACATATTAGATGATACATATCAGCAGTTCATACATGGACCATAACCTTATGAATACACAGGAATATCATCATTCATGATTGCCTCTAGGGCATATTCCCAACACATGGGCCGCTGGTCTAATCCATGCTGACATGGTGGAAACCTGTAGCGCCATAATGAGCTATCTATGAAGCATTCTTCTTATAAAACAAATAGTCCTATATTGAGAAAAAAAGAGAAAAGAAAAAAGAGATACTATGAAAAGAGGAAAGAGAGAAAAAAGCACCATATTCCCATGGTAAATAAGAAGAATGTTGAGATGCTCGTTGTCTGCTTGCCTTGTCATTTTGATATGGGGATTCTTCCGTATCATCAGGCAAGGGGTACCCCGTTGGCGTTTCTCAATGATACACATATAGTTACGATGACAAGAACTTATAGGTGACTAAACTTGAGTAGCATGAGGAGCGGCCCTCGTATACAAGGGACATGAGATTTCTGACTTATACTTCGTCAAGCATGTACACCATAGTTTGTTCACTTTAACCTTAATCATTTCAAGATGCTTATGATAGGGGCAATGAGAGCTGAAAGCTATAAGTACCATAATTTTTGGAAGCTCTTTATGAGACTTGAATCCCTACTTCCTTCTATGAAGGCATTTCTTCCACTTATATATTGAGTCTCCACCTTCTACCTTTATGCACCTACTTTGAGAGCATAGTGGCCATTCTTAGTTCTATGTGCATTGTCCCACGACTATGATGCATACCTTGATATTGCTTGTTTAAAGCTATTTGTATCTAGTCACTCTTATGAACTTTGAAGGTGTCCTATGCATTTATATTTGCTACTCTATGAGGGACAAGCTGAATACTATTATGCTATGTTTTCTTTATGTGAAACAAACAAACGTCTTGCAAAGCATTGTTATTCATGAATCTTTTGTTTGTGCCTTTTCATGTTGCAACATAGTTTATTTGTCTTATTGCTAGAACTTTGTCTTTTATGTTATGATAGAAGTACTATGATCCCAGCTTTGAATGTTTTACAAATACTTTGATCAAGTTTATGATGGTGCATGTCACCACAAAAATTATTCTTTTCTTTTTATCACTTACCTACTTGAGGACGAGCAGGAGTTAAGCTTGGGGATGTTGATCCATTGCAAATGTATCTATAATTTTTGATGTTCCATGCTTGGTTTTATCTACTTTCTTGTGTTTTGTCCACACATTGGAGTACTTTTCATATGATTTCTTGGACTAACCTATTAACAGGAGCCACAGTGCCAGTTGCCTGTTTTCTGCTGTTTTTGGTTCCAGGAAGTCAGAAAATGAATATTCTCGGAATTGGACGGGACAAAAGCCAAAGTAACTATTTTCCCGCAAGACTCACAGAGCCAGAAGGAGAGCCGGAGAGGGGCCATAGGGTGGCCACACCACCCCATGGCGCGGGTCCACCTAGGCCACGCCATGGCATGGTGTGGGCCCCCTGGCCGGCCACCGACCTTGCCTCTTTCGCCTATAAGAGCCTCCCGATACTAAAACCCTAAATCGTCAATCAGAAATCCACGAAAAGTTCCACAGTGTCGCCGCCACTGCATGGGAGATTCGGGGGACAGAAAGTCTCTGTTCTGGCACCCTGCCGGGACGGGGAAGTGCCCCCGGAGCCATCTCCATTGATCTCCACCAGCATCTCCATCACCATTGCTGATTCCCATGATGAGGAGGGAGTAGTTCTCTCTTGAGACTAAGGGATCTACCGGTAGCTATGTGTTCATCTCTCTATCTATGCATGATCTTGTTCTGGTCATGAGCTTTGTAATCAATTAGATCTACCTTGCTACTCAAGTGCTTTATTAGATCTCTGCTCTCCCCATGTGTGTGAAAGTGACAGCGTGCTCACCATGCTGGCACTTAGGCTAGAGATTACAAATACTTGTCATGAGTTATACTTGGAGTTGGATATCTTTATGAAATTGTGGTGTTTGTTGGACTCATCTAGTACTCAAGGTGACAGTGTGGGGTTTTCTAGATGGGAAAGGCTTACTTTGAGGTGTGCTGTTATAGCCCTACCATCGATTAGAGTGTCCTACCGAAGAGTAGTTAAGAGTAGTATCATAAAGAGATGATATTTATATGAGAGTGTTCACTAGTGAAAGTATGATCCCTAGGCCTTGTTTCTAAGCATTAAAACTTTGTTTTCTATTAGATCTGTCACATGTTTGCTTGCTTCCATCTTTATTTCAGTTTTCCATTAGTCTCTTTCACGCCATCAAGTTATTTTCTATCACCGTTACCACTTATATTTATCTATACCACTTGTATTTCACTATCTCTTCGCCGAACTAGTGCACCTATACACCTGACAAGTGTATTAGGTGTGTTGGGGACACAAGAGACTTCTTGTATCTTGATTGCAGGGTTGCTTGAGAGGGGATACCTTTGACCACTTCCTCCCTGAGTTCGATAAACCTTGGTTGATCCACTTAAGGGAAAAGTTGCTGCTGTTCTACAAACCTCTGCACTTGGAGGCCCAACAACTGTCTACAAGAATAGAAGCGCGTAGACATCAACGTGCAGAGGCGGTTACGGTGTGGGCTAATCCGTTTCCACCGTAGGGGGAAATTGTTTTGCCATTCTCTAGCAGAGCAATCAACGTGGACCTCGACAGCATGATCCAGCACGCGGATGGCCTTGCCACAGGGGAGGCAGAAACCATATGCCGATTACCTTGGCGTGGCACGCAGCCTTTGGCAAATTCCTCCGGGATTATGTTAGGACTAGCCTGTATCCCATCTACTAGGCTGTCCCTGCCTCCTGCTAATGCCCCTTCCCTGTTAGGCGTCTCCGTGTCACGGCCGCCTGCTGCCTCCCCTGCTTTTATTTTGCTCTAGTTAATTATTACCTGTGTGGGGCATGTAATACAATATATTCGTGGTGTCTCTGATGAACCTTCTATATTAATCTACTCCTTTATATGGAGTGCCTTAAAGTTTCTAGTGTTCAATTATATTTACTGATCATGCTCATGCACACTACAAAATATTTCTAGTGCTCGATTATATTGTAATTGTCAAGAAATACATCAACAAGTTAAATTGGTCGAAATTTTGTATTGAAGTAACTAAATGTATCAAACACATAATAAACTAGAAACTAAAATCTAGTTCAAACACATAACGTATCACCACCACTTTTTGTCGTCCTTGACTTGCTTCCCCTTCAACCGCTTGATGTCAACACCGTCCCAAGATCCCTGCTCATCCTAAAACCGCTTTCTATCCTCCTCCCGCTTCTTCTCCTAGGCTAGCTTGCAACCAGGGCATAGCTCTCTAGCGAAAAACCCCGCCTTAACCATCCCATCTTTCATGGTAATGAGCTTACTGTACAACTCGTACGCCATGTAGGCGTCTCTGGCTGCATACTCGAGGCGCACCTGGCTCAATGGCTTCCACTCCCAGTAGTTGTGATAGAGTCGCTTCAATTTCTTCAGTTTTTCATAGGTTTTATCGTTGATTTCCACTGCCAGATCACCCATTCCATCCTTCGCTGGGTATGGTTTGATCTTGTACAGATTTTGGATGTTGATGTGGTGCCCATCTGGGATTTTTATCAACGCACGAGAAAGCATAATTTTGTCATTTGTGATATCCACGCTAGTGAAAGTTATCCCTTTCCTACACAAGAACTTGACCCGAGTCGGACAATCCATCTCTGTTGGTTTACTCCTGCACTTAGATGGTTTTAGGGATGCAAGGGAACAAGGGATGCAGAAGTGGTGATCTCAAATTTAAATTTCACATACCTGCAGAAGTGGTAAACGAGGACCTCCTCATGTATGGCGATTTGCACGACAGCGATCTCTTGTGGAGGTTTTTTTTCGCTTATTTGCACGGGTGTACTCCAAGTCTAGCCCCACAAACTTGTGCTTCTCTTTCTCAAGCAATTGCTCAAACCTGGCGAGAGTTGTCTCTATAGTCGCTTCTTCATTTGTGTACACCACTATGAAAGTCGTGGTGCCAAGGGCAGGGACCAAGTGGGTCTCTGTTGTGCGTTTCCCATCGTCCATGCCTGCAAGGAAATGGGTGAAAGGAAATGCCTGCAAGGAACTGCCTGCGAGAGGAAGAAGAAGGTGAACCAACGGTTCCAGAACAGAGGAAGAAGAAGCACCTAGGAAAAACTGCAGAGGAATGACTGAGGAAGAGGAATGGCTGCAGAGAAACGTGGTAACTGCAACTTTCGGTTCGAGAACTCACCGTGGTTACATGGAGATCGTGGCAGTGCCACTGGTTCAACAAGTGGGGCCAGTTCCTGCGAGAATATGGAATTAGCTGTGCATTTTTCTATGTGAGAAATTGAGAGAAATCATTTATATTTTGACTTTCATAATTAAACACAATGAAGTTGGTACATCCCAAGAGATTTGAACAAAAGAGATTTGCTAGTTTAACATACAACAACACAAAAGTTTCTGAGCATGTATTCTTGAAATTTAAATTCTGATGATTTATCCAGAAGTTCTGAGCTACAACCGACATTACAGAGCCAACGCTCTCGTCTTCGTCCTCCTCGTGCTGCTCGTCGTTGTCGTCTTCCGCATCCTCTTGTTTCCTCTGCCGGACCGGTGACCACCTCAATAATTAGCTTGATATAGTGCCTCATCACCTTGACATGGACGGCGAGCATAACATCAAGGAAAATTCTATTTTTAGCACATAATTCAGCCCAGGGGTTGGTGAACTCAATGCAATCGTCATATACTTCCGATATGCGATATCGCCCCAAGATTTTCAGGCCTTTGTTACAATTATTCTTCATGCATACACAATAGAACCCTTATAGGTCCAACATGGTAGAACTTGAGCTAGCACAGAGACCTCGGCAGAGGTGGCAGAATTGGTGTGGGTGCAACCACGGCGAAGGCGAGCTCGGATTCGAGAGGAGGAAAACAGAACCAAGCATGGTCGACACGGTGATAGATCTCATCGGGAACCAATTCTCGTCCCCGCACCATGCCATGGGTGCGTCCATGGTGAGGGCGAGCTCCGACTCGGGATGGGGAGGAGAGCAGGGCCGAGCATCTTCGTCATGTCCCAGCTCTGTGCCATGGACGCGACCACAGATTGCCGCTCTGGTGAAGAAGACGCGTAATGGATGCAGGCGCCAACGCTGCAAGCCTATAGGAAGGAGAGCTGGGCCGAGCAGGTTCGTCCACATCCCAGCTCCGCGCCATGGTTGCGACGCCCCACAGATTGCCACTCCGGGGAAGAAGAATACGCGTAATGGATGCAGGCGCCAACGCTGCAAGCCTAATTGACACCTAAGCGACATGAGCGACAGGAGCGACATAACAACGAGAACTGACAGGGGGGCCCAACTTGACAACCGTTAGCCTGATTTTTTGTATTGAAACATAAAGTTGAATTCGTGCCAAAAAAGACCCTCTGAGTATTTGGCACGCCAACTGTAGTCATCGCGGCTGATTTCAGGAAACTCGGGTACCGTGTTGCCTAGGCGACCCAACTTTCAGGCCGCAAAATGATATTCTCGCGGCCCAAGGGCACCGAAAATATTCGGGCCTTGTGTCGTCCACGAATATGCCCACCCGGAGCCACCATCAGAGTCGCCTAGCTCGACTGGCCAACTAGGCCAACACAACCGGCAAACGCTTCTCACAGCAACCTGTCCTTCCCATCCTCGCGCAAAGTGACTCGAACGGTTAAGTACCATGCACGTGAACTTCGCAAACGAAAACCCTCACGCAGCTCGGGAACACACCAAGTAAGAGAGCTGCCTTGGACTCGCCTAGCGACTGGTTCTCTGAACTAGGGAAAGAGACACGTTACAAACAACGCACAAGAAACTCGCAACAGGCACGCACCTAAAATGGCTAAGTATTACGCTCGGGGACTCGCCTACAAACAATCCTACTTGCATTCGGGGACTTGCCCCTTCATAGAAGCCAGGGACTACCAACACAAAATCTAAAGAAAACACATATGTATACAAACGAGTTATACCCCACTAAAGGGCGGACGCGCTCGGGGACTCACTCAAACAAATAAGTTAAAACACTCCACACAATTAAGCTTGCATTGCGAGTCAGTCGACTCCGCTTACTCCCATACAAAATGTTGCTCATATTACAAAAGTCGCCACTTGTCATAGCTTACAAATTGCCCAGAGAGGTAGTCTATTTTGCAGGCCCTGATGATGAAGCATCCCCACCACCCTTGAAGCAGACGAATGGTTGCCACGGGTTCATCGGGTAGGTCGTCAGCAACTTCGATAGCACCGACCGGAAGGGCTACTCCAACTTCAGGTCGTGATGCTTCATCTTGGGGTCGCCTAGCGCCACAACCGTCTCCTGGTACGGTAGCAAGTCCCCCATCGCCAGCACCCGATCGGAAAAGGGGGTGGCTTTGGTGGTCAGCTTCAACACCTCCGACATCTCCACCGTGCTAGTCGCCGACAGGTAGCCGCTGGTGATGTCGTCGAGATCGAAATCGTCGGGGAAGTGAGCAAGCCCCAGACTCAACGCCATAGTGGCCCCGCGCCTGAAGGCAGAGCATGCCATCCACTCTACGACGCTAGGCACCTCCTCTAGATTGTGCAGTACCACAGTCAGCCCCCAGGTATAACCTCGGTGGGGGACATTCCTTGGAGAACTGCCTAGACGCACAACACTGAGGCGGTGGCCGCGTTCACCACTATAGTCACACACTACGAGGCGTTGAAGGCTTGCACCACCGGGTCGCCTTGCCCTATCACAGCTGCAATTTCAGATGTCAGTGCCACTACAGAATCCCCCACTCGGGGACTCACTACACAAATTAGAGAAAAAGAACAGCGACTCACCAAGGAGCTTCCGACAGTTCTCGGTGACATGCTTCTCCAAGGCAGCATGCTCATTTTGCAACCCAAGGATGATGGAGTCCGCGGCCTTCCGCTCCTCTTCAGCCACAATGACCGCAACCTTCGCTCTGTCCTCAGAAGAGATCAAGGCCGCCTTCGCAACCTCCAACTCCTTGACTAGCGAGTCGACACGCCCATTTGTTGCGTTCAGTTCGGCGACTGGGGCATATGCTTCTCGGACCTTAGCAATCGCAGCCGAAAGATCATCTGAACAGAACAAAATCGACTGTCAGCAATCCAAAACACAAGTAGCTCGCGGCAGTAAAATGAATAAAGTACTCACCAACAGTCTCCTGGAGCCACCGGTTCGCCTCCTGCGCCACACGCAGGTCACGCTCCAGATGTTCTTTTGCGGCCTGCCGATCAGTCGACTCCCTCTACAAGCCCTATAAGCAGAATGAAAAATCAGCAATTGCAAAAACATAAATTCAGTTCCTAGCCACTGAAATTCAGTGACTAGGAACTCGAGGACTAGCGACCAAAAGAAATTCAGTTCCTAGCCGCTGAGATTCAGCGACTAGGAATTCGGGGACTGGCGACGAGAAGAAATTCAGTTCGTAGCCGCTGAAATTCAGCGACTAGGAACTCGGGGACTGGTGACCAGAAGAAATTCAGTTCCTAGCCGCTGAAATTCAGCGACTAGGAACTCGAGGACTGGCGACTAGAAGAAACTAAGTGCCTAGACGCTGAAATTCAGCGACTAGACACTCGGTGACTGGACGTACCTAAATAGCAGCGCCGAGCATGTTGTGAAGTTCTCTGGCATCCGTCGAAGGGACCATGAAGGAGGTACGTGTGCGACGAGACCCAACGTCCTCGTCAACAATCTCCGGCATCTGTGGAGACTGGTTTTTCGCTGTGCCCGGAAAACCCTTGGCCATGAAGCACGGAAATGTTGTAGAGGCCCTAGCCGGGCACTAGTCATCAGGGCCGATGGTTCCGTCGACGAAGCCCCTTTGGCTGGCTCCGATTGGGTAACCTCTACCTCCTCAGTGCCCACGATAGGATCACTCCCCTTGGCGCTATATCCTGCCGCGACGTCGCCTGCATCTCCTTTCTGCCTCTTTGTGCCCTCCACGGGCGCGGCATCAGTAGTAGGCTTCCTCTTCTTGGGGAGATCGCCTTCCCCTGCTGTGGCGTCTGGCGGAATCTTCGCCACCGAAGGGCGACCAATCTTCTTGACGCCAGAACTGCCAAACCTCCAAAGTCAGCATAGAGATAACACAAAAACGGAACAAGATTTGGAATGGAAAATTCAAAGCTTGCTTGGCGACCGGAAGAACGTGCAACCCAGTGTTGATGTGGGAGGGCTTGTCTAACTCCGGCCCCAGCTTGCGCGTGAGACCTCTCTCGAAGACATATGAAGCCCACGACACCGCGGGCTTCCTTGATGACGAAGCCGCGGTTGCTAGAATCTCTGGATCCGAAGACGCGGCCGCTCCTGAAGGTTGTAGCGACATCGAAGCCGCGGCCTCGGCCGCCTCCTGCTCTGGCACCATCGATGCTGTTGGCGCAATCACCAGCAGAGGAACTTCTACCACCACTTCGGTGTCCCCAGCCTCCAATACCGTCATCGGAATCGCGCCCTCCAGGATCTTGTGCGAAATTTCGGGGGTGTCATCATTAGATTCGTCATCTGACTCGAACACCACCACCGACCTGGCCGTGCGCCGAGAAGTGTGCTCTTGCACGATCTCGTCGCCTTCTTTGTGCTCTTCGAGGCTATGACTCGCCTCGAACTCGTGCTGCTTCTGCATGCGAGTCTTGCGGGCCATGGGGAACCGCCCCCTCTTCCTCGTTGCCTTCGGAGGAATCTCCTTCGGAGGCCTCTTCGAGCTCTCGAGGGACCTCTTCGTCGAGCGGAGGGAGCCAACCCTCCAGCACCTGGAACAATTGAGAACAGCCGCAAATATGTATCGAATGATGTGACTGGAAATTGCGCCGCAGAAATTGTGACTGAAAGGAAATTTGAGGAAGGAACTTACTATGGGGGCTTCGTTCTTCACGGGAATGTACGGGGCGAGCCCGGCCGATGTGGTTGTAAATTCTGCGTCGGTGATCTTCTTCAGGGTGCCCTTATAGTCTTCGGCCTCCCATGACTCTTTGCTGGTCCGGGAGGGGTCGTGCTTCCCGTTGTACTCATACATCCAATGCGGCGAGCCGCTAGAAGGACCAGACGCCGCCCGAGCCAACATTTGTAGAGGTTGATCGAGGATAGCCCCTAGGCCTTCAGCCTCTGGATCTGGTCCATCATCTCCGCCACGGCCATCCTTTGTTGTTCGGGGAGCTTATTCGCCGCTAGCCAGCGAGGCTCACTCCTTTCTGCGACGAACTCGGGAAGCGCCACTTCACTAGAGGGAGTGGACTCCTTCACGTAGAACCAACTCTTCTTCCACTCGCTCGCGGCCTTCTTCGGCAGCAGAAGCTTGATGAAGTTGGCCTTCGACTTCAATTGGAATGTGACGCTGCCGACCACCAACATTAGGCCGCTGGACACCTCGCACCCGATGCGGCCATGGAAAAGCTCCAACCACAGTGGGAAGTACGGCCTGCAGCCGAGGTAGCATTCGCAGAAGGCGACGAAGATTGCCAGCTGCTCGATGCTGTGCGGACCAAGATCCGACGGCTTGATCGCGTAGTACACGCAGAAACACCAGAAGAATAGTGAAGTGGGGAACCCCAAGCCCCTCTCTAGGTGGCCTGGGAAGCAGATGAACTCGCTGGCCCGCGGTTTCGGCTCGATCTCGGAAGGCGCGGGGATCTGCCAGTTCCCCTTACGGAGGACTCCGGCGTCCTCGAAGGATTTGAGATGAGCCGTGGTGCACTTGGATTTCCCCCATGAACCTTTTAGAGGCGCCATCAGGAAGGACGTGGGGTCGCTCGGTTTGAAGGGATTGGATCGAGGGAACACAGAAGAAATGGATGCGCGAGAATGAAGAATGCGGCGAAGGATCTGCAGAACTGATCTGTCACTCCCCTTATAAGGAGGTACGACCCGCCAAACTCGGGGTAGCCGTTACCCACGGTAATTACGCTGAAGTTACCGTTGGAATATCCAATAGATAGTTTGACTAAGTTGACGGTCCAACTCCTCCATCTGACTCGCTTGCAACTAACCCCTGTCCACTCGCCGAAGCAGCGACTGGATAGCGGTAGCGTTCGCCGAAGCAGCGACTAGGAACCTGGGGAAAATTTCCTTGGTCTCGGTGGTGTCCACCGCCGATTCGACTGGGCATCCAAATTGGACTCGCCTACTCGGACTGCCAAAAGGACACCTGCATCTTAATCAACGATGGCCTCGGGGACTACTGATGGGGATATGCCGAATGGGGTATGCCCAGCAGGACGTTCCGATTGGGCCAAAGGTCTCGCGAGTGGGCCTGCAGGATGGCCACTGGAATGCGTCTAAGGAAAAGGCCTGGTGACTGAAGACTAGAGGCCTGGAAGCGTACTCGAAGCCCAGTCGGATTAGGTCAAAGCCTCTGAATCCATATCTTGTTCGGTTGTAAACTGTAAACCCTAGCAAGGTGCCCCATATATAAACCTCCCTAGGGTATCCTGTGGACTAACGTTCCATCATACACCCCCTCAAGCGACTCCCTACTTAGACACCGAGCTCGCCACCCCTGTAACTTGCTCTCCATCAATCTAATCTAGCAGGAGTAGGTCTTTACCCTCCGGGTGGCCGAACCTGGGTAAACCATGTGCATCCGCCCCCATCTCGCACCGCAGATGGCCGCCAGCTCTCGCCCCCGATTCAATCAATCGCTTCCAGTAGCAGCGACTGTTGTGGACATTTCCATGACACAACCCACCTATCTTTAATAATCTGAGGATCCCTTAGATGCTGATGACTAGCTGCAAACCATGGAGAACAATCTGGAGGTCGCAGGAGTTGAGGCCAATGTGAAAGTACTATTTGCCACCCATTATCTGGCAGGAGATGCAATAGCCTGGTGGAATAGCACGCGTACCATGAACGACGGTTAGATGATGACTTGGGAAGCATTCAAGATCAAATTCAGCCGCTCCCATGTGCCCCAAGGTTTGGTAACCAGGCTGAGAGATGAGTTCAGGGAACTGAAGAAAGGAAGGAGGACGGTAGTTGAATACCGTGACAAATTTCTGTCCCTAGCTACATATGCCCCTGATGAGATTAACACTGAAGCAAAGTAGAAGGAAAGGTTCCTGAATGGATTGCATGATGAGATGAAGACTATGTTAGTCAAGATCCATTTTGAAGATGTAGAAGAGCTAGTAGACTCTGCCATTCAGATGAAAGGGAAGATCAACTAGGCCAATGACAACCGCAAGCGTCGCATGATGCACTAGACTAGATCCCACATTACCCAGAAGTATCGCCCCAACCAGTCCGCAGGATATGCCCCAAGGAACAATAGACCCCCTAGTTCTAGTCCCAACTACACCAATCCTAGCGGAGGAAACCTGAAGTCTAGAGGAAACCACAACAATAACCCCGGCAACTCCAGTAACTTCAACCGTGCACCCCAAGTCCAACAACAACAACAATACTGCCCCAAGGACTGGAAGCAATGATGTGCCCGTTGCAGCCAAAGACAAGTCCCAGATTACTTGCTTTGAATGTGGAGTCAAGGGTCACTACTCCAACGAGTGTCCCAAGAAGCTTGCAGCAGCCACCAATGTGAATGCACCCACTCAACAGCAACGCCGTGTTCAGCCTGGAAGGAGATTTGCCCTAGGGGACTCGCTCAACCGCAATGGCCTTCTGTTCCACATGAATGGTGAGGAAGCCCAGGAACTGCCAGATGTTGTGCTGGGTATGTTTTCTGTTAACTCAGTACTTGCAAGAGTGTTGTTTGATTCTAGAGCATCGCACTCGTTTATTACAGAAGAATTTGCATGCACTAGTAAGATTCAACCAACAAAATTGAAGCATGCTATGATAGTTCAAATCCCTGGTTCAACCACGAAAGCTAGAAAAATTTGCAAGGCTGTACCCATCAGAATCCATGGCATATATTTTTATGCTAATCTAATAGTACTTGGAACCAAAGGTTTAGAAGTAGTACTAGGGATGGATTGGATGTCGAAACATAAAGGATTGATCGACTGTGCCAAGAAAGCCATAACCATGACCAGTAGCACTGGAGTATCAGTAGATCATGTATCTGAGACCTTGCCCCGTCAATTCAAATGCAACAAGAGTCTAGCCCAGCCAACCATAGACCAGTCAGAGTAGCCTGTGAATACCCCGACGTGTTCCCAGATGAATTGCCCGATATGCCCCCAGATCAGGATATCGAGTTCATCATTGAACTAATTCCTGGAACTGGACCCATAGCTCCGAGACCTTATAGCATGAACCCATCTTAATTAGTGGAGCTGAAGAAGCAACTGGATGCTATGCTAGCAAAAGGTTTGATTCAACCAAGCGCATCGCAATGGAGATCGCCTATTTTGTTTGTGGATAAGAAAGATGGAGGTAACCGTTTATGCATGAATTACCGGAAGCAGAATGATGTCACCATCAAGAACAAGTACCCAGTGCCCAAGATAGAGGATCTGTTTGACCAGTTGACCGGTGACAGAGTGTTTTCTAAGATTGATCTTAGAACTGGTTATCATCAACTCAAGATTCGTGCAACGAATATTCCAAAGACCGCCTTTAACACCATATATGGATACTATGAGTATACGGTCATGTCTTTTGGATTAACCAATGCCCCCGCTTATTTCATGAAACTCATGAATAAGATTTTTATGAGTTTCCTAGATAAGTTGTCATTGTTTTTATTGACGATATTCTAACCTATTTCAAAGTCAGAAGAAGACCATGATCTACACCTGAGAACCATCCTAGAAACCCTTAGAGAGCATCAGTTATAGGCCAAGTTTAGCAAATGTGAATTCTGGTTGAAGGAAGTAGGATTCCTAGGACATATTGTGTTGGCAGGAGGAGTCGTTGTCGATCCCGCCAAGATCAAAGATGTTGAAGCATGGAAAGCCCCAACCACTCAAACCCAAATCCGTGCATTTCTCGGATTAGCGAGATATTACCGCAAGTTTGTTGAAGGATTTTCGAGCATCGCAAGACCGATGATCCAATTGCTGAAGAAAGATAAGAAGTTCGAATGGACTGAAAAATTTGAAGCAAATTTTCAAGAGCTCAAGAAGAGATTGATTTCAGCCCCAATTCTGATTATGCCAGATATCAAGAAGCCTTTTGATGTGTATTGTGTTGCATCCAAGATTGGTCTCGGATGTGTGTTGATGCAAGAAGGCAAAGTCATAGAAGAGCTGTCCCGAAAACTCAGCATGAGCAAATTAACCCTACCTATGACCTTGAACTAGCAGCCATAGTTTTAGCCTTGAAGACATGGCGTCATTACCTTATGGGTAACCGCTGTGAGATTTATTCGGATCACAAGAATTTGAAGTATATTTTGACCAAGAAGGAGCTAAATATGAGGCAAAGGAGATGGATAGAGTTAATCAAGGATTATGACCTTGATATTCACTATCACCCCGGCAAAGCCAATGTGGTAGCGGATTCTCTTAGCAGATTGTCGTGTAGATTAAACACCATGATCAAAGAAGCCCAGCCAAGTTTACATGAAGAGTTGGAGCAGTTTAGAACGAAGCTAGTTAGCAAAGGATTTTTAGCTAGCATTGAACTTCAACCCACGTTGATTAGTCAGATCAAGGAGGCGCAGAAAGGAAATGCGAGTATCAACGGAATCAAGCGTCATATCAGTACAGGGAAGGTATCCGGATTCGCCGAAGATGAAGAAGGAGTTTTGTGGTACAAAGGACATATCTATGTGCCAGCAGATTCCGAGCTGAAGCAAGTTATCATGCAAGAAGCTCAAGATACTCTTTATTCTATCCACCCCGGAGGAAAGAAGATGTATCAGGATCTGAAGGAGCAATTTTGGTGGCACAAGATGAAGAGAGAAATCGAAAGCTACATTGCCAAGTGTGATATCTGTCAGAGAGTCAAAGCGGAACATCAAAGACCCGCAGGACTTTTGCAACCATTATAGATTCCAAAATGGAAATGGGATTCTGTTGGAATGGACTTTATCACCGGATTGCCTACGTCTAGTAGGGGAAATGACTCTATTTGGGTCATAGTTGATAGACTATCCAAGGTAGCCCATTTTATACCTGTCAAGACTACCTACCAGAGTTCAAAGCTAGCAGAGTTGTACATTGCTAGAATCATCAGTTTACATGGAACCCCCAAGACCATAGTGTTGAATCTAGGAAGCAAGTTTACCTCGACAGAAAGTCCAAGAAGGATTAGGAACCAAGCTAAATTTTAGCACAGCTTATCACCTGCAGACCGATGGTCAAACTGAAAGAGTCAACCAAATCTTAGAAGATATGTTGAGCGCTTGTGTTCTAGAATATGGATCAAAATGGGAAGATTGTCTGCCTTTCGTAGAATTCTCATACAACAATAGTTATCAAGCCAGTTTGCAAATGGCCCCATTTGAATTTCTGTATGGAAGGAAGTGTCGTACCCCCCAAATTGGTTGCAAGTAGGAGAGAGTCAGATCTTTAGACCTGACATCGTACGAGAAGCCGAAGATAAGGTTCACAAAGTCCGTGAGAACCTCAAGACCGCCCAATCCAGACATAAGAGTTATGCTGACAAGAGACGTCGAGACTTGACCTTCAATGTCGGAGATTTTGTGTATCTCAAAGTGTCACCCTTGAAAGGAATGCAACGTTTTAGTCTGAAAGGAAAGTTATCCCCCAGATATATTGGGCCCTTCAAGATTTTGAATCGCTCAGGAGAAGTATCATATCAACTGGAACTACCAGAGGAGATGTCATCCATACATAATGTGTTCCATATCTCGTTACTTCGCAAATGCTTAGAAGTTACGGAGAAGACCGAAGTTTTCAAGAACATCGATCACCGAGCCATAGATATCAACAAGGATCTAACGTATCGTGAAGTACCCATTCGTATTTTGGAAGAATCCTTCAGAACCACAAGGACCCAGAGTATCAAGTTTCTCGAGATCCAGTGGAGCAACCATACTGAAGAAGAAGCTACTTGGGAGCAAGAATATTACATTAGGACTGAGTTCCCAGATCTCTTTAGTTCCTAGTTTTTCTTAAATCTCGGGATGAGATTTTTTTTAAGGAGGGAACGTTTGTAACACCCCAAAAACCCTAATCAAGATTATCAAGTTCTAATCACCCAAATTTAGGGTTAACCAAAAACTTTAATTCCAAAAATCTATATGAATGCATGTGTGTGTTTGTATTAATGTGTGATTGATTGAAATTTTCATGTTTGATTGCTACAAATGATGAGAAATGGTTTAAAGGTGAATGCTACATCATCTAGGCCAATTACAAACAAAATCCAAAGAAAAAGAAATCAAATATGAATAAAAAGATCAAATGGTCATTTTGACCAAAGTTAACCACTAGGTCACTTTGAGTGTTCCTAGAAGAGAAATTCTAACAGAAACTTTTCTACTTCTTTTCACCCCTTGCTATACCAAGTAAAAGTGAACCAAGGCCCACTTTACAAAACCATAAAAACTATTTTCAAATCTATTTAATGGACAGTTCAAATTTGAATCTAGTTCATATGCATAGATCACACTTTTTCAAAAACCATTCAAATGAATTCACCTTGACAATTCCAAGCAACCAGAGACTACTAAGCAAGGCACAAAATCAGTCAATCTATTTCATTTGAAAATTTCAAACTTATTTTCTTTCGGCCATTTCAACAAACACCTGTCAGACACTAAACAATCATCTGCCTAACTTCACTGTTTGAGCAGTAATCCTAGACCAATTTGGTCCCCTCTTAACTCCCTTGTCTCCCCTAGTGTCGACCAGCACCAGAACAACTCCCCCTGAGCCGTTGTGCACAGTGCAGCGCCGCCCGAATTTGGTCGTCACCGGCTGACAGTGGACAGCGCGCCAGAGGCCACGCCGCCCTCGCCCACGACGCACACCAGACATGCCGTAGTCTACCGCCACCCCCTGTCCAAGCCACGACCCCATCCTAGCCCTGGACCAACCTAGAGATGCCGTGCTCCATGTCTCTGCACCGTGCCGAGAACGCGCCAGAGCGTCACCCCCGACCAGCTCGCACAGACCGCGCCTCGCCCTCTCCATGCACGCTCACACTCGCCATGATCACCAGAGCCTCCTAGACACCCCCGTTCGCCGCCGCGTGACCCGCAGCACCTGTGCACCGTCACAAACACCACCGCTACCGCGTAGAGCATCGCACGCTCCCGACCAGCCTGGACCGCCCCGTGCCTTGTCATCATGCCCACGGTGATCGCCAGGGAACACAACACCGCTCCTAGCCTCAGCCGCGCCACTAGCCGCCTGTAGCGTCGTCACCGACGAGCCCGAGCCCATGCCGCAAGGTGCCCTCACCATGGTATAAATAGAGGCATCCTCTTCCTCCATTCTCCACACCAACACCCTCCCCACTCCTCACAGACACTCCCTCACCCTTTCCCGGAGCAAGGCGAGCTCTTCTTCGCCGGAATTTGGCCGGAGCCCGCCGCTGCAAGAGGAGAAGGGCGCCGTCGATTGGAGCCGCCCCAAGACCTGTCCTGACCGCGCCTCAAACTGCCGTCGTCCACATCATCGTTTTCCCCCATCGCCGACCCTAGCTGGAGCCCAGGTGAGCCTCGCCGGACCCCCACCGCCACGTTAGGTTATTTTCCTCGCCGGAGTTGTTCGTCTTCGATGATGAACCACGGCCATTATATTAGATTCTGATTGTCGGGCTCAGATTCGCAGATACCGCTTCGCATAGATTAAGTCACTAACTAGTGGACCCCCTCTGTCACCAGCCCTCTGTGCCGTGCTGTGCAGGTTGGGCCGGCCCGTTTAGTTTCCCGCTCGTAGCCTAGTGATTCAAATTAGTATTTTCCAATTTACTTAAAATCCCTTTCTATCAGTAGATTCAAAAATCAATTCAGAGAGATTCACTAATTGCAATTTTGTTAGAAAGATATTTAAATTATCTATCCAAGCCCGTTGGATTCAAATCATTTGGAGTTATAGATCACCTATACCAAAAATAACAAGACAAAGGCTTTTTCACATTCAAACATTTTTTAAAAATCAACCATAAATGCTTTTGAGTTCATTCCAACTCCCAAAAATCACATTTGATGAGATCTATCTGAATATGTAAAAATATTTAGGTTTGCATGCTGTGACTTTGGACTAGTACCAAAATAATGCTATATAGGCATTTCTAGTCACTTTAATTCCAATAAATGATAATCTTAAACTTTATAAAATATGACCAACACTTTAAATCACATTCCCTTGTATTATAATATGTGGTGATGACATGTGTCAACATGATCCCAAATTTTAATTGGAGAATATTAAATCTTAAGTATTATCAATGAGTAGAAATTAATTTTCTAAAATAAAATAAATAAGACTAAGTCTTTATTTAATGTGATGATTGTGATAATGCTAGATCATCAAGTGTGAGCCTTAGTGTCCTAAATAGAAGTAATTAAGTATTTTTTGATGATTGTGTATCTCGTATTCATTTATAGACGATAGTACCGACTTGGGATACGAGAAGGAGGAGTTATACCAAGAAGAAGAAGAAGATGTTGGAGATATGCCCAAGAGGCAATAATAAAGTGGTTATTATTATATCTTTATGTTTATGATAAATGTTTACATCCCATGCTATAATTGTATTAACCGGAAACATTAATACTTGTGTGTTTTGTAAACATAAAAGAGTCCCTAGTAAGCCTCTTGTTAAACTAGCTTGTTGATTAATGGATGATCATGGTTTCCTGATCATGGACATTGGATGTCGTTAATAACAAGATCATATCATTAGGAGAATGATGTGATGGACACACACCCGTAGTAAGCATAGCACAAGATCAAATCATTAAGTTCGTTTGCTATAAGCTTTAAAATACATAGTAACCTAATCCTTCGACCATGAGGTTATGTTAATCACCATCACCGGATGGGTACTTTGATGACACCAAACACCGCTTCGTAACTGGGTGGTCATAAAGATGTCATTGGGTATTCTGAAAGTATGTGTTGAAGCGCATGGACCAAAATTGGGATTTGTCCATCCATATGACGGATATATATGCTCTGGGCCCTCTCGGTGGAATGTCATCTAATTAGCTTGCAAGCATGTGACTGGGTCACAAGGGATGAGATAACATGGAACGAGTAAAGAGTACTTGTCAATAACGAGGTACAACCAGGTATGGAGATACCGACGATCAAACCTCGGATAAGTATAGTATCGCGTGACAAAGGGAATTGGTTTCGTATGTAAATGGTTCTATCGATCACGAAGTCATCGTTGAGTATGTGGGAGCCATTATGGATCTCCAGGTCCCACTGATGGTTATTGATAGGAGATGTGTCTCTGTCATGTCTACATATTCACGAACCGTAGGGTGACACACTTAAGGTTCGAAGTTGTTTTAAGTAGATATGGAATGTGCGTTGGAGACCAAATGTTGTTCGGAGTCTCGGATTGGATCCGGGACATCACGAGGAGATCCGGAATTGTCCGGAGAATAAGATTCATATATTGGGGATCATTTTCTGAGTTAGGAAATGTTCCGGAGTATTTGTATGACGATTCTAGAAGGTTTCGGAATGTTCCGGAAGGTTCTGGAAGATTTCTTGGAGTTTGCTAGAAAACCAAGAAAGGGATCAAGGAGTTCTGATGGGGCAAGACAAGGAGTCGTGGGGGAGGAGGACTCCTCCCCCCCCTCCCCAATCCGCCGGCCATAGGAGGGAGGGGAGTCCTACTAGGACTCCCCCTCCCATGGTGCCTCCCCCCTTTAAATAGAGGAGTGGGGGCGCCACCTCCAAGCCCTCCTCCACAACTCCAAATCTCCGTCGCCTCTCTCCTCCTCCTTTCTTCTGCACAGGCATAGGCGAAGCCCTGCAGAATTCTCTACTCCACCACCACCACCACGCCGTCGTGCTGCTGGGATTCCGTGGAGAAGATCTACTACCTCCGCTGCTCGCTAGAACGAGGAGAGGAAGGTCTGCTTCGATTCCGTATGTGTAACCGACTGCGGAAGCGCTGCCGGAACGCGGCGCCGGAAGGATCATTCACTCGATCATGAGATCGGCAAGTGATCGACTACATCAACCACGAGATCCAATCTCGTAACGCTTTCAGATCTACAAGGGTTAGTACAGATCCATCTCGTTGCACATGTCTAATAGATTAGATCTTGGCTTTTATCTAGATTAGATCTGGGTTTTGTTCGTTCTTGCGGTAGAAATTTTTTGTTTTCCATGCTACGAACCCATCAGAAGAGAACTTCCACTATAAGAAATGTGTTAACTTGTGACCTTCTCATAGTGATGGGAAATGAAATCGTCATAGATCTATGATGCTTTGGCACAAGATGGTCATAGGTTGTTTGGAGATGTCAAAATCCTATAGAATTACGACGATTTGCGTCAAATCATCGTAATTTTAGCATATGCAATCGTCATAACCCATAGGATACAGCTTAGAGCCTTATTTATAACTCACTATGACCAACTTAAATCGTCATATCGTCTATAATTTTAGACATTAAATTGAGTGATGGGCCACATCATCATTTACGGCCACGTGGCATGTATATATGTCTATGTGTCAATACACGTGTACTTGGACCTGGTGCCTCGGGAAATAATCACAAAAAATGCCCAACAAGGGGAATCAAACCAGCAACCTCCTGAACTGCATAGCAACCTCAACCACTATAGCACACAATGGTTCTTGTATTATTCCTGTGCATGAGTATAATTAACCCAGAGTTGGTTTGCTAGGTTTAGCTAAAGTCAGAATAAATGCGGCAAAAATATGATCGATCCAGGAATCGAACCAGCGACCTCAACCTAACTTTCTGCCGACCCTAACCAATGAATCACACGATGGTTGTTTTAACATTCGCGCGCTTGAGTATAATTAACACAGAGTTGATTTGCTGGGCTTAGCCAAAATCAGCGAATAAATGTTGGAAAAATATGGTGGATGCAAAAATTGAACCAGCGACCTCAACCTCCCTGACATACTTGCGACCATAACCACTCAAGCACACAACGATTATTAACATACTTTACGTGCATGAGTATTATTAACCTAGAGCTGATTATTCCGGGACACACCACTATTTAGTGGGATCATTAGTAAAAAAGGTCAATCGAGGACTTGAACTCGCGAACTCGCAAACAAGCCACTGTGTGACTTACCACTAGGACAGCCGAGTGTTCGCGTTGTACTAGAACCGCAAATATCTTTTAAACGCTAGTTTCGGTCGTTGGGCCTGGACCTCAATCCCTAGAACAGGCCTAGTTTCGGCTGCGGTAAATTAATTCTGGGCCGGTCTTAGACTTGGACGTACTAGATTAGGTCTGGGCCAGCTCGGCTGGTCCAGTTAGAATAGTTTTTTTCTATTTTTTCTTATTTCTTTTGTATCTTTTTCACAAGAGTCCAAAAGAATTGATTTTTGTATCTAAATTTTTATAAAATTCAATGCATGATCTTATCGTGTTACTGGGAAATAATTTGAATATTTAAAAAAAATGGATTTACGAATCCCATATTAGTCCATAGTAGGGACAATATCATATTTTGAAACTAGGGAGTGACCGTTCTCGTCTATGGGTTGAGTATTGCTAAAATATTAATGGATCTCTGAAGAAGCATCATATTGTGAGTCTAAAATGATTTTTTCAAAAATTCAAGAGCATTAGATTATGTACCTGTAGTTCAAACCAGACCCACTTCCTAGGGATTCAGCACACATTTGTCTTTTTCAGCAGGGGTGGAAGAAAAGGTTTTAAAATCCCCAGTTGGGACATTGTATATGTAAGGTGGTCTAGTGTTTTTGAAAAATGGGGTGGTAGCATTTTTGAATTGAACATTTGGTGTTGTTTCACAAAATGCCCCGATTTTGGCACTAAAAAAATAGAAAATGATTTTTCCGTGCGACGAAAAGGAAAACTTCCTCCTGCAACATCGTTCGCTATCCCAATATGCACATTTGTGCAAAATATGGGCACATTATCACAAACTATGCCGCTATTCTAGCCATAACACTGGTCGTTTGGCCCGAAAGCCATGAAACCTCGAACATGATAGGTCATTTTCGTGAAGGTTTTTTCGAGATGCAATCAATATACCAAGTTTGGTACTTTTCCTTGCAACTATGTCACATAATATGACACCACGTGAAGGATTTACATTGTTCGGAGGGTTTTTGAATTTCTTATGCCCGTTTCAATTTTTTCCTGTTTCAAACTATTGTCAAAACGACGGGCATGAAGATAGAGGATAAGCCTCGCTAAACTTGTGTTGGATCTCTGAAGAAACATCATATTGTGAGTCTAAAAATGATTTTTGCAAAAAATCATGAGCATCAGATCATGTACCTGTAGTTCAAACCGGACCCACTTCCTACCGAATCAGCACACATTTGTCTTTTTCACCAGGGGTGGAAGAAAAGGTTTTAAAATCCCCGGTTGGGAAATTGTCCATGTAAGGTGGTCTAGTATTTTTTTAAAATGGGGTGGTAGCATTTTTGAATTGAACATTTGGTGTTGCTTCACAAAACGCCGCGATTTTGGCACTAGAAAAATAGAAAATGGTTTTTCGGTGCAACGAAAAGGAAAACTTCGTCCTGCAACATCGTCCGCTATCCCAATTTGCACATTTGTTCACAATATGGGCATATTATCACAAACTATGCCGCTATTCTAGCCATAATACTGGTCGTTTGGCCCGAAAGCCATGAAACCTTGAACATGATAGGTCATTTCCATGAAGGTTTTTTCGAGATGCAATCAATATACCAAGTTTGGTATTTTTTCTTGCAACTATGTCACATAATATGACACCACACGAAGGATTTACATTGTTTGGAGGGTTTTTGAATTTCTTATGCCCGTTTCAAAATTTTCTTGTTTCAAACTATGGTCAAAACGACGGCCATGAAGATAGAGGATGAGCCTCGCTAAACTTTCGTTGGATCTCTGAAGAAACATCATATTGTGATTCTAAAAATAATTTTTGTACAAAAAATCATGAGCATCAGATCATGTACCTGTAGTTCAAACCGGACCTACTTCCTACTAAATCGACACGCATTTGTCTTTTTCACCAGGGGTGGCAGAAAAGGTTTTAAAATCCCCAGTTGGGACATTGTCCATGTAAGGTGGTCTAGTATTTCTGAAAAATGGGGTGGTACCATTTTTTAATTGAACATTTGGTGTTGCTTCACAAAACGCCCCGATTTTGGCACTGGAAAAATAGAAAATGGTTTTTCCGTGCGACGGAAAGGAAAACTTCCTCCTGCCACATCGTTCGCTATCCCAATATGCACATTTGTGCACAATATGGGCACATTATCACAAACTATGCCGCTATTCTAGCCATAACACTGGTCGTTTGGCCTAAAAGCCATGAAACCTTGAACATGATAGGTCATTTCTGTGAAGGTTTTTTCGAGATGCAATCAATATACCAAGTTTGGTATTTTTCCTTGCAACTATGTCAAATAATATGACACCACACGAAGGATTTACATTGTTCGGAGGGTTTTTGAATTTCTTATGCCCGTTTCAAAATTTTCCTATTTCAAACTATGGTCAAAACGATGGGCATCAAGATAGAGGATGAGCCTCGCTAAAATTGTGTTGGATCTCTGAATAAACAGCATATTGTGAGTCTAAAAATGATTTTTGCAGAAAATCATGAGCATCAGATCATGCACCTGTAGTTCAAACCGGACCCACTTCCTACCGATTGGGCACACATTTGTCTTTTTTCACCAGGGGTGGAAGAAAAGGTTTTAAAATCCACGGTTGGTACATTGTCCATGTAAGGTGGTCTAGTATTTTTGTAAAATGGGTTGGTAGCAGTTTTTAATTGAATATTTGGTGTTGCTTCACAAAATGCCCCGAATTTGGCACTGGAAAAATAGAAAATGGCTCTTCCGGGCGATGTAAAGGAAAACTTCCTACTACAACATTATTCTTCATACCAATATGCACATTCGTGTACAATATGTGCATATTATCACAAACTATGTCGCGATTTTGGTGATAATATTGGTCATTTGCCCTATAGAATAACCTAGCCAATCAGAGGACACATATAGACTACCCCAGATCTCCCCCGGACATAGATCTGAGTCATCCACATGGTCTCATCCAACATACATAACTCCTCCCCTCAGATTTTGGACAGGGGCACCAAAAGAAAAAAGACCTAAATGCCCCCACCAAAAGTGAAAAAGAAAGGGGCGGTTTCGAAAAACCATGCTCATCCCTCACTTCCGCTAGGTCACCCTATCCCTCCCTTCTCAGCTCCCATCGTAGCCTCACCAACTCCTCGCTGCCACCACCTACCTCCCTGCCCTCTACGTGACATCTGGATCTCGATCCAGAGAGGTTCCTCGCTGGAGAAACCTCTCCATCGCCACCTACCCGAGATACCCACACACCTAGCCCAGCGCCACCTACCCCAGATCCACGCGACCACCTAAGCACCTCTTACCCCAGATCCCCACTCGACCAACCAGCGCCACCCTGGCCCTTTCTCTCCCAGCGCCGATTGCGGCCCCTCCCACCCTAGACCCCCTCTCCCATCACCGGTTGCGGCCCCTCCCACCCAGACCCCCTCTCCCAACGCCGGTTGCGGGCTTGCATCCCCTCTCACCCCATACTTCCCTCCTCTGGCTCGACGGGCGTCACCACGACATGGTCGTCACCACCACAACGGCGTCGACACGGCGAGCAGGATGGTGGTAGACTTCGTGATGTGTGGCGCGGAGGCGGTGGTAGAGCCCGTGAAGATGCTTCTGTAGAACCTCGGTGGCGCATCCGTGTTCGTCACCACGCCGAGGAAGCATCAGACAAATACGCTCGTCACTGTTCGCCTCTTCAAGCACACCCCAATTCGAACAACACCATGAGGTATGACCGAAGCCCCCCTCTCCTGTTTCTAGTTCCATGAGCTACACACTTGACTTAGATGAGTGTGATCTGTAGGAAGCTTGACCGTGGAGATTTGTGGTTCATTTATTTGCGGTGTGGGGATTCGTGGTTCCTGTCGCATATTGAATCTGCACTGAACACTTTGTGCTTGAGCTGTTACTAGTAGACACTAATTTATTGATAGATTGATAGTTGTAAACCTATTGTAGATATGCAGTGTGCTGAGCATATTATTATCTGAACAAAAAAACATGGAAGAAGTGCTAAGCTTAATCTAATGAAACTATTTTGCAGTAATATTATAGTTGTTTCAAGATCAACAATGTTTTGAATAAATGCTTGGTATTGCTGGTTATATTGCACGTCATTTTGCAGTAATATTGATATATGTATTGCTTCATTTACTGAATCAAGTACAAGAATGATTAGGTTACTATTGCACTGTTTTTCATCTTACATGGGTAATTATGACACCATGTTGCTACACTGTGATAGTGCTTGCCAGATTGTTCATTCTTGCTTTCTTGTTCACATACTAGTTCAAAATCTATTTAAGCAAGAACTATGTACCTGCTGTCAATAAATTTTACACTAACTGAACCATCCAATGAGCTTGTTCACATCTGAAATTTAAACAGTGCTAGACTGTGATTTAGAACTAGAGCACATGGGAATTGTTTACTAGAGAAACATAGTACATGTTTATTTTCTTTCTAGCTAATCTGTGTTATTTTTAGAAGATATTGCTTTCTTTCCAACTGACATCCATTACCACATTTTCTATTCTTTTACAGGAGCTCTAGGATGAAGGTGGAAGAAGTGAAAGCTTCATAGTCAGCAAACAGTTGATGGTCATATATTTTGTGGCTAGTTGTATCTTCTTAGGAGTTGATAATTCATAATTTTACGAATTGCTGGATGTTCTCTGTTTATAGCACACTCTTGTACTGCTAGCTTTACCTAAGATTTGATGCTTGATGCTACTATTAACTTGTATTCATGCTGGTTGTTCTCGCAGACCCGATGTAGTGCTACAGCCGGAGCAACATCTTCTTCAAATTAGTTAAGTCTCCGGTCTATCCCTTTCTCCTCTTTGTTACTTGGTTGATGGATCATGATGCCATGCATTATTCTTGAGTAAAGTCCCGATGTGAAAAGGAAGTTGTTTTCTGATTAGCTTTTACTAGGATCTGGTCGAGTCTGTGATGTTAATTTGGTTACTATTGTATGTGTTTCTTCCGAGTCATGGTGTAAGTGATAAGTGATAATGATATGTATAGGAAAAAACTGTACTCTAGTTTTTAATAAATGCTAGGCATTGCTCATGATACTACCAGAAAGTTTTCTTTCTTAATGTAACTAGTTCCTTTATATTTTTCATATCAGGTCCATGTATGCATTGGTTGTGTTTCAAATAGAAGTTACATGATCTAGTGTACATGTTCTCAGCTTGCCTAGTTCTTGCTAGTAATATTGTTTTCTCAGCTTCTGTTATCAAATATGTGGTACATTATCTGTTCATATACAGATGATTGTTTTATAGGTGATTCTATCCTATAGTATAAGAACTTAGTGAAATATATTCTTGTGCCAATGGTACTTTTCGGTTTGAAATGCAGAAGGCCGAGAAGCCTAAGGCCGAGTACACCATTAAAATCGTTTTACGAGAGCTACATGATGATGAAGTTCCAGAGTAGCTAGCTTTAGTACTTGCTGAGAGTTTAGTTTGTATGTTCCAGGCTATGAAAGATTTGATGGCTGAATTAGTTGTGATGTGATCGTTGTAATGTGTTCTAACTATTCTAACTGTCATACTGTAACAAAGCGATTTTGGATATTATTTATATATTTTCATGTGTTTTCATTATCCTTTCTGATTGGTATATTGGTTATTATTTTGATGTGAAAATAATTCAAATCTCAAAAATGAGAACTGACATTTGGGACCCATTGTCTGGAACAACCTGACAGTTCGGACCCATTGTAGAACAATCTGAGAATTGGGACCCATCTAACAAAAAGGCCGAAATTGGAAATTAAATGGATTGTAAAAGGCCGAGAAATAAAACAAACAGTTGAAAATGTAGAATTTAGACCACCTAGCTAAGACCAGAATTAATAAGCATAAATTGATTGAATGGGCTTGGCCCATATAAACGGGTGAAGTGGACCGGGCTGAATTCTTGCCACATAGGTTCTCCCATGTAGGATATGACGTGGCCATACTAGATGTCCCATGATGATAATAGATTGTCATAGAGGTTATGACGTTGCGAGATCGTCATAGACAGTTATGACGATTTTGCAAAAATTGTCGTTATAGTTCATTTGCGATGCCCAGCTTTCGACGATCTCAAAATCATCATAGAATCGTCATAAACAGACTATTTTGACGATTCTATGACGAAAATAGAGGGTCATATATAGCCAGATTCCTTGTAGTGTTCAACCACTGCACTACTCAAGGCAAGCTACCACTTGCAAGTATTATACCTATGCAAGCTGTCAACACCCGGATTTATAATCCTAGATGCCCGTTATGCCATAGCTCGCAATCCCAGGATTACCATTTTTGCGAGACATAACGGATTGGATATCACAGTACATCATCCATTACAAACCATACATAAGGTCTTACACAAATAAGGATCTCATGATCCAGTCTTCATACAACAAGCAGCGGAAATAAAAGATAAGCGTAGCGGTGGGGTCCATCTTCGGGGGCACAGGCAATGCTGACGAAGGCAGATAGTCCTAGTTATCATAGCTGTCCCGCTGGCCATCATCTTGATAGTCTCCTTCATAGTCTAGACACGAGAATAGCCAGGGACAACAACCATGAGTACTCTTTAAGTACTTGCAAACTACCACTAACAAGTAATATAGTTCTAAGTTAAAGTGCTAGGTCTAAGTTTAACTATAAAGTTAAGTTTGAAACCTAAGCTGAGTTCTGAAGCAAAGAAAGAACAAATAAAGTTCTAGAATTACTTAAGTTGGGAAGCTAGTGTCATAGTCACAACCTTGTTGTGGTCAAGTCAAGATTCGTCATTCATTTCATAAGTTATTCCGAAAACATTTGACAACGAAACAGTATGGCCATTCCAACTGTCCATAACCGCGGACGCGGCTATTCGAATAGTTTGACACTCTACAAAGGTGGTACACTTTAACCACAAGATTCGATACATCTGTTACGGATAACCCTGAATCATCATACTTAGTATGCAGATAATCAAACATAACCTTCCCTTTACACACCCTAGTATAAGCACCTCTCCTATGAGCATGGCCTCCCAACCATGACCATCTGTCATCTTGGGCACTGCATAGGTGGACAACATTGAGAGGTAGCCTCAGCTCAAACCTCTCCCGCGAGGGAACTAATACTAATGCATATAAATTTCTAGCTAAGCCTTATCCAATTCAGGTAGTGTGGTTGTACGGTAAATTTGGAATGGTATCGCATCTGAATCCAACCATCAGTTTTATAAAAGGGTTAAGGCTCATGCCTCATCATTTTCATCATCATAAACCATTTGTGTTTCTCAACACATGTCAAAACATCTCAATAGAATGACTCATCATTCCAAGGTTTTTACAATTCATTTTCACCAAGTATTCCCTTCTAAAGTGACTCAAATCTTTGGTCTACTCTAAACTACTAAGTTAAGAGTGTTCACTAAGGTAGAAAAGATGGGTTCAATCTCATGCCGTAGAATGACATCTAAAAGGGGTTCTAACTAGGTCAAGTTTTATACTTTTTATGCTAGCTTTAAGATAAGTAAAGAACTTTGGGTAAAGTAAAGGAAATAAAGCTTATACATAAGACTTGGGGTAAATACTAGCGAAGTAGTGTAATCAAAGCATGCCTAAAGCATCTTTGCTAAACCATCTAGTTTAATCCTAGCTTGCTAAGCATTATACATGCAAGGGTTAGCTTGCATTGTTAATGGTGGCTTGCCTTGTGCAGTGGAGTGGTTGAAGTTTTCTTCTTCTTCTTGGTAAAACTCCTCCTCCTCGAAAGCTTGGTCGGTACTATCGTCTATAAATACACACGGAGTACGCAATCACCAACAATACTTAACTAGTCTAATTAGCATTCTAAAACACACATTTGATGATCTATTATCATCACAAGCATCACAAGTTTAAATCAATAGTTTCACTCTTTTTATTCTAGAAAAGTAATTTCTACTCATTGAAAAATTAACTATGATTTAATATTCACCACTTAAAATATGGGATCATGTGGACACATATCATCACCACATATTTTATCATGTGGGAAATGTGATTTAAGGGTCGGATCATGATTACTTTAGTTTAAATTCAATATTTAATGATTTAAAGTGACTAGAAATGCCTATATAGCATTATTTTGGTAATAGTCCAAAGTCACTGCAGGTAAACCTTAATATTATTACATATTCAGATAGATATAGTGAAATGTGATATTTGAGAGTTGGAATCAACTCAAAATCTATCATGGTTAAATTTTGAAAAATGTTGCAAGGTGAAAATGCTTCTATTTTATTATTTTTACTAGGAGAGATCTATAACTCTAAATGAATTACATCCAATGGGCTTGGATAGATCATTTCAATACCTTTTAGGCAAAATTGGTTTCATGCAATTTGGATTTGTCAAACTCTCTGAATTGATTTTCAAACTTAGAGACATAACTAGGTTTAAACTTAATTGGATAATCCTAATTCAAACTAACTGGGTCGCGCGGGAAACTCTAACGGGCCGGCCTAGTGTCACTCCGCGGCGCGGGGCTCAACTGATAGGGGGGTCCACAAGTCAGCGGCTCATAACGCGCGAAGCGGTACGGGGCGATGTGGGTCGTTAGATTAGAATAAGGATCAACGGCTGTGGCTTGTCGTCGACGACGGACCTATCGCCAGCGATCTCGAACCCTAGCGGCTCGGTGGTGGTGCATAGGGGGCGTACCAGGGCTCCAGCAATGACGGTGAGGCGGGCAAACGAACTGGTGGTCGACGGCGAGCTCAGGGACGATCGAGGCAGCTCCGGGGGTGGTCGCAATCAGCGGCGCCCCTTCCTTCTCTGCTGCGGGGTACTCTAGCTAAATTCCGGCGAACAAGTGCTCGTGCTGCTCCGGCTAGAGGTGTGGGACGATCAGTGAGGTGAGGGGAGTGGAGTGGTGTGTCGAATGGGGCTGGGGCTGGTCTCCTTTCATAGGATCGATGGCGAGACCGAGAGGGATGGGCCGGCGATGGTGGCGACATGGCTAAGGGCAGCTAGCGGCCTGGCTGAGGGTGGCGTTCGAGAGGCAGTCTCCTGGTGGTGCTCTAGGAAGTGAATGCGGGTGTAGGGGTGGTGGTATGTCGTCGGGGGCAGCTAGCGCTCTGAGCGGCAGAGGCGACGGTGTCCACGTCGAGCGGTGGTTGTGGTGCGTTGGGCGGTGAACGGGTGTGTACTTCGTGTTCCCTGGGTCGTGGTGGAGCGGTGGGCGTGGGCTGCGGTCGAGCGGCGGCTTGTGCACGCGTGCCGGGTGCGGCGCTCTGGCGCATGCTCGGCATGGCTCGGTGGCACTGGGCGCGTGGTTTCCTCGGTGGTCCACTGCTGCGCTTGGCTCGAGGAGGGGACAGAGGGTGGCGGTGAGGTCCTGGCTACCTCCTAGACATGGCGAGAGAGAGGGAGGTGGTCTGCTGGGGCGAGTGCATGGTCGGCCGGCGAGCTAGTGCTCGGGGTGGCTCGAGACTGTGACTAGGGATAAGGGGGATGGGTGCTAATGGCATGGTTAGCTCAAGAGGGTACAAGGGGATTAAATGGAGATCAAATGGGGTAAAACCCTGTTCAAAACAGTGAGCTATGGTTTAGAGTTTAACCCTGCCTGCCAGGTGTTTGATTAAATGGCCTCAACAAGTAAACTTTGGAATTTTGAAAAGATTTTTGGTGGGTTTTCTAGGCATAAGCTTGAGACTCTATGGGTTCTTGGGTTTTGAAAATTGAGCTTGTTTGAGTGGTTTTTGAAATAGTAGGATCTTCCCATATGCAAAAGATTCAATTTTAAACTGTCCATTGAAATTAGCATTTGAAAGTTTTTATCAGATCACAAAGTAGGCATTGGTACCTCATTATGTGTACTATCAAGGGGTGTCAAAATCCACACATGTTTCTGTTAAGTTTTGAGTACTAGGAATAGCCAAAGTAGGCATGATAGTTAATTTGGCCAAAATGACCATTCACTTCAATTATTCATTTTGAGTTGTTCTTCTTTGGGAAAAGTTTGGGAATGACTTAGATGATGTTTATTTCACCTAAGAAACATTTTACAAGAAAAGAATCATAGAACCATGACAATTCAAATCAATTCCTAAATTAAATGCACATACACATGAATTCTTTTATTTTTTATTTGGAAAAGTTTTTTGTTAACCCTAAATTTGATGATTTGGATCTTGATAAGCTTGAATTGACGTTTTGGGATGTTACAAACCTTCCCCCCTTAAAAAAACCTCGTCCCGAGATTTACAAAGAAAACTAGGAACTAAAGATATCTGGGAGCTCTATCCTAATGTATTCTTTGCGCACCCAAGTGGCTTCCTCGTCGGTATGGTTTCTCCATTGAATCTTGAGAAACTTGATGCTCCTGGTCCTGGTGGTTTTGTAGGCTTCTTCTAAGATATGAATGGGCACTTCCCGATAGGTCAGGTCATTGTTGATCTCAACAGCTCGGTGATTGATGTTCTAGAAAACTTCAGTCTTCTCGGGCACTTCTAAACATTTGTGAAGTAACGAGATGTGGAACACATTGTGGATGGCTGACATCTCTGTGGGCAGTTCCAGTTGATACGATACTTCTCAACGGTTCAGAATCTTGAAGGGCCCGATATATCTAGGGGCTAACTTTCCTTTCAGACTAAAGCGTTGAGTTCCCTTTAATGGTGAAACCTTGAGATATACAAAATCTCTAACATTGAAAGTCAGGTCTCTCCTTCTCTTGTCAGCATAACTCTTTTGTCTGGATTGGGCGGTTTTGAGGTGCTCACGGACCTTATGAACTTTCTCTTCAGCTTCTCAGAGAATGTTGGGTCCAAAGATCTGACTCTCTCTTACTTGCGACCAATTCAAAGGGGTACGACACTTTCTTCCATATAGGAATTCAAATGGTGCCATCTGCAAACTAGCTTGATAACTGTTGTTATATGAGAATTCTGCGAAAGGCAGGCAGTCTTCCCATTTTGATCCGTATTCCAACACACAAGCTCTAAGCATATCCTCTAGGATCTAGTTGACTCTCTCAGTCTGTCCGTCAGTTTGCGGGTGATAAGCGGTGCTGAAGTTCAACTTGGTTCCTAATCCTTCCTCAACTTTCTGCCAAAACCTTGAGGTAAACTGAGTTCCTCGATCTGATACGATGGTCTTAGGGGTTCCATGCAGACTAACAATCCTAGCAATATACAACTCTGCTAGCTTTGCACTCTGGTAGGTAGTCTTGACAGGTATAAAGTGGGCTACCTTAGACAATCTATCAACTATGACCCAGATTGCGTCATTTCCCCTACTAGAAGTAGGTAAACCGGTGATAAAGTCCTTTCCTACGAAATCCCATTTCCATTCTGGAATCTGCAATGGTTGCAATAGTCCTGCAGGTCTCTGATGCTGTGCTTTGACTCTTTGACAGATGTCACATTTGGTGATGTAGCTTCTGATTTCTCTCTTCATCTTGTGCCACCAAAATTGCTCCTTCAAATCCTGATACATCTTTGTTCCTCCGGGGTGGATAGAATAAAGAGTATCATGAGCTTCCTTCATGATAACTTGCTTCAGCTCCGAATCTGCTTGCACACAGATACGTCCTTTCTACCACAATACTCCTTCTTCGTCTTCAGTGAATCCAGGTACCTTTCCTGTACCAATACGACGTTTGATTCTGTCGATACTTTCATTCCCCTTCTGGGCTTCCTTGATTTGGCTAATCAAAGTGGGTTGAAGTTCAATGCTAGCTAAGAATCCTTTGCTAACTAATTCAATCCAGAACTGCTCCAACTCTTCATACAAACTTGGTTGCTTCTCCTTGATCATGGTGTTTAGCCTACACGGCAATCTGCTAAGAGCATCCGGCTACCACATTGGCTTTGCCGGGGTGATAGTGAATGTCAAGGTCATAATCCTTGATTAACTCTATCCATCTCCTTTGCCTCATATTCAGCTCCTTTTGAGTGAAGATATACTTTAAACTCTTGTGATCTGAGTAAATCTCATAGCGATTACCCATCAAATAATGACGCCATGTCTTCAACACTAGAACCACAGCTGCTAGCTCTAGATCATGGGTCAGATAGTTCTTCTCATGCTGCTTTAGTTGTCGAGACAGATACACGATGACTTTTCCTTCTTGCATCAATACACATCCTAGACCGATCTTGGATGCGTCACAATACACATCAAACAGTTTCTTGATGTCTGGCATGACTAATATTGGGGCTGATATCAATCTCCTTTTCAGCTCCTGGAAACTGGCTTCACATTTGTCTGTCCATTCAAACTTCTTGTCCTTCTTCAACAATTGGGTCATGGGTCTGGCGATACTCGAGAATCCTTCCACGAACTTGCGGTAGTATCCCGCTAATCCAAGAAATGCACGGACTTGGGTTTGAGTGGTTGGGGCTTCCCATTTTTTGACATCTTTGATCTTGGCAGGATCAACAGAGACTCCTCCGGTAGACACAATATGTCCTAGGAATCCTACTTCCTGCAGCCAAAACTCACACTTGCTGAACTTGGCATATAACTGATGCTCTCTCAGGGTTTCTAGAATGCTTCTCAGATGTTGCTCATGCTCTTCTTCAGACTTCGAGTAGATAAGGATGTCGTCGATAAACACAACTACAAACTTATCTACGAAATTCATAAAGATCTTATTCATGAGATTCATGAAATAAGCGGGGGCATTGGTTAATCCAAAAGACATAACCATATAATCGTATAAACCATAGCGAGTAGTAAAGGCGGTCTTCAGAATATCCATTGCACAAATCTTAAGTTGGTGATAACCAGTCCTAAGATCAGTCTTTGAGAATACCTGGGCTCCAATCAACTGATCAAATAGATCCTCTATCTTTGGCAAGGGGTACTTGTTCTTGATGGTGACGTCATTCAACTTTCTGTAATTTGTGCACAGACGGTTGCCTCCATCTTTCTTGTCGACAAATAACACTGGTGATCTCCATGGCGATGCGCTTGGTCGAATCAAGCCTTTCTCTAACATGGCATCCAAATTCTTCTTCAGTTCCACTAACTCTGAGGGGTTCATGCTGTAGGGTCTCTGGGCTATGGGTCCGGTTCCGGGGATTAGTTCGATAATGAACTCAATATCCCTATCTGGGGGCATACCTGGCAATTCATCTGGGAATACGTCGGGGTATTCACGGACTACTCTGACTTGGTGTATGGTGGGCAGGCTACACTCTTGTTGCACTTGAATTGACGGGGTAAGGTTTCAGAGATATGCTCTACTGTTACTCCAGAGCTACTGGTCATGGTGATGGCTTTCTTAGCATAGTCTATCAGTCCTTTATGCCTTGACATCTAGTCCATACCTAGTACTACTTCCAATCCTTTGGTTCCAAGTACAATTAGGTTGGCGTAAAAATCTATCCCATGTATTCTGATAGGCACAGCTTTGCAAATTTTTCTAGCTTTGGTTGTTGAACCGAGGATTTGAACTATCATGACATGCTTCAGGTTGGTTGGGTGAATCTTACTAGTGCATGCAAATTCTTCGGTGATAAATGAATGCGATGATCCAGAATCAAACAACACTCTTGCTAAAACTGAGTTGACAGAAAACATACCCAGCACTACATCTAGCGCTTCCTGGGCTTCTTCTGCGTTCATGTGGAAGAGACGGCTGTTGCGGTTGTGAGGGTTCCCTGGGGAAAATCGTCTTCCTGGTTGAACACGGCGCTGATGTTGAGCTGGGGCATTCACAATGATGTTAACTGCAGTCTTCTTGGGACACTCATTGGAATAGTGACCCTTCACTCCACACTCGAAACAAGTGATCTGGGACTTGTCCTTGACTGCGACAGGCACAACATTGCTGCCAGTTCTGGGTGCAGTGTTGTGGTTGTTGTTATTGTTCTTGGGAGGTGCACGGTTGAAGTTGTTGGCATTGCCGAAGTTGTGATTGTTTCCTCCGGATTTCACGTTGCCCCTGCTACGGTTGGGGTAGCTTGGGCGAGACATTTGGGGTCGGTTGTTCCTTGGTGCATATCCTAGGGAGGGGTTGGGACGGTACTTCTGGTGACTGCTGGATCTAGATTGCTGCATCATGCGACGCTTGCGGTTGTCGTTTGCCTGGTTAATCTTCCCTTCCATCTGAATGGCAGAGTCGACTAGCTCTTCAAGATCCTGGAAACGGATGTTGACGAGGACAGTCTGCATCTCATCATGTAGTCCGTTCAGGAATCTCTCCTTCTTCTTGGCCTCCGTGTTGATCTCATCAGGTGCATATCTCGCAAGTGACAGGAATCTGTCACGGTACTCCACCACAGTCATTCTTCCTTGCATTAATTTGCGGAACTCATCTCTCATTATGTTGACTAGACCTTGCGGCAAGTGGGTGCGGCTGAACTTGACTTTGAAGGCTTCCCATGTCATAACTTGACCATGGTTCATCAGGCGGATACTGTTCCACCAAGCTCTTGCATCTCCCGCCAGGTAGTGGGTGGCGAAGAGAACTTTCTTATTTTTCATCAACTCTTGCAACTTCTAAGTTGTTTTCCATGGTCTGCAACCAGTCATCAGCATCTTGTGGGTTCTCAGATTAGTTGAAGATTGGGGGATTGGTATTCTGAAATTTTTTGAGTTTGGATCCCTGGTGATCCTGATTTCCATGCCCTTGGTTGTTGAGAGCCATCTAGGCGATCTGTTGGAGTGTTGCTAAGTTAGCTTGGCGCTCTGCCCTGCTTGCTTCACGGTCTGCGATGAGATTCTGCAAGATCTGCAGCATTGGGTCTTGCGACGAGCTGCTCCCTCGTTGGTTTCCACGAGTCATCTGAAGATTGAGATAGAGATAGGGGTGAGAGAGAAATTCTAAGGTTCATGGTTTGGGGTTTTCAAAGCTAAAACTTTGAGTTAGACTGAGGTTTTTCAACTAACTTCATTTCCATTCATGCAAACAAGCACACGATACAACACACACCACAACAATCAAAGGAAAACATATGGTTTGAAGAACCATTCTGTAAACTACGATACAGTGGGAACGATACAACTCAGGCTACGATAGTGCTCTAGTGCATCTACTCATCCTCGATGAAGTCGGAGTCCTCATCATCAGTGTAGAAGTCCACCGCATCCTCCGCTAGAAAGTCATCATCATTGCTGAGGTAAGAATCCATGTCTCCCTGGATGTCTTCACCCTCATCTTCTTCTTCCTTGGCTGCAAGCTGAGCTTCTTGCTCCTTGACGGTCTTCTCAAGGTCGGCCACCTTCTTGCGAAGACGGGTGATGGTGCGATCCTTCTTTGCACGCTGGCGGCAAAGAGACTGGCGATCTTGGATGAGTAGTGCGAAAGTTTGGGCCTTCTGGTCGGCAATGGCACGGTTCTGGTTGGCTAACTCTCTGGCATTGTCCAGTTCCTACTGTCTATCATGAAGCAAGAAGTCAAGATTCTCCACTTGACGCCTCAACTCTGGGTGACTTGGCATCTCCATCGGCATTCCCATTAAGTCATGTCTTGCATAGTGGGCAAAACGGGTTCCTTAGATCTTGTTGACACTGAGGGAACATAGACGTGCGAGAGCTTCATGCATTGCCCTGGCTAATCCATCTAGCCAGTTTTTCTCTCTCATGGAGAACTGAATTCTCCCGGAAGTTGGTGCTTCGATGCTTCCTCTAAGATCCGCGGTGACTAGCCACTGTAAGTCTCCTCCTAGGGGTCCTGGAAGTTGAGCTCCAAGAAACTCCGGATGTGGGCATCCCAGTAATTCCGACAGTGAATCCAGATCCCTCTCGAAGATCAGTTGACCTCCGTTTCCCAACTGGTAGAACTTGCTGAACTAAGACTCCATCTACAAGAATTTAGGATGAGGAAGTTTGTGAAGTGATCAAGTGTGTCAATTTTTAAGTAGTAATGTAAGAATTTGGAGGAACATGAATTTTTGAGAAAGAATGAGTTCACCAGGATAAGAGAGGAAATAGTTTTTCATAAATAATCACTTTGGTTTTGAAACTATATTTTGTTCGGACGTCCATTCTAACTAGGGTCTACTATGGTCAGGATGGCTCTGTTACCAACTTGTCAACACCCGGATTTTTAATCCCAGATGCCCGTTATGCCATACCTCGCAATCCCAGGATTACCATTTTTGCGAGACATAACGGATTGGATATCACAGTACATCATCCATTACAAACCATACATAAGGTCTTACACAAATAAGGATCTCATGATCCAGTCTTAATAAAACAAGCAGCAGAAATAAAAGATAGGCGTAGCGGTGGGGTCCATCTTCAGGGGCACAGGCAATGCTGACGAAGGCAGAGAGTCCTAGTTATCATAGCTGTCCTGCTGGCCATCATCTTGATAGTCTCCTTCATAGTCTGGCCACGAGAATAGCCAGGGACAACAACCATGAGTACTCTTTAAGTACTCACAAACTACCACTAACAAGTAATATAGTTCTAAGTTAAAGTGTTAGGTCTAAGTTTAACTATAAAGTTAAGTTTGAAACCTAAGCTGAGTTCTGAAGCAAAGAAAGATCAAATAAAGTTCTAGAATTACTTAAGTTGGGAAGCTAGTGTCATAGTCACAACCCTGTTGTGGTCAAGTCAAGATTCATCATTCATTTCATAAGTTATTCTGAAAACATCTGACAACGAAACAGTATGGCCATTCCAACTGTCCATAACCGCGGACGCGGCTATTCGAATAGTTTGACACTCTGTAGAGGTGGTACACTTTCACCACAAGATTCAATACATCTGTCAGGGATAACCCTGAATCATCATACTTAGTATGTAGATAATCAAACATAACCTTCCCTTTACACACCCTAGTATAAGCACCTCTCCTATGAGCATGGCCTCCCAACCATGACCATCTATCATCTTGGGCACTGCATAGGTGGACAACATTGAGAGGTAGCCTCAGCTCAAACCTCTCCCGCGAGGGAACTAATACTAATGCATATAAATTTCCAACTAAGCCTTACCCAATTCAGGTAGTGTGGTTGTACGGTAAATTTGGAATGTTATCGCATCCGAATCCAACCATCAGTTTTCTAAAAGGGTTAAGGCTCATGCCTCAACATTTTCCTCATCATAAACCATTTGTGTTTCTCAACACATGTCAAAACATCTCAATAGAATGACTCATCATTCTAAGGTTTTTACAATTCATTTTCACCAAGTGTTCCCATCTAAAGTGACTCAAATCTTTGGTCTACTCTAAACTACTAAGTTAAGAGTGTTCACTAAGGTAGAAAAGATGGGTTCAATCTCATGCCGTAGAATGACATCTAAAAGGGGTTCTAACTAGGTCAAGTTTTATACTTTTTATGCTACCTTTAAAACAAGTAAAGAACTTTGGGTAAAGTAAAGGAAATAAAGCTTATACATAAGACTTGGGGTAAATACTAGCCAAGTAGTGTAATCAAAGCATGCCTAAAGAATCTTTGGTAAACCATCTAGTTTAATCCTAGCTTGCTAAGCATTATACTTGCAAGGGTTAGCTTGCATTGTTAATGGTGGCTTGCCTTGTGCAGTGGAGTGGTTGAAGTTTTCTTCTTCTTCTTGGTAAAACTCCTCCTCCTCGAAAGCTTGGTCGGTACTATCGTCTATAAATACACACGGAGTACGCAATCACCAACAATACTTAACTAGTCTAATTAGCATTCTAAAACACACATTTGATGATCTATTATCATCACAAGCATCACAAGTTTAAATCAATAGTTTCACTCTTTTTATTCTAGAAAAGTAATTTCTACTCATTGAAAAATTAACTATGATTTAATATTCACCACTTAAAATATGGGATCATGTGGACACATATCATCACCACATATTTTATCATGTGGGAAATGTGATTTAAGGGTTGGATCATGATTACTTTAGTTTAAATTCAATATTTAATGATTTAAAGTGACTAGAAATGCCTATATAGCATTATTTTGGTAATAGTCCAAAGTCACTGCAGGTAAACCTTAATATTATTACATATTCAGATAGATATAGTGAAATGTGATATTTGAGAGTTGGAATCAACCCAAAATCTATCATGGTTAAATTTTGAAAAATGTTGCAAGGTGAAAATGCTTCTATTTTATTATTTTTACTAGGAGAGATCTATAACTCTAAATGAATTACATCCAATGGGCTTGGATAGATCATTTCAATACCTTTTAGGCAAAATTGGTTTCATGCAATTTGGATTTGTCAAACTCTCTGAATTGATTTTCAAACTTAGAGACATAACTAGGTTTAAACTTAATTGGAAAATCCTAATTCAAACTAACTGGGTCGCGCGGGAAACTCTAACGGGCCGGCCCAGTGTCACTCCGCACGCGGGGCTCAACTGATAGGGGGTCCACAAGTCAGCGGCTCATAACGCGCGAAGCAGTACGGGGCAATGTGGGCCGTTAGATTAGAATAAGGATCAACGACTGTGGCTTGTCGTCAACGACGGACCTGTCGCCGGCGAGCTCGAACCCTAGCGGATCGGTGGGGGTGCACAGGGGGCGTACCAGGGCTCCAACGATGATGGCGAGGCGGGCAAACGAACTGGTGGTCGACGACGAGCTCAGGGACGGTCGAGGCAGCTCCGGGGGTGGTCGCAATCAGCGGCGCCCCTTCCTTCCCTGCTCCGGGCTACTCCGGCCAAATTCCGGCGAGCAAGTGCTCGCGCTGCTCTGGCTAGAGGTGTGGGACGATCAGTGAGGTGAGGGGAGTGGAGTGGTGTGTCGAATGGGGCTCGAGGTGATCTCCTTTTATAGGCTCGACGGCGAGACCGAGAGGGATGGGCCGGCGATGGTGGCGACATGGCTACGGGAGGCTAGCGACATGGCTGAGCGTGGCGATCGACAGTCGGTCTCCTGGTGGTGCTCTAGGAAGTGAGTGCGGGCATAGGGGCGGTGGTATGCGGTCGGGGGCACCTGGCGCTCTGAGCGGCAGAGGCGGCAGTGTCCACGGCGGGTGGTGGCTGTCGTGCGTTGGGCGGCGAACGGGCGTGTCCGTCGTGTTCCCTGGGTCGTGGCGGAGCGGTGGGCGCGGGCTGCGGTCGAGCGACGGCTTGTGCACGCGTGCCGGGTGCGGTGCTCTGGTGCGTTCTCGGCATGGCTCAGTGGCACTGGGCGCGTGGTTTCCTCGGTGGTCCACTGCTGCGCTTGGCTCGGGGAGGGGACAAAGGGTGGCGGTGAGGTCCTGGCTACCTCCTAGACATGGTGAGAGAGAGGGAGGTGGTCTGCTGGGGCGAGTGCATGGTCGGCCGGCGAGCTAGTGCTCGGGGTGGCTCAGCACTGTGACTAGGGACAAGGGGGATGTGTGCTAATGGCATGGTTAGCTCAAGAGGGGACAAGGGGATAAATGGAGATCAAATGGGGGCAAAACCCTGTTCAAAACAGTGAGCTATGGTTTAGAGTTTAACCATGCCTGCCAAGTGTTTGATTAAATGGCCGCAAGAAATAAACTTTGGAATTTTGAAAAGATTTTTGGTGGATTTTCTAGGCATAAGCTTGAGACTCTGTGGGTTCTTGGGTTTTGAAAATTGATCTTGTTTGAGTGGTTTTTTAAATAGTGGGATCTTCCCATATGCAAAAGATTCAATTTTAAACTGTCCATTAAAATTAGCATTTGAATGTTTTTATCAGATCACAAAGTGGGCCTTGGTACCTTATTATGTGTACTATCAAGGGCTGTAAAGATCCACACATGTTTCTGTTAAGTTTTGAGTACTAGGAATAGCCAACGTAGGCATGATAGTTAATTTGGCCAAAATGACCATTCGCTTCAATTATTTATTTTGAGTTGTTCTTCTTTGGGAAAAGTTTGGGAATGACTTAGATGATGTTTATTTCACCTAAGAAACATTTTACAAGCAAAGAATCACAGAACCATGGCAATTCAAATCAATTCCTAAATTAAATGCACATACACATGAATGCTTTCATTTTTTATTTGGAAAAGTTTTTGTTAACCCTAAATTTGATGATTTGGATCTTGATAAGCTTGGATTGAAGTTTTGGGATGTTACACAAGCCATCACTACTTGCAAGCTAGAACTATGCAAGTTAACACTTGCCCCCTTTATTAGCTAAGCAAGATGCATTAGGCATGCTTGGTTACATAACTTGATTATACCAATCCCAAGTTTTACTTGCAAGCTTTATTATTTTACTTTACTAAAGTTCTTTACTTTTAGTTAGTGCTTTGTGAGTATTGGAAAAATAGTATAGATAGCCTAAAGAGTATAAAACTAGGCCTATCTAGTTATACTTAGATGTCATTCTATGGCATGAGATTGAAGATTAGCACCCCTCATTAGTAAACACTCTTAACTCTAGTGGCTAGTGCTAAGCATAAAAGTGGATCACTTTAGATGGGAATACTTCGTGAAAAATATTATGAAAACCTTGGAATGATGATGCATTCTATTGAGATGTTTTGACATGTGTTGAGAAACAGCAAAGTATTTGATGATGAAAATGTTGAGACATAAGCCTTAGCCCTTTACCAAATACTGATGGTTGGGTTCGAATGCGATACCATTCCAATTTTACTGTACAACCACAATACCTGAATTGGGTAGGGCTTAGCCGAAAGTTTATGTGCCTTAGTATGGGTTCCCTTGTGGAAGAGGTTTGAGCCGAACCTACCTCTTGATGATTGTCACCTATGCAGTGCCCAGGATGGCAGATGGCCATGGCTGGGAGGCCAAGCTCATAGGAGAGGTGCCTATACTAGGGTGTGTAATTGAAAGGTTATGATTGAGTATCCGCATACTAAGTATGATTGATTCAGGTTTATGCCTGATGGATGTTCGAATTTTGTGGTAAAAGTGTACCACCTCTGCAGAGTGTCAAACTATTCAAATAGACGCATTCGCAGTCATGGACAGTTAGAGTGGCCATACTGTTCCTATTATTTTTTCAAAATGATTTGTAAATTGAACTATGATTTTGACTTGACCACAACAGAGTTGTGGACATGAAATCTAGGTTCCCACTTAAGTGATTTAGAACGTAATCTTAGTTTTCTTTACTTCTGAACTCAGTTTAGATAAATCTACCTTTTTGCAAATGAACCTAGAGCTTAAGATTCCTATTAGAACTACCTTATTTGTTAGTGATAGTTTGCGAGTACTTAAAGAGTACTCATGGCTTTGTCCCTGGCTACTCCCGTGGCCAGACTATGAGGAGGACTACCAGGATGATGGAAAACAGGATGTCTACGACAACTAGGATCATCTCCCATCGTCAGCATTGCTTGTGACCCTGAAGATGGAGCCCACTACTACGTTATTATTTCGCTGCTTTGATTGTACTAAGACTAGATCTTGAGATCTATTATTTGTAAGACCTTATTATGGTTTGTAATGGATGATGTACTGTGATATCCAATCTGTTATGTCTCACAAAAATGGTAATCCTAGGATTGCAAGGTATGGCATAACATGCATCTAGAATTAAAAATCCGGGTATTGACATCGTGGTAGATGATGCAGTCATTAATGCATGCATGTATCTTCTACACATCTGATCCTAGAGGGCAGAGAGTCTTCTTTGCTTCGTACGTACTCTCTGGAAATTCGTTATCCTTTGGAAGCTTCTGCTTCATTATTTTCAGTAACTTCTCAAATTCCTTGTCAAATAAACTAGTCTATGCCTTCCATTTCCACAATTCCAGTGTGGTACCCACCTTTGTGCTACCATCTTCGCAATTTGGGAACAACAATTTTTTGTGATCCTCTAACATGCCCTCCAACTTCAACTTCTCCTTTTCTGTTTCACAGTCTTGCTTTGCATCAGAAAATGACCCGACCAAGATCATCAGCGGGCTCATCTGCTGCCCGTTCTTCACCTCCTTCTTCTTCATTGTCTTCCATTGCAGTATCACCATATTCAGGGAACATAGGACGATAGTTGTCATCATCCTCTTCTTCTTCATTATCTTCTATCATAACCCCACTTTCTCCATGCTTCGTCCAACAATTATAACTAGGCACGAAACCTCTCCGAACCAAGTGACCGTGAAGGATTTTCGAGAAAGATTACTCCTTGACTTTCCGACAGTCAACACATGGACAACGCATAAAAACATTCTCTTTGTTTGCCTTAGCCACATCGATAAATTTATCGACGCCTTTAATGTACTCGGAAATGCGTCGATCACCATAAATCCATCCCGCCGGTTCATGAGCATCATATATTTAAGTTTATCAAAAACCATTACAAAACACCATGATTAGTGGAATGACCACTTTACATAGACCCATGCATTGTATCAATGGCAGATGAAAGAATAAGGTTGCTAACCTCGATCGAGGAGGAAAGAAAGAGGAGAAAACTTAAGTGTGGCTCGGGCATCTCATATCATTTTTGTTTTGTGTGAAATCAAGTGGCATCATTCTCTCAGGCATTTCATCGAACACCTCATGTGGTTAGGCAAAAACAAACTAGCACACACATCTCACACCTTCCACAAAGAAAAAATAGAGGAGAGAGGGCTAGCTGGGGCGGTGTATTTATTATAGGCAGACTAATCGTCACAAACCAGGACTAAAGGTGTGCGGTAGGCCACATGTCTGAAGCAAGACCTTTAGTTCTGGTTTGTGTTACAAACCGGGACGTATACTCCCTTCTGAACCACGACGAATGCCCCCAGGTTCCCGTCCGATGCTCATGCCTCTTGAACCAGGACGTATGCTAGCATTAGTCCCGGTTCGTGGCGCGACCAGGACAAAAGCTCTGGGGCGCTCCGGATGAAAGGCTATTTTTCTACTAGTGATGGTCAAATCGGGCTGACGGTATCAACACGACCAATGGGTAAAAAAATCATAACAGCAACGCCATCAACCATAGGTAATATCATCGATTGCTCACTCCATGTGTGTTTTAGATGTAGATAAATACATCTTTCTTAAGAACAACCTACAATTGAGAACTAGTCCCTCCTTGTCAAAATATAAGATGTTTTAGCTTAAACGGAGGGAGTACTTCATTAAAATGCTTTGAAGGCAACAATACTATAGTGTCCAAGAAGTATAGTTAGCTAACTAGAAGAGGAGAAAACACACCATTAACCTGCGACTATTGAGAAGAATATATCGTTTAAACCTCTAGGGATTTTCCTTGCATATATGCCAACACATTTGTCCATTGTTTTTGTAGACTAGTGCTGCCAATTTGTTCTTCATACAGATTTTGAGTGCTATATATTTGATGTTATTTTATGTAAGAATCTAACAAAGATTTATACATTAAAGATCAGACAAAGTTCCGTATATTTATTTGGTAATTTTAAGTTGTAAATCTACAACACAGATATCTCTTGGTCAAACAATGAACAAATAGTTACTTCTACATGCAATACAGAGGTAAAGGATATGAAACAATCATTAGAAATTTCCAAATTGCTATGATTTATTTTACATAGCTTAACATAAGCACCTGCCATCAATTGTTCAATTTTAATAGTAGGTGCAAAAGTGGCAGAAAAAATATTATTGTGACAAAATAGACATCAATTGAGAAGGAAGAGTGGATGCCATTGAACGTCATGAACCAATTTGAGCAACAGCTTGACAACTTATCATGATACATATATTGCATATTCCAGTATTTACATATTTTGAATGATGTTCCAATATTAATGTAGCTAAAAACATTGAATTTGATAGCATTTTTCCAAGGGTTTAAATAAGCTTAAAAAACATTACCAAACACAATATGTGTAATAAATCTAGCCGCCCTAATCTGTGGATCCCCTTGCTAGTTAATAATAAAATGATCACAACAAATGAAGCCATAGTCATTGTGGCTAGAATCTGTACATATTAAAACATCACGATCGTAGAGGAAAAAAGATAATCTCTACGTATCTGTGAAAGCGCAAGCAATGAGAAAATGTTGTTCAGATACCATAGTATCTGACAACAAAATGGGGTAGAATCTAGGTATATACATTGCATTCCTACATATCAAATATGTGAAAGTTAATATTTTTATTTTGCCAAGGTGGTTGAGGTTTCGCTTAAATTGACCAGTTAGAGTTAGATCATCAATTTTAGTATGATAAATTAGAAATCAAAGATTACTTAACCCAAAACTAGGCATGTGACATCTTATGGCTATAGTGGGTCATGATGTGCAACTCATAAAAATTCTTTTGTAATACCGTTGATTATTATTAGTGAAATGGTAAGCACACATTTTCTTTTTGTTCCCTCAACACTTTTCGTCAAGCTCCACAATTAGCCCAAACCTTCCACAATTCGACCAATTCAATCGTTTTTTCCTCCCAATCCTTGCACAACACCGATGCCCGTGTAGGATATGATGAGAGAGAAAATAACCATAAGTCGTGCTTTAATACTCAAAAAACCTTGATTATTAATTTTGGGAAAATTAATATTCATTACATTCTCTCACAAATTTAGGATGGGTTGACCATCATCAGTTTCTTACATTTGTTCACTATTGCATGTATATAAACTACAAACAATGCAAGCATAGTAGAAAAATAAATTACCAAAAGTTGATGAAATCTAGGACAAAGTGCTATATACACTGCAATATCCGACTTCATCGAGCTGGAGAGGCTCGATGCTAGATTGAGGCCGACTCCACCACCGACGAAGCATAGCCGCCTTGCCCTACCAAAGGCGTCCAAATCAAGAAAAAGTAGAGATATATTCGATAGATGAGGGCATCTCCGCACTCTCACACCATCGAAGCCAATGAAGGAGGGGGTGGCGCGGTGTACTAGAAAATATCATCTTTTGCGTTTGGATAGGAGAGAGTGATTCACGTATAATCTCTTAACAAAATTGATTGACTTCATTCCATAAGGTTATAAGTCACATGATTAATCATTATATAATGACTAGGTTGTGATATAATATGATAATATCGCATCTTCATAAGAAAGAAAACCCAAAAGAAGGCAATGCATGAACTAAGATCGAGGAATCATATTTGAGTATCTTTATAAATAAGACTATTAAAGAACTTCTCCAAATAAAACTAATCAAGAAGTCTAGAAATCTCCCAGGAAATATAATCCTAAATACCATATTATTACTCAATGCATAATGAAAATGATGGTGACAAAACTATGGTTAGATTGCTGGACTTCCTAAGAAAGAAAAACCAAAAAGATGACAAGCCACCGAATCATCGAATCACCTCATCAACCATAATTACTAGGTTCCTAGGGGTGATTCAAGGCCCACGTGGTTAGTGATGATATTATTTGGATTACTTTATCGTGGTCTGCTTGTTATATGTAGATCCTAAGAAGAAGTGTTAACCTTTTTTTACATCAAAATAAAATTGTTTTTATGGATACATGATAAATATGAACATATTTATTGTTTTTGCAGGATACACAGTTAATATCGGTAATTGGATAGATTAGTTGGTGTCGATAATTGTTTTTACTAAGAGTATTTTGATAATTGATTAACATTAGTTATGTATGTGGTGAAATTTATGCGTGTGGACAATTATTGTGAAATGGCGTCACCTTTATTTTTCATTAACAGAAACTCTAAGCAATAATTCATTACTATACATGTGCATCTTCAATATTCAGTAATGTAGGTTTGTTTTTGTTTTTTGTAAGATAGTGCTTTGAAAAAGGATGATATAAAACATTTATAGCTAGCAACCCCTTCTTCGAACAACTACGTATATATAGATAATAAAATGATCAAAGCAAATGAAGCTATAGTCATTGTGGTATTAAAACATGACAACCATAGAGGAAAATATAATCTCTATGTATAAGAGAAAGTGCAAGCAATGAGAAAATGGTTGTCAGATACCACAGTTTAGACCAACAAAACGGGTAGGATCTAGGCATATACATTGCATTCCTCCATATCAAATATGGGGAAGTTAATATTTTTTCATTTTGTCAAAGTTATTGAGATTTCACTTAAGTTTACTAGTTAAAGTTAGATCGTCGATTTAATTTTGATAAATGAGAAAGCATAGATTACTTAAATCAAAACATAGGATGGAAAATCTTCTGGATAAAGTGGGGCCATGATCTCCAACTCAAAAATTAGGAGTAAATAAGAGCGCTAGATTATTTTGGCTCAAACTGCTATCGACGTCATTCCTATTCTTTCGGCCGTGGGATGGACTCTGAGAAGGACACGCGGAGACATCGCAATGGAGCCTTGCTATCCCGTGAGGCGGGTTCCGCTGCAGGCCCGAGAAAAATATTCCATACCGCGGATAGGTGTACCGCGCGAAGTCGTACCCCGCGTCGCTGGACGGTGGGCCACGTGCATGACATGGCCCGCTGTCAGCGTACGCGGTTGGAACGCTGTCGTGAGAGGCGTTTCCCGTGGGACAATGCTCCGGGTTGTGGGGCCTGTCGAGAGCCGATGTGGCGCGTCAGAAGGCATGGACAAAATGTGTTTCTGGCGGTGGAGAGATTTTTAGCAGTGTAGGCCGTAGATGTCCACATGTGTTTGGGGTCGTCCTACAGGTGAGCTTCGAACGTAGGCTATAGACATATGTGTATGCCAGTAACATGGCACTATGGACCCTTTCCGGATGCATTTTTTCGCGGTGGAGAGTTGAGCTGATACCATAGGGTATAGATATCCGCGGTTTTTCTCGGGCAGGCTACATCCGAGCTAGGTGCGTATTTACATGGACGCTGCCGATATGGCGGCATGGAGTCTCACTGATACTATTTCTACGCACCGTACGGACGAGCTGGTAGCCTGCGATGCAGGTGTCCGTGGTTTCTCGCGGCGGAGATCGACGTGGACTAGTAGACTATATAGATTAGTGCATGTTCTCGCGGTGATATAGTACAATGGTTCTCACTTGCGCATGAAAGTGCATCTCCTCTGCGTAGAATGCACGACATGATCCATGCCCTCGCTCGTGCGGCTATAAAACATCCCTAATATTCGTTACTTTCGCATTGTTTTTCTTTTTATTATTCCTTGCCGCTGCTTAGCTTCGGCGGCGCGCCGTCATTTAGGTAGCCAGGCTCGACCACCCGAACTACGACAGAGCGGCACTACAACCAAGAGCTTGTCGACCTAAAATACACCGACATGTTAGGTATAGGTTTTAGGTGAACGAGGTGTCGCGAGCTAAAGTTTTCCGACGTTTGGTACCTAGATAGGATAGATACTCGGATTTGATCGTTTGGTAGATTAGGTATACCGACATGTAGGTGGTAACGATGCGCTGAGCATGTTCGGTTCACTGCATATGTCCAGCGACTGTGTCCGCCATCGTGTCGATGCCTATCCGCCCGATCAGTGATTTTTTCACGTCTATTGGCATCTCTCGGCACGACGATGTGCAACATCGATGTTTGCATGTTTCTATGTAGGTAAGCGCTGTCGCACCCCTACCGCTATTTTTCTCTCTTTACTTTTTAGCTTTTATTCTGTTTTCTCATCGTTTTCTTTTTTTTCTTCGTGTTTTCCTTCTTATTTTGTTTTTTACGTTATGTTTCCTTCTTTCTCTCTTGTCTTCTCGGTTTTTTCTTTTTGGCGCTCGCATTCTTGCCTCCGGTTTCTTTTTTATATATTTTTCTATGCTTTTTTTCGTTAATCTTTTTGCTTTGTGGACTTCTTAGTGTTATTTGGTTTTTTAAACTCGTAGTTTTGTCGCATTTATTTTCCTTGCTATTTTGGTACGATTCTTTTTTCTTCTTACGTGTTTGTACACATCAGGAGTAAAACACATAAATGTATAAAATTAAACGAACCCTCTCGCGATCATCAATAATGAGCAAACATGATCGACCGCGATAAATGTGTACCACTCTTGCAAACATAAAGACAAGCAAACTTTCGCAAACATAAATGACGAGCAAACTCGATCGAACACGATAGCTGCCTGATGGCGCGAATGATAGAAATCCTCATCACCATTTACAGAACACCCTGATGCCACAGTTAATCCATATGAAGCTTCCAAGACGAATGACGACTGTGCGTTGCCGATGAGGTTCTTTCTATGACTTCTCGCTATAGTCGATAGAAGAACGGCGATTGTTACATCCATGCCATGCGAAGGATGTTCAAGTTGTCTATATTTTACCGTTTATTTTTTCTTGCATAGTTTATGCTATTTGTAGTACAAAATTTAAATCTAGCTCACGAATATAGACTATAATTTATACAAACATGCCATGCGTATATATTCTATGTACCTTTACCACATGAACGCCTGCTGTAATATGTATACTATATAAAATGTAAATAGTTTGTGTCCTACTTTACACTATGCATGCTTTCTGGGTTCTTACGTTTGTAAGATATTTCCTTTTTGGCATTTAGATTTTTCGTCGAGCAGTTTGGTCTTACAGGAAAGCTATGTGTGTGTGTTCGATGTACATTTACTATAGGAACGTCTATTAGATTCTTAGGTTTATACGTCATTTCTTTCTTGTCGTCTGGCAGTTTTATGTTACAAATACGCATGTACTACAAGTAGAACCACATAAGCGCGTATGATTTTGGATGTAAAAAGTTATCCACACCGCGAACACGTATCGTGTATCTTAGAATGCACGGCTAACAATCTCAGAATGCACCGAAGAGAAAAAAATCCTTGTCCTTCGTTGTCGCGCTTATGGTGGCTACGATATCGTCTGAGATGAAAAAATGATATAAAGAATCGTTCATGGTAAACAACGAGGCACATACAGTAACATTGTGATGCACGTATTTGGCACCGACTCAACCGTACACTACGTGCTTCTGAAACATCTCAAAAGATTATTTTGTTTTCCACCCGCACGAAAGTGCCTGGTGGGCGTCCTTGAATCGTTTCTATGCGGGTTTGGCGGAAAGCGCTAAAACTTGCATAAGGCCGATTTGAGGGTGTTACAGTGGTGATACCGGCTTTCAGCTTACTCCCATGCTGAAACGAAATGAGGCTATAAAGGCATCGTCTTTGACTCAAGGATCACCAAACGTGGAAAAAGAAGGTACTGTTGAAACTAAAAAGAATGACTTCTTTTCATTTGCTACCCCGTTGGTGACTACAGATGACTTTTCAGGTGTAAAAAGTACATCTTGTATTATGACAGCAAATGAGACTGGATCTTTGGAGTTTTATTCTGATATTTCAACTGAGGAACGCAAAATAGCTGAACCAAATGGTATGGTTTTTACCAAGTCAATACTTTCGGATTGTGCTGGTTTAAAGGTAGATGGTCCTAGCGATTCTAACTTCTGTTTGAAATATAATGTGGTTCACACCACAGAAACAGTGAAACCCCAGATGAGTGCACCGATTATGGAGGAGGTCGTTGCTTTTGGTGGTATACCCTTGACAGCAGCAACTCAGATACGGTACAGCTCACGCATTCAAGGACAGACCAATGCTGATGCTACGCAGATGGAGAGGGCTATGACCAATGCATCGTTTTTCCATAATTCAGTTGGCTCAGGTATAACATCACAACCAACACACTCTATTCTGGAAATTGATGACTCTGAAATTGTTATTAGAGCAAATAGAATTGGGGTTGCTTTGGGAGATTCAATGCACGAGTCTCTTAAATCCGTTAAAAATATTAAGGAATTGGAGGAGGAGCGAACTTTAATTATGTTACACAAAAATATTTTTAATTCCATCGACGGGGATATTGACCCATCAAACCTTGTGGTCTCAAAAGTATCAAGCTTATGTGAAGACCTGGTTGATGACGAGGACGGTGAGGCTGTCTTAGATGATAGATTGGATCATCTAAAGACGAACGCCAACCCTACAAAAACTCGCCATAGGAAGGTTTATGATGTATCTAACGTACGAAGGAGTACTAGGAAAAGAACAAAAAAAATACGTTCCTAATGCAGAACTTAAAAGGTATGACATGGAACAGTGAGGGATTTAAAGATCCAGCAAAACACCTGTTTGTAAAGGAATCAATAAGAGAACATCGACTTGATTTTATTGCCTTGCTGGAGACAGGAAGGTCTAATTTCACAGTTCCGTTTCTAAGACAACTTGTAGCGGGTTTGAATTTTGTATGGTTTTGTTTACCGCCTCACGGGAGATTCGGTGGTATTTTGGTGGGTATTAATAATGATACTCTACAAGTGCTAAAGGTAAGCATAGGGGATTATTGTGTTAAATTGCAAATCAAATGTAAGAGAGATGGCTTTTAGTGGGTTTTTTTTACCCGTTTATGGTGCTGCCCAGGAGTCGCATAAGGCGGACTTCCTTGCTGAAATGGTACGTATATGTGAGTCAGAATCTCTACCAATGCTGGTTGGTGGCGATTTTAATATCATACGTTCTAAAGAGGAAAAAATAATGAGAATTTCAATGCACATTGGCCCTTTGTTTTTAATGCCATTATTGAGAGCCTGGACCTTAGAGAGATTGCTCTCTCGGGTAGGCAATTCACTTGGGCGAATCGTAGAGAAACGCCAACTTTTGAAAAACTTGACCGTATTTTGGCCAGTGTTGATTGGGAACAGAAATTCCCACTAGTTTCTGTTGGAGATATGCCCAAGAGGCAATAATAAAGTGGTTATTATTATATCTTTATGTTTATGATAAATGTTTACATCCCATGCTATAATTGTATTATTAGGAAACACTAATACATGTGTGTTTTGTAAACATAAAAGAGTCCCTAGTAAGCCTCTTGTTAAAACTAGCTTGTTGATTAATGGATGATCATGGTTTCCTGATCATGGATATTGGATGTCGTTAATAACAAGGTTATATCATTAGGAGAATGATGTGATGGACACACACCCATAGTAAGCGTAGCATAAGATCAAGTCATTAAGTTCGTATAGTTGTAAGCTTTTAAATGCATAGTAACCTAATCCTTCGACCATGAGGTTATGTTAATTACCATCACCGGATGGATACTTTGATGACATAAAACGCCGCTTCGTAACTGGGTGGTTATAAAAGTGTCATTGGGTATTCTGAAAGTATGTGTTGAAGCGCATGAACCAAGATTGGGATTTGTCCATCCATATGACGGATAGATATGCTCTGGGCCCTCTCGGTGGAATGTCATCTAGTTAGCTTGCAAGCATGTGACTAGGTCACAAGGGATGACATATCACGGAACGAGTAAAGAGTACTTATCAGTAACGAGGTAGAACTAGGTATGGAGATACCAACGATCAAACCTCGGATAAGTATAGTATCGCGAGACAAAGGGAATTGGTTTCATATGTAAGTGGTTCAATCGATCGCGAAGTCATCGTTGAGTATGTGGGAGCCATTATGGATCTCCAGGTCTCGCTGATGGTTATTGATAGGAGATGTGTCTCTATCATGTCTACATATTCATGAACCGTAGGGTGACACACTTAAGGTTCGAAGTTGTTTTAAGTAGATATGGAATGTGCGTTGGAGACCGAATGTTGTTCGGAGTCTCGGATTGGATTCGGGACATCACGAGGAGATCCGGAATGGTCCGGAGAATAAGATTCATATATAGGAGATCATTTTATGAGTTAGGAAATGTTCCGGAGTGTTTGTATGAGGATTCTAGAAGGTTTCGGAATGTTCCGGAAGGTTCTAGAAGATATCTTGGAGTTTGCTTGAAAATCAAGATAGGGATCAAGGAGTCCTGGTGGGTCAAGACACGGATTCGTGGGGGAGGAGGACTCCTCCCCCCTCCCCAAATTCGTTGGCCATAGAGGAGGGGAGTCCTACCAGGACTCCCCCTCCCCAGGCGCGCCTCCTCCCCTTAAATAGAAGGGCAGGGGCGCCCCTCCACCCACGCTCTCATAACGTCTAATCTCTGCCGCCTCTCTCCTCCACCATATTCTGCACAGGCATAGGCGAAGCCCTGCAGAATTCTCTACTCCACCACCACCACCACGCCGTCGTGCTGCTGGGATTCCGTGGAGAAGATCTACTACCTCCGCTGCTCGCTGGAACGGGGAGAGGAAGGTCTGCTTCGACTCCGCACGTGTGACCGACTGCGGAAGCGCTGCCGAAACGCGGCGCCGGAAGGATCGACTACTTGACCAACGGCGGAAGCGCTGCCGGAACGCGACGCCGGAAGGATCGTCAACTTGACCGACTGCAGGAGCGCTGCTGGAACGTGACGCCGGAAGGATCGTCCACACGATCTTGGGATCGGCAAGTGATCGACTACATCATCCACGAGATCTAATCTTGTTAACGCTTTCGGATCTACGAGGGTTAGTTCCTATCTATCTCGTTGCTCATATCTAATAGATTAGATCTTGGCTTTTATCTAGATTAGATCTGGGTTTTGTTCGTTCTTGCGGTAGAATTTTTTTGTTTTTCCATGCTACGAACCCATCAGTGGTATCAGAGCCGTATCTATGCGTAGATCTGTTGCACGAGTAGAACACAATGACGTTGTGGGCGTTGATGCTTTTGTTGTCGGTGTCTTAGCGTGTACTTTGCATCTTGCGGCATGGTGGGATGAAGCGGCTCGGGCTAGCATTACATGTCATCGCACATGAGACTTGCTCCACGCTTGACGTGCAACTTGCTTTGCACAAGTGGCTTTGCGGGTGTCTGTCTCTCCCACCATAGTTAAGATTCAATTTACAATGAGCATCTTGACAACACTTGTATCAACGTTGTGGTCCTTGTTCGTAGGTAAGATCGGTCTTATGCGAAAGCCCCAAGCCACGTAAAACATGCAAAGAAAATTAGAGGCGTCTAACTTGTTTTTGCAGGGGTTACGTGATGTGATATGGCCATCATGTGATTATGATTATATTTGATGTATGCAATGATCCTTGTTGTAATATGGCAACCGGCAGGAGCCTAATGGTTGTCTTTTAATTCTGTTAAGACCTGCGTGTCTATTCATCTTGTAATAGCTTTGTTTCAAGTAGTTTTAATAGTTGCTAGTGATGATGGACAACCATGAAGCGGCGCCACGGACCTTGACGCAATGCTGGTGATGATGGAGATCATGTTCGTGCTTTTGAGATGGAGATCAAAGGCGCAAGAAGAAAAGGCCATATCATATCACACTAATTATGAATTGCCTGTGATGTTAATCCTTTATGCATCTTGTATTGCTTAGATCGCGACGGTAGCATTATAAGATGATCCCTCTCACTAAATATCAAGTAATAAAGTGTTCGTCCTTAGTTGGCACCGTTGCTAAGACTCGTCGTTTCGAAGCATCTCGTGATGATCGGGTGTGATAGACTCTACGTGTGCATACAACGGGTGCAAGCCAGATTTGCACATGCGGAAACTAAGGTTAACCTTGACGAGCCTAGCATGTACAGACATGGTCTCGGAACACGGAATACCGAAAGGTAAAGCATGAGTCATATGGATGATATGATGAACATGTTGATTGTTCGCCTTTAAAGCTACATCATCTCACGTGATGATCGGACTTGGTGTAGTGGATTTGGTTCATGTAATCACTAAAACAACTTGAGGGATGTTGTTTTGAGTGGGAGTTCATTTGTAATTTGGATTAGTCGAACTCAATTTATCATAAACACAATCAAAGTGAATTTGCATAGTTTGTTGTAGTCATTGGCATCCGTTCACCACCTTACGCTTAGTTATAGTTGAGATAGTGGAACTATAGAAATTCTGGATATTTGCTTTACGAACTGGTATCGTATTGTTTTGAATGTCAATTTAAAGATTATAAGTCCTATTGCAAACTTTCAGCAAACTCTATTTGCTCCATGAAGTTTAATAAGTAGTATTAAATCAAGAGTAACAATTCCAGTGTTAGTATCTAATGTATCATGTTTGCCTCCATGATTCTTGATACTCAAAATATTGTTTTTAAATATCAAGTTTATCTAAGAGCTGAAAGCAATGTTTCAGAAACTATCATATGTAAAAGGTATTGCGATATCTAAAACAATGTGTTGGTTACAACATGATAGAGTATACGTCCTCATATTTGATGAGAATTTGTGAAGGTTGGAGACGCTAGTCGTCCTAATCCTCCAAAAGGTTTTGAAAAAGAAACATTATACTCGCAATTCACCTTTATAAGCTATAGCAGCTTGATCATGAAAGTTGTCATGATAAGGATGAATAGAATATGTAAGTAAAATGTTTACTACACTAAAAGATTACTAAAGAATGGATTTTTGAAAGAACACCAAACATTTGATGATGGTGATCCACCTCAAAGTGCAAGTCCAAAGGTATTAGTAGTTGACTATATACGCTTTGTACCATGTGTCATGTTGATGACACCACTGTTGATGTTGATAAATTCTTTTAAAAGAAAAGGAATTCCTGAAAGAGAATCTATAAAATATTTGGCAGAAAATAAAAGGTTGGAGATGTCCAACTTAGGCATATAGAAGATATACATGTTATGGTTGTATTCCTTGCTTGTTAAACGATGTGGTTCTTCGGTATTGGATACCGAATTGGTTGGTATGAAGTGTCATACAGGACAACACAATTCATGAACTGCAATGGCCTAAGTAACTAGCAAGAGAATATGTGATGATGTTCATCGAAAACAAACAAAGGGTTGTTGTGTTGCTCGTTAACATCAAAGCTTGCCTTCAAGATTTGTTTCAATAATTGTTATTTTGATCAGGTATTATGACGACAAAAGGTTGTTCAAATAATTACCGTATTCATAATAGATGGATGATATACAAGTCTGGTTGGAGAAATAACGACCATAAAACTAATGCTAAAATGTCACAAGACAAATGATTGAAAGATCACTTGCGAAGTGACATCGCCGTTTAAATTATATTGAAAGGGATACATGAAGAAACTCCATATTGATGGATTTTTGGAGTCTTTGATTTGGATCAAATGACGCTTGTGATACTTTCCTGGAGATAATTAAAACTCCGTTCGTAGGCCAAAAGAGGAACGGACGACTAACTGATTGGAATTTGTACATATTGATGTATATAGTCCATTATGTGTAGTCGTGGGCGATGGATTTCAACTTCATATGCTTTCTTCGAAGATTTGAGTGAGTATATGTAACATATATACTTACTCAATAAGGAAGAAGTATGAAACATTTGAAAAATGTTCAAAGACTTTCAAGATGAAGTAGAAAATCATTGTAACAAGAAAATAAAAGAGTTTATGATTGGATCATAAAGAAAGATGTTTGAGTTACAAGTTTAGCAAAACACCTAAGATTTGAGGAATCGTTCTATGGATTTGCATTTCCCGATAAACCATAGGAGTATGGCATATTCGAGAGATGAAATCAAACCATGTTTGAGATGGTAAGATCAAGGGTGTCATTTATAAAACTGCCATTATGTTTTTAAAGATTAAAGCTTTAGTGACTACCACTTTTACACTAAAAAAGAGCTCCATCGTGATCCGTTGAAATGACACCATATAAGTCATGGTTTGGGATAAAACCCGAATTGTCTTTTCTTAAATTTTGGTATGCTATACATAAGTAAAACGTTTACAACCAAAGTCGGATAAGCACGTCTTTGTAGGTTATTCCAAAGAATTTGTTGGGAATTTCTCCATAACATCGAGGACAAAAGAGTTTGTCGCTTGGAACGTCAAGTTTCTTGAGAAGGAATTTTTCGTGAAAAGTTAAGTGGGAGAACAATAGAACTTTGATAAGGTTGTTGAACCTTAGCTGTATGTGCTAAGTAGCGCAGCGCCGGAAAGTGTCCCGGTGACGGCCACAATTCTCATGGCTCTCGTGATTACAAAAGGTGTGATCTCGGAGATTAGAGTTCCTATAGAACCATGTGGGTCAGTAAGAATCAAATAGTAAGATTTGATAAGCAAGTCGTTATTGTTTTGACAATGATGAACCGACTACATGCAAAGAAGCGATGATGGGCCCTGACTCCATAAAATGACTAGAAGTCATGGAATCCGTGATAGCATCCATATACGAGAAATCAAGTTTCTGAACTTTGAAGACCCTCCGGAAAGGCGTGAAGCCTATCGGTCGTGATTGGATCTATAAAGAAATAGACATGGATGTTTCAAATCTATGAAATAGTCGACATGTCGGTAAGAGTTTACGACAATGTTCAAGGAATTGACTATGATAAGATTTGATCTTTCATAGCGATATTTAGTCTGGACGGATTAATGTAGCAACCACTACATATATTTTGGTATATGGTAGTTGAACAAACAAAACAAGTTCTTCTAATAGAATAGTTACCTAGGACGTGTACATGACACGATCCAAAGGGTTTTGTTAATTCAAAGGATGCTAAAAGAGTATGCAAAACTTCAATGGTTGAAGTAAGCATAGCGGAGTTGGAATCTTCACCATGATGAAACTGTTAAAAGAGTTTAAATTCATCGGAGATGATGAAGATGCTTGCATTTGCAAGAAATTAAGTGGGAGCGCTGAGACATATTTCTAATACATTATATAGAGGACACATTGTTGATTGGAAATGATGTATCTTGAATTGACACAGGTTAAGAATTTCATTTCGATGAAAGACTTAGGCATAACCCAAGAATTAGGCATCAATATCTATATGAATAGATTGAGGCGCTAATATGGTTTTGCCAAATGTACATAGATAAGATGTTGAATGAGTTCAATATGGAAACAACAAGAAAGGTTCTTGATGCACGGAAAGGACTGAATCAAGATTCGAGTGTGTTGACACGAGATTCAAGTGTTTTCACACTTGGTGAAATTACAAGAATATTTTGATCAATCATTCTTTGAGATGTACACAACCAGATATGTCCTATGCTCTAAATGTTATGAGCATATACCAGAATGATTCATAAGATGATCATTGGACAATAGTAAAGATATTCTTATGAGCTTTGGAAGAACTAAGAATATATCATGTATAAGTGACAAATAGTTAAAGGTAGTTCATTGTAAAGTGTTACATTGATACTAGTTTTGTCACAGGATACAAATTAAGTTTATCTCAATTTAAACTATGGGTGGCACAATGTAATGAAAGGAAGTTCCATAACGGATTTGGTTGAGTACCAAAGTTAAAACATTGTGACAGATACTACAACAAAAAGGCTAAGTATATAAACTGCTATAGTAGCAGCAAAGGAGGGCATTTGTGTTAAGTAGTTTGTTATCAAACTAGGTGTGGTTCATAGCGGGATAATACTATGAAGATACATTGTATGACAATTGTATCAACATGATTTAATCGCGAGGAACTAAAGGTCTCACCAAAGGACCAAATTTATACAATGCCATCTCATTGGAGAATGAGTAATGCGTAGAGACGCAAAGACATGCAAATACACACGGACCTGGAAGTGTCAGATCCGAAGATTATGTTTACCACTAGCAATAGTGTCTATACAACACCAGAAAGCCATAGGTGTTGAATGCACAAGTTTTTAACTAGATTATTGACTCTAGTGCAAGTGGGAGACTGTTGGAGATATGCCCAAGAGGCAATAATAAAGTGGTTATTATTATATCTTTATGTTTATGATAAATGTTTACATCCCATGCTATAATTGTATTATTAGGAAACACTAATACATGTGTGTTTTGTAAACATAAAAGAGTCCCTAGTAAGCCTCTTGTTAAAACTAGCTTGTTGATTAATGGATGATCATGGTTTCCTGATCATGGATATTGGATGTCGTTAATAACAAGGTTATATCATTAGGAGAATGATGTGATGGACACACACCCATAGTAAGCGTAGCATAAGATCAAGTCATTAAGTTTGTATTGCTGTAAGCTTTTAAATGCATAGTAACCTAATCCTTCGACCATGAGGTTATGTTAATCACCATCACCGGATGGATACTTTGATGACATAAAACGCCGCTTCGTAACTGGGTGGTTATAAAAGTGTCATTGGGTATTCTGAAAGTATGTGTTGAAGCGCATGAACCAAGATTGGGATTTGTCCATCCATATGACGGATAGATATGCTCTGGGCCCTCTCCGTGGAATGTCATCTAGTTAGCTTGCAAGCATGTGACTAGGTCACAAGGGATGACATATCACGGAACGAGTAAAGAGTACTTATCAGTAACGAGGTAGAACTAGGTATGGAGATACCAACGATCAAACCTCGGATAAGTATAGTATCGCGAGACAAAGGGAATTGGTTTCATATGTAAGTGGTTCAATCGATCGCAAAGTCATCGTTGAGTATGTGGGAGCCATTATGGATCTCCAGGTCCCGCTGATGGTTATTGATAGGAGATGTGTCTCTATCATGTCTACATATTCACGAACCGTAGGGTGACACACTTAAGGTTCGAAGTTGTTTTAAGTAGATATGGAATGTGCGTTGGAGACCGAATGTTGTTCGGAGTCTCGGATTGGATTCGGGACATCACGAGGAGATCCGGAATGGTCCGGAGAATAAGATTCATATATAGGAGATCATTTTATGAGTTAGGAAATGTTCCGGAGTGTTTGTATGAGGATTCTAGAAGGTTTCGGAATGTTCCGGAAGGTTCTAGAAGATATCTTGGAGTTTGCTTAAAAATCAAGATAGGGATCAAGGAGTCCTGGTGGGTCAAGACACGGATTCGTGGGGGAGGAGGACTCCTCCCCCCTCCCCAAATTCGTTGGCCATAGAGGAGGGGAGTCCTACAAGGACTCCCCCTCCCCAGGCGCGCCTCCTCCCCTTAAATAGAAGGGCAGGGGCGCCCCCTCCACCCACGCTCTCATAACGTCTAATCTCTGCCGCCTCTCTCCTCCACCATATTCTGCACAGGCATAGGCGAAGCCCTGCAGAATTCTCTACTCCACCACCACCACCACGCCGTCGTGCTGCTGGGATTCCGTGGAGAAGATCTACTACCTCCGCTGCTCGCTGGAACGGGGAGAGGAAGGTCTGCTTCGACTCCGCACGTGTGACCGACTGCGGAAGCGCTACCGAAACGCGGCGCCGGAAGGATCGACTACTTGACCAACGGCGGAAGCGCTGCCGGAACGCGACGCCGGAAGGATCGTCAACTTGACCGACTGCGGGAGCGCTGCTGGAACGTGACGCCGGAAGGATCGTCCACACGATCTTGAGATCGGCAAGTGATCGACTACATCATCCACGAGATCTAATCTCGTTAACGCTTTCGGATCTACGAGGATTAGTTCCTATCTATCTCGTTGCTCATATCTAATAGATTAGATCTTGGCTTTTATCTAGATTAGATCTGGGTTTTGTTCGTTCTTGCGGTAGATTTTTTTTGTTTTTCCATGCTACGAACCCATCAGTTTCGGTACGTGCTCTTACACGTACTGGGTCAGATCATACTCCGCTCCTTATTGATTCGGGAGTGAAAGCCCATATCAGGAACATACCACATTTCTCTTTCGAGTTGTATTGGTTACGACATGAAGGGTTCTATGAGATGGTAGCCAAAGAATGGTCTGCTATTACTGATGGTCGTAATCCTATGGAACGTTGGCAAAATAACATACGTCATTTGAGGAGGTTCCTAAAAGGCTGGGCAAAAAACATGAGTGGGAAATACAAAAAAGAGAAAGAGAGGTTACTTTCTATCATTGATAATCTTGATTTAAAAGCCGAGAAAGAACCGTTGAGTGCATGTGAGCGTGAAGAGATGAGGAGAGTAAGTGGGCTCAACGAGCTAAAGTTAAACATCTTCAAGAAGGGGAGAATAACACAAAATACTTCCATTTGATTGCAAATGGAAAACACAAGAAGAAAAAGATTTTTCAGCTTGAGCAAGATGAAGGAACCATTGTGGGTGAAGATAACCTAAAAGTGTACATTTCTGAGTATTATAAAAAACTTTTTGGGGAACCAATACGAATAAATATTTCGATGATGGAAGAATATACAGATGGCATACCGCAGCTCACACCTGAGGAGAATAGTATTCTTATAGCTCCCTTCACTAAAGAGGAAGGGCATGAAGCTATCTCCCAAATGAAGCGCAATAAAGCTCCTGGTCCGGATGGGTTTCCGGCAAAGTTTTATCAAAACTTTTGGGAGGTGATTAAAAGTGATCTCATGGCACTTTTTACTCAACTTTACATAGGGAATTTGCCCTTGTTTAAGTTAAATTTTGGTGTCATCACTTTATTACCCAAAAAGGAAAACGCGGTACAAATACAACAATATCGACCCATATGCTTGTTCAATGTTAGCTTCCAATTTTTTACTAAAGTAGGGACTAATCGTATCACGGGGATTGCTCCAAAGGTAATTAGACCTACTCAATCTGCTTTTATGCCTGGTCGACACATCTTTGAAGGGGTTGTTGTCCTTCATGAAACCATCCATGAGCTTCATCGGAAAAAAAATGGATGTGGTCCTTTTTAAAATTGATTTCGAGAAGGCATATGACAAAGTCAAATGGTCTTTTCTCCAACAAACATTGCGCATGAAAGGATTCGCGCCTGAGTGGTGCAATTTGATTACACAATTTGTTCAGGGAGGTAGTGTTGGAATAAGGGTCAATGAAAATATTGGGCATTTTTTTCAAACTAGAAAAGGGCTTCGGCAAGGTGATCCACTTTCCCCGATGCTTTTTAATATTGTTGTAGATATGTTGGCCATCCTTATTGCTAGAGAAAAGGAGGACGGTCAAATTGGTAGCCTCATTCCCCATCTTGTGGATGGGGGGGGGGTTTCAATCTACAATATGCGGATGATACTATTTTGTTTATGGAACATAATCTACAGAAGGCCGTAAACATGAAACTAATATTATGCATCTTTGAACAACTATCGGGGTTAAAAATTAACTTCCATAAAAGTGAGATTTTCTGTTTTGGTAAAGCAAAAGATGAGGAGCAGCAATACAAACAAATATTTGGTTGTGGGGTTGGTTGTTTGCCTTTTAGATACCTAGGGGTACCCATCCACTACAGAAAACTTAAAAATTCAGATTGGTATCCAGTAGAAACTCGATGCGAAGGAAAATTGGGTTGCTGGAAGGGCAAGCTATTATCGTACGGAGACCGCTTAGTCCTAATCAATTCTGTATTAACAAGTTTACCTATGTTTATGTTATCGTTTCTTGAAATACCTAAGGGGGTAAGGAAACGACTAGATTTCTATAGGTCTCTTTTTTTGGCAAAGTGATGAGAATAAAAAGAAATACAGATTAACAAAATGGAACATAATATGTAGACCAAAAGATCAAGGCGGGCTGGGTATTGAGGTGTTAGAAATCAAAAATAGATGTTTATTGAGCAAATGGCTATATAAATTAATGAATGAAGAAAGTGTGTGGCAAGAGCTGCTACATAATAAATATTTAAGTCAAAAAGCGTTGTCTGAAGTCCAAGCAAAACCGACCAATTCTCCATTTTGGAAAGGACTTATGCGGGTAAAGAATGATTTCTTTGCTAGAGGTCATTCCAAAATTAGAAACGGTGCTATCACTAGGTTTTGGGAGGATACATGGTTAGGAGATACACCACTAGCGCAACAGTATTCATCATTATACAATATTGTGCAATGATATAATGTTACCGTCGCACAGGTACTAGCTCAAGTACCACTGAACATTGGCTTCATGCGGGTACTTAACGGGAATAAGTGGACTGCTTGGTTACACTTATGCCAAAGACTTATGATGGTACAGTTATCTGATGAACAGGATAACTTTGTATGGAACTTAACCTCATCTGGAGTGTTCTCAGTAAAATCCATGTACGAAGATCTGATGAATGATCATACGGTCTTCCTTCAGAAATATCTTTAGAAATTAAAGATTCCTCTTAAGATAAATTTTTTTATGTGGTTCCTTCAAAATAAAGTGCTTCTTACTAAGGATAACCTAGTTAAAAGGAATTGGGTAGGATGTACCAAATGTTGTTTCTGTGGGTCGCCAGAAACCATAGAACATTTGTTTATCTCATGCCCTTTTGCTCGTCTTTTGTGGCGTATTGTCAATTTTGCTTTCGATATACCCACTCCAACTAATATAACAAACATGTTTGGAAATTGGTTGAATGGAATGGACAAACCATCTAAGGATAGAATTCGCATAGGTGTTTTTGCCTTATGTTGGTTTGTTTGGAGATGCAGAAATGACTTTATCTTTAACAAAACAAATTCTTTCAATTTTTTACAGGTTATCCATAATATGGCACATTGGGTACAGCTCTGGGCACTCCTATCTACACTCGACCAGCGGGATACTACGGCTACTGGGTGCAGCCATTTGCTAATGGTCGCCCACCATATATTGGGCCAGTCGTACTGGCAGCCGCTTAGTCGACTACGAGATGACTAGATTTTGTTTTCCAATTTTTTGCTGGCTGATTCATGTATCAACGTTAAGCGACCCATGATTTGTATTCCTATTGGATGATGGATGGTGGTTAACTCTTTTTAATAAAAGGCTGTGTGTATCAACCGATGCAGAGGCCGGGGTTATATCTCCTTTTCAAAAGAAAAATGAAAGACTTACTATATGAAAACTAAATTGTGATATAATTATGCTTATATCGCCTCTGCATAAGAAATAAAACCAAAAACAACACAATGCACCAAATAAGAATCGAGGAATCGTACTTGAGTTTCTTTAAAAATAAGACCATTGAAGAACTTATCCAAACGTAACAAATTAATGAGTCTAGAAATCTGTAGGGTAATGCTATTGCCTTAATTTTTTAAGTGTACAAACCCTATTATTAATCAATGTGTAATTCAAATGTTGGTAAAAAACTATGCTTCGATCCTGACCTACGTAAGAAAGAAAAACCAAAAAAATCCAAGGCACCAAATCATCGAATTACCTCATCAACCATATTTCATGCTTTTAGGCCTACAAGGTTGGTGATGATACTATTTGGAGTACTTTTTATGGTCTGTTGGGTATATATTGTGAGGTTGGTTATGTTATTATTTGGTGTACTTTTTATGGTCTTTTGGGTATATATAGATCCAAATAAGAAGAGTTATCCTTATTCTACATCAAAATAAAATTCGTTTACATTGATACATGATAAATATGATGATATTTATTATTCTTGCAAGATACACAGTCAATACCAGTAATTAAATAAGTTAGTTGGTGTCCACAATTTTTTGGGAGGACTTTGATAAATTGATTAGCATTAGTTATGTATGCGGTGAGATTTCAATTATTGTGAAAGGGCCACATTTTAATTTTTCATTAACTATAAACGCTAAGCAATAAATCAGTATTATAAGTGTGCATCCTCAATATTAGTAATCTAGGGATGTTTTCATTTTTAGTAAGATAGGATTTTGTCAATGGATAATAATATAAACATGTATATCTAGCAGCCCCTTCTTCGAGCAACTTTGTATACATTAATAATAAAATGATCAAAGCAAATGAAGCAATAGTCATTGTGGCTAGAATCTGTACATAATAAAAATTGAAGATCATAGAGGAAATAAATCTATATGTATATGTGAAAGTGTGAGCAATGAGAAAATTCCTATCAGATACCATAGTATCTACCAACAAAACAGGTGGAATCTAGGTATATACATTGCATTCGTACGTATAAAATATGGAAAAGTTAATATTTTTTTAAAGTGATCGAGGTTTCATTAAATTGACCAGTTAGAGTTAGATCATTATTTTTAGTACGATAAATTAGAAACTAAAGATTACTTAATCCGAAACTAGGGATGTAACATCTTATGGCTATAGTAGGCCATGATGTTCAACTCATAAAAATTCTTTGAAATATCGTTATTATTATTAGTGAAATGGTAAGCACACATTTTATTCTTGTGCCCTCGTCACTTTTCGTCAAACTCTATCATTAGCCCAAACCTTTTGCAATTCGACCGGTTAAATTTCTTTTTCTCCCGCTCCTTGCACAACGCGAATACCCATGTAGGATATGATGAAAGAGAAAGTAGCCATAAGTTGTTCTTTAGTACTCGAAAAAGTTAATTATTAAATTAGGGAAAATTAATGTTCATTACATTCTCTCACAATTTAGGATGGGTTGCCCATCATTTTTCTTAAATTTGTTCCCTATTGCATGTACGGAAACTATAAACAATGCAAGCATAGTGAAAAAGGGAAGTACCAAAAGTTGGTGAAATCTAGGACAAAGTGTTATAGACACATCAATATCTTATTTCATCGAGATGGAGAGTATGGAGGAAATTTATGTGATAGATCGACTTTGACTCCACCTTGCCCTACCAAAGACTCCCAAAGCAAGGAAAAGTGGAGATATCTCTGATAGATCAGGGCATCTACACTTTCACACCATCGAAGCCAATGGAGGAGGGGGTGGCGGCACGGTGGACTAGAAAATATCATCTCTTGGGTTTGGAGAGGAGAGACTGATTGATGTAAAATCTCTCAACAAAATTGATTGTCTTCATTTTAGAAGGTTATAAATCATATGATTACTCAATATATGATGACTAGGTTGTGATATAGCATCTGTAAAAGAAAGAAAACCCAAAAGAAGTCAATGCATGAAATAAGAATCAAGGAATCATATTTGTGTATCTTTATAAATAAGACCAATAAAAAACTTCTCCGAACGAAACAAATCAAGCAGCCTAGAAATCTCCTAGGAAAGGAGTGTGTTAATTTCTTAAGGATACATACCCTATTATTACTTAATGCTTAATGAAAATGATGGTGACAAAACTATGCTTAGATTGCTGACCAATCTATGAAAGAAAAACCAAAAAGAAGCGAAGCCATCGAATCATCAAATTACCTCATTAACCATAATTATTACTCCATCCATTCTAAAATACGTGACTTGAGTTTGTCTAGATTCGTACGTATTTAGACATGTTTTAACTCTAGATACATGTAAATCTGGAGAAATCCAAGTCAATTATATTAGGACGGAGGGAGTAGGTACCTAGGGGTGCTTTAAGGCTGTTGCGACCTCGGATCGTTAAGGATCCTAAGTCCCTGTGATTAACATGCTAGTCCCTGGATCGATAGCTAGCACTTCACAGTCGACAAATATCATGTAAAACACAAGTCATTACTACACGAATAATCTAGAGTATAATTATTACAACTTGCATAGCTTATAGCTAGCTCAAATAAAACAGCGGAAACTAAGTAAAACTTGAGTCCATCAACGCCTCAGGCTAGCTGCGTGAAGACCCGCGATCCCTACGCACCTTTCAGTCTTCGGATTCTGCACATAAGACGTGCAGCCAAAAAGCTGGATCAATACTTTGAATGTATTGGCAAATTACACCAAGGAAAGAGTAAGTCTATCTCTACATGCAAGCCTAAGAGTAGGCTTTGGGGTTCATTTGCATAAAGCCAATTTTTTCAATGTAAGACGAAAAGAGGAGGAGATTTCCCTACTTTGTAAACTTTGATAAGTAGTATAGGGTCGAATGGAACTCGTGGATATTACTCACCAAGTGCCCAATCAACCTAGCACTTGGATATTACGCACCAAGTTCCCAAAATCCCGCCCAATGGCGATATTACTCACGCCTTGGGGTTTATAAAACGTTAGGTTTGGAAAAGAGAGAGGAAGATCTTTCAGAGGCTCCATCCTTCAGATGCTCAAGGTTGTTCTATTTTCGTGAACACGGCTGATCGATCAGATTGCAATACTCTCGAGAGGTTGTGCACTTTCCCCACAATCCACGATCAAGTCCTTTTACAGACAAGACCATGGCGAAGCCTTCCCTTAGTAGCCCCTCTACCAGCTGGATCCAACCGTGCCAAGAACCTCCAAATGTTGGTACCCCGGTGAGGTTTCCCACTAAGTACTAAGCCAAGACAGAGCCCATATGTATTGTGGTTGCACGGGAAGCTTCTGAATTCTAAAACATGGCAGACTTCTTTGATTCCTGGGCGGCCATCCTCCACGAAATATCCACTCGTTGACCCGACAACCATTCTGCCAAGAGGAAAACTTAGTTTTATTTTGAAGGGGGTTAGAGAAGAAAAGTTCGCTCGAGAGAGCTCTCGTACTTAGAAATTTTTTGAGTCTTTCGAACCCTCCCAATGGTACTTGATATATACAAGTATATAGCATAGCAAGCATAACTTAAAAAAACAGGATAACCTATTGGGATGGAAATTCCTAAGCATAGAGCTACTCATGGCATACTACAAAACCGCACTTGCAAAATAGTACTAAGAAAACTACCAAAATCCTACACATGCATACTACAGAATTTGAAGAGTAAAACATGCATAGTCAAAAACTTGGACATAATATGTACAAGTGGTGTAACTTGCCTTGATCCGAGCAGCACTCTACACAACAGTACTCCTCAGCGCACTCCGAGCAATCTAACGAAAACACAAACATAGATCCAATCACAATTGGCACAAAACAAAGTCAGGAAGTCGAAAATGCATGCATGCAACAAGGTAATATGCAAGGATGGATTCAAATTTGACCAAGGGTTTTATTCAGGGGTGTTGTTGAGTTGGGGATGTCATTAGAATCGGTTCCCCACAGGTTTTGAGTATTTTGGATTAAACCCTAAATAACCAAGCTTAAAACTAGATCTACAACTCCAATCTACCTCAAGACAGATCTGAACACCCTAAGCAAGATATAACAATTTTCTACAGAAGGTCTCGTAGAAGCAAGGCCAACGCAACAAGAATCAACTAAAACGGATCTACGGATAATTTTCTAGAATTAAAATACTCTAATCTAAACATTAAATCCTACTGCAAGATTGTTGTCGTAAAACAGTAATATTATTGTATATCTGTGTTCTACTCAAAAATATGAATCAAACGGTATATTATACGCAAATTTTGGACAAAAACTTGAATTACTATGAATTAAACGAGATTAGAACAATTTCTGCCCTGTTTAGAAAAAGACAGGACGGCGGCCAGCTATGCGGCGACATGTGGCGTCCAGAGATTGGTCCAGCAGGCCGACGCGGGCTGACTCAGCGTGCTGACGCGGGCTTCCACGTGGCGCGATGGGATTGGCCGGTACCGTTTCGGTAGGCCGAACTAATCTAGGTCGTTCTTTCGCGATCTAACGGATGGAGGGGGGGTGTAGAGGCTTACCTGGGGCGATGATGGCGGCGTGCTCGACGGCGACGGTGGTTGGCGGTGGCGCGTCGGCGGTGGTGCTTGGCGGTGGTCCGGCGGCTTCCCAGGGTGGCGAAGTAGACGATGGCGTGGGGAATCTCCTCCCGGGTCCATTCCCGCAGTCGGCGTCGCTTAATCCCTCATCGAGCAGCTCTAGATAGCTGCTGATCTTCACGAACTCCAGGGAGACTCCAGCGAGGAATTGTGGTGGCTGTGGTACACGATGGAGAGGGAAAAAGGCGTGAGATGAACCGGCAAGGCAAGGTGTTTTCGAAAAGGGGAAAGAGAGGGGCAGAGGTCGTCGGACCCTTGCCGGTGAGCGTCGGCGGCGACGAACCCCGGCGAGCCTATGGCGGTAGCCCGGTGGTGGTTGGTGGAAGTAAAACTAGGGTTTTTGGGGAGGCGTGCCGGGGGTATATATATGCGGCCTAGCTTGGCGCGGGGGACGCGGAATCGAACTCCGATTTGGCCGGAGTTCGTTCCAGAGGTGGCGGCGGAGCGAGTTCGGCCCGAACTCGGCGCAGCGGTGAGGACGACGGGGTGGGGCCGGGGCGTCAGCGGCTGCGGGCGCGGGAGCGGGCTGGCGGCTGGCGCGTCTGCTGGGCCGTCCTGGGCGTCGGCTGCGCTGTGCGCCGCTCACTCGCGGGCGCGCGTGGTAGGTAGTTGCGGGCTGGCTTTGGCTGGCCCGCTTAGGTTAGACTTCTTTTTTTAATTCTTTTTATTTATTTCTGCTTCACCAAAAGCCGCATAACTTTTGCAAACGGACTCCGAATTAAATGAAATTTGTTTCTAAAATTTTGTAAAAAGAAGAGGGTTAGAATGGGGTTATAAAATAACACTTTTGCAAGGGTTATGGAGGTTTATAAATGGTTTTAGCCTTTTAGTCTTTTATATGACTTTGGGAAAAAAATACCTGATGCAGTTTTTGTTATGTGATGCCATGATGCAAGGATATGATGGATGCTTCTAGTAACATTTGTAATTGCAAAATTTGGGATGTTACAAAGGCCCGCAAGGTTGGTGATGATATTATTTGGAGTACATTGTTATAGTCTGCTTGGTATATTTAGATCTGAAGAAGAAGTGTTAAACTTATTCTACATCAAAATAAATTTGTTTTATATGGATTCATGATAAATATGATCATATTTATTGTGTTTGCAAGATACATAGTTGATATCAGTAAATGAATAGATTAATTGGTGCCGATAATACCCCGGGAATAGCGTCAATGACACCCCTTCACCGGCAAACCCTATAACATGACCAAACATAAACAATACAGGATGATCTTCCCTTTCGCGGTGCAGAAAGCCTTGAAAAGAGAGTCTAGCGCACCCACAAAATAGACATCCACGTCCTCCAAAATGCCTAAAATCGGAGAAAGAAAATAGTATGGCACACTTCAAGACCCTGTAGAAGACGCATTAACAATTAGTCGTATAGGACATCAACGAATGTAGACATAAATGACACAAACAAAACAGAATAACAAAGACATAGCACGTACGTCAACGAAGATGCGCCTTGAAGGCACGCTCAACGTGAGAAAGAAATGAACATCCACCTAACCCAAAATGCAAAACATCCGGACCAAACCAACAACCAGCCACATTCCAATATCCTTGAATAAGAGGCATTAGCCTACATGCACATGGACATAACACGTACCTCATCCACAACACAAAGACAAAATAGAAACCATATAAAAAATGAACACATGAATAGGAACAGGCCCAGTACGAAAGGAAAAACATACCACGAACACCGAAGAAGACCAAACATGAAAGAAATAACAAAACTGGACTCCCATGCATGAACACATTTGAGAGTAGACAGACTTGTTTTATGACCGCAACGAAGTACGAGAGGACATGAACACCATAGTTGACAACATCCACACCACCAGGAGCTCGTGGAGGGATAAACATGTGCACACGAGAACAATAACATAAAAATACAAAAGCGAAAACGTACCACGCATGAGAGCGTAAGAAACCATGTACCATGGAAACCGAGGAATCCTAGTCATAGAAACATGATTAAAAAATAGCAGAAGATCAATCATAGCAGCATTAGAATACCAATACGTACCATGGGCATCGAAGAAGACCAAGGACGACAACACGGGAAAACTAGGCACAAAGACTAAAGAGTACCGGGAAATCCACACATCGTCATTCATGAAAGGACTCCCCAACCTACAACTGCATCAAAGCACGAGATGCCAGGGTCAGCCCTGATTGCTTCACTTCACAAAAAACACGAACAAGATGAAAAAACGACGAGAAAAAACAAAAGAAACAAACCTAGAATGTCGCCGACTTGTGCGGCCCCCGGATTAATCCTCCGAGAATCCCTGTTATGTATACCACCACTATATCATGATCCGTCTGTCGTGGCACATAACTGAGAAGTATCAAAGTAAACATCCATTACTTAAGAGTATACACATCATACTTTATTCGCCACTATGTCTACATTGATCATCACCAGCGAAACTTTATCGTGCGTAGAGCCCGAGCCATGCCTTAACCTACAGGCAGCTGACTAGGAGAACGGCCTAGCTCACATAACCATCAACATCACCTTCCTCTTTGCTTACTTCTCGAATCTTACCAAGATAATAACCAGGGACAATGCAAGTGAGTACTTTGAATGTATTCGCAAACCACCTTAAGATAATTACAATAAAAGGATATGCAATATGGTTGTGGTAATAGTAGGGCTCCATAAGAGGTTCTTTTCTAAAATAGTTTCTCTTGTAGTTATAACATCTAAAATGTTTTGTTGAAATTTTTTGTAAAACATTCTAAAAATCTTTTGAAAAGTTTTGGAAAACACTAGGATTGGGTCACCCAATATCATCTCTCAGTCATTCACTGACTGACCCCTTTCCTTTTTTCGTGATCATTCGGAGATCACCTCAGTTCCTCCGTGGGCACTCTGGACCACCCATTTCAGAAACTCTTTCTTTTCCGAACTCCTTTTTGAAAATCAAAACCAGCACCACTCTATAGTATTTTGGCAAACCCATCTATAACCGCGGACACGGGTATTTGAATAGATTTACACTTTCCAGAGGTTGTACACTTTACCCACACTATCCGGGTACCGTAACCTGATCACCTACAAATCATGAGTCGAGTAACCGATCAAGACCTTAAGGATGCCCACTCTAGTACAAGCGTATACCCTATGAGTTGTCCCCCTCAACACCGAGACCTCGTGTACCGAGGACCAACCAGAGTGCCTTTTCCACTTCACAAAGCATGCGCTTTCTATGAGAGGCTCATAGTAAATGCCTGGTGGCCCGCAGACCATTCATTTATTCTCTAGATCGATGCTTCACATGGACCCTTAGAGGAGAAGACCGAGCCTCTAGAGATCGAAATCCCTTGTAGTACTTGTGAGGCAACTTATACTATAGTAAACAAATTTTGAGTCCACCCCTGTTCCATATAGGAGTATTGTGGTTGCACGAGTTAAGTTGTTATAGCTAAAGCTATAAAGAACCGGGTGCGTTTTTGTAAAAAAATCCTCCTTTTTCCTTTAGCATCATTTGTAAAACAAAAACTTTTTGCTTTCTCAAAATTCACTTGGTATGTCAGACCTCACCAATGATTTACCATAAACATTTTGTAAAATGTTTCCGCGGTCTTCCTATACTATAGTTTTTCTTCGGCTAAAATAGGGTCTCCAAAGGTGTATGGTGCTATACACCATCTACCATACTAGGTAGAAGTAGGTGTCATAAATGGGGTTGTACTTGGTAGTACACATGTGTAATGGTTTGGAGGAGCCAAGCCACTACCAGATACTAATCATCATATAATAAAACAATGTAGTTTTCATAAACAGTAGGTAAAACATGCATAAGTAAAACAGTAGGACAAGGCTTATGAGCAAGAAGGTGGCATGCCTGTGATCAGCAATCTGACAATATGTCCCTAGGTTTTTTTCTTATAATACCATAATAACCAATAGTAACCATCTTCTTCTGGTCTCTGATACGATCGCAACTATCGTCGTAAAGGGTAATACATGCAGGCAAACAAAAGTCACAATCAACACAAGGCATTCAAGTACCAATACAATACAACAAACAAACATACAACACACCACTAGCTTCAGTAGGTTTTGCTAGATTGGGATCATAACATTTGGAATTTACTTGATTTGGCTTAGTGGAATTTCCTTTATGATTTAATTGTCAAATACCACCTAATGTAGGGGTTTTGAACTAAGGCCATGGTCTATATGATATCAATGTTCAAAATTAATATCATAATATAGGTATTAAAATAACAAATCCACCAAAAGTGGTTTCACTATTTTTGCACTTTTCTTTAATTAGTTATGAATTTCTTAGTGAAATAAACCCTAGTTTAGGGAATAAATCACCAGAAAAGATCTGTAGCACAAACAAATTTGTACTCTAAGGTTTTTGTAAATATTTGAGTTTGTGTTTTTTCAGAGTTTGAATCACTCCAAAATAATTAACAAAATGCCCTTGGGAAAATCCCAAAGTCAGTTCCTGCAAAAAGTTTGTCTTTTTCACCGGATTTATTTTATAGGTCCAAACAGTATGAGACAAAGTACAATTGATAGGTATTACAAATACCTTCCAATATAAATTGGAATCATAAGTTTTGGAGTTACAAACCTTCTAGAATGATTTATTTAGTGGAAATTCCACATGAAGAAGCTTTTAAATCATTAAAAATATATTAAAAGCTCAATAAATCTTGAACTTCTGAGATTTGATAGATCTTGATGTACCAAATCATTGAGATTGGAATCAACCCAATATATGGTACCATATGACCTATATAAATTTCTATAGTCATATCTGAATTGATTTTGTCATTTTTTCTACAGGTAAACCATGGTACTAAATGGTATGGGTCCAAGGTCAGATGATAGTTTCTTCAAAATCCTTTCAGAGGTAGTTGGGTTCATACTATTTGGATATGTGGAACTAAATGAGGAATTTATTTATTGAAAAAGATGAAATTTTAGTAGATTTGATCTCAGAAAATGTAGAAATCATTTTTGGTCAATTTTTTTGTACTGCATGTTAGAAAAAACACGCATGGGCACGAGGAAAAATAGATCTGGTCCTTGCTAACTATTTTTCATTTTTTGAATTTAAACTGAGCAGGTATTTATTAGATCTGAAATTATATGAATAAAAGAAAAGGAAAAATATAGCCGGGCCGGACCTTGACTGCAGCAGGCCGCGCTGTCCTTGGCCGGACCAGCTTGCCTGCCCACGCGCGTGCACATCGATGCATTTCAATCGGCCGGGGCGACCCACTAGTTTGGAGCCAAACGCCCCGAAGTGGTAAGGAGCATCTTCGGCCATCAGATCTAGTTAAGATCGACCGCCTGTGGTCTTCTTTTATTCGTCGACGCGAGGCACATGAGGGAACCCTAGAGAGATGCAGCACGGTGTTGCGGCTCACCTAGGAGGGGTCTTGGGCAAGGGGGAGGCCACGGGAAGATACAATTGTCGACGAGGAGCTCAATGAGGGGCGACACAGGTGGAGTTGATGCTGGAGAGGAGCTCGTCAGACAGCACCCAAGTTATTTAGTTTCCGTAACATTTATATCCCTGCCTCTATATTGCCTTGGACACCTCCTATTTCCTATTTTTTGGTAGTCAATTGGCCTTGCCAGTCGTAGTTGCTTACTCAGTTGTTGGTTCGAGTTGTCAAGTTCCACCATTATTGGGAGGTTGGCAGATGCTTAATGATGGATATGTTTATGACTTCCATCATAACTTATCCATTAAAAATGCTGGAAATAGATATAATGTAGAGGTACCTATGGGTAATAGATGTTATTTGATTTTTATCTGCCCACTTGTGTCCACCTAGGACCCAAGTTCTTGACACATGTTCCGAGACTGAGCGCGCTAACCACATGTGGGGTGTCTGGGTACCCTTATCGACTTATTACCTGATTTCAAAGTACTGTACTAAGGGCCACAAAACTAGTTCGGGCTTTGTATGTTACCTACTGTATCTATGCCATGTATGGCATGTTTATTACCTATTGCTCGATGAGCATTTATTAAGGTTGTGTAGGTGTGACACTCTATAACAGGAATATATTGTCTATGGCCACTGCTCACGTGACAAGTGCACATAACCTCAGGGTCAGTACGAGGATTATCTATACCTCGTACGGGTAGCTCTTTCAGGTGGCCCAGATGTACTTGCTTTGGGTATGGGAAAGCATCGTGTCCGAAGCCCCATTGACATACCGATGGGTGTATGTTAATTGATCTGGAAAAAAGGGCAGAAGTGTGTGTGGAAACTTTGGTGCACCCCTACAGGGTTAAATCTTTTCAAAAAGCCGTGTCCACGGTTATGGACGACTTGGAGCATAGTGTCTCGATCATAGACAAGTATAACCAAAGTTTACTGTTATAATTTGACTTGTATCTGATATTAATAGTAAGTTGGATAACCACCATGGAAATAATGAATAAAATTGCCAACCGTGTGAGTTTCCTTGGTCAGACTTCCTCGTTTGGTCTCGAGGGGGAAATACCAGGATGGGTATGTTTAGTGATAGTATCAAGTTGGTTCCGAACATGTCTTTATTATCCCTCGCTGATAGCTGATAGTTGTACCGAGTCTCTATAGGTTGTTTAGTGCATGCTTCACTGCCGCTTCAGTCCACCATACCTATGTAGAGGAGTGCCGCTGAATTGTAGACTCACCGTGTACTGGACTCAGTACTGACCGCTCCCTTTTTTCTTTGCTCTTTGCTGGCACCCCTTTGTTTTAACAGGTATAAGTTCAATGACATTAGCAAGGTTACCCTTCCGACTTAGCCTGGGCAGGGTTATAGACGCCATTGGTTATTCTTCAGGGCTCTTAGCCCCATTGGCATCTTATCCGTACCCGGATGTTGTATAGTTTTCCAGGTGATTTGGATCTTTGTACTGTATATCTATATTCTTGACTCAATGAGTCGTTGTTGTACATATATTGTAACATCCCAATTTCAGCAATCCTGATTAGTTGTCCAGAATGCAAAAATCAGGGGGAACAAAAACTTTTGCTTGTTAAGTGTTGGAGTGTTTGCTTGTTGTTGTCTCCGCTTATGCTTTTGATTGTATACCTTATGATATACTGCTTACCTCACCATCAGTTGACAAAAGCTATTTAACAAAACTATCCTGGATCATTTTACATATTATCAAATGTTCTGGCATTTCAAAACCCGAGCCAAGATGCTTGTGTAACCAAAACTAGTTTAGTAGCTTCCCCGAACAAAACTATGGAGATCTATAACCTCCCTATGTTTAGAGACATAACCTTCAACTATTCTTATCTCTAGGTTTCCCAAAACCTCTTTTTAAAGCTTTTGAATTCTACTCTTGGTATAGATACCAAGGACTCTCACCTTATTCAAACTCCAACCTTTCAAAATTACCCATCCTTACCTCAAGCTAAGCTTGATGGTAACCCTAGTAGTAGTTGATTTGTTTGTAAGATGAGTTGCCTTGATCTGCTGATTGACCTGATTGCTTAGAAGTAGTATGAGATACATTAGGAGCTCATCACTAGGATCAATATGCTTCCAAATCATCACACCCTAAGCAAGAGTACCAACCTGGATCTAATCTCTAGATACTAGGTGATCATCTAAAACCCTTAACCAGATCAATTCTAAAGATATCCCTTCTAGAAGCTTCCAAGTCAATGAAGAATAGTATCAAGCATGGATCCTTTCTACTCAATCTACACTTCAACATCATCCCCTTTATGATTCTTGGGTACCTTGCAACCCATCAAAAACATCCCCTCTCATACTCTAGTCAAAATCCTTAAAACTGCCAAATTTTACTAAGTCTGGAAACTGTTTCAACATCACCTTTTTGAATGTCTCTTTTTCTCAACCCTTGTGCATTTTTGAAAATTCATTTGAACCATATTGTTAAACATCCTAAGTACTACCAAGGCCCACTCTTTCCCTTGGTTATATCATACTACAACCCACTTGTTCTTGATGGTTTTGCATGCAAGAAAATAACTATTCCTTTAAATCTAGTCATCATGCCTACTTTGATAGAAGCTCACACCACCATCCCACCTTCTCTGGACCAACTATTTGCATAGTTGTGTTCTACTCATATAGGTCTATCAACATCTACTTCACTTGTTCCAAGTGGATCTTTGTGCTTCTTAAACCCACATGGTTTATAAGGCATCATGACTCATCTGGTATGGCAACCTTATTTTCAACAAAGTTTTCCATCACTTTCAGACCACCTACAATGTAACCAATCCAAACTCCTTATGCCCTGATAAACTATATGACTTGATCTAGCTATCCATCTATCCCTTACATCAAGGTGAGATCTGAGCTCCAAGATCCAACAAGGTTTTGTTGGTATGAAAATAACATCACCCTAGATCCTCAATCCCTTGTTTTTCCATCTAATTCAAGTTGGATTTCCAATTCCCAAGGTTGGAAATTCTTGCTACACCTTGTCTACATCATCTACCTTGATCATCAAGATTTATAAAATATTATGCATAATTATTATGGCTCCAAATCTAATAAATCTCTTTAATAGACAAAATCTCCAAAAGTTCTTCCATAAAGGAAAGTTTGGTTTTTACCAAAACACTTCCCCAACTTTTGGATCAATTGAGGTCCACATATCATACTCTATCTTACCACCTCAAAGATAAATATTTTTAAAGACCTTTATTATTTCTTTTTGCCTATTTTCTTAAATGGTAGAAATGGAATAGTAATTATTTTAAATACTTTTAAGCCACAATAAACCTTGGGAAAATTCCCCTAAGTATGTATTCACATTTGGTACCATCTCACATCAAAAACTCCACCTGTCCAATTCAAAAATACCAAATAAATTCCTGAAAACCATTTTGCACTATTTGAATAATTGATTTAAAATGCATCTAGAATTCTCTGGAAAATCCCAAATAAATATCAGAGATGCATCTTAACCTTACCTATCTACCAGCAGCATTGGGTCATCAAGACCTGATACAAATATAAGAAGTTCTTCACGAGCAACCATATGCCCAAGAAGTGAAATAAAACATGATCATGATCCAAACCCCATCAAACCTTCTATAACAATTCTCCACAGCACCCACCCTCTCTTCTGGTCGAGTTGTACTGTACCTACACTTTAGCAGCATTACTCCCCTTGTCCTCTAGTGTTTGGAGGTAGAGAATTGAAGTGGGACAACCACCTATTGCCAAAATCTCTTACCACAACAGCCACCCTCCCTCTCTCTGACCTACAGCCCGACCAGATACCACCCTCCCAACCCACAACATCCTCCCACCTGGTTTCCCTCCTCCCTCACATGCTCAATGGACCAAGTCCATGATGGACTACTCCCTCCCGGTTAAATTGGCCAGAGGCCACCCCGTGCCTCCCCCTGCCCATCATTTACCCCCTCTGCTCCCTCTTACCACCCCAGCACCCCCACTCCCTCTCCCCTGCCCTGTGCAACTCGAGAGAGTGAGGGAGAGGAGTTTCGGCCATGGCTCCAAAACCGAGAGTAGCTCCCTCCTCCTCCTCCCCTCTCCTCCTCTACATGTCACTCCGTGGTGCTCCCGTACCCTCTCTTACCCTTCCCCTGTTGTTTTCTTTCCCCAGGAACGAGCCCAGCAGCAGCTCCGGCGAGCACCAACGCAAGCGCCACCCCTGCAGATGCATGCGTTGCCATTCGACATCGATTCCCACCTTGCCGCCCATCTACAAAGTCGCCGCCGTGTACCGCTTCACCTCCACAAACTCTTCGGTGCCCTGGAGCCCCTGGTAAGCCCGCCGTCCACCTCTGTCCCGTGCTAGGGTTCTGTCTGCCACCGCTCTATCGCGGAGGACGAAGCATCGAGGCCGTCGATCAGCACTTGATCGGACGGCCCATATCAGCGCGTACCCCTTCAGACCTCGCCCTCTCTGACCGGCGGGCCCCTCCAATCAGCACTTTAAAACCCTTCCCTCGTGCACCGGCGCGAGCCGGGCCGGCCGAGCCACGCTGTGCAGCCCAGTTCCCCCACATTCGGCCCACCAACCCTTTGTTCCTTTTTCTTTTTAGCTAAAATTCCTGTCCAGATCTGTAGGTTTAGTTTATTTCCTTTTTAAATTGAAAAACAACACTAAATACTTTTAAACAAATTTTCCTAGGTAAATGAATGTTTTCTTAAACATTCAGAGCCTAAAGTTTTACCAGATATTAATTTCACATTTTCTGAAAATTAATCTACCAGAACATATCCTGTTTAGTAAATAAATTCCTTAGAGAGTTTCACATCTCCAAATTGGGTAAACCCAACTTTCTATGGTAGATATACCTACCTCAGGGCATTCGTATTTTCCCAAGATGAACAGTTGTTTGCCTGTGGCAATATTAACAAGTAGTCCCTAGTTTTGTCTTTAGAAAATTCTTGAGATCAAACCAGCCTGGGTATGGACCTAAATCAACGTCCTAGTGCTGTGGTACAGGAGTCCCTATCAAGATCTAGGAGATCTCTATTTGTTTATCTTCTGTTGATTTTTAAGGAATTAAACAGTTATGTATATAAGGTTATCATTAGATAAATTGCTATAGTAGCTCTGCAACTCCAAAAATAGTAATTCCAATTTCTACAGAAAGGTATTCTAAATTCCTACCATGTGCCCTTGGAGTAAACTCAAAAGCTTATGTAGTTTTAATTTGGTGAAAAAGATAAAAACCCCACATAATTTCCTTTTGGATTTTCTTGAGGGCATTCTGGTAATTATTTTGGAGTGATTCCAACTCTCAGTGAACAAGTACATCAATCCCTACCTAACCAGCCAAGGAAATAATTTTTGGACATACATAACTGTTCTGGTGAATTATTTCCTAAAACTAGAGCTTTTTCCACTAGAAAATTCATTATAAATCAAATGAATTTGATAATATGGTGAAACCACTTTTGTTGGTTTCATATTATCACTACCTATCTGATGGTATCATTCCCATACAAAGGTATCCTACAGAACTTGGACCTCTTAATTAAACCCCTTAATTAAGTAGTTTAGGCACCCAAACCATTAAAGAAAACCCACAAAGGAATTTCAAGAATTCCACTTGTGTAGACGCCAACCACTCAAAACCTACTAGATTGTAAACTCGTATTGTCCATTTCTTGCTGTATGTATTGATGGTTGTATGTCTGGTGTTGATTGTGTCTTTCGTTTACTTGCATGTGCTCTGACGATGATAGTTGCGATTATCTCGGAGATCAGAAGAAGATGGTTATTATTGTATATTACTGGGTATTATAAGAAGAAGTCCAGGGAAATATTGCCATATTGCTGATCATCAGGCAAGCCACCATTCCTGAATTCCGATACTTGTCCTACTCTTTTTACTACCTGTTTTGTACCTCCTTTATAAATTGCATTATTTATCTGCATGTCTTGTTTTATAAAAACTGCGCTAATGACTTGGCCCCTCCAAGTTATGACTTGGTGTCCCTCATGGCACCCACCCTGATGTAAACCCACAAATTACCCCTTTGATCGAGGTTATGATGATTAGCATCCTACCCCATTGAGGAACCATGGATTTTTGTTGAATAAATTGTTTTGGGATTTACCCTACTACAATTGTTTCAAAACCTGCTTTGTAAAACCCTTGGAAAGAGGCTTCGTTCCAAGCGGATGTTTTAACGAAAGAAATGGTGATGATGAGAAATGAGAAAATGGACAAGAGAAAGAGAAGGGATGGTCTACGCCTTTACCGCAACAATTTTATCCGTGTAACCACATTACCCCAGGTGCCGGGGCTTAGCTCGTAGTTTGTCTTCTTTAGACGAGGCAGCTTGTACAATGCTTATCGGGAGAAATCCCTTGAATTCCAGGCATGCGCTAACAGTTCTACGGATCTGGAGCCTATAGCTTGCTTCGGCAAGAGTGAGCATGTCTTGGCAAGAGTGCCGGTGCAACAATTGGGTCTCCCACGGACGGTATGACTTAGGTGGTACGGAAGGAAGTGGAGTCACCAAGGTAAGGTATACGCCAAGCTGCGGTTTGGGTATACGCGTGTACGGAAGGCAGGACTATGGTTGGGAGCCACATACTCATTGCCAGGGACAACAAACCCAAAAGGAAAAGCAGCCTTGGCTAGGGTCGACAAGCGAAAGGTTAGGTTTGATTATCCGAACCCCCGTCTACCATGGGTAGAGGGCCGTGGTTTTATCCCGGCGGATGTATTGATTCTTGTGGGGGAAGCACGCAAACTCTGCAGAGTATAATCTATTCGAATTGCCACATCCACGGTCAAGGACGGTTGGAAAGGTGATGGCTAGGAGTACCCAAATGGTGGTGTCTGGAAAAAATGGATGGAATTATGGAGGTTCTAAGGGAACCTGAGTTTAAAGTTTTGTTTTGACCATAGGTGGTCAAAGAGGTTTAAAAAGGGTTTTTCTCCAAAACTATTTTCAGAAAGGTTTTCGGCAAGGATATGGGGATATCCTGATTTATAAAAACACAAGCATGTTTTCAAAACTCTTTTTCAAAAAAGATATGAAGATGCCATAATTACAAGAGATAGTCTAGGATTTTCAAAAACAACCCTAGATAGAGCTATCTCGCCACAGCTAGAATTGCATTTCCTTATTCAATATATCCTGGTGGTTTGTTAGTACATTCAAAGTACTCACTGGCATTGTCCCTGGCTATTAACTTGGTCAGATATCAAGAAGATGATGAAGTTGACGGATATGCGGGCTAGGACGTTTTCCTAGTGAGTTGCCTGTAGGTTAAGGCATGGATCGGGCTCTACGCTTAATGAAGTTCCGCTGATGTTGATCGATGTAGCCATAATGGCAACTAAGGTATGAAAAGTATTCATTATGTTGGATGTTTACTTTGATACTTGTCTGTTATGTGCCACGACTAACTGATCATGGGATCGTGGTATTATGCATAATAGGGATTCTCGGAGGATTAATGCGGGGCCCCACATATATGTTCTGTGGGTTCCCTCATGGACTATTGTGTAATGATATTACTTTTTTCCCCCCGCATGAAAGTACCTCATGGGAACCTTTGAATCATTTCTATGCAGGTTTGGTGGAAATCGCTGAAATCTGCATAGGGCCATTTCAAGGGAGTTAGAAAATACCACATGGAAAAGGTTTTAAATTATAAAAAACCTCATAAGCTCAATAAATCTTGAACTTCTGAGTTTTGTTAGATCTTGATGTACCAAATCATTGAGAGTTGGAATCAACCCAATATATGGATCTTGATGTACCAAATCATATCTGAATTGATTTTTTCATTTTTTTTCTATAAGGAAACCATGGTACTAAATGGTATGGGTCCAAGGTCAGATGATAGTTTATTGAAAAAGCTTCCAGGGGTAGTTGGCTTCATAATATTTGGAAATGTTGAACTAACCGAGGAATTTATTGATTGCAAAAGATGAAATTTTAGTAGATTTGATCTCAAAAATTTACAAATCATTTTTGGTCAATGGTTTTGTATAGCATGTTAGAGAAAACAGTTACGTGCATCTAGAAAAATAGATCTAGGCCTTCCTAAATATTTTTCATTTTTTTGAATTTAAACTGAGCAACTATTTATGAGATATGAAATTATATGAATAAAAGAAAAGGAAAAATATAGATGGGCCAGATCTTGACTGGAGCAGGTCGCACTACGCTTGGCCAGCCCAGCTTTCCTAACCATGCACGTGCACATCAACGCATTTCAATCGGCCGGAGTGGCTCACTGGTTCGCGGCCTGGCGCCCGAAGCGGTAAGCAGCATCGTCGGCCATCAGATCTAGTTAAGATCGACGGCGTACGGTCTTCTTCTACCTGTCGGCATAAGGCACAAGAGGGAACCTTAGAGAGATGCAGTACGGTTCCACGGCTCACCTAGGAGGGGTCTTGGACAAGGGGGAGGCCACAGGGAGATACGGTTGTCGACGAGGAGCTTAACAAGGGGCGACACGGGTGAAGTTGACACCAGAGAGGAGCTCGCGCAACCGCGCCCATCACGGTTTCCTCGGGGCTCATCGGTGTTGTCTTGCGGGCGTGTGCATGTCGTAGAAAAGGAGGGAATTAGAAGGTTCTTTACAATAGGTTCACTCTAGGGAGAAAAGGGAGGGGAAGAAAAGCCAGAAGCAAGCCATGCAGGCACAACCATGGGAGTGGCCGAAGCATTTTCTCGGGCGTCTCATGGACAAAGAGTGAGAGGGAGGCTCTAGGTGGCTAGGAGAGGGGTGATGCGAGGGAGAGGAGTGGAAATGAGTCAGGGAGAAGGGTTGCCTGGCCTCTAGCCTTTTTATCCTGAAATGGATCGTTTCATGGTGAACTAAGCTTATTTGTGAGCTAGGGCATAATCCATGTGCTTACCATTTGCTGCCAGGGGCGATGGAGAGAGGTAAGGAGAGCTCATGGTCGTGCAGAGTGGAAGGGAGTGAGTGAGGGCTGCTACAATGAGTTTTTAAAGAGGGGAGGAAATGACCTAGCCTATGTCTCCTCCAAAAACAAACAGAAAGGACAAGTGGTGGGGATGATGCTATACTGTTAAGGCTACAGTGCTTGTCAACCTGAGGTGTCCTCGTACTGGAGGGGAGTGCTATACAAGTTTCATGAAGCTTTGAATGAGGTTTAGCTCTATGTTTTGAAGGATAACACAAAATGCCAAAGATTATGGTCATGCGAAAGATCTTAAAAGTTGATCTTCACAAGATGATTCAAAGGTACTGATAAATAGATATGGTCACGGTGTATCACTAAGAATTATTTGGGACTTATTGGATCATTTTAGATCATAATTATATCATTCATTCAGATGTTGTTGAATCTGTCTTATTGATTTCCTTTGAAATATATGAATTGGACAATATGATTTTTTTTGGTTTGGTATGGTCCTAAATATGAATTCACACTTAGGAGAATTTTCCCATAATTGTTGAAGGAAAGTATTTAAATCATTTATTTTTTCCATTTATGCCATTTAGGAAAATAGGCAAAAAGAATTATTATAACTCTTCAAAAATATTTTTTTTCAAGTGGGAAGCTAGGATATGATATATAGGCATCAAAGTTTCCTATAGGTGATAAAGTGTTTTGAATAAAAATCAAGTTTCTTTTATAGAGGGAGTTTTGGAGTTTTTGTCAAATAAAAGAATTATATAGTTTTTGGGCCAAAATAATTATGGGAAACATTTGATCAATTTTTATCTCTAATGTAGATGATGCCCACAAAGTGTATCTATCATTTTCAAACTTGGTGTTTGAAAATCTAACTTGATTTTGGAATAAAACATGGGATAAAGGATCTTGGGCACTATTAATTTTCTACTATCAAAACCTTATTGTATTTAGGATCTCAAAGCTCCCCTTGGATCACGGGATATATGGATAGATAGACCAAGTTAAGTATATCACCATGGTACAAAGAGTTCAGCATGATCATGATTGAGCTTTCCGAGAATTGGTGTCAAACTTTGAATAAAATAAGGGTGCCAAAATAGATTATCAAATAGCCTCCAAAACCATGTGGTTTTTAGTAGCACAAAGCTCAAATTTAAACAAGTGAAGTATGGATGGATACACCTTCATGAGTAGAACACAATCATGCAAATATTTGGGAAAAAGAAGATGATATGGATATGTGAGCTTCTGCCGAAGTAGGCTTGTTGCTAAGATGTATAGAAAAGATTATTTTCTTGCCTGCAAACCCATCAAGGAAAAGTGGTTCATGAGTTGATCTAGCCAAGGTCAAGAGTGGGTCATGGAATTCCTTAATATGGTCTACAAGATGGTTCAAGTGCATTTCCAAAAATGCACAAGGTTTGAAAAAGAGAGAGGCTCAAAGATGTGAAGTCGATATTAGTTTCAGACTTACCCATTTTTGGCATTTAGGGATTTTGACTAGAATACAAGAGGGGATGATTTTGAGAGGATGCAAGGTTCCAACATCATCATCAAATTGAGGAGTTTGAAGTGTAGATTGAGTATAAAGGGTCCATGCTTGGTGTTGGTCTTCATTTACTTGGAAGCTTCTAGAAAGGATTAGCTCTTGGTTGATTTGGTTAAGGGGGGTTATAGGTCACTTTATGTCAACACCCAGATTTTTAATCCCAGATGCCTGTTATGCCATACCTTGCAATCCCAAGATTACCATTTTTGCAAGACATAATAGATTGGATATCATAGTACATCATCCATTACAAACCATAATAAGGTTTTACACAAATAAAGGATCTCATGATCCAGTCTTAATACAAACAAGCAGTGGAATAATAAGCATAGCAGTGGGCTCCATCTTCAGTGTCACAGGTAATGCTGATGATGGGAGATGATCCTAATTGTCGTAGCCGTCCTGCTGTCCATCTTCGTGATAGTCCTCATCATAGTCTGGCCACGGGAATAGCCAGGGACAAAGCCATGAGTACTCTTTAAGTACTTGCAAACTATCACTAGCAACTAAGGTAGTTCTAGTAGGAAAACTAAGCTCTAAGTTTATTTGCAATAGCTAGATTTATCTTAAGCTGAGTAAAGAAGTAAAGAAAGCTAGTTTAATGTTCTAAATCACCTAAGTGGGAACTTAGTTTTCATAGCCACAACCATGTTGTGGTCAAGTCAAAGTCACATTTCATTTCACAAGTCCTTTTGAAAACATCTAACGACGGAACAGTATGGCCACTCCAACTTTCCATGACCACGGAAGCGGCTATTCGAATAGTTTGACACTCTGCAAAGGTGGTACACTTTCGCCACAAAATTCGATACATCCGTCAGGGATAACCCTAAATCATCATACTTAGTATGCGGATAATCAATCATAACCTTTCCTTTACACACTCTAGTATAAGCACCTCCCCTATGACCTTGGCCTCCCAGCCATGGCCATCTGCCATCCTGGGCACTGCATAGGTGGACATCATCAAGAGGTAGCCTTAGCTCAAACCTCTTCCATGAGGGAACCCATACTAATGCATATAAACTTCTGGCTAAGCCTTACCCAATTCAGGTATCGTGGTTGTACGGTAAAATTGGAATGTTATCGCATCCGAACCCAACCATCAGTTTTATAAAGGTCTAAGGCTCACGCCTCAACATTTTCATCATCGGAAACCATTTGTTTTTCTCAACACATGTGAAAACATCTCAATAGAATGACTCATCATTCCAAGGTTATCATAAGCATTTTAACCAAGTATTCCCATCTAAAGTGATCAAGTTTTATGCTTAGCACTATCCACTAAGGTTAAGAGTGTTCACTAAAGAGGGGTGCTAATCTGCAATATCATTCCATAGAATAACATCTAAGTGTAACTAGATAGGCCAAGTTTTATAATCTTTATGCTATCTATACTAAAAGTAAAGAACTTTGATAAAGTGAAAAGAAATTAAAGCTTGCAAGTAAAACTTGGGATTGGTATAATCAAAGGTATATAACCAAAGCATGCCGAATGCATCTTGCTTGGGTTAACCTGTGTAATGGTAGCTTGCATTGTTAATGATGGCTTGCCTTGATTGGTGTAGTGATTGAAGTTCTCTTCGTCTTCTTCGGGGTAGAACTCGTCCTCCGCGTAGACATGGTAGGTTCTTTCATCTATAAAGGAATACGGGGTACACAATCACCAAACAATACTTAACTAAGTCTATTTAGCACACTAAGGCACACAGTTGATGATCTAGCATCATCACAAACATCACATGAATTAAATACCTAGTTTCATTATTTTATTTGAGAAAAGTAATTTCTACTCATTGAATTTAATTAAGATTTAATATTCTCCAAATAGAATATGGGATCATGTGGACACATGTCATCACCACATATTCTAATACATGGGAATGTGATTTAAAGGGTTGGTCACATTTTATAAAGTTGAAGATTATTATTTAGTAGATTTAAAGTGACTAGAAATGCCCTAATAGCATTCTTTTGGTACTAGTCCAATGTCACTGCATGCAAACCTAAATATTTTTACATGTTCATATAGGTATCGTCAAATGTGATTTTTAAGAGTTGGAATCAACTCAAAAGCTATTATGGTTGATTTTTGAAAAATGTTTGAATGTAGAAAAGTCACTATCTTGTTATTTTTGCTATATGTGATCTCTAACTCCAATTGATTTAAATCCAATGGGCTTGGGTCTATATTTTAATTTCCTTTCTAGCAATATTTGAATCATGCAATTTGGTTAAGTGAAACTCCCTCAATTGATTTTTGAATCTAAGCCAGAAAAGGTTTTCAATTTAAAAGGAAAACTACTAATTTGAATCGGTGGGCTAGTGCGGGAAAGGAAATAGGCCGGCCCAGCTACAGTTCTCAGGTGCAGCGGGCTGCTGACATGGGGGTCGCATGCGTTAGCGACTCTATCTAAGCGAACCGGTACGTTTCAATTTTAGCCATGCGATTAGACTTCGATCCAATGGCGGCGTTCGTCGTCCTCCGTGAACTGGTCTCCGGCGAGGATGAATCCTAGCGGCACGGTGGGGGTCTACGGGGGCTCACCTGGGCTCCAGCTCGATGTGGCGATGGTGGCGATCGAGTTGGTAGACGACGGTAGTTCGAGGCATGGTTGCGGCAGCTCTTGGGGTGGCTCCAATCGACATCGGCTCTTCTCCTCTGCAACGGCAAACTCCGGCGAAATTCCGGCAGACTGAGGCTCGCCTTGCTATGGGAAGGTGTGTGGGGTGGTCAGTGGTGAGAGGGGAGTGAGATGGTGTGAGAAATGAGGCTGGGGGTGGCCTCTATTTATACACCGGCGAGAGAAGCAATGTGGCATGGTCGGGCTCTGTCGGCGACGCTTCTACATGATGCTATTGGCATGGATGAGAGCAGCGGTCGACGTAGTGCTCCCTGGCGGTCCTCTCTAGCTTAAAGGCGCTGCAAGGGGTAGTCGCATTTGGTCGGGAGAGTCCATGCTCTGGGCGGAGACAACGGGTGCTCGATGTAGCGCACGGTGGCTACGGGTCAAGCGGCGGCGAACGGGGATGTCTGGGCGGCTCCTGGGATCATGGCGGAGCAGTGTGTGCGGGCTCAGGTCGAGGCACGGCGTGTGCGGGCTTGTTAGGCACGTGCTTGGCATGGCACAAATGGTTTGGGCGCGGCTCTGCTGTGGGTGGTCCATGGCTTGGCTCTGCTTGGGGAGGGGACAGAGAGTTGGCGGTGCATTGGTGGCTACCTCCTAGACATGGTGGGAGAGAGCGGGGCGGTCCGGGGTGAGCGGTCCATGGTTGACCGGCATGGGGGTGCTCGAGGTGGCTCGGCACTGGCGCAAACAGCAAGGGGGAGTGGTTCTATGGAGCTGGTTGGGACTGGGGGAGACCAGGGACAAGGTTTGGCGACAAATGGTAGACAAAGCATTGATCAAAAATAGTAAAAGTTTGGTAGCTAGTTCTATGCTCACTAGGTGTTGGATGAAATGGCCGAAATAAATTTAGTTTCAAATTTTGGAATGATTTTTGGTGAGTGATCTACACTTATGCTTGAGGGTCTCTGGTTGCTTGGGTTTGGCAAGGTGAATTGATTTGAGTGGTTTTTGAAAAAGTGTGATCTTACCATATGAACTAGATTCAATTTGGCAATGTCTTTTAAATTGATTTGCAAATTGTTTTTGTTGCTTTGCAAAGTGGGCCTTGGTTCAATTTTACTTGCTTTAGCAAGGGGTGAAAATAGTTGAGAAAGTTTCTGTTTGAAATCTTCTTCCAGGAACACCTAAAGTGGCCTAGTGGTTTAAAATGATCAAAATGACCATTTGCCTTATTTAATCTTATTTGATTTCTTTCTCTTTGGATTTTGTTTGTAAATTGTCTAGATGATGTGGCATTCACCTCTAAACCATTTCACTAAAATTAGAACAATCAATCATGGAATTTTCAAACAATTCTACACTAATGCAAACACACATGCATTCATAATCATTTTATTCATAAAAGTTTTTGTTAACCCTAAATTGGGTGATTAGGCACTTGATAACCTTGATTAAAGTTTTCGGATGTTACAAACCTTCCCTCCTTAAACAAAATCTCATCTCATGATTTAAGAAAAACTAGGAACTAAAGAGATCTGGAAACTCAGTCCTAATGTAATCTTCTCGCTCCGAGGTAGCTTCTTCTTCGGTACGGTTGCTCCATTGGATCTTCAGAAACTTGATACTCTGGGTCCTAGTGGTTCTGAAGGCTTCTTCCAAGATACGGATGGGCACTTCACAATACATCAAATCCTTGTTGATATCTATGGCTCGGTGATCGATGTTCTTGAGAACTTCGGTCTTCTCCAGCACTTCTAGGAATTTGCGAAGTAACGAGATATGGAATACATTATGGATGGCTGACATCTCCTCTGGCAGTTCTAGTTGATAAGACACTTCTCCTCCGCGATTCAAAATCTTGAAGGGTCCAATATATCTGGGGGCTAACTTTCCTTTCAGACTAAAACGTTGCGTTCCCTTCAAATGCGACACTTTGAGATACACAAAATCTCCAACATTGAAAGTCAGGTCTCTACGTCTCTTGTCGGCATAACTCTTCTGTCTGGATTGGGCGGTCTTGAGGTTCTCACAGACTTTGTCAACTTTCTCTTCGGCTTCTCGTAGGATGTCGGGTCCGAAGATCTGACTCTCTCCTACTTGCAACCAATTCAAGGGGTTACGACACTTTCTTCCATACAAGAACTCAAATGGGGCCATTTGTAATCTAGCTTGATAACTATTGTTGTCTGAGAATTCCGCGAAAGGCAGACAATCTTACCATTTCGATCCATACTCTAACACACAAGATCTCAACATATCTTCTAAGATTTGGATGACTCTTTCAGTCTGTCCATCGGTCTGCGGGTGATAAGCTGTGCTGAAATTCAACTTGGTTCCTAATCCTTCTTGGACTTTCTGCCAAAATCTCGAGGTAAACTGGGTTCCTCGATCCGACACTATGGTATTGGGGGTTCCATGCAAACTAACTATTCTAGCAATGTACAACTCCGCTAGCTTAGAACTCTGTTAGGTTGTCTTGACAGGTATAAAATGGGCTACCTTGGACAATCTATCAACTATGACCCAAATAGAGTCATTTCCCCTACTAGAAGTAGGCAAACCGGTGATAAAGTCCATTCCGATGGAATCCCATTTCCATTCCGGAATCTGTAATGGTTGCAAAAGTCATGCGGGTCTCTAATGTTCCGCCTTGACTCACTGACATATATCCCACTTGGCTATGTAGCTTCCGATTTCTCTCTTCATCTTGTGCCACCAAAATTGCTCCTTCAAATCCTGATACATCTTTGTTCCTCCGGGCTGGATAGAATAAAGAGTATCATGAGCTTCTTGTATGATAACTTGTTTCAACTCCGATTCTGCTGGCACACAGATACGTCCTTTGTACCACCAAACTCCTCCATCCTCAGTGAATCCAGGTACCTTTCATGTACCAATACGACGTTTGATGCCGTCGATACTTACATTTCCTTTCTAGGCTTCCTTGATATAACTGATCAAAGTGGGTTGAAGTTCAATGCTAGCTAAAATCCTTTGCTAACTAGCTCGGATCTAAACTGCTCCAACTCTTCATGCAAACTTGGCTGGGCTTCTTTGATCATGGTGTTTAACCTACATGGCAATCTGCTAACAGCATCCGCTGCCATATTGGCTTTGCCGGGGTGATAGTGACTGTCAAGGCCATAATCCTTGATTAACTCTATCCATCTCCTTTGGTACATATTCAGCTCCTTCTGAGTGAAAATATACTTCAGGCTCTTGTGATCCTAATAAACCTCACAGAGGTTACCCATAAGGTAATGACGCCATGTCTTCAATGCTAAAACTATGGATGCTAGTTCAAGATCATGGGTAGGGTAGTTCTGCTCATGTTGCTTCAGTTGTCGAGACAAATATGCTATGACTTTGCCTTCTTGCATCAACACACATCTGAGACCAATCCTAGATGCATCACAATACACATCAAACGGCTTCTTGATATCTGGCATAATCAATATTGGGGCTGAAATCAATCTCTTCTTGAGTTTTTGGAAACTTGCTTCACATTTGTCGGTCCATTCAAACTTCTTGTCTTTCTTCAACAGTTGGGTCATTGGTATGGCGAGGCTTGAAAATCCTTCAACAAACTTGTGGTAATATCCCGCTAATCCGAGAAATGCACGGACTTGGGTTTGAGTGGTTGGGGCTTTCCATGCTTCGACATCTCTGATCTTGGCGGGATCGATAGCGACTCCTCCTTCCAACACAATATGTCCTAGGAATCCTACTTCCTTCAACCAGAACTCACATTTTCTAAACTTGGCATACAACTGATGTTCTCTAAGGGTTTCAAGGATGGTTCTTAGGTGTTGCTCATGATCTTCTTCTGACTTGGAATAGATAAGAATGTCGTCGATAAAAACAATGAAAAACTTATCCAGAAAATTCATAAAGATCTTATTCATGAGATTCATGAAATAAGCGGGGGCATTGGTTAATCCAAAAGACATGACCGTATACTCATACAATCCATATCTGGTGGTAAAGGCGGTCTTTGGAATATCCGTTGCACGAATCTTGAGTTGATGATAACTAGTCCTAAGATCAATCTTACAAAACACTCTGGCACCAGTCAACTGATCAAATAGATCCTCTATTTTGGGCATTGGGTACTTGTTCTTGATGGTGACATCATTTAGCTTCCGGTAATCTGTGCACAAAAGTTTACCTCCAGCTTTCTTGTCCACAAATAGAACAGGCGATCTCCATGGCGATGTGCTTGGTTGAATCAGTCCTTTCTCCAGCATAGAATCAATTTGCTTCTTCAGCTCCACTAGTTAGATGGGTTCATACTATAGGGTCTCTGAGCTATGGGTCCTGTTCTAGGAATTAGTTCAATAAGGAACTCGATATCCCGATCCGGGGGAATACCGGCAATTCATCTAGGAAAACGTTGGGGTATTCATAGACTACTCTGACTTGTTCGATGGTTAGTTGGGCTAGACTCTTGTTGCATTTGAACTGACGGGGCAAGGTTTTAGATACATGCTCTACTGATACCCCAGATCTACTGGTCATGGTTATGGCTTTCTTAGAACAGTCGATCATTCCCTTATGTTTCGACATCCAATCCATTCCTAGTACTACTTCCAAACCTTTGGTTCCAAGTACTATTAGATTGGCATAAAAATCTATCCCATGTATTCTGATAGGTACAACCTTGCAAATTTTTCTAGCTATGGTGGTTGAACCAGGTATTTGAACTATCATAACATGCTTCAGTTTGGTTGGTTGAATCTTACTAGTGCATGCAAATTCTTCTGTAACAAATGAGTGTGATGCTCGGGAATCAAACAACACTCTTGCTAGTACTGAGTTAATATAAAACATACCTAGCACGACATCTGGCGCTTCCTGGGCTTCTTCAGCATTCATGTGGAACAGACGGCCGTTGCGGTTGAGCGAATTCCATGGGGCGAATCTTCTTCCAGGCTGAACACGACGTTGCTGCTGAGCTGGGGCATACACATTGGTGGTGGCTGCAAGTTTTTTGGGACACTCGTTGGAGTAGTGACCCTTGACTCCACATTCAAAGCAAGTAATCTAGGACTTGTCTTTGGCTGCAACATGCACATCATTGCTTCCAGTCCTTGGGGCAGTAGTGTTGTTGTTGTTTTTGGACTTGGGAGGTGCACGGTTGAAGTCGTTGGAGTTGGGCGGTGCACGGTTGAAGTTATTGGATTTGTTGGGGTTGTTGTTGCGGTTTCCTCCAGACTTCAAGTTTCCTCCGCTACGATTGGGGTAGCTTGGACGAGACATCGGGGGTCTATTGTTTCTTGGGGCATATCCTGCAGATAGGTTGGGGAGATACTTCTGGTGACTGTTGGATCCACTCTGATGCATCATTCTGCGCTTGTGGTTGTCATTGGCTTGGTTGATCTTCCCTTCCATCTGGATGGCAGAGTCGACTAGCTCTTTGAGATCTTCAAAACGTATGTTGATTAGCACAGTCTGCATCTCATCATGCAGTCCGTTCAAGGATCTTTCTGAAGGAAATATGCCCTAGAGGCAATCATAGAGATGATTGTATTTCATGTGTATCCATGAGTTATTATAATGTTCCTTGAATATCCATATACCAGGCAACTTGTATTGATTGGCAATTATGTGAATTGTTTGTGAAACTCTTTACTTGTATGGTTATCTAATAATTGTCCCTAGTCGGAGTTCATGCGAGGACACACGTGAATATTAGACTAGCACATCGATTGGTTAATGACTATGTTTCGCAAGTCATTGACATGGAGATGTCAAACCAATGATGTGGACACATGTTATGAACATGGGGTTGGACTGACCCAACATGAGACTAGCAATAATACTTGCAGCTCTCTCTACACATCGTGTACGTTTTGTCCTTAGACCTGAGATTGTCGCATGTACTTGAGATGTGGATCGACCTACTTTGGGGCTATCAAACACTACTCCGTAACTGGGTAGTTATAAAGGTAGCTTTCGGGTTTGTCCTGATACATGCTGCAAGGCATCGGTCAATCAAGATGGGATTTGCCCCTCTCTACTTGAGAGAGATATCTCTGGGCCCCTCGAGTGATCGGATCCAGAAATGCATGGCCGTGCTACATATGGTTAAGAGTTAACCTAGTAAAGGGATTCTGAATCATAGTATCGAGAAAGAGAGGTCAGCTTAGAGCTAGACCAAATATCGTGAGGCAAAGGGAAAGACATGTACTCAACCTTGTGATGGTTCGTCCGAATGATCTTTATATGCGTTTAGGAGTTGGCACGTCTTGCTAGAGGCCGCTACCAACTATTGACGGAGCAAGTGTACTCGCGTCATGTCTATACGTGTATGAACCTATAGGGTCACACACTTTAGGGGCTGGAAGCCTAATGAGGATTGGATCCGAATTAGACCAGGCTTAGGCTGCTAATGGGCTGCTAATGTAGAAGCCCACCAGGGATGCCTATATAAGAGGGAGTGAGGCGAGCTGAAAAGGTGAGAGCATTCCACCCAGCCGCCACTCCTCTTCCGCCTGTGTTGCACGCGCAGACCTAGCAGTCTGGCGTGTGACGACTTCCACTCCGGACGTGTGGATACCTCGGAGGTGCTGCATCTGTAGCACTTGGACGAGCCGCGCAAAGGGGAGCTGCTCGTGGGACGAGGACGAGGAGGAGACGTAGAACATCTACACTGCCGCAACGTGCTTCATCGAGTTCCGCACCTGCGCGTCTAGCGGTAATCCCGTGATCTATGACAATAGTATTCCTGGTTGACGCGGTAGAAATTTTTGATTTTACGCTAGTGTAGCCTACCCGTTACCCTTCACTTTCCTTCTTCTTGGCGTTAGTGTTGATCTCATTAGGGGCATATCTAGCTAGGCACAGAAATTTGTCACGGTACTCAACTACTGTCATCCTTCCTTGCTTTAGTTCTATGAACTCATCTCTCATTCCGGTGACTAAACCTTGTGGCACATGGGTGTGGTAAACTTGATCTTGAAATCTTCCCACATCATCACTTGACCGTGGTTCATAGTACGGGTTCTATTCCACCAGGCTCTTGCATCTCCTGGGAGATAGTGGGTGGCAAACAGTACATTGTCGTTGGCGTCAACTCCTGCGACTTCCAGGTTGTTCTCCATGGTTTGCAACCAATCATCTACATCCAACGGGTCTTCAGACTTGCTAAATATAGGGGATTAGTATTTTCAAAGTTTTTAAGCTTGGATCCATGATGATCCTAATTTCCATGGCCTTGATTATTGTGGGCCATCTGAGCTATCTATTGCAGGGTGGCTAGGTTGGCTTGGCGCTCTGCTCTACTAGCTTCACGGTAGGAAACTAGCATATGAAGAATCTGCAGCATTGGGTCTTGTGATGAGCTGCTTCCTCCCGGGTTTCCATGAGTCATCTGAAGATTGAGATAGATAATGAGATAAGAGGGAAATTTCTAAGGTTCATGGTTTTGTTTCAAAAGATTTTAGACTTTGAGTTTGAACTCAGGTGTTGCAAACTAACTCCTTCTCATTCATTCATTCAAGCACACAATACAAACACACACACCACAACATAAAAGGAAAACATATGGTTTTAAGAACCATTCTATAAACTAAGATACAGTGGGACCGATACAACTCATTCCTATGGTAGTGATCAAGTGCATCTACTCACCATCAATGAAGTTGGAGTCATCATCATCGGTGTAGAAATCCATGGCATCATCCTCCAGGTAGTCGTTATCATCAATGAGGTAAGAGTAAAGATCACCCTGGATGTCTTCACCTTCTTCCTCTTCCTTTGCCTCCAGTTGGACTTCTTGCTCATGGATGGTCTTCTCGAGGTCGGCCACCGTCTTGCGAAGATGCGCGATGGTGCGATCCTTCTTCTCGCGCTGACGACGAAGTGATTTGCGATCCTTGACTAGCATGGCGAGAGTCTGGTCCTTCTTGGCGGCAATGGCAAGGTTGTGGTTGGCGTAGGCTCGAGCATTGTCCAATTATTTCTGCCTATCATACAGTAGCAAGTCAAGATTGTCCACCTGGTGCTTCAGTTCTGTATGTCCTGGCATCTCTAATGGCATTCCCATAGAATCACGCCTTCCGAAGTGCGCAAAGCGAGTTCCCTGGATCAAGTTGATGCTTTGCCCACAAAGACGGGAAAGAGCTTCATGCATTGCCCTAGCTAATCCATCTAGCCTGTTATTCTCCCTCAAGGTGAACTGGATCTTGTCCATAGTTGGTGCTTCTATCTTGCCTCTGAGATCTGCAACTATCAGCCATTGTAGATATCCTCCCATGTGATCATTGAGTTGAGCTCCGAAGAATTCCGGATGCGGACACTCCAGATACTCTGACATTGCATCAAGATCCCTCTCAAAGATCAATTGGCCTCCGTTGCCCAACTGGTAGAACTTGCAATACTGAACTTCCATCTATAAGAATGTAGGATGAGTAAGTTAGTGAGGTGATCAAGTGTGTCAAATTTTAGGTAGTAATGTAAGAATTTTTGAGGAACATGAATTTTTGAAAGAATCCCAAGGATAAGAGTGGAGATAGGTTTTCATAAATACTCACTTCTTTGGTTTTGAAACTAAGATTTTGTTCGAACGTCCATTCTAACTAGGGGCTCCTATGCTCAGGATGGCTCTGATACCAACTTGTCAAAACCCGTATTTTTAATCCTAGATGCCTGTTATGCCATACCTCGCAATCCCAGGATTACCATTTTTGCGAGAGATAACAGATTGGATATCACAGTACATCATCCATTACAAACCATAATAAGGTTTTACACAAATAAAGGATCTCATGATCCAGTCTTAATACAAAAAAGGAGCGGAATAATAAGCGTAGCAGTAGGCTCCATCTTCAATGTCACAGGCAATGCTGATGATGGGAGATGATCCTAGTTGTCGTAGCCGTTCTGCTATCCATCTTCTTGATAGTCCTCCTCATAGTCTAGCCACGGGAATAGCCAGGGAGAAAGCCATGAGCACTCTTTAAGTACTCGCAAACTAGCACTAGCAAGTACGGTAGTTCTAGTAGGAAAACTAAGCTCTAAGTTTATTTGCAAAAGCTAGATTTATCTTAAGGTGAGTTAAGAAGTAAAGAAAGCTAGTTTAATGTTCTAAATCACCTAAGTGGGAACTTAGTTTTCATAGTCACAACCATGTTGTGGTCAAGTCACAGTCACCTTTCATTTCACAAATCCTTTTGAAAACATCTGATGATGGAACAGTATGGCCACTCCAACTGTCCATGACCACGGACACGGCTATTCGAATAGTTTGACACTCTGCAGAGGTGGTACAATTTCACCACAAAATTCGATACATCCATTAGGGATAACCCTGAATCATCATACTTAGTATGCGGATAATCAATCATAACCTTTCCTTTACACACTCTAGTATAAGCACCTCCCCTATGAGCTTGGCCTCCCAGCCATGGCCATCTCCCATCCTGGGCACTACATAGGTGGACATCATCAAGAGGTAGCCTCATCTCAAACCTCTTTCGCGAGGGAACCCATACTAATGCATATAAACTTCCGACTAAGCCTTACCCAATTCAGGTATTGTGGTTGTATGGTAAAATTGGAATGGTATCGCATCCAAACCCAACCATCAGTTTTTATAAAGGGCTAAGACTCATGCCTCAACACTTTCATCATCAGAAACCATTTTTGTTTCTCAACACATGTCAAAACATCTCAATAGAATGACTCATCATTCCAAGGTTTTTATAAGCATTTTCACCAAGTATTCCCATCTAAAGTGATCAAGTTTTATGCTTAGCACTAGCCACTAAGGTTAAGAGTGTTCACTGAACAGGGGTGCTAATCTGCAATCTCATGCCATAGAATGACATCTAAGTGTAACTAGATAGGCCAAGTTTTATACTCTTTATGCTATCTATACTAAAAGTAAAGAACTTTGATAACGTGAAAATAAAGTAAAGCTTGCAAGTAAAAATTGGGATTGGTATAATCAAATGTATATAACCAAAGCATGCTGAATGCATCTTGCTTGGGTTAACTTGTGTAATTCTATCTTGCATTGTTAATGATGGCTTTCCTTGATTGGTGCAGTGATGGAAGTTCTCTTCGTCTTCTTCGGGGTAGAACTCCTCCTCCTTGTATACTTGGTCGGTACTATTGTCTATAAAGGAATACGGGGTACACAATCACCAAACAATACTTAACTAAGTCTATTTATCACACTAAGGCACACACTTGATGATCTAGCATTATCACAACCATCACATGAATTAAAGGACTAGTTTCATTATTTTATTTGAGAAAAGTAATTTCTACTCATTGAATTTAATTAAAATTTAATATTCTCCAAATATAATATTGGATCATGTGGACACATGTCATCACCACATATTCTAATACATGGGAATGTGATTTAAAGGGTTGGTCGCATTTTATAAAGTTGAAGATTATTATTTAGTAGATTTAAAGTGACTAGAAATGCCCTAATAGCATTCTTTTGGTATTCGTCCAATGTGACTGCACGCAAACCTAAATATTTTTACATACTCAGATAGGTATCATCAAATATGATTTTTTAGAGTTGGAATCAAGTCAAAAGCTATTATGGTTGATTTTTAAAAATTGTTTGAATGTAGAAAAGTCTATGTCTTGTTATTTTTGCTATATGTGATCTGTAACTCCAATTGATTTAAATCCAACGGGCTTGGGTAGATATTTTAATTTCCTTTCTAGCAAAATTTGAATCATGCAATTTGGTGAAGTCAAACTCCCTGAATTGATTCTTGAATCTAAGGACAGAAAATGATTTCAATTTAAAAGGAAAACTACTAATTTGAATCAGTGGGCTAGCGCGGGAAAGGAATGGGCTGGCCCAGCTGCACTGGATGGGCTCAACAGGCTGCTGACATGGGGGTCCCATGCGTCAGCGACTCTATGTAAGCGAACCGGTACATTTCAATTTCAGTTCTGCGATTAGATTTCGATCCAACGGACGTGGTTCGTCGTCCCCGGTGAACAAGTCTCCGGTGAGGACGAACCATAGCGACATAGTGGGGTCTACGGGGGCTAACCTGGGCTCCAGCTAGACGTGGCGATGGGGGCGATCAATCTGGTAGACGTCGGCGGTTCGATGCATGGTTGCGGCAGCTCCTGGGGTGGCTCCAATCGACGTCGCCTCTTCTCCTCTACAGCGGCAAACTCCGGCAGACTAAGGCTCGCCTTGCTCTGGGAAGGGGTGTGGGGTGGTCAGTGGTAAGAGGGGAGTGAGATGGTGTGAGGAATGAGGCTGGGGGTGGACTATATTTATACTCCAGCGAGAGAGGCAATGCGGCATGGTCGGGCTCCGTCGGCGACGCATCTATAGGATGGTATAGGCATGGCTGCGAGCGGCGGTCGACGTAGTGCTCCCTGGCGGTCCTATCTGGCTTAAAGGCGCGGCAAGGGGCGGTCGCATTTGCTCAGTAGCATCCACGCTCTGGGCGGAGACATCGGGTGCTCGATGCAGCGCACGGTGGCTACGGGTCAAGCGGCGGCGAAAGGGGATGTTTGGGCGGCTGCTAGGATCATGGCGGAGCAGTGTGCGTGGGGTGAGGTCGAGGCGTGGCGTGTGCGAGCATGTCGGGCGTGGCACTCTGGCATGTGCTCGGCATGGCGCAGACGCTCTGGGCACGACTCTGCTGTGGGTGGTCCACGGCTTGGCTCTCCTAGGGGAGGGGACAAAGAGGGGCAGTGCATTGGTGGCTACCTCCTAGACATGGTGGGAGAGAGCGAGGCGGTCCGGGGTGAGCGGTCCATGGTCGACACTAGCACAAACAGCAAGGGGGAGTGGTTCTATTGAGCTGGTTGGGACTGGGGGAGACCAGGGACAAGTTTTGGCGACAAATGGTAGATAAAGCATTGATCAAAAACAGTAAAAGTTTGGCAGCTAGTTATGTGCTCACTAGGTGTTTGATGAAATGGCCGAAAAAAATTTAGTTTCAAATTTTGGAATGATTTTCGGTGAGTGATCTACACTTATGCTTGAGAGTCTCTGGTTGCTTGGGTTTGGCAAGGTGAATTGATTTGAGTGGTTTTTGAAAAAGTGTGATTTTACCATATGAACTAGTTTCAATTTGGCAATGTCTTTTAAATTGATTTGCAAATTGTTTCTGTTGCTTTGCAAAGTGGTCCTTGGTTCACTTTTACTTGATCTAGCAAGGGGTGAAAAGAGTTGAGAAAGTTTCTGTTTGAAATCTTTTTCTAGGAACACCTAAAGTGGCCTAGTTGTTTAAAATGGTCAAAATGACCATTTTCCTTATTTAATCTTATTGGATTTCTTTCTCTTTGGATTTTGTTTGTAAATGGTCTAGATGATGTGGCATTCACCTCTAAACCATTTGACAACAATTAGAACAATCAAGCATGGTGTTTGCAAACAATTCTACACTAATGCAAACACACATGCATTCATAATCATTTTATTAATAAAAGTTTTTGTTAACCCTAAATTGGGTGATTAGGCACTTGATAACCTTGATTAAAGTTTTGGGATGTTACACTTTAGTGATTAGAGATCAAGTTAAGCTTGAGAAGCTTATTTAGGGTTTGGTATCTTGATTTAGCTTGATCTTAGAGGATCGTCTCCTAGATTATCTCCTCCTACTTCCTAAGCAAACAAATCAGACCGCAGATCAAAGGAATTCCTCTATCAGTAGATCAAAGAAATTCATCTTAAAAGCCAAACCAACTACTACTAGGGTTACCATCAAGCTTAGTTTGGGGTAAGGATGGTTATTTTGAAAGTTTGGAGTTTTAAAGGAGACAAGCTTAGTAGAGTTCAAGGTTTTACAAAAGGTTTTGGAAAGCCTAGGGGTAAGAGTAGTTGAAGATTCTATCCTGAAAACATAAGAAGATTATATCTTATAGATCTCCATAATTTGTGAGTAGAAGCTACTAAAATGGTTAGGGTTGCAAAGGCATCTTGGCTCAGGTTTTTGAAATGCCTGAACCTTTAAGAATATGGAAAATAAGCCAAGACAGTTTTGTGAAATAGCTTATGTCAACTAAGGGTGAGGTACGGAGTATATCATCTGCTACACATTCAGTTGCATAAGAAAAAACAAACAACAAGCAACATAGCATCACAAACAAGAAAAAGTTTTTCTTCCCCCTGTTTTTTTGCATTCTAGACAAATAATCAAGGTTGCTGAAAGTGGCATGTTACATGACTAACAGTTCGATTCCAGCTGCATTCCCACCCTAGCGTATGAACACACCGAAGTGAGCGAGGCCAGGGCCATCCTTGATTGCTTCACTACCCAAAGAACAAGAAAAATATGAAAAAACAAAGACCAAAAACACAAAAAACCTAAGACCACACTGGTGGCCAGCTCAATCCTAGCAGCAAGCGACTCCACTGCCACAACGATGCCTACAAGTACAAAAACAGAACCACGAGGAAAAGCAATAGCAGAGGAAAAAAGCAGCAGAAAAAATACCTAGATTGCTGCACGTGGCCAGTCCGATTCTACCACCAAACAATGTCGGTGTAGCAATATCACTTGAAACAAAAATAATAGCAGTGTGAGTGATCAAAGAAGGAGAAAAATGAGAAAGTAGAGAGCTGACATGAGTCTAGATAGGCACAAATGAGCGAACATGTAGCCAGGGAACCAACACGCTGCCACATGTAGAGGGCATGGCGACACGAGCGAACATTCTAGAAGGATAGAGCATCGGGGACATACTAGGCCTAGGCTGGCTCGGTCAGGTCCAGCAGGCCCGTAAAGCCCTATTCACCATGCTGCAATAGGCAAGCCGCAACACCGCTGTTCGCAGAACTAGACTAGTTACCACCACCAGCTCTAGAGAGCCCCACAACTGCATCACCCCGGCCTGCCCGAGCCCATCCCCTCCGCAATATGACGCCACCACCTCCACTTACCACCCAACCGTGCTAGACAATGTTCTTCTGAGCTGCACCATCACCAGGGAAGAATGGGTTTCGACCCACCCGCAAGAGCGCGATGAGAGAAGGGCCACATTTGGTTGCTTTGCTCGATGATGGGGCATGAGGCTTGAGGGAGGATGCCCTTCTCTCCCTTCAAGGGAGGGAGGGAGGAGCATCGAGGGTTAGGTGGGTGGGTGCTCAAAAGCATTTTTCTACTCCCTAGTGTATTTTTTTCCAAGTTCCACCATTAGAGAATCTCCTCTCGCCCCTAGACGGCGTCTGGCACAACCATTTTTGGGCCCTATGGCGGACATCGATGCAAGCACAGAAATGTGGTGACATAGGCTCCTAGCCGTGCCCCCAGAAACAAGTCAAAAGTTTTGAAATTTGGAGAAACATAGGCTAAACTTGAACATTTGGAGATATTTTACATGTGCGGAAAACAAACTAGTCATATTCTTGCCTAGCTTGGGATAGACATCTTCATCATCATTGCTGCTTGGCGCACGTAGCTGGAACCGGAGGCCATCGATCAGCGCCCCCTACGGGGACCCGTGCCGCAGTGGCTACAACCCTCGTCGTTCTCACCGCGGTTCTCGTGGTGAGCCTGCTCTGCCTTGTCCAACCAGGCCATGTTGTCATCTGGTGCTGGCGGCACGAGGTCCGAGGAGGCACGCATGGCCACAGACTGCCCCGGGTACTCCTCTAGGTTCCCAGTGCATTTCAATTGTTGCATGACCAGCGTGTAATCTGGACGCACCTGCCAATGAGGCCTCGAGTGAGCGTAAGGTTACCACATGGAGGCAATAGGTCATGCATGGTGACACCATCGTGCCCATGTCAGTTGCCGCCCTTCTTCTAACCCTTCGGCGGTGGCTGAAAGTGCGGGTACCATAGGAGGGGGTAGTCTCTCTCAGTGATGTGGTGCATCACCCCCATGAGAGTCTGGCTCATGCACCATAGACACTGGATGGCCTCGTTGTTGTTCAGAGGAGGTGGATCAGCGTACTCTTTCCTAGCGAGATCCCTCTCCTGTCGATTGGTGAAGACGGTGTTGTAGGTAGCAGTGTTATCGGGATCTATCTGCCGCTCTAGCGTGGGATCGAGTTAGTAGTGGTTCGTGATGTCCGCCCGAAGGGCCGTGCCTTGAGGCACAGGACAGACCGGCAAGCCTCTAGCACTTAGCCTCTAGTCGGGGGCAACCGGTAGCCTGGTGGATAGGGGTAATTGGAGTTACCTCTATCTACTCGTGGGTAAGATAGACCTACTGAGGAGTGGCCATGGTGAGAAAGAAAGTGTAGATATGTCGATGGCAATGGTGTCCGTGCCTAGATATAGCAGAAATGAGAGGGAAGACTAAGTGAGAAGCGGTTGAAAAGACGGGAAGATGTGAAAATAGCATGAATGCAAGGGTTAGCCACCGCGTGACTCGTCGATGAGACGTGTCTCCTGGCTGGCAGGGCTCTCACTGCCTAGGAGAACCCATGTCAGGTTCTCGTCCATCCAATGACCCCGCTAGCTCCCCATGGGTGGGTTCGGCCTAGGAGCGTCGGATAACAAAATGGGCCACGACGGTACCAAAATGGAATTGGGGGGAGGTGACTAGATGCAATTTTGGGCGCTCGCAACCGCAATAGCCTTTTGGTGTGTGTGTGTGTATTTTGGGGTTTAGGCCTCCCGATTGGAGATGCTATTACCCAAAACATTTCGTACTTTGGTCTAGTTCACCCACTTTTTCGTTCTGCTCCTTGCAAAAAGCTCCTTCCCATTTTGTCTACGACAATAGATGATGGCATGGCCTTTCCATGCTGGATACGACCATAAGTTGTGCTTTAAATAAACAGCTTCATTCCATTGTAGGTTCAACAAAACCGACGAAGCTGAATGGCATCATGTGCTGATGATTCTGTTCATAGGCCTTGTTAGCTCTACTTTAGAACATAACAAAAAGGTCGTTGGCGCAGTTGGCTAGCACGCAGGTCTTATAGCTAAACTTGATAAACTTGATGAGTTCAAGTGTTCGAGTCTCTGTAACCCCAAAAATCGACCTATAATGATGAAACGCTATTGTGACACATGGGTCATCACATCCACCACTTGAATCATTAGGTGACTCTGAGCAAATCTGTACCTTGGTCCTCTTTTTTCTCCAACTTTAAGACTTATCGTTCTGGGTCAAACTAAATGTGTCAACTAATAATTGTGGTTGAGTTATGGAAAACAATATTCATTCGGGGAAGCAATTTAGCTATAGAACATTTAAATATGTTTGAAATGTTAAAAGTTATCTTGATATGAACCTAGACTGTAGTATCAAATAAGTTTAGTTTTGGAAGATGTGACTGATCAGAGCACCACCGAACACTCATACATGAGCATTTGGAAGAAGATATAAATAGTTCACATATCCAGACAGGAACATCGGTGGAACTACAAATTCTAGAAAAGAGGAATTAAAGACAAACAAACAAAGTAGAGAAAAACAATTAAACATTGTTATCCTTGACTAAGTATCACAATATTAAACATCATGCCACATGAGGCATGCATGTAAGTTCATACTTGCTACATCAGCTACTCTCTAACATCACTACTACTTGGAGAATAGTAATCGGAATCTGACACGTCCATCTCCTTAGGGCTTCCTCTCTTGGCCCTTGCAGCCCTTGCAGCCCTTCCCAGCGAGCTGTCCTCGGACCTTTTCCCCTCAGATCAGCCTTGGCAGCCATCCACTGCAAGCTCCCTTTCGCGGTCTCCCTAGCTATATTGGGTCAAGTGAAGCTAAAGCTCGACGATGGCAGCGTGGCCCTATACCTTGTATTCTCCGTGAGGAACCTCACAACATTGCTGGCAACACCCAGATTTTTAATCCCAGATGCCTGTTATGCCATACCTCGCAATCCTAGGATTACCATTTTTGTGAGACATAACATAATTGGTACCACAGTACATCATCCATTACAAACCATAATAAAGGTCTTACAAATAAAGGATCTCATGATCTAGTCTTAATACAATCAAAGCAGCGGAAAGTAAACATAGTAGGTGCTCCATCTTCAGGGTCACAGGCAATGCTAACAATGGGAGATGATCCTAGTTGTCATAGACCTCCTGTTGTCCATCCTCCTGCTAGTCCTCCTCATAGTCTGGCAACGGGCATAGCCAGGGACAATCCATGAGTATTAACTACTCACAAACTATCACTAACAAGTAAGGTAGTTCTAGTAGGAATCTTAAGCTTTAGGTTTATTTGCAACAAGCCAAGTTTATTTCATATTGAGTTCAAGAGTAAAGAAACTAATTTAATGTTCTACGTCACCTAAGTGGGAACCTAGTTTTCATGTCCACAATCCTATCGTGGTCAAGTCAAAGTCATAGTTCAATTCATAAGTCATTTTTCGAAAACATCTGACAACGGAACAGTATGGACACTCCAACTATCCATGATCGCGGACGCGGCTATTTGAATAGTTTGACACTCTGTAGAGGTGGTACACTTTCACCACAAAATTCTATACATCCGTCAGGGATAACCCTGAATCATCATACTTAGTCCTCCCCTATGAGCTTGGCCTCGCAGCCATGGCCATCTCCCATCCTGGGCACTACATAGGTGGACATTCACATTTATGAGGCAGCATCGGCTCAACCTCTTTCCACGAGGGAACCCATACTAAGGCATATAAACTTCAAGTTAAGTCCTACCCAATTGAGGTATTGTGGTTATACGGTAAAATTGGAATGCTATCGCATCCGAACTCAACTATCAGTTTTTGTAAAAGGGCCAAGGCTCATGCCTCAACATTTTCATCAGCAACCATTGTGTTTCTCAACACATGTCAAAACATTTCAATAGAATGAACCATCATTCCAAGGTTTTCATAACCATTTTCACCAAGTATTCCCATCTAAAGTGAAAAACTTTTATGCTTAGCACTAGCCACTAAGGTTGAGGGTACTCACTATGAGGGGTGCTAATCAAGTGTAACTATCCAATCTTGTATTAATGACATCCAAGTATAACTACTTAGGCCTAGTTTTATACTCTTTATGGTATCTATCCTATTTTCCAATACTCAAAAATCACTAACTAAAGGTAAACAACTTTGGTAAACGTAAAAGAATAAAGCTTGCAAGTAAAACTTGGGATTGGTATAATCAAGGTTGCATAACCAAAGCATGCATAATGTATCTTGCATAGATTATCTTACAAGGGTGGCTTGCATAGTTAACTTGTATAGTTATGAAACTTTCAAGTGTTAGCTTGCCTTGAGTAGTGTAGTGGTTGAAGTTCTCTTCTTCTTCTTCATCTTCTTCGTAGTACTCCTCCTCCTCGTATGCTGGGGTGATAGTAGCATCTATAAATGAATACGAGGTACACAATCACCAAACAATACTTAACTACTTCTATTTGGCACAAAAAGGTTCACACTTTAGAAAAGTAATAAAGACTTAGTCTTATTTATCTCATTTTAGAAAAATAATTTTTACTCATTGAAAATACTTAAGATTTAATATTCACCAATTAAAATATGGGATCATGTTGACACATGTCATCACCACATATTATAATACTTGGGAATGTGATTTAAAGTGGTGGTCATATTTTATAAAGTTTAAAATTACTATTTAATAAAATTAAAGTGACTAGAAATGCCTATATAGAATTCTTTTAGTACTAGTCCAAGATCACTACATGTAAACCTAAATATGTTTACATATTTAGATAGATCTTGTCAAATGTGATTTTTGAGAGTTGGAATCAACTCAAAAGCATTTATGGTTGATTTTAGAAAAAAATTTGAAGATGGAAAAGTCTCTTTCTTGTTATTTTTGGTATAGGTGATGTATAATTTGAAATGGTTTGAAACCAATGGGCTTGGATAGATAATTTTAATATATTTCTAACAAAATTGGAATCATGCAATTTGGTTTAGTGAATCTCTTTAAATTAATTTTTAAATCTACTACCAGAATCTAGTTTAGCTAAAATGGAAAAAGATTATTTGAATCGACGGGCTCTGCACGAAAACTAAATGGGCCGGCCCAACTGCATTGCGCTGGCACAGCGGGCTACTGACAGGATGGTCCCACTAGTTTGCGACTAATACTAACCGAAACGGTATCTAGCAATCCTTGCCCTACGATTAGAACATGATCTAGCGGCTGAGGTTCATCGTCTACATTGAACGGCTCCGGCGAGATTCTAAACCTAACGCGGTGGTGGGGGTTGTGTGAGGCTCACCAGGGCTCCAGCTAGGGTTGGCGATGGGGGTGATCGGGCTTGTCATCGACGGCAGTTCGAGGCGCGGTCACGACAGCTCCTGGGTGGTTGCAATCAACGGCTTTGTTCCTCCTCTGCAACGGCGGGCTCCAGTGAAATTCCAGCGATGTGGTGCTTGCCTTGCTCTAGGGAGTGGTGTGGGAGGTGTCTGAGAGAGAGGGGAGTAATGGTGTGGAGAATTGAGCCTGGGGTGGCCTCTATTTATACACCGGTGATGGGGATAGAGCGGCATGGTTGGGCTCCTCCAGCAACGTCGATACAGAGAGCTATCGGCATGGCTGAGGGTACGGTTTGACGCGGTGCTTCGAGGCAGTGCTCATGCACTTGATGGCGTGGCAAGGGGCGGTCGAGAATGGTCGGAGGCGATTAGTGCTCTACGAGGGAGCGGCGGTGTTCGAGACGGCGTACATCATCTATGGTCCCTGCGGCAGCGAACAGGCGTGTCTGGGGGGTAGCTAGGTTCACGGTGAGTGCGGGCATGCACGAAGACGGCGAGGCGTGGCGTGTGTGCGCGTGTCGGATGCGGCGCTGTGGCGCGCTCTCGGCATGGCTGGCAGAGAAATGGGCGCGGCGGTTTCGGGTGTTCCATGGCTTGCCTACGGTTGAGGGGTGGACAGAGGGTGGCGGTGGATGGTTGCCTGTCTCCTGGACATCATGGGAGAGGGTGGCGCAGTCTCACTCCAGTGGTTCTTGGTCGACCGGCACGGCGAGCTTCAGGCGGTGCTGCACTGGCACAAACGACAAAGTAGGAGCTGGTCTGCTGCACTGCTAGGTGCTAAGTTAGACCAGGGGAGAGAAATGAGGGGCTAGTGTCAAGTGATCACTGCTCATAACAGTAGAAATTAGGCAATGTTTTTTGTGTCTGCCAAGTGCTCGACCAAATGGCCGCATGAACTTAAGATTTGAATTTTGGGCTAAATTTGGTTGAGTGTTCTGAGTACTTGCTTGATAGTCTAAGGTTGCCTGGAAAAGTCAAGGTGAATTGATTTGAGTGGTTTTTGAAAAGTGGTGATCTATGCATATGAACTTGATTCAATTTTGCAATGTCCTTTAAATAGATTTGGAATTTGTTTCTGTTGGTTTGTAAAGTGGGCTTGGGTTCACTTTTACTTGGTCTAGAAAGGGGTGAAAATAATTGTAAATGTTTATGTTAGAAATATTTGACTAGAAACACTCAAAGTGGTCTAGTGGTTAATTTTCGTCAAAATGACCATTTGATCATATGATTCATATTTGAAATTCTTTTCTTTTTATTTTGTTGGTAAATGGCCTAGATGATGTAGGATTCATCTTTAAACCATTCCTTATCACTTGTAGCAATCAAACATGGCATTTGCACTCATTCATACACTAATGCAAAACACACATACACTCATATTAGAATTAAGGGTTTTCTATTTCTGTGCCCTCGGGTCCTTAGTTGTACTCAGTTTTCCCTAATCCCTTGCGTGAAACCCGCATAAGGAGCTCGGACGGAGGATTCCCGTTTAGTTGACGTTGGTTGGTGCTGGCAAGTGGGGCCGCTGTTGGTGCCCCGCAGTGGACACGTCTCCACTTATCCAGATCATCGTGGGACCCACAACTTGTCCACGTTAGTGCGCCGGACCCACAGCTTACCCAGGTGACCGTTGCAAAATGGGAGCCCGAGCCAGCCCCGCGCCTGTGCCCGTGCCATTGCTTCCCCTTTCTTTCCCCGCGCCCGTGCCCGTGCCATTGCTTCCCCTTTCTTTCCCCGCGCCCGTGCCCATGCCATTGCTTCCCCTTTCTTTGCCCGCGCCCCATTGTTCTTCTTCTCCGCCAGCGGCAGCCCTTCTCCGGCAGGCGGGTGATGTCTAGTTTCTCTTCGACCTCCCGTTCTTCATGGCCGCAGTATGGACCCGTGCCTTTGACAAGATGCCCTGACTGCCCACGCCAGGAGCCTCTGAAGCGGTCGATCTGTAAGACGGACGACAACGGCAACTGTGGACGTGAGTTCCTTGCATGCGAGAGCTTGCCATATGGAGAGGGGGATAAGGTTAGATCTCGCTCCAATTTCTCTGTTTTCTCTTGATTTTCTTGTTATTCCCTCGAATTTGGGATTTAGGGTTCACGTTGTTGTTTTCAGATCCTGAAGAAATGCAGGCATTTCGAGTGGATCGATGTGTACGTTCAGAGGCTTCAATTGCAGGAATCAATTGGCGCTATTGGGGAGCGCAATTTGGGAGGGGGGACTTGCTGTAGAGAATGCGGCGGAGAGAGGAGCCGTTCCGATTATGCCTAATGCTGCCAATGCAGGACTGGTGGAAGTGAAGGGAGAACTGAAGAAAATGAACAAGCAGTTAAGGCAGCTGATCGAGTTGAAGAAGCAAGCTAATCTGATGGCTGGTTGTTTTTTCTGTTGTATAATTGCGATCGGATTCTTATCATTGCTCACCAGGTGCTAGAAGTTGTTACAAGGGATACCTTGTTACTAATCCATTATTCAGTTACATGTACTTGTAGTTGTTTTCATAGTTAGTGTGTGCATTCACCGAAATTACCAACTATATTGGAATGCTAAAGAAAGTTGATAATTGTTAGAGGGGTGACAAATAATCCATTCACCGAAATCCCCCAAATATGCCAAATATGTATGTCTCATGTTTCTACCAAAATTACCAAAACTATATTCCCAACTATATTCCCTAAAAGAAAAGGAAAGCTAAAGATAGTTGATAATTGTTAGAGGGGTGACAATAATGCATCCACCGAAATCCGCAAATATGTATGCCTCATGTTTATACCAAAATTATACCAGTTTTGGGCCGTTTCAAATTACCAAAACTATATCCCAATCTATATTCCCTAAAAGAAAAGGAAAGCTAAAGATAGTTGATAATTGTTAGAGGGGTGACAATAATGCATTCACCGAAATCCGCAAATATGTATGCCTCATGTTTATACCAAAATTATACCACTTTTGGGCCGTTTCAAATTACCAAAACTATATCCCAAACTATATTCCCTAAAAGAAAAGGAAAGCTAAAGATAGTTGATAATTGTTAGAGGGGTGACAAATAATGCATTCACCGAAATCCGCAAACTATATTACGTGGCAAACTCGTTATTGCACATAAATAGAGGGGTGGCACTCTCCACCGACAGAGAGAGAGAGAGGGGTGGCCACGAAGAGACGCAGAGGGGTATACTGCCCGTTAGATCAGTTGATCAACGGTTCGTGGAGTCGATTCGTGTGACAACGGCTCAACCAATCAGGATAAGTTTGGGCTTCTCAGAGCATTTGTGACAGAACTTGAGGGCAAAACTTAGTAGTACTAAGAATCCAAGGGCACATAAATAGTAAATAGACTAAGGGATTCAAACAAAAGAATTACAAAATGAAAAATGCGTGTTTTGTACAATATAATTCAGATTGGGCTACATCAAATTATTTGCAATTCAAATATACATGAGTGTGACAATTATGGCATCATTTAGACAAACTATGTTTTTGGGGAAGATGTTTTGCAAAGGGGTTTGAGTGGAAAACCATGCATCTTCATAGCTACACTAGTGATTCTGAGAAGTGGCAATTTGTGGTAAAACTTGATTTATATATGTTTGTTAAGGATTTCTAGGTGGCAGGTTGCGTAGGAAGACTCCATGAGTAGGTGCCACTATGTTTTTATTTTTTTGGATTATTTTGCGCATGAAATGACTCAATTAGCTATGTTAATCTCATTTGTTGACACTCTGTTTACTAGCTACTTGAGGGTAAAACTGAGTATATTGCACTTGCCAGTCTAAGTACTCGAGGGGAAAACTGAGTACATATAAAATTTATGTATAAGGCCCGAGGTTATAACTGAGTACACCAAACGTCCCAGGGTTAGACCCGTGTCGTGGTGCAGGCTGCAGCCATGCATAGCGGACGCGTGCTGCGATACATGCCACCTTCGTCTTTATAGAGCCCTTTTTCTCTCCCTCGACGCACGTTCTCACTGCAACCGCCTCTCCTATCCCATCATCTTCTCCACAACCGAAGAGCCCAAGAAAAAACCCCGAAGAAAACCACTGGCGATGGAGAAGAATGAGATGCCCATTGTCAGCGCATCAGCCGCTGGCGCATCGGCCGCGGCCCCCGTCCAGGCCCCTGTCGCTGCTTCCAACGTAGCAGCAGGCGCATCAGCCGCCGGCGCATCGGCCGCCGCCACCGTCCAGGCCCCCGTCGCTTGGAACCCGTATGAACCAGTGGCGTACGTTGCACCGGAGAACCCCTACGACACCAGCATCATCGACGACGAGCCGGAGGTAACCCTTTGCTCCCTTCTTCTTATCCCAATTCAATCCTTTTGTGTTAGATCTAGCGTTATTAGGGTTCGTCTGTTCCTAGTTCAATCTATTTGTGTTAGATCTTGCGTTATTAGGGTTCGTCTGTTCCTAGTTCAATCCTTTTGTGTTAGATCTTGCGTTATTAGTGTTTGTGATTTGCTTTTGTTTAAGATTTGTGCCGATGATGATGAATATTTGGGCACAAATTGATTCAGGGTTTGGTCAGTAAACAATTGGTGTGTACAAATTTGTTGTGCATGATCTTTGGTTTACTGACTCAAATCCTGGATATAAGTGTGTCCAATGTAACTAAGGCTACCTCTTTTTTTCGAGCCCATATTATCATGCATGATCTTTGTTCACTCTCTGTTCCATCATCGTTGCAATTGACTTCGTGTTTTTTGCACGATCTTTGGTGCTACGTGACAGGTGCAGAGCAGCGACGTCGACAGCGACGACGAGTCCTTCCACACCAAGACTCGTCACGTCCTCAGGAGGCTGCAGTCTGGCCATTACGATGGCCCCTTTGCTCGAGGAATTTACAAGTGCCCCTTCTGCAATAGGAAGCTCCGCGCCACCGACTTCAACTGCCTGGTGAACCATGCTGAATCCATTGGTAGATGCGGCGCTAGAGTTAGAACGACCGTGAACATGCATGCGTTCATGGCCAAACACAAAGCACTTGGGATTCACCTGCGCAACCTCCAAGCGAGTCACAGGCGCTACCTGGAGGCATTGAACGTGCCTACTGCACTCTCTGTATGTGACTGCTCTATCTGAGCAGCTTAAATTCATGTAAAATGTAGCTTATGTTGTATCTATCGGTACTACTGTTGGATCTGTCGTGAATATATCTATGCTATGTTGGCTACTGTATGCAGCTTATCCTATATTTTCTCTGGATTTGTGCCCTAGATTTCCTACCTGATTGGGTAAAAACGAAGGCATAAAGAAATGAATGGCGTTAAAAAACAGAAGGAGAAGTTGCTCTAGATTTGCTACCAATTTGGGCTATCAAATATGAATGAGATCGAGCGAGAGAGAGGAAAAAGGTACATTGAAAACTGCTAATCTGGGTGAAAGAGACAGAAACCACTCGTGCCCACGTCCCGGACCCACACGGCTCCACACAATACGGCCCCACACTCTACGGGAACACAAACACGGTCTCGTCCTGTCCCACGTGGTCCCTTCCTACCAGCCCCACACGACGCAGCCCCACACGATGCAGCCCCACAAACGACACGACCCCACTCGTTAGCACGGAACGGTCAACTTAACGGATTCCTTCCGTCCGAGCTCCTTCTGCGGGTTTCAGACAAGGACTTGGGGAAAACTGAGGAAAAACTAAGGAGCTGGGGAAAACTGCGTCCAACTAAGGACCCGAGGGCACGAAAATAGAAAACCCTAGATTTAATAATAAAATTTTTTGTTAACCCTAAACTTAGGTGATTAGTACTTGATAATCTTTGATTAATATTTTTGGGGTGTTACAAACCTTCCCTCTTTAAAAAAAATCTTGTCCCGAAATTTCAGAAAAACTAGGAACTAAAGAGATTTGGAAACTCAGTCCTAATATAATCTTCTCGCTCCCAGGTAGCTTCTTCTTTAGTATGGTAGCTCCACTGGATCTTGAGAAACTTGATACTCTGGGTCCTGGTGGTTCTGAAGGCTTCTTCCAAAATACAAATGGGTACTTCACGATACGTCAGATACTTGTTGATATCTATGGCTCGGTGGTCAATGTTCTTGAACACTTTGGTCTTCTCCAGAACTTCTAGGCATTTGCGAAGTAACGAGATATGGAACATATTATGTATGGATGACATCTCCTCCGGCAGTTCCAGTTGATATGATACTTCTCCTCGGCGATTCAAAATCTTGAAGGGTCCAATATATCTAGGGGCTAACTTTCCTTTCACATGAAAACATTGCATTCCTTTCAAGGGTGATACTTAGAGATACACAAAATCTCCGACATTGAAGGTTAGGTCCTGACGTCTCTTGTCAGCATAACTCTTCTGTCTGGATTGAGCGGTCTTGAGGTGCTCACGGACTTTGTGAAATTTCTCTTCGGCTTCTCGTAGGATGTCGGGTCCGAAAATCTGACTCTCACCTACTTGCGACCAATTCAGGGGGGTACGACACTTCCTTCCATACAGAAATTGAAAGGGGTACATTTGCAAACTAGCTTGATAACTATTGTTGTATGAGAATTCTGCGAAAGGCAGACAATCTTCCCATTTTGATCCATATTCTAGCACACAAGCTCTCAACATATCTTCGAAGATTTGGTTGACTTTTTCAGTTTGTCCATCTATTTGTGGGTGATAAGTTGTGCTGAAGTTCAGCTTGGTTCCTAATCCTTCCTAGACTTTCTGCCAAAATCTTGGGGTAAACTGGGTTCCTCGATCCGATACTATGGTCTTAGGGGTTCCATGCAAACTGAATATTCTAGCAATGTACAGCTCTGCTAGCTTTGAACTTTGGTGTGTGGTCTTGACAGGTATAAAATGGGCTACCTTGGATAGTATATCAACTATGACCCAAATAGAGTCATTTCCCCTACTAGATGTAGGAAAACCGGTGATGAAATCAATTCTGATAGAATCCCACTTCCATTCCGGAATGTGCAATGGTTGCAAAAGTCATGCGGGTTGCTGATGTTCCGCTTTGACTCTCTGATAGATAGCACAGTTGGCGATGCAGCTTCCGATTTCTCTCTTCATCTTGTGCCACCAAAATTGCTCCTTCAAATCCTGATACATCTTCGTTCCTCCAGGATGGATAGAACAAAGAGTATCATGATCTTCCTGCATGATGACTTGTTTAAGCTCGGAATCTTCTGGTACATAGATACGTCATTTGTACCACAAAACTCCTTCTTCATCTTCGGTGAATCCGGGTACCTTCCCTATACCGATACGATGCTTAATTACGTCGATACTTGCATTTCCTTTCTGGGCTTCCTTGATCTGACTGATCAAAGTGGGTTGAAGTTTAATACTGGCTGAAAATCCTTTGCTAACTAGCTCCATTCTAAACTGCTCCAACTCTTCATGAAAACTTGGATGGGCTTCTTTAATCATGGTGTTTAATATACACGCCAATCTGCTAAGAGCATCCGCTACCATGTTGGCTTTGCCGGGGTGATAGTGAATGTCAAGGTCATAATCCATGATTAAATCTATCCATCTCCTTTGCCTCATATTCAGCTCCTTCTGGGTGAAAATATACTTCGGACTCTTGTGATCCGAATAAATCTCACAGCGGTTACCCATAAGGAAATGACGCCAGGTCTTCAAAGCTAAAACTATGGCTGCTAGTTCTAAGTCATGGGTAGGATAGTTTTGCTCATGTTGCTTCAGTTGTCGGGTATATATGATATAACCTTGCCTTCTTGCATCAACACACATCTGAGACCAATCTTGGATGCATCACAATACACATCAAAAGGTTTCTTGATATCTGGCATAATCAGAATTGGGGCTGAAATCAATCTCTTCTTGAGCACTTGAAAACTTGCTTCACATTTGTCTGTCCATTCAAACTTCTTATCTTTCTTCAACAATTGGGTCATTGGTCTTGCGATGCTCGAAAATCCTTCTACGAAATTGCGGTAATATCCCGCTAATCTGAGAGATGTGCGGACATGGGTTTGAGTGGTTGGGGCTTTCCATTCTTTAACATCTTTGATCTTGGCGAGATTGACAGCGACTCCTCCTGCCGACACAATATGTCCTACGAATCCTACATCCTTTAACCAGAACTCACATTTGCTAAACTTGGCATACAACTGATGCTCTCTAAGGGTTTCAAGGATGGTTCTCAGGTGTAGCTCATGGTCTTCTTCTGACTTGGAATAGATCAGAATATCGTCGATAGAAACAACGACAAACTTATCCAGGAAGTTCATAAAAATCTTATTCATGAGATTCATGAAATAAGCGGGGGCATTGGTTTATCAAAAAGACATGACAGTGTACTCATACAATCCATATATGGTAGTAAAGGTAGTCTTTGGGATATCTGTTGCACAAATCTTGAGTTGATGATAACTGATACGTTGCTAACGTACCTATAATTTTGTATGTTCCATGCTTGGTTTTTATCTACTTTATTATGTTTTGTCCACACTTTGGAGTACTTTTATACACTTTCTTGGACTAACCTATTAACAAGATGCCACAGTGCCAACTGCCTGTTTTCTGCTCTTTTTGGTTCCAGGAAAGTCAGAAAATGAATATTCTCGGAATTGGATGGGACAAAATCTAAAGTCAATATTTCACCGAGGGGGACACGGAGCCAGAAGACGAGACGGAGAGGGGCCAGAGGGCCGCCACACCACCTGGCCACGCGGCAAGGCCTAGCCCGCGCCAGGGGGTGGTGTGGCCGTCTGGGGAACCCCCTCGGCCTCCCCTTTCGACTATATATTGCCTCTGATACAGAAACCCTAAGTACACGATCAAAAATCCACGAAAGAGTCTGTAGAAGCCGTCATCTACATCCCTCGATCAGGAGGGATCTGAAGCTCTTCCCGACACCCTGCCGAAGGGGAGAATTCACCCTGGAGGCCTTCTTCATGACCATGCAAGCCTCCGGTGTGATGGGTGAGTAGTTCATCCTTGGACTACGGGTCCATGTAGTAGCTAGATGGTTGGTTCTCCTCCTTTGTGCTATCATTTCTAGATCTTATGAGCTCCATTCATGATGAATATCATCTATTTGTAATCCTACATGTTGTGTTTGAGGGGATCCGATGGATATTGAGATGCTATTTCACATTGATTATTGATTCTATCATGTCTTTGTTATTTTTGATCTTACATGCTCTCCGTAGTTAGTAGATATCTTGGCCGAGTAGATGCTAGCAACTCCAAGAGGGAGTATTTATGCTCGATAGTGGGTTCATGACTCTAGTAATCTGGGGAAGTGACAGAAATCTCTAAGTTACTAGATGTGTTGTTGCTACTAGTGAGAAAACAACAATCCTTTGTTTATAGAACAATCGTATTGTTTACTTCACGCAATGTGTAATGCAATTATCTATTGCTTGCAACTTAATACTAGAGGGGGTTCGGATGATAACCTCAAGGTGGATTATTAGTCATAGATGCAGTTGGATTACGGTCTATGTACAATGTTGTAATGCCCAGTCAAATCTCAAAGGAGTCAAGATTATTAGTATATGCATGTATGATTTATTGATGTTTCTCAATTGCCCCACAGTAATTTGTTCACCCAACATGTTATCTATCTTAAGGAGAATCACCACTAGTGAACTATGGACCCCGGTCCTTTCTTTTACAATCAATCTACAACTGTTTACTATTTTATATTTACTTTCTTCAAGCTATTACTTTCTTCCACACATTATGTTTAATCCTTTGTTTTCAGCAAAACTAGTGAGATTGACAACCTCACTGTAAGTTAGGGACAAAGTTCCGTGGTTGTGTTGTGTAAGATTCCAAGTTGGAAACAACACCTTGGAGGTGTTTCCTTGCTCCTACTGGTTTGTTAACCTTGGTTTCATAACTTAGGGAAAACTTACTGCTGTGCTCATCATACCTTCCTCTTGGGGTTCCCCAACGAGCTCGATATCAACCACGAGTCAACAAGTATTTTTTGGGTGCCGTTGCCGGGGAGTCAAGGACATCTTCACAAGGGGAGTCCCTCATAACCAATCCCTTTACTTTGTTATTTTTGTTTTGCTTAGTTTATTTCTGCTTTGTTTCCTTGTTTCTTTATAAAAAACACACAAAAAAAGTTGTATTGGTTTGCTTTCTTTATCAAAAACACACACAAAATATATTATTAGTTCCTATCTTAAGTTGCCATTATGTCTAGCATTGCTCCAGTCACTATGTCACCTAAGGAATTGATTTTCACTTACAAACAAGGAATTGAAGAGAGTTTCAAAGAAGCTTGGTCTAGAATCTCTGATTTATATGAAAGAACTGAACCTAAAATGACTCAAAGCTTGTCTCTTAGTAGTTTTTACCTTGGAATTGCTCATTGCTATAGATATGCTTTGGATGCTGTAGTGGGAGGAGATTTCCTCCAATGCAATGAGGATGATGCTTGTAATGCCACAAAGAAGTTGGTCTTAACATACAACCTGCCTAGCAAATTTGATTCTTCCTTTATAAACATATTTGCTAGATTGAAGACTATTGAGACCCACACTGCTAGTTTAACATATTACTATAAGATGCTTAGAGAGCATCATGATTATGTTCCAATAAATTCTGAACCTTCAAAAATGGCTTCCTACAGTGAAGGTTATTATAAATAATGAAAAAAATTCATGCTTGCTGTGGTATTATGTCTGAATTATGTCTTATGCCTAAATATAACTATGAATCTTTGAATCTTTAGGGACTTTCTAAAGGAGGAAGACAAATATTTCTTGCTAATAATGCCACAATATTACCCATTGGAATAGCTGAAGGAGTGTTTACAAAGATCCTAGGGAAAATGGTTTTTACTGATTATATTGTTATTGAATGTGTAGGAAAAGGACAAAATTACACTTCTTCATTTGGTTTCTCCTCCAAACAATTATTCTAGTAGCTAGATGGTTGGTTCTCCTCCTTTGTGCTATCATGTCTAGATCTTGTGAGCTCCGTTCATGATCAAGATCATCTATTTATAATCCTACATGTTGTGTTTGCAGGGACCCGATGGATATTGAGATGCTATTTTAGATTGATTATTGATTCTATCATGTCTTTGTTATTTGTGATCTTGCATGCTCTCCGTTGTTAGTAGATATCTTGGCTGAGTAGATGCTAGCAACTCCAAGAGGGAGTATTTATGCTCGATAGTGGGTTCATGCCTCTAGTAATCTAGGGAATTGACATAAATCTCTAAGGTACTAGATGTGTTGTTGCTACTATGGAGAAAACAACAATCCTTTGTTCATAGAACAATGGTATTGTTTACTTTACACGCAATGCGTAATGCAATTATCTGTTGCTTGCAACTTAATATTGGAGGGGGTTCGGATGATAAACTGAAGGTGGATTATTAGTCATAGATGCAGTCAGATTATGCTCTATGTATAATGTTGTAATGCCCAATCGAATCTCAAAGGAGTCAAGATGATTAGTATATGCAGTATGCTTTCTCGATGTTTCTCAATTGCCCCGCTGTAATTTGTTCACCCAACATGTTATCTATCTTAAGGAGAATCACCACTAGTGAACTATGGACCCCGGTCCTTTCTTTTACAATCAATCTACAACTGTTTACTATTTTATGTTTACTTTCTTCAAGCTATTACTTTCTTCCACACATTATGTTTAATCCTTTGTTTTCAGCAAAACTAGTGAGATTGACAACCTCACTGTAAGTTAGGGACAAAGTTCCGTGGTTGTGTTGTGTAAGATTCCAAGTTGGAAACAACACCTTGGAGGTGTTTCCTTGCTCCTACTGGTTTGTTAACCTTGGTTTCATAACTTAGGGAAAACTTACTGCTGTGCTCATCATACCTTCCTCTTGGGGTTCCCCAACGAGCTCGATATCAACCACGAGTCACCAGTGTTCTACTTATAATGTTACTTATTGCTTTGATAAATCTTGTTGCTGTAGGAGGTATAAACACCTCCTTTTTCAATGTGAGTACAATTATGATGTTACCATGTCTTCTTATGTTAAGGGAAATTATGACTTTTATGATGTGGAACAAATTGAAGAATTTATTGCTTGGAAGGGTGCATTCGAACTTTCTTATTTGCTTGAAAATACTGATGATGCACCTTATAAATATGAGGTTTATGATATACTTAAAATTTTCTTTCATAATTATAAGGAAGAAAATGGCTATATTCTTGAATATCTTAATAGATGCTCTCCACCAATGTAAGAGTATAATGCCTTGCAGGAGCCTATGGAAGAAGAAATTGCTGAAACTGGAAACTCATTGGATGAAAAAGAGGAGGAGAGTGTTGGGGGGATACCCCCGGGTAGGGTAACACCGGGGTATAAGGGCCGAGTTAGCCGGGGTACGGCGCGGTCAAAGCAAAGCACTGACCGGGTCACCTTAAGGCAGGCCGAATCACGGTGTGGCCCGGCCCATGGGGAATTTCCATGACAATGGTCCGGCCGGCATAAGATTTATGTCCGCCATGTCTATCTGTTTTGCAGGTAATATGGGTAAGCGGGATTAGCTATATGCTAGCCGGGTTATCGTAGCTTCCAAGAGAAGGAATCCCCCGCTGGTCAAAAGGTAGCTTTATTATCTATAGCGTGAGCTAAGTAAAGTAAAGAAGAGGACCAGCGCGTCAGGAGCAACCAAGGTGACGTAGGCAAAGCCGGATGACGCAACCTGTGACGCCAAAAGATGAGGATTACGCCAAGGGTTACGTCAAAAGTACGGACTAGCCGTTAAAGGGAATATAGAAGCATATGCTTTAGGAAAGGAGCATATTCATAGAATATGCTGCCACCTGTGCCCTAGAATTGTAACCCGGGCTTCCCTATATAAGAAGCATCGGGGCCTCCATAGAAAGGGGACGGGAAATAGAGGAATCACTCTCTATCTAAGGTAGAACTCTAGGGCTAGTTGGTAGGTAGTAAGAGACATTGTCTCCTTCTTGCCTAAAGCCTCAAGAGCACTTGAAAACACCATTGATAAAGAATATACAAGAACTTTTGTGCATGGAATTACCACGCTCTCCCTCCCTAGATTCCCCTAGCACTCATTGGCCCCATCTTTAGCCTATCCATGGCATCGGCCGTGCCACCACCACGACAGAGAGTGATGAGCAATAGGAGGAAGAATGGAGCAGCTACCCCTGTCTACCTCCCAATAAGAGTAACTCTTTAACTAATACCTTATTTGATCGCCCTCCATGCATACCAAAGGAGGATCAGAGTAGTATTAATATATTGTTGAGTTTGTTCATGATGCTACTGAAAATCATTATGAGAGAGGAAAATATGGTTGTTGGAATTCTCATGTTACTAAAACACCTCTTTATATTGATATTTAAAAGGTTGCTCTTGTTTTATCTACCCATTCTTGTTACTATGTGCTTCTTTGATTTATTTTCTTACAAGGTTCCTATGCATAGGAAGTGGGTTAGACTTAAATGTATATCATATTTTCTCCATGATGTTCTCTTTTGCTTCAATTCATATTTCTTATGTGAGCATCTTCTCAAATTACTGAGCCTGGCTGAAAGGCGTCAAAGAAAAACACTTATTGGGAGATAAACCAAAAGTTTTAGATGAGTCTTGGAAGTTATTACCTTTGTAATAACCGCTCCTTATACTTTTTATTTGATTTTTGTGCCAAGAGTAACCTCTAATGAGAGAGAAGTAATGCTTGGGAAATTTGCTATCCCGAAACATATTTTTGTGCTTCGCTGTAAAAATTCGTGTAAAATCTCTGTACGTTGGTTTGAGCTGTGAAGTTGCGTCCTTCTTCCCCAGGTTGTTATCTAACTTTCGATAGTTCCACACGTTTCGATTTGAGCAACAGAAGGTCTTCGAAAAAATTGGTTTTTACCTGTTGGTCTATTTTGACAGATTTCTGCCATTATTTGCATTTGCTTCTTGTTGATTCCTTTTTGGGTTCTTTTTGGGGAATTGAGCTTTTTGAGGGAAGTGCTACAGTAGCTTGTGTTTTAATGGAAGTTTTATTGGTGTTGGAACTGAACCCAAAGACTTATTATCTTGAGTACACTAATGTTGCTAATAAAGATTGTGTGAAGTTTTGTATGAAGGAAAAAATTTCACGTGTATGGAAGGAATGATGTAATAAGATGAAGAATGGACTAAAGCTCAAGCTTGGGGATGCCACGCGTGTCACCCCAAGAAATATCCAAGAAGTACAAGCGTCAAATCTTGGGGATTCCCAAGGCGTCCCCTTCTTCATCAATAAAAATCTCAGGTTTCTTTCAAACACTTCATTTTTATTGTTTCATGCATAGTTGTGTTGTTCTTGGAGCGTCTTTGTTTTTGGTTTTGTTTTTGGTTTTCGTTTGCTTGGTTTGATTAGTTTGCTTGAATAAATTGGTTGGGCCCCCTCATTCATACTGTGGCCTATGTGAATCATACATTAGTTTTTGAAATAAGTTTGATTTGGATTGGAAAAGAGTAGGAAAAGTTCATGCTTAAGTGGTAAAAGGAGCTTGTTTTTGACTGTGGCCTATGCTTTATCATGGCATCCTTGATATTGTTTTGACTTTATGCTTTGATTTTTTCTGTAGCATGACATGTTATAAACAATTGAGATTGCTTAATGTTCCTTGAAAGAATCATGCGTTGTTTTAGCATATTAAAGCATAGTATTGTGGTATTCTCTTTTGATGCTTTATTTGGGTTGACTTGGCACATGCTCACACCATGTTAATTCTATCCCAAGTCACCATAGCCTTTATGATCCTTTAGTTTTCGACTTGTAATATCACTTTATGCTTTAATTAATGATGTTTTGTCGCTTTGCATGATTATGGCCATTATTGCTCTCTTAGTTGGTCGCTCCCAGTAGCCTCCATAACCAAGTATGAGTCCCACTCATGCATCCAACTCCAAATAAAACCAAGTTATTCTAAAGAGTTCACCACACCTACCTATTAGCATTTGCTATTCCAAGTATATTCATGTTTTTATCTACCTTCCGAATTAAACTTGTTATGTGAAAACTAGTGATTAAAGCTCTCACGAACTTAATGGCACACTTTACTTTTCTCGCACTTAATAAACTTGAACCATTGTGTCCATCTTTCTTGCGTATATGCTAGCGCTTTATATGTTGAAGTTAGCAGAACCATGTATCATGGGGAACGCTTTCAACATTGCACTTATTATTCCGTTGATATCATGATTCTTTTGCGTATGGATTCCAAGTTGAGTAGCATGAGGTTTGGTACTCGTAAGCAAGGGGCATGAGATTTCAAATTATAACTTGTCAAGCATATCCTCATATTTTTTCACTTTAACCTTAATCACTTAAAGATGCTTATGATAGGGGCAATGAGAGCTGAAAGCTAATAAGTACCATAATTTTTGGAACCTCTTTATGAAACTTGAATCCCTGCTTCCTTCTATGAAGGCCTTTCTTTTACTTTTATGTTGAGTCTCCATCTTCTATCTTTATGCACCTATTGAGAGAGCATAGTGGCCATTCTTAATTTAATGTGCATTGTCCCAAGACTTGTTGATTGATGCATAACTTTGATATTGCGTGTTCTTAAACTAGTTGTATCTAGTCACTCTTATGAACTTTGAAGGTGTCCTATGCATTTATGTTTTGGTACACTATGAGGGATAAGCTAAATACCATTCTCGTTATGCTTTCTTTATGTGAAACAAACAAACATCTTGCAAAACATTATTATTCATGAATCTTTTGTTTGTGCCTTTTCATGTTACAACATAGTTGTTATGTCTTATTGTTAGAACTATATCTTTCATGCTATGTTGAAGTAATATGATCCCAGCTATCAATGTTTTACAAATACTTTTATCGAGTTTATGATGGTGCATGTCACCTCAAAAAATATTCTTTCTTTTTATCACTTACCTACTTGATGATGAGCAGGAGTTAAGCTTGGGGATGTTGATACGTTGCTAACGTATCTATAATTTTTGATGTTCCATGCTTGGTTTATATCTACTTTCTTATGTTTTTTCCACACTTTGGAGTATTTTTATACAGTTTCTTGGACTAACCTATTAACAAGATGCCATAGTGCCAGCTGTCTGTTTTCTGTTGTTTTTGGTTCCAGGAAAGTCAGAAAATGAATATTCTTGGAATTGGACGGGACAAAAGTGAAAGACAATATTTCACCGAGGGGGAGATGGAGCCAGAAAACGAGACGGAGAGGGGCTAGAGGCCGGCCACACCACCTGGCCGCACAACCAGGCTTGGCCCGTGCCAGGGGGTGGTGTGGCCGCCTAGGGCACCCCCTCGGCCTCCCCTTTTGCCTATATATTTCCTCTGATATAGAAACCCTCAGGAGCCAATCAAAATTCCATGAAAGAGTCTGTAGCCGCCATCATCTCCATCCCAAGATCGGGAGGGATCTGAAGCTCTTTCCGGCACCCATCCAGAGGGGAGAATTCACCCTAGAGGCCTTCTTCATCATCATGCAATCCTCCGGTGTGATGCATGAGTAGTTCATCCTTGGACTATGGGTCCATGTAGTAGCTAGATGGTTGGTTCTTCTCCTTTGTGCTATCATGTTTAGATCTTGTGAGCTTCGCTCATGATCAAGATCATCTATTTGTAATCATACATGTTGTGTTTGCAGGAATCTGATGGATATTGAGATGCTATTTCAAATTTATTATTGATTCTATCATGTCTTTGTTATTTGTGATCTTGCATGCTCTCCGTTGTTAGTAGATATCTTGGCCGAGTGGATGCTAGCAACTCCAAGAGGGAGTATTTATGCTCGATAGTGGGTTCATGCCTCAAGTAATCTGGGGAAGTGACAGAAATCGCTAAGGTACTAGATGTGTTGTTGCTACTAGGGAGAAAACAACAATCCTTTGTTCATAGAAAAACCATATTGTTTACTTTACATGCAATGCTTAATGCAACTATCTGTTGCTTGCAACTTAATACTGGAGGGGGTTTGGATGATAACCTGAAGTGGATTATTAGTCATAGATGCAGTTGGATTATAGTCTATGTATAATGTTGTAATGCCCAATCAAATCTAAAAGGAGTCAAGATGTTTAGTATATGCATGTATGCTTTCTCGATGTTTCTCAATTGCCCCGTTGTAATTTGTTCACCCAACATGTCATCTATCTTAAGGAGAATCACCACTAGTGAAGTATGGACCCCGGTCCTTTATTTTACCATCAATCTACAACTGTTTACTGTTTTCTGTTTACTTTCTGTAAGCTATTACTATCTTCCACACAATATGTTTAATCCTTTGTTTTCAGCAAAACCGGTGAGATTGACAACCTCACTGTAAGTTGGGGAAAAAGTTCTGTGATTGTGTTGTGCAGGATTCCAAGTTGGAAACAACACCTTGGAGGTGTTTCCTTGCTCCTACTGGTTCGATAACCTTGGTTTCATAACTAAGGGAAAACTTGCTATTGTGCTCATCATACCTTCCTCTTGGGGTTCCCCAACGAGCTCGATATTTTGTGCCTTCAAGCTATATTTCTAGAGTCGTTGCCGGGGAGTGAAGAAGAAGAAGGTCCCATGTCAACCACGCGCTAGCAATAACCAGTTCGAAGATCAATCTTTGAAAACACTCTGGCACCAGTCAACTGGTCAAACAGATCTTCTATCTTCTGCAGTGGGTACTTGTTCTTGATGGTGATGCCTTTGAGCTTCCGGTAATCCGTGCACAAATGGTTACCTCCATCTTTCTTATCCACAAACAAAATAGGCCATCTCCATGGCGATGCGCTTGGTTGAATCAGACCTTTCTCTAGCATAACATCAAGTTGTTTCTTTAGCTCCACTAATTCAGATGGGTTCATACTAGAAGGTCTCTGAGCTATGGGTCCAGTTCCAAGAACTAGTTCGATAATGAACTCGATATCCCGATTTGGGGGCATACCTGGGAATTCATCTGGGAACACGTCAGGTTATTCACAGACTACTCTGACTTGGTCTAGGGTTGGTTGGGCTAGATTCTTGTTGCATTTGAATTGATGAGGCAGCGTTTCAGATACATGCTCTACTGATACTCCAGTGCTACTGGTCATGGTTATTGCTTTCTTGGCATAGTCGATTAATCATCTATGTTTCTACATCCAATCCATTCCTAGTACTACTTCCAAACCTTTGGTTCCAAGTACTATTAGATTAGCATAAGAATCTATTCCATGGATTCTGATAGGTACAGCCTTGCAAATTTTTCTAGCTTTGGTGGTTGAACTAGGTATTTGAACTATTATAACATGCTTCAATTTTGTTGGTTGAATCTTACTAGTGCATGCAAATTCTTCTATAACAAACGAGTGCGATGCTCCAGAATCAAACAACACTCTTGCAAGTACCGAGTTAACAGAAAACATACCCAGCATGACATCTGGCGCTTCCTAAGCTTCTTCAGTATTCATGTGGAACAGACGGCCGTTGCGGTTCAGCGAGTTCCCTAGGGAAAATCTCCTTCCAGGATGAACACGGTGTTGCTACTGAGCGGGTGCATTCACCTTGGTTGTTGCTCCAAGCTTCTTGGGGCACTCATTGGAGTAGTGTCCCTTGACTCTGCAGTCAAAGCAAGTAATTAGAGACTTGTCTTTTCCTGCGATAGGCACATCATTGCTTCTAGTCCTTGGGGAAGTATTATTGTTGTTGTTGGACTTGGGCGGTGCACGATTGAAGTTATTGGAGTTTTCGGGGTTGTTGTTGTGGTTTCCTACATACTTCAAGTTTCCTCCGCTACGATTGGGAGAGTTTGGACGGGACATAGGGGGTCTGTTGTTTCTTGAGGCATATCCCACAGACGGGTTGGGGCGATACTTCTGTGTATGGTGGGATCCAGGCTGGTGCATCATGCGACACTTACAGTTGTCATTGGCTTGGTTGATCTTCCCTTCCATCTGGATAGCAGAGTCCACTAGTTCTTCTAGATCCACAAAATGGATGTTGACTAACACTGTCTGCATCTTATCATGTAATCAATTCAAGAACCTTTCCTTCTTCTTTGCTTTGGTGCTAATCTCATCAGGGGAATACCTAGCTAAAGATAAGAATATGTCACAGTATTCCACCACAGTCATTCTCTCTTGCTTCAATTCCCTGAAATCATCCCTCATCCTAGTGACCAAACTTTGGGGAACATGGGTCCGGCTGAACTTGATCTTGAATGCTGCCCAGTCATCATTTGCCCTTCGTTCATGGTACGGGTGCTATTACACTAGGCTCTTGCGTCACCTGCCAGATAATGGGTGGCAAACAATACTTTTTCATTGGCTTCAACTCCTGTGACCTCCAAATTATTCTCCATGGTTTGCAGCCAGTCATCAACATCTAAGGGATCCTCAGGCTTACTAAATATAGGTGGGTTGGTATTCTGAAAGTTCTTAAGTTTGGATCCATGATGATCTTTGTTTCCATGGCCTTGTTTATTGTGGACCATCTGAGCTATCTGTTGAAGAGTGGCTAACTTGGCTTGACGTTTGGCTCTACTACCTTCACGATCTGAAACTAACATTTGCAGAATCTACAACATTGGGTCCTAAGATGAGATGCTCCCTCCAGGATTTCCGCGAGTCATCTGAAGATTGAGATAGATAATGAGATAAGAGGGAAATCTCTAAGGTTCATGGTTTTGTTTCATAAGTTTTAAACTTTGAGTTTGACTCAGGTTTTGCAAACTAACAACTTCCTCTAATTCATTCATTCAAAGCACATAATACAAACACACACCACAACATAATAATAGAAAAAAGATGGTTTAAGAACCATTCTGTGAAACTACGATACAATGGGACTAGGTACAACTCACTCCTACGATAGTGCTGAAGTGCATCTAATCATCATCAATGAAGGCGGAATCATCAACATCAGTGGGAAACTCCATGGCATCGTCCTCCAGGTAATCATCATTATCACTGAGGTAAGAGTAGAGATCTCCACGGATATCTTCACCTTCCTCCTCCTTCGCTTCAAGCTAGATCTCCTGCTCACGGATGGTCTTCTCGAGAGTGGTCACCTTCTTGCGAAGACGATCGATGATGCGATCCTTCTTGTCACGCTGGCGACGAAGTGATTGGCGCTCCTTAGCGAGGATTGCGAGAGTCTGGTCCTTCTTGACTGCAATGGCATGGTTGTGGTTGGCGTAGGCACGGGAGTTATCCAACTCCTTCTGTCTATCATATAACATGAAGTCGAGATTATCCACCTGGTGCTTCAGCTCCGGGTGTCCTCGCATCTCCAAGGGCATTCCCATAGAATCATGCCTTGCGTAGTGAGCAAAGCGAGTTCCCTAGATCTGGTTGATGTTTTGTCCAAACAGACGTTCAAGAGCTTCATGCATAGATCTAGCTAATCCGTCTAGCCAGTTGTTCTCCCTCAAGCTGAATTGCATCTTCTCTGAAGTGGGTGCTTCCATCTTGCCTCTAAGATCAGCCACTATCAGCCACTGTGGTTCTTCTCCCACTTGATCGTTGAGTTGGGCCCCAAAGAACTCCGGGTGCGGGTGATACGGTGCTAACGTATCCATAATTTTTGATGTTCCATGCTTGGTTTTATCTACTTTCTTATGTTTTTTTGCAACTTTGGAGTACTTTTCATACACTTTCTTGGACTAAACTATTAACAAGATGCCACAGTCCCAGTTGCCTATTTTCTGCTGTTTTTGGTTCTAGGAACGTCAGAAAATGAATATTCTCGGAATTGGACCGGACAAAAGCCAAAGTCATTATTTTCCCAGAAGACTCATAGAGCCAGAAGGAGAGAAGAAGGGGGCCACAGGGTGGCCACACCACCCCTTGGTGCGGGTCCCCCTGGCCGCGCCAGGGCATGGTGTGGGCCCCCTGGCTGGCCACCGACCTTGCCCCTTGCCTATAAAATCCTCCCGATTTAAAAACCCTAAGGA